>OY856383.1:10020000-11220000 GCA_963693495.1 Malacosoma neustria | reverse complement strand
TGAAAGCTCAATTAATTTTAATAACCAACTGGTACGTAACTACGTATAAAACTACTGCAGTAAATGTTGTGCGTACAGAATTGTAAATACACTAAACAGAAGTTAAACAATTTTAACTCTACATTTTTTTTAAACTGAGTGAAGTCCTTGATGTATTAAGTGTACATAGGTGATCACCCCTAAAGGGGTAATAAATCACATATAGTATAAAATAAGTAGATTGTAAATATTGCATCTTATGCCATTTACCGGTCTTATCCTTAAACAGTAACTTCTTCCAGAAAATTCTGAGAGAATAAGTCAAGTTATATAGTTATTTTTGAATTCTAAAAGCTTCAGGGAGTTCTACTTGTTTATTTTAATGACATATGTAAAAAAGTAATGAACGATATTTTCATTATGTTGAAATAATATTTATAAAGGGATTTTTAAGAGGCCTTGTCTCTATGAAAATGTTGTTATTGATTTTCCAGAGATTGATTAAATTAGAGAAAAATAGATTAATTATACAACTCTGTAATTTTTTCAATCGTGTATTACCTACTTCCTGTATTACCTGTGTATTACCTGTATTACTTATAATACAGGTACACAGGTACTGTATACTGTATCCTCCGTGTATTACCCGTATTACTTATAAAATCCAGTATCTCAGGTATATGATATTAATAATTATTTTTAAAATAAACGAGAAAATTTATATCCCAACAGTCAATCATAAGGTAGCCAGTTGCGAATTATAGCTATTTTAAGTAGACTGTCAAGCAAAAATACTGTTTATTTAAGTATACTGTAGAAATAGACAGGCAATAATTTGCGTTTGCAACGAGGTTGTTATAAGACAACGGTTTTAAACAATGACTTGTGCCACTGAGGCCGATATAAATATTTTGCGTATCGCATCGCTGCCAGCCGCCTGCCGTCGCGTCGGTGGCGTGCGCCGCGCGGCCCATTGTAGCCGTCACGCGACAGCCTAGCTTGCCCCATTGTAAGAAGTTTATACAGCTTCTACATTCAAAAATCGATGCTCAAACTTAAGTGCTGTTAACTTTTTGATAATGCTGAAAGGTGTTAAGTGACATAATAACAGGTTACAGTATTGTGTAACTCAGGAGTAAATGAAATTGTTATGTTATTTATTTAATGTAATATTATTTGCACATCACCACTAAATATTTAGTTTCAACTTCCTTACTTAAGGGTTGCTTGGAAGAGATTGCTGTAAGCGATAAGGCCGGCCATTGCCATACAATATTATTTCTGCATATTTCAGTCAGTTTTAAGTACCTGTCATATATGCAGTAAAGTGTTATTAATTTGATTCATTCATATGTAAGTATTACTTTGTGGTGGTACAAGTTCTCTCCATAGATGTGGTACAAATAGTTTAATAAATACGCCAACAGACGGAATTTTATAAATGCATAGAAGTTTTAAATAGTATTTTGAATAACAAAAATTTGTTCCATTAACGATTTTGAATGAAAGAGGGATACAAACTTTTTCTCATCAAAAAGAGTGTTCTCTTTAGTCTGCTCTTCTATGAGTTATTTTATTAGTTTTTATTAGTTTATTAACTTATCCTGAATTGATCTATATTTGCTTTGGTCCCTTTGATATATGATTCCTCTATCTATGTAGTTTCACATCGATTATAATATTATATATCTAAGGAATAAAGTAGAATCAAGCAGCTTATACGAGGTCAGTCAGGGTATGAAAGAATGTAATATCAGAGGACAGGATGTGCTATCTGTAAGAATTTGTTTGTAAATAATGCCATAGTATTTCCCAAGAAATGTCAGGTTAATGCAATGTTGTTTGTAATTAAATACTTTAGAAATATAAATCTATTTTCGTATACCGTACGTATATATAAATTTCGAGTACAAAGTTAGAAGCTACAACTAAATTAGTTACCTTACAGACAATCGCATTCTGCTTTTAGTGAATTTTCACTTTATAAAGACTATTATTTTATTATTTATAGTATTGAGTTATTTTTTTAGGTTAAACAATTAAAATAAAACTTTTTGGTCTTGTTAATAATATATTGCTAGGTGTTCGCAGTCAATATGTTTTGTGGTTTTAGTTTTTTTTCCAATAGATGGCGTTATTCATATATACGTACTTTCTGCATCGCGGTGGCAAGATTTGCCGTCGGTGGGCTATGTGCTGTGAACAAATTTATTTTTATTGAGTTATTAGGTATCTGGTGTTTTATTTATCCAAGGTTTGCGAAGTAGTGAATACTAGGAATTTTTTAATTAACCAACCAGTCAAATCAACATTGTTTAATCAATGTTTAATATAGACTGAAATATCTGTCTCTTGTTTATGGTTGAGGAATTTCAGACAGGTTGATGGAAAACTTATTATTAGTAGTAAGCAGTTACCGTCGCCTATGGAATACTATGGATATTTGCGACGCCAGCGGCATCACAATTCGCAACACGCTGCTGTCACATAGGGGTACATGAACCTGGGTCTTTTATGAATATTGAATAAAGTATGAAGCGATAATACTTATAAATAACAAGGAGCTCTTGGACAACTTAATAAGTGGCCTTCGTTCATACATTCTTCTATTCGTGCAGGGGCGGAGAAACAATACTAACCTCTGTGGCCGGGGTCGGCCTGTCGTAAAAGGCGACAAAATAACCCACCCTAGCTACGTGGTAGGGCCACAAGCCCATCTGGATGGCGACCACCCCTGGTGTATAAGTATGCCGCCATAATAACTTTGTGTTGTGTTCCGGCATTAGTGACCCAAATTCCTGTACCCTTATGAGACAGCAGCGTGTTCGCGATGTCACTGGCGTTGCAAACACATATAGGTGACGGTAACTGCTAAATTCTAAGCGGGCCGTCAGCCTGTCTGCTGTTCTACAGCATTAAAAAAATACCTTCACGTATTTTCTTTCAAGTATCAGAAATGTTCCCAGAGCTATCCGTGTGCTACGAGTTCCACGAGAAAATCGGCGACGATTTGTTGTATTTTGAAGACAAAATTCCTTGTTACATTAATTAGATGCTCATGTTATACTTTGTTTGTGTTGTAAAACTATTTATTTATCTTGTTTATTTATTGAATCTTCGTTTAAAATATTTTGAAATAGAAAATATTCATTTTCAAAAAGAAAACAAAGAATATTGCAAATAAAAGAACCGAATGAGCTAACCCTTACTTACAGACGTATACTTTCAATTAAGCTGTAATTAGAAAGTATATTATTATTTTGAATGAAGAAGAAGAAATTGATTAAATTATGTATTAGAGAATAAGGTATATGTTTATTTTTTTCGTACAATTTAATAAATATTCTTGCAATTTTGAAGTGCGACATTATGCCACTGCCTTACGTTTATTTTTATTGCTGTAGGCCAGCAAACAGGCCGACGGCCTGCTTAGAATTTAGCAGTTACCGTCGCCTATGGGTGTTTGCAACGCCAGTGGCATCGCGAACATGCTGCTATTCCATAAGAGTACAGGAACTTGGGTCACTAATGCCGGAACACAACACAAGGTTATAATGCCGACATACTTAAGACCAAAGGTAGTCGCCATCCAGACGGGCTTGGGGCCCTACCACGTAGCTAGGGTTGTTTTGTCGCCTTTTACGACAGGCCGACCCCGGCCACAGAGGTCAGTATTCTTTCTCCGCCCCTGCACGTATCGAAAATCTCGTTATGTTCCTAGTTTAAATATTCGATGAACCAAGCTACGATTAAATGTTTTATTCGCCAACTAATGTTTTGTGACTACATTATAGTTAATTAGAGGTTGATCACTCAACATGTCATTGTGTCAAGATGGTCTCGTCGATTTTTGTCACAGAGCGCTGGCTCAATAAAAGGTAGACTGTATAAATTTTCTATTGTATCGGTCCCTACATTAGAAAAGGTATTAAAGCTGCACTAACTTTGCGACCTCTTTGGTCTGGGTCAACTTAGGTGCAGTTCTCAGTGGAATCACGCAAGGCATCACCCTCACTTTACAAATTCTTGTTCAACTATACTACAACTTTCGGTTGTGTAAGGTTAAGTTTGGTAAGGCCAATAATATAAGAAGTCTAATTAAATAAGTCACATAAATTCGCACACGGTGCAAAAAGTGTATCTTGTTTGTCAAACTTTGACACTTAAAAAATAACGTCTTCCGCACGACGCCGACCGTCACCTGTCACAAGTTTAGGGGAAGTCGAATAAATTGGCGGAACAACTGCTTTTACGCATCTAAATTTAGGCGAGAATCGAACACAAGATTTCATATAAAGGTCTATAGCTTATAAGTTCAAAACTTTTAAATATTTTCATTGATACTTAGTATCTAAGATTGGATGAGAACTGATTCTAAAATAACGAATAGTTTTTTCTTTTATTGCTGTGGGAAAGCAGGCTGACGGCCCATTTAATAACGTATGAAATTGTCTAAAAAACCTTCATAGTGTGAAATTTTTGAGTGATATTTTTTTCAAAAATAATTCTCAGCACAAGAATAAAATTACTGAAGAGAAAATTAATGTCACTGTTCTAAATAACGTGGGGTGCTTTGTACGATATTTTTTTAAACTGCATTTCGGAATGAAACTAGTAATTTTTTTATAATTGATATTGACGACCTCCTGGCGTAACGGCTATCGCACGTCTGTATGCTTTCGGAGGTCATGGGTCTTTGCCGGCTAGCGTCTGGGTATTTGTGTATAATAAGTATTTATTTACAAAAATAAAAGTATATATGTAGTATATCAATTGTCTAGTACCCATATCACAAGTGTTATGCTACTTAGTTTGGGACTAAATAGCGTTGTAAAAAATGTAAAAAAAAATATCGAGCACCTCATGCTTTTTCTCGTTAATAATTTTACTCTCGTGTTAAGAATTATTTTTTTCTTTTTAGTATGATTAATTATAAAAAGCGCGTCTTTTAGTTTTTTTTAATTATAACTTATTTTTAACGTTTTAGTTTAACTATAAAATATAATTTATTTGTAGTCAATTCGGTATAAGGTTTACATTTTATTGAATTTATGATTTATTTAGATTTTACTTCTTTTGTTTTGTAAATTTTGTATCATTCAACAGCAAAATGATGATATAAATTTTATATTATATCGTCATTTTGCCGGATTTCACATATGGCAATCGCTTTGATTAATTAGTGTATAATTTATATCTTTATGAAAGTTGTATATTAAATTTTAATATTAAATTTCAAATTGGATTAACAGGTTTTAATTTAAGTTATCCCAATTAAATGTTTGGAATCAAACTGGCTATTCCGAAAATGAGGAGAAAAGTTTTCGGCCGGACCAAGTTTCGAACCCAGGTGAATCTAGTACCCAGTGACCGAAGCCACTTAGTCAATTCGTACTTAATACACTTGGGGTCGAAAAACTTAGTATTAACGGCTCTCTGATGACATCGATGAAGATGTCCGACGTCAGCGTCACGTATCCGATCGAGCCGAGAAATGAGAGCGGGAAAGGTCATGGGTCAGTAATTGAGGACTAAGACGATGAGGTCGGTGGAATCTTCCACTTTAATGTTTCAAAAATATGTTTACAGGGAGGGAGGCACTAAGTTCCTCAATCCATGTAGCCAAACTAGCCAAGCAGCAAAGGGGAAGACTCGACACGGTTGAAATCCTCCTGGTAAGGATAATGATGCAAGCTATACATATTATTGCAGTGTCATCGGTCCTTGATAAGTATGCCAAATTTCGAGTTAATACGATGTTTTCAAGGGGGTCAAAATCATGTTTAAAGTTTCCGTTACATACTAACGTATGAAGCGAAACGTACTAACATACGCATGAAGCGAAACGTACTAACATATGTATGAAGCTAATAAAAGCGTGTTAAAAATGTGAAAAATTTGATTTTCGACTTTCAATTGTTTTTATTCAACTTAGACCTGAAAGATGGATACTTCGATAATCCTAGTCATTTTTGAACACAAGTTCCAACGCGGAACTAATGCGGAAGACACGGCTCGTAATATCAACGTTGCGCTTGGAGAGGAGGCTGCTAATGAACGCACCGTTCGTTTTTGGTTCATTTGCTTTCGTAATGGAAACTTCGACTTGAAGAATGAACCACGTGGAAGATCGCCCAAACAGCTGAATAACGGTGAATTGAAGGAGATGGTGGAAGCTGATCCAAGTCAAATTACCCAGGAATTAGCGGCATAGTTTAACGTTACTCTATCTACAATATTGACTCACTTGCATCAAATCAATAAGATAAAAAAATATGAAAAGTGGGTGCCTCATGACTTGACTGATCTGCAGAAAGAAATGCGTATTGAAACTTTTTTTTTATTGCGTAGGACAGCAGACAGGCTGACAGCCCGCTTAGAATTTAGCAGTTATCGTCGCCTATAGGTGTTTGCAACGTCAGTGGCATCGCAAACACGCTGCTGTCCCATAAGGGTCTGTACCCTTAACGTTAACTTGGGTCACTAATGCCGGAACAGAACACAAGGTTATTATGGCGGCATACTTAAGACCAAAGTTGGTCGCCATCCAGACGGGCTTGAGGCCCTACCACGTAGCCTAGGGTGGGTTATTTTGTCGCCTTTTACGACAGGCCGACCCCGGCCACAGAGGTTAGTATTCTTTCTCCGCCCCTACACGGTTAAAATGAAGACAGAAATATTGGACCAAATTGTGACATGTGACGTAAAGTGGATTCTTTACGAAAAACGTAAGCGAAAAATGCATTGGCTGACCCCAAGTCAAACGCTGTAACAGTGCCTGCCCTAAAGCAAAGCTTACCAATAAAAAGGTAATGTTAAGGTAACGTTTGGTGATCTTTTCATGGTGTTATTCACAATAACTTTCTCAGGTCTGGTCAAGGAATGTTTATAGTGCCGAACTTCGAACAATGATTGTGAGACTGGCAGTGAAACGACCTCGGCTCGTGAATCGATCTTCACCATTATTGCTCCATGGTAACGCAAGACCTCAAATTGCACGAGAAACCGTTTTAACCCCACAAGAGCTGCAGGTAGAAACCATGCATCATTCACCGTACTCGCCAGACATTGTTCCAAAGGACTACCATTTCTTTCGTGATTTGGTCAATTTTGCACGTGATAAAAAAAAATTCTTCCCATGAGGCAATACTTTGACACAGTTTGTCGAATCTAGATCCCCAGAGTTCTACCGTAAAGCATAGACGAAATTCCGGTTTAATCGCATAAATGTATTAATAATGAGGGTATTTACCCTTTTTGATTAAAAGAATGTTACATCTTAAAAAAAAACAAGTCTCAATTTTTCATTACAAATCGGCAATTCCATACTTTAACCCCTAATAGCAATACCTATGGATGATTGAGACGCCAGGGGTACCGCTAAGACTGCGGTTCGCGTAGGGGAACTGGAACCTGAGTCAGACGTCTTTTACCTTTTAAATAATGTTTTTTAAATCAAAAGTTAATCATCTATAATAAAGACTTAGTTCCGATAGTCCCAATCTGGGAAAAGTCTTTATTATAAAAATAATCTCGTATTACATACTTTAATTTTTATATTTGTGAAAGACCATAAACAGGAAAACAGCCAACCTGATAATCTAAATACTGCCAACGCGCCTGAAGAAACTTGTTGACGTGTCAACGTCTTATATGTTTCAATACATAATATATATACCGAAAATATATTCCAATTAAAATTAATTTGCCGTACGAATTTAGCAAAGTTTCTAATTAAAACAAACTTAAGTGTCGTCAACGTTATTTAACAGAAGCCTTAAGAAAACATCCGTAGACACATAATTCATTCAAACATGTCAAATATAAACTGGAGTGTAAAGTTTCCGAGATAAGAAGTGTTGCAAAGAAGATTATTTAAAATATTGAGCAAGTAACAAATTTTCGAACGATCGGCGTGATTCGACAACTTTTCAGCGGAGTGGGGCACAAGTTCCTTCAAGTTTAGAACCGTGCTTCTAGACCTTATCGCTACTGGAAGACACCCGAGATAAATTAAGTATAGTGCCTTTAATTTAATGGATCCAAAGTTTTGCTGGACTTGATGGACATTTGCAACCGTTCCAAAACTAAGTATGTGTTAATTAAAACATATGTTTATATGTAAGGGTTTGTTTGTTTTAATCTTGATGGAAAGTTAAGATTATCCTAGTCAGTATTCTTGCATGTATTCACTTTGAAATCTGGAGCTACTGGGTTAGTACATAGATTTTTTTGAAGTAGGAGCCTTTCACTCGCTCAATTCCCTTTCATAAATAAGGTTTTGTTTATACAAGATTAAGATGTCCATGATCTTTTTTCTTGAGTCGTTAGATCGTTTTATTTATTGCTGAGAAACAGCAGTTAGGCTGACGGCCTACTTAATGGTAAGCAGTTACCATCGCCTACAAATGTTTTTGACCCCCCCCCCCCAGGCGCGCTGCAAACACGCTGCTGTTTCCATAGGGGTACTGGAACCTGGGTCACGAATACTGGAACACAACACAAGGTTATTATGGTCGCATTCTTATAGACCAGAGGTAGTGGCCATACAGACGGGCTTGGTGCCCTATCAACTAGTTAAAGTTGTTCTGTCATATTTAGGACAGGCTGACCCCGGCGGCAGGGGTATTACTTATCACTATTATCAATCTATATATATTATCACGCTGTAGGGTATTAAGAGTCTTATTACTGTGCGAGTGAAGTATTTTTACTTCACAGAATGGAGTGGAGGAGGAAAAGAAGTTTAGAGAAATCCTCGTTTAACTATGAGCTTCGTCTATTGTTAATCAGAATAATTAACATATTATAAAAACCAAGTATACGAAGAGTAACGCTAATAAACTCCAACTTTTTAGCATTTTATTGAATTCAAAGTTCACTTTTGACGCTTGTGTTCTTTGGTATACATTCAATGCATAGATAGTACGTTTGAGCTCAAATAGTCATTCCAATAATATCATGGATAATATATGCGTATATATAGCACATGGATTCTGATCTTAACATCGGAATGGTTCAAATAAAGACCAATTACAAATGTTCGACTCTAATAATAGAATACACAGACGATTAAATACCGAATGAGTTCGTAATACTAAGCTAGAAAAATTAAGCACCGACGCTTAATCTGTCGATTTTTGAACCGCGACACTTTGAATCATGTAGTCGGAATTGCACTTAGTTCCACAATACTTATATCTTTAGATGAGCATCAAAAAAGGTTAGGCCATCATTTAGTGTTGGACCTTGAATTGAAAAAACTTTGAGATTTTTTGAATTTGAACGAATATATATATATATATATATATATATATATATATATATATATATATATATATATATATATATATATATATATATATATATATATATATATATATATATATATATATATATATATATATATATATATATATATATATACCTAGTCAGATCATAAATTCTGTCACATGTTTAATGTAAAATAATTGTAACAAGTTTATTAATTATGTAACCATTCATATACCAAAATGAACTTAACAAAACATAGATTCTTATGACATTAAAGTTTATTCAAAATGACCTCCGTGATTTTGAATACAAGCCTTCAATCTGCGCGGCCAGTTGTCTATCGCAGCACGAACGAGGTCCATGTCAATATCGGCGGCTGCCTTAATCAAGGATGTCTTGAGTGACTCCAAATTGGGATGAGGCTTTGAGCACGCCTTTTCCTCCAAGTGTTGCCATATCTTGTAATCTAACGGATTCAAATCTGGACTGGAGGAGGGCCAGTCTTCGTGCCGGATGAAGTCGATTTCACGCGCCGCCAGCTAGTCTTGTGTGCTCTTCGTTCTATGAGCTGGTGCCGAATCTTGTTGGAATACCCAGTGCCTGTTATTGAACATGGTATGAGAAACAGGTTCCACAAGGTTCGTCAGGACTGTATTTTGATACACAACAGCATTCGTTTTTACACCTTTCTCACAAAAATGTACCTCTGTTAAGCCCCAATAAGAAACTCCCAACCATACCATGAGCGAGGATGGAAAATGACCTCGTTGGACACGCGGAATACGGTTGCTCGCTTCTTCACTACTGTGTGCGTACACCTTATCATTTTGTTTGTTGTAGCTCTCTTCTACGGTAAACATTTTTTCATCCGAAAAAAGAATTTCCCGATATTTTTTTCCCGCGTACCGCTTCAACAAAGCGCGGCATCTCTTCAGTCTCAGGTCCATTAGACGAGCATTCAAACGATGTCCTGTTTTTCTTCGATATGCCCGAAGCCCTAAGTCTTCATTTAACACCCTTTTCACCGTGGTTCTGCTTAACCCCATCTAAAGGGCCAACAGTTTCTGCTTACGTTTGGGATTTCTTTGAATTCGTGCCTTCACAGCTTTTATCACTGCTGAAGTCCTAACAGACCGAGGGCGACCACTTCTTGACCTGTCATCTACACTAGAGTCTTCATTGTATCGTTTGATGGTACGATAAACGAATCTTTTGGTAATATTCAAATTTTTCAGTATGTTAAAAATTTGAATTGGCGCGTAACCGCAACGATGCAACGCAATAACTGCAACACGGTCTTCTTTAAGCGTCCACTCTATATTTAAAAATGAGTAAAATTCTAAAAGTTATACATTTTTATTTTCATGAACAATTCGAATTCAATAAACTTTTTTGTGGCCAGCATTCTAAAAGAAAAGTTTTTACTGTGTGACAATACTTATGACCTGACTAGGTATAGGTATATATATATATATATATATATATATCATCATCATCATTTCAGCCGGAAGACGCCCACTGCTGGACAAAGGCCTCCCCCAAAGATCTCCACGATGATCGGTCCTGCGCTGCCCTCATCCAACCTATCCCGGCGATCTTGACCAGATCATCGGTCCATCTTGTGGGGGGCCTACCAACACTGCGTCTTCCGGTACGCGGTCGCCATTCGAGGACTTTTCTGCCCCAACGGCCATCAGTCCTTCGAGCTATGTGCCCAGCCCACTGCCACTTCAGTTTTGCAATCATCCGGGCTATGTCGGTTACTTTGGTTCTCCTGCGAATCTCCTCATTTCTGATTCGATCTCGCAGGGAAACTCCGAGCATAGCCCTCTCCATTGCTCTCTGAGTGACCATGAGCTTTCTCATAAGGCCCATAGTTAGCGACCACGTCTGCGTTCCGTATGTCATCACTGGCAACACACATTGGTTAAAAACCTTCGTCTTGAGACATTGCGGTATTTGGGACGAAAAGATTTTACGGAGCTTCCCGAACGCTGCCCATCCGAGTTGGATTCGACGAGTGACCTCTTTCGCGAAATTGGACCTGCCTAACTGGATCGTTTGACCCAAGTAGACGTATTCGTCAACAATTTCGAAAGTACAGTTCCCAACTGTTACGGGGGTAGGTGCGACATGGACATTAGACATGATCTTCGTCTTGTCCATGTTCATTTTGAGACCTACTCCTTGGGAAGCTGTATTGAGGCCATCAAGCATATGGCTTAAGTCTTCCATGGTTTCAGCCATGATTACGATATCATCTGCGAATCTAAGGTGAGTGATGTACTCACCGTTAATGTTGATGCCCAGTCCGTTCCAGTCCAGAAGCTTGAAGACATCTTCCAACGCAGCAGTGAACAGCATCGGCGATATGACATCGCCTTGTCTGACTCCCCGCTGCAGTCGGATAGGCTTCGAGTTCTGATCCTGGAGACGGACTGACATGGTGGCGTTTTCATACAAACACTTCAACGCTTTGATGTATCGATAATCAATGTGGCACCTCTGGAGAGACTGAAGCACCGCCCAGGTCTCGATCGAATCAAAGGCTTTCTCATAGTCCACGAACGCCAAGCATAGTGGCTGGTTATACTCCTCCGTCTTCTGTATAACCTGCCGCAGCGTATGTATGTGGTCTATGGTGCTAAAACCTTTTCGGAATCCGGCTTGTTCGGGAGGCTGGAAGTCGTCAAATCTGCGCGCGAGACGATTCGTGATGACCCTTGAAAACAGCTTGTAAACATGGCTCAGAAGTGATATCGGTCTAAAGTTCTTCAAAAGGGTTTTGTCGCCCTTTTTGAAGAACAGCACCACTATACTTCCGTGCCAGGCCTGCGGCGTTTTGCCATCGAGGATGACGGAATTAAATAGCTTCTGGAGGATTTTATATATATATATATATATATATATATATATATATATATATATATATATATATATATATATATATATATATATATAATTGGAATCTCGGAATCGGCTCCAACAATTTTCATGAAATTTAGTATACGGGGGGTTTCGGGGGCGATAAATCGATCTAGCTAGGAATCATTTCTAGAAAATGTCAAAAGGTGGCGTTTGAGTAGTCCCAATTTAAACTGAAAAATGACTCTTCCTGACATCTATCGGCGAATAATAATACTATTTTTTTAAATTGCTTTAACGACACAACAACACTGAAGCTATTCCAGTTTTTTGCTTTCTTTCCAGTAGTTTGCTTTGAGGTTAGACTAAGAAAATCAATTGTTAATTTCCAAAAAAAAAATACCAAGCAAATCTCGGTCATCCGGATATTGTATATTAAACTTAATTAACCAATTTTTTATTATTTTATTAACATAATTTATTATTTGTATAAATTATATTGGTTAATTATAATTATTTATATAATTAACCAATAAAAATAATTTAAATTGCTATACAATATACAAATTTATTCGTAAAATACTAGTAGAAGAATGTTCAATTTATAATTCCACTGTTAAAGGTAAATAATAATAAAAATTGTACATATCAAAAATGCACTGACTGTTAATTAAACACAGCACATCAAAGGGATTGATTTTATTTAATTACATTCCTGAGTACGAAAATTGATTAACTATATGAGAGCTAAATACGAATTTAATTATAATCTGTTGACAAATCTCTTTTAAAATAGTAGAAACAAGGAATAGATAAAAATATTTTAATTTTTAAATAAAGTATATAGCTACCCTGGTATTATTAAGTATGATTTCAGATTTTGCCAACGCTTAAAGAAATGGCACTGTACGATTTTCTTTACGGAGTTCATAGCTAGTTGATAATCGCTTCTGTAATAATGTCAATATATCTTTTATATCCATTCTTTCGTAGCTTCGTTCACAATAATGAAAGTGTCACGGAAGGCTACGCATATAGACGCGCAGAAATTAACCAATAATCACCAGCTTACTTTATATTCCAAGGAGTATTGCTATTCTAAGCTTCGAATGCATACAGGATGAAGCGGTTGTAAGAAGGACATATCCAAGATAGTGGAGAGTGAAGGAAAATATGAAATAGTTTAGTCCTAAAAAAGTGGTTTATACGTAATCGAGGTGTAACGTGACAGCGTAGAATTACAATTCAATACTAATACTCAAATATCGGCCGCAGATGGCCCCTCAGGGGGGGGGGGGGGCTCCGCCACCCGCTACTATACCGCAAGCGTAAGGGCACACGTGATGTTCCGCGTGCCCCCCTCAAACTGTTTTTATTATTGCTGAGAAACAGCAAACAGGCTGACGACTCACTTAATAATAAGCAGATACCATCGCCTATGATTTGCGAATCTAGAGGTACCGCAAACATGCTGCTTTCCCATAAAGGTAAGTGTCTGTACGTAGGAGAGCACCTAGCGGTGAAACCCTAAAGCTTGTGGAATAGGTCCACCCTGATACAAGAGGCCGGTCAGCGCTAGCATGGGCCATGATATCAGCAGGCCAGTTGTCTGCCAGCAGAGGCAGAAGGTGATAGAAAAACAGTGAGGTTTTTAGTGGAAAAGTAAAAGAGAGAGAGATATTCCTCGACAAAAAATATTGAAAGTCAAACATTTCATAGAAAATTTATATTTATGAAACTACTTCCCAAACTACGTTATAGATATAAGAGAATGCAACAACCTCGGACCATGAGATGACATAATATTTATTAAGGTATCTATCTATAAAATTAAACAATCACTGCAAAACCGTTAATTAATTCAACAGCAATAAATTACAAACTGTGTTCCATTTATGTATTTTGTTCTACAGACGGAGTTCAAATGAAATTGGAAACATATTTTGCGTTTGATAAAGAGCATTTACGATATAAATGATTGATGATTTGGGGTCGGATTTCCGATGTTCGTATATATTTCATAAATTTATTTTATTAATAAAGGAAAAGTAAAATTATTTCACATTTTATTCTTCAAATGAGTCTTTGAATTAAAACCGCTTTTAGGTATACTTAGAATAAGATGCCCCTCAACTTAATGAATATATATATATATATATATATATATATATATATATATATATATATATATATATATATATATATATATATATATATATATATATATATATATATTTTTTTTTTTAATTTATTTATCAAATTCACAGTTATTACATTGGCTTAATAAAATAATAGCACAAAAAACCACTAAGGTTTGTACAATGCCATCGAAACTTAAGTCTACGCACATTCAAACGACTGAGTAAATTTAGATTACAATTTCTCTAAAAAGTATTTTTTAAGTGAGGCTTTAATATTTTTTTGGGTTATATTATCTCTTATATTTGTTGGTAAATCGTTTAATAATCTTGGAACTAAGTAGGTAGTTGTGCGCTTGCCGTACATATTTTTCGCGCCGCTGGTAGCAAACCGATTTTGAGCAGCGGCCCGAGTATATACAGCGTGCTTCATTTTAGTTTGTATTTTTTTATTAAAAAAGTTTTCCTTGAGTATCATTTTTTTAAATTGAATTTCTACAGGTAAAATCTTGCAGTGTTTAAAAAGACTGCTTTCATCATCTGCAAATTTATGTTTGATATTTAGGGAAACAATATATATATATATATATATATATATATATATATATATATATATATATATATATATATATATATATATATATATGTGTGTGTGTGTGTGTGTGTGTGTGTGTGTGTGTGTGTGTGTGTGTGTGTGTGTGCGTGCGTGCGTGCGTGTGTGCGTGTATGTATATAGTAACTGCGGTTTAATAATTAACGTGAAAATTAAAGGAGACGGAAATACCCAGCAAGTCAGAAAGGGCGGCGACTCACCTGAGGTTCTCCGATCTGCTACCTTCCACGGCTAGTTCTGCGGTTTGGAGTCTAGGCCTGTATAACTAGCGGTTTATAAACATATAAAAACTCGTGCGGGTTTAACCAAGACTCGACGCTACGTATCGTCGGCGCGGGCGCTAGTCAAGAAGAGGTCGGCGTGGCGGTGGTCGAGTAGTTTTTTCGAAATCAACGTCAGGCGTCGCAGTATCTAAACTTGCAGGGAGAAAAGGATAGGATGAGGCGTCTAACTACATATTAATATGTAAATATGACCATGTTTCAGAATTTCATACAAAACTCAAGTGGTTACCTATCCATCTTCGCCGGAAAACTCATATCCTTTCACTCGTTTACAAATTCGAGTTTCTTAACTCGTCTAACCTCCGAAATTTGCGTACATCTACTGAACTATCTCTTAAAACTCCTGTTCATACTTCTTTTTATAATAACTCCTTCATTGTTCATGCTATCAAACTTTGGAATGCACTGCCTATTGCTATAAGACAAGCTAAGTCACGACCAACTTTTAAAAATTGGTTAAAAATCACTACTTATCTTCAGTGTAACAACAAAACATATATTTATTTATGTATTCTACAAATATAGATATTTAAGTATGTTTATCTATTTATTTATCATTATTTATATGTATTATTAAATTTTATGTATTATGTATATTATCTATTTATTATGTAAATAAAATATAATTATTATTTATTGCCATACCCTCCTTCCATATCAATATAACACCAATAATGTATAATATAATATAATAACACGTATAGCCCGGGTTGCCTGGAAGAAATCGCTCTGTAGCGATAAGGCCGCCCATTGTAAGTCAAGTACATATTGATTGTGTAAATAAGTTTCATTGTTTTTGTTAGTTATTTAGTTTACAATAAAGTATTATCTATCTATCTAATATTGAAGTTTACAAGAAAACACATTAATTTAACCTATGGAACCTATCGAACATAACATCCCTGTAACAATATCAGATAAACGTATTTTCACGTATATCTGTGTGACAATTTTCACGGAAATCCTTATAACCTTTGTAACTGGCATTTATTGATAACTATGCTCTTTACCTGTCATATTTTGGTAATATTACAATATTAACCTGTCCTTCATGTGACGATTTTATTCCAGGTGGGTCTTGTTATGGTAGGAATTTATATATTATATTTGAAGACAATTTTGGTGGAATTTCACTTCTGTGGCTGTTTATTTAATATTGAAAAAAGCGATATATAACGAGTAATTTAAGGTATTTTTGTTAATGATATCATCATGATGGTTCTAAGATAGAGCTTTTTAAAATTCACGTAGAAAAAGTCACGGGCATAATTAGGTTTGGTTAAAATATTATCAGCATATTGTTCTACTGATCTGCTCAGAATCGTAAAACTTAAAGAGAAATGATAGAATATCTACGAAATTTGTTCTAAGTGATTGCTGGATTGCACACATTAATGATGTCAGTCTTCTAATTTATCACAATATTTAAGTTCTCAGTTATATATACATTTTTAATTATTATTTTTTACCTCGATTTGTGTCCGAAGTTTTTAATAATGACGTTATATGTACATTTTTTTTACATTGTTAAGATTAAATACTTACATATAACTAACTAGATACTAATATTGCTAGCTATAAATATATTCACGACTACAGACACACAAAATTAAATAATTATCACATCAAAACTCTTTTACTACATATCTTGTGCTATAATTATTCTGGATAATTTAACTTATATTTGCGATTGCATTGCACTAAGGTACAGAATTTCCCACTTCTTGACAATATTTTAGTAGATTTATTCCTCTTTCTCGAATCTTTCACCACTCTAGTGCTACCACGGCCAGATTTTCTTCTCTGCGAATATCTCACACAATGTTGATTCACTCAATCTAAAATTTGTTGAAGATTCCTGGCCCTATCTAGCCGAACTATATTTAAGGTATTCTAGTAGATCATATCACACACATGCTGGATTGTCCCTGCATTTAAATCGATGAAGGTACGCCGAAAATCCGCCACAACCGGGCGATGACCGGGTCGTCGCTTGTGTCAGCTCTGGAGTCAGTGAGATTGTTCTGATCAAAGTACACGCTCTTACAGCGTATGGCAATTTTCATCATAATTGCAAATTGATTTATGGTAATTGTGACTAACGTAAATTACACGAATAACTTTATTTCATTGAAGGATAGAACTTGCGTCAACTAGGTGGTATCTGAAGCTTGATGCCACTAAATCTACAGTCAAAATAGAAAAAAAAAACACAAATAATCATCTCATTTTTACTAACATTTATTTAGAGCCATTAGTCTACTACGATAAATTTAACATAGTATAATTAGGGCAATTTAATATGATAGCTTGAATATGATTTAATGTTTAATGATATAGTTGATTGCAGCATAGAGGTCACATTCGTGAGAAACATGTCTCTTCTATTATGTCTTCGATGGGTCTTAGTAGACCCGAAAAATGTGGCTTTGATATCACGAGAGTTGATAGTATGTTAATACGTACGTGGTATTTTACTATATTTGTCGCATAGCTTCTCACACTAATAATCTCGTCTCGAAAATCTCCTGCTATCTTATTTCATATGCAGTATTTAGCACATATTTAGACACTTATATTTTTTTGTGAAAAAAAATAAATGTTGCAGATCTGCCGATAGGGGAGGAAGTTCAGGTGTCGACACGAAAACTCTACCCATTCAAAACCCCCGCTGTCCCATCACCCAATCTCTCTGGGTCATGGGAGCTAATTCACATTAAGTGTACCATCATCATTGTTTATTTTAATTAAGTGCCTTTTATTAATAATATTTTTATGCTATTCATTAAACTTGTGAAGTACTTTTACATTCTTGCTATAAATAAGTATTAACAAAATAAATTTCTAAAACTCATAACTCTTGTAAAAGGCTTTATTATAATTAATTAAACCTATATGCATAGCAGTTAAATGAATGTTTCATCACAAAACCTTTTTATGTTATTTTAAATTAATTGAAAGCTCAGAAAAATGAGTGCAATGAAGCTTAGTCTAAAATGCAGTACAGGTTTAAAAGAAATGGAAGGCAAATATTAAATGAAGAACTAAAAAGCCACTTGAGAAAATGAGGAGTTTTTCTGTATTGTACAACCAAACAAATATTTTTAAACCTAGACGAAAAATAAATGGTTTTAAGTTTAAGGTATCTGTTCGTGGTATTATAGATCCCAAATTAACTTATATGTTGAAGATGACAGATTTGTTGCTTGATGAAGGAATTCTTACTCTATTAAACGTATGATCGATTTTAAGTATGTTAGATACAATGATAATGTTTGTATTAATCTTGCATGTATTTAGAAACCTTTTCAATGACAAGAATTTTTTAACCGTGCAGGGGCAGATAAAGAATACTGACCTCTGCGGCTGGGGTCGGCCTGTGTTAAAAGGCGACAAAACAACCCACACTAGCTACGTGGTAGGGCCCCAAGTCCGTCTGGATGGCGACCACCTTTGGTCTTAAGTATGCCGCCATAGTAAGTTTGTGTTGTGTTCCGGCATTGGTGACCCAAGTTATTGTACCCTTATGGGACAGCAGTATGTTCGCGATGCTACTGGCGTTGCAAACACTCATAGGCCACGGTAACTGCTAAATGCTTTGTGGGCCGTCAGCCCGTCTACTGTTCTAGCAATAAAAAAAAGCTAGCGCTTTAAGTTTATTGTCTTTGTTAATCCTGATAAATAGGAGTATCGAATCTAATCTGTTTTTACTAGCTTTAAACTTAAAACTATACGTTAAAAATAAATAACACTCATGTAATTAATTATTTAAACATTTTACTGTACCATAGAGAATTTAAAATCATATAATTTCATTGTTGTTTCCTTAAAGTGTGAAAATCCGATGTTTGTTTCATGCAGTTACTTATACTCGACTGTCGAAGAAAAAATCGGAGGTTTAAATTGTCTCATAACATCCCATCTTTAATTGTTACTGTTTTTTTTGTGCATTGCGTCTTTTTTACGACGAAAATTTAAAGACCAGGATATTTGAAGGTATCCGTTACATAAGAACGCAATACCAGGAACTGGCACAACAATAATCTCCCTTTGTGCATCCCTTAAGTTTAGGGTATCTGCCTAGGATAACATGTTGTAACCAATAATCACTTAATGAAAAACCTGGGCTGTTGTTAAATTTAACAAATCAATTACTTTTTCCGCTACATTTCAGACTCAACAAGGGCTCCATTTTACTTTTGGAATTAGGGTTTTATTGTCCCAGCAGATAAATATAACTATTCAAATAACGTTGCCTATTTCCTAAGTATTTTTCTAAAAGCATCTTCAAGATTTCATATACTGTTGGGTTCTTCGACTTAAAAAATATTATAAATCTTAAACATATGTCTACTATACATACTTATATACATACTGTCTATAAGTATCATAAAAATCAGTATTCACGATTCATATATCATTATTTAAAATAATTTCATTTTCATTTGAGTTTAGGTACGTAATTTATATCTAAGAAAAAGATAATTATGTATCTTTTTCATACTTTTGACATTTCAGTTAAACAACTGAGAAATAATTTGAGATGTTCTAAACACTCAGAGTTAAGTTGGTCCTTACTTTTAGCTACATTTAGAAATATTAAAATTGCGCATTTTTTTGCATTGGTGTAAAATTTGTAGTCATATTTAATTAATAGATTAAAAAAATGTGTTTTTCCGCTGTGTCAAATACTGTTTTAATAAACAATGAATATTTTTTTCTTATTCTTATTTTATAATATTAATATTACTGGTAAAAAATTATGTGAAAATATTATTTTTATAGAATAATCTGACTAATCATTATATTTTAATAACACTAGTTCATAAAAGATAAATACCTTCAGGTCTAATTGATAGTACTTTCTAAAAGTAATTGAATGAAGGTTGATATTTTTAGTCACGTAACCTGCGAGTAGAAATTGTTTTACGGTATTTAATTTTATTAGGGCATCGGTCACTTTAACGTTACAAATGGCGATTTGTTTTAACCCTAAAGGAAATTTCTTTCGGATTTTATTGTTTGTTTTCTTATTATAAATAGTTGATGGTTTAATTTTTGTTTACAGAAATAAAGAAATTGAAAGTTATGAATATTTCACTGGCGTAAGTGTTAATCCTAGTATTAAATATTGGAGTTGTTGTTAACTATGTATCATACATATAGTTCATTTTGTGCTGCTAGTGCCAAATAATATTTTTATTTATTTACTTCAAATTAAATATATTTTAATACAAGTACATATTAATAATTTCTGTTTTCAGATACCTTACATATAATTATATTTCTTTGTTATTCTTAATCAATGAATAACTAGATTTTTTATGAACTGAAATTGGCCGGCTTCTTTTGTCAACTTACCTACACTATCCTTAAAACAAATCACTACATGGAAGACAAGTCCGAAATGTGTATAGAATAAAAGTTTTCCCAACAACATCATTAAGAACACATCGCAACTCTGTATGAAACCACTATTTTCGCGCTATGCGTGTTCAGCGTAGTAGAAGTTCGTAGTAGTTCGCCGTAGCGGCGTAAGCGTACTACGTGATCCCGCTTGGTGAGTTTAGGCGCGACTAGACTACGCGTCGCTACGAACCGTTCGAGTTGCTCACCAACTTCTGCTGCACATGCGCTTGGTAACTTACAACGAAAACGTATTCAAAGTTGTACAGGTTTATTGCTTCACTTCTCAATAATTGTTAAAAAGGACAAATTTCCTATCTGATACTGATACATTTTATTTTGTTGTGGAAAAATGTTTGAAATTGTTTTGGTGTATTAGATTTTACTAAAAGGTTTCTACAATAAATAAGGCTAAAACAAAAGTTAAAACTAAAAGGCTAAAACAAGGTCTAAAATCGAGTCTGAGGACTCGACTTCAGGCCTTGTTCGAAATAAGCATTGGTAACTAAAATATATTTTAAATATGAAAATTTCGTTTACTTCTTTTAAAATAACGTTTTTATCTGATTGGGTTGAGCTCAGTTTGATGATCTATAGCAGATATAAAAGATTATATCTTCAAATAGGCCATATGTCAACCACCATTCATAGTATTCTGTTTTATGGAGTAGTTAGCAAATTAATTACACTGCATCTAGTTCCAAATAGAACAGCAGCGCTCTCATTCTGTGTGGGTATTAGACCGCTGATATACAATTATATAGTCGTTTTGTAAAGAAATAAGCATTGTATGTACACTCAAACTCAATATCGTATTGAAATCAAGTTCATAACCTCCGCAGGTATTTCGACCTACGTTAGTCGTTGAACCACAGAAATTATCAATTATGATTTTTTGGTTTATTAAAATGATAATGATGATTTATTGCATGAAATATGGTAAATTATATAAGAGATGATATTACAATAAATTGAGTATCACATGTTTTACCAACATAAAAGACGCAGCGCCATACAAATTGGGCTCATTTGCATAACGTTGACCATACTGAGGCTTCATATTATAAATATTGTAGAAGAAACGTGTATCCTTAATGTTGATCACTTTCTGTTGAAATACGTTCGCGTGTTGTTAGATAAGTTTTACATAAGTTTTGGATACAAAGCTGTCGATAGCATTAGTTTGGGAATTATTGACGTTGAAAACCTCCGTTACGGAACTACCCCTGTTTTGTTTGTAAAGACACAAAACACGACAGCTGGTCTTCGCAGAGTTATAGTTTGAGAGGAGGATACCCAAGTCGTGATTTAATCACCCTTAAACTGTTGTGTATTATTTTAATGTGAAACTTTAATTAACATAAAAACACAAGTTCACTAAATTTGACGAAACTTGTATCGCAGGGGTGTATATATATATATATATATATATATATATATATATATATATATATATATATATATATATATATATATATATATATATATATATATATATATATATATAGTGCAGATTTCACAAATGTTTTTTTTATTGCGTGTTAATTTTATTGCGTCTATAAGTTATAAACTATAAACTTCCGCTTTGATACCCAGGCTCTAATTATAGATAGCTAATACTTTATTGTCACCACCTTAACCTAACAATATAATACAATAGTAAAAGAGAATATTCTAAATATTGGAGACAATGAGCGGCCATCGGCCATCGGCATCGCTTTCAGCGATTTCTTCCAGGCAACCCATATTTATTTACTTATATCTCTAGTAGTGAGACCATTGGCATGCTAATTATCTTTTAAGATTTTTAGCTAATGTTTTTTTAAGTCTATACCATTTTCAGGAAATTGCGCAAGTGGCATGGCTAGACATTTACTTCTCACGCAAATAGGTAGTTGACGTAATAGATGGCATGGCATATACCTATAAAAATTAAAATAATTGTTTTATCTAAAACAACAGCAAGCGTTTTCTTGCGTCGATGCTTTTGATCAAAGCCTTTGGCAAAATTTTGATTTTGTAGCTCAACCGATTGCGCGTTTGCATGTGTAATGTAGCTCAGGTATATCATAAGTAAAATGTCAAAATAAATATAAGTAAAATAGCCATAAAAGAATGCTTAGACCTAAAAGTTTCATTTTGTGTTAATTTTTTCTGAAATGTCTATTGTTTACCTTTTCAGTATTATACCATTATTTTATTAATACAAATGAATTAAGTAAATGGATACAGTTTCAAAGACAAATTGGAATTGTTCAATGTAATTTGTACTTACATGTTTGTGTTTACTTAGGGTTCTCTTTTGTGTTTTGTCGAAAACAAACTAACTCCTTTGTCTGCATGGTCCTACGAGCCTACGGCGGTTTTCTTATCAGTGGTTCGTCCCTACAGCTGTACGTATAAAGATACATATTTCGACCGCGCGGCCCCTAGGCCCGGTAGTCATAGCAACGATTATATTTTGCTTGTGAATATGCTGTATTAGGAATGACTGAGCGCGCTATAGTTTTAAGCGTGAGTTTATTCTAATAGGGAGAAAAATTAAATTGACCTTGACGCAAAATATTGCGACAGAACAAAACGCCCAAGAAAAGTAAATAGAAACCATTTTTACAATTACATTTTAAACCAACGAACTTAATTATAAATACACTGTAAGAAATATAGAATTTTAGAAAATATAACGCAAACATCGGCCTTGTTATATCAAACTTATTGTACAATCATGATCGTACTCAAGATTGAACCTCAGGCTCCATTGTATTTTCCAAATACAACAATATAACAACCATTGGAATAAAAGTCATGACGAAACAGTAATAAAAAAGAGACAAGTTGATGGCCCACGTTGTAGTAAGCACTTACCGTCACCTATGAATGTTTGCGACGCTAGGGGAATCGCTAATAAATAACCGTCCGCTTAGAGGATATGGAACCTGGGTCTAGGTGACCCAAATATTCTATGGTCTATTGGAACACAAGGCAAGGTTATTATGATATTTAGAAACCAGGGTTGTTTTGTTACCTTTTACGATAAGCTGCGATCCGTCAGAGGGGTTAGTATTTTATTCCGTCCCTGCAGAGAAAATTCTTTTCTTCCATCCTTAACCGTATTCATTTAAAACATGATTATTTAAACTACGTCTACACAAAGCTAGTAGTCTACAGAGGCTCGAATATTGTAATAAGAATAATTTATTCCTAATGCACTTGTATTCAAATATTATTTTCCAAATATTACCTGCGAAAACCATACTGTTTAAACGAGCTTACATTTCCGCTATATCCAATGTAATTTTCAATTTTAAATTCATAATGCAACTTTAAAACTCGGTTAGATTCTGAATATTCTCGAGAAAGCTGTTTTCTAAATGGGTATTTAGCTATTTTAATATCGCTGCCTGTCGGATGAGTATGAGTTGTGTTCTACTTAAAGTTGGAGAAACAGGCCATTGCGGCTTCTGACCGCAGTCATTACAGCTTAATACGAATATCATTCGAATAAGGTATAAAGAGAACTCAGGAAAGCTGATATATCTCGTTAAGCGTGATTACTTTAAAGATCATTGGTTGTGTTAATTGCAATATTAACATTTTTATTATTATATTAACTACTAGGTGACCCGGCAAAGGTTTTTCTACCATATGAATTTAAAAAAGTAGCCTGTGTCCTTCTCCAAGGTCCAATCTATAACTATACCGAAATTTATCAAAATTGATTCTGCGGCTTAGGCGTGAAAGCGTAACAAACAAACTCACTTTCGCATTTATAATATTAGTTAGGATGAATAATATTGACATATAGATTTAATATTAAAACCGCGTAGCGCTCAACCAGGGCTTTAATGACTTTCTTTACATTTTTTTTACATGTTTGTATACAAACAAACAAACATACTCATAAATGCACAAGGTACTTAGTAACTCAGTAGTATTCTACTCGGAAACTAATTAAGAGATATCGTGTTCAAATCCTACGATGACATTCATCGTTTAGGCCGTTTTTACCGCCTAATGTGTATATGTTATTGTAGCATAATGTCCATGTACCGAGGGTGTACGAAAACATTGTGAGGAAGCCTGCATACTGGGATCACTGGCTCAATACAAAAGTAAAAGTTGTCAAAAACAAACTGAGAGATGGCGCTGTACCGAATTAAATCGCGGTATCGTTGTGTTTTCCACCAACCATGACCTTGCTGCCTTATGATTCATTTTTGTATACGGTATTCGGTATTCAGTATTCCATTTTGGCGTATTAGGTTTTAGAGTTGGGTTCATTCTATGGTGGGTTGTCGTGCGTAGAGGTGGGGAAAAGCGTTATTTTGGTATCACCGTGACTGTCGTTCCAGTTCCAAAAAAATCACAGTGAATAATCATCGTGATTTTGTCACGTCAATCACTGGCGTCACAAAGAACGATATGGTTACAAATGTTACAACGGTTTCGTAATTCGAATGATCCGAAATAATCTTCACACTTTCAAACATGCTTGTTAATAAAGAAAAACAATATAGTAGGTAAACATTTAAAACGTAAATACAGTAGGTAAACAATTATTAACATAGCATTTTAGGTTGTTTCATAATTGCAATAAAATAATAGCTGTTGCACTTTTTAGGTATTACACTTTATAGGTATTACTCATACATATCAAAATCGTTATTTTCGTAGTAAACACCTAAGTAAGAAAATGAAATAATTCCATACATAGGTACCTACATTTCCTCTCAGTCCGTGAATACCTAACCTAGTACATAATTATCGTTAATGATTATATTAAAATGTAATAATTATCTCAACTAAGTATCAAATAGCAGAGAGCATAGCATAAAAAAAAGTTTGATTTTAGATTGTTCTCTTCAGTCATTTCTAGAAAATGATGATGATGATGATGATGTCCTCCCAGACGTATCCGTCGACGGCGACACCCTTAGCTCGTCCTTGCCTGGACTCTTGCATGAGCGCGAGCATGACTCGCAAAACCAAATTTTGTTATGAAGGTCCTATTACAAGAAGCGCAGTAAAGAGCCCCACTTGAATTGCGAGAATAGTTGTAGGAGGGCTTGGGTCGAGTTTTTCGGATCAGGCGTTTGGCGTCAAGGTTTTCAAGACGGGAACGCTCAAAGTTTTTTATACCCGTGTTGACAGCAGTTCGCCACTCCGACCTCTGCGTTGCAAGCTCCTCCCATGACTCACTAGACATGCCAATTGCAGTCAAGTGGCGTTTTAAGACATCCCTGTAACGCAGAAACTGTCCTCCAGGCTTTCGTTTACCTGAGCTAAGCTCAGAATAAAATACCTTTTTTGGTAATCTGGAAGACTCCATGCGTACAAGGTGTCCACACCAGCGTAGTTGGCCTTTCATTAGCATACACTCCATTCCAGCGAGCTTAGCTCGACGTAGAACCTCCGAGTTTGGCACACGATCCTGCCATCTCACCTGAAGTATCGCCCGAAGACACTTCATGTGGAAGGTATCAAGGCGTCTGATATCTCCCTTGTAAAGACACCAGGTCTCCGAGGCATAGAGCAACAATGGTAAGATTATGGCCCTGTAGACAGCGAGTTTTGTGTGGAGTTTCAGGTCATGTGATTTCCAAACCCGTCGGTTAAGACCACCGAAAGCCGCAGCTGCTTTGGCGACTCGCGCAGAGATCTCAGACTCGAGACGATTATCACTGCGCAAAATAGTTCCAAGGTACCGGAAGGTACCCACTTCCGGCAGTGGCTTTCCTCGTAGGTAAACAACACCATCGTCCGCAGATTTACCTTTCGCAGGTTGTTTTAGAATCTGGGTCTTAGAAGCACTGATTACTAAGCCGAATTTACGACAGGACTCATCTAATTTGTCCAAAAAACTCTGTAGGTCGCCCAAACTGTCAGCCATAAGGCAGACATCGTCGGCGTACAGAACATCTATTACTGAAACAGAGTCCATTTTGCGTTTTGCTCTGAGACGTGCGAGGTCGAAAACGCTTTTGTCCATGCGGACATTTATGGTAATCTTGCCATTACAGCTTTTAAGAGCGTCATTCATTACTGCAGCGAAGTAGATAGCGAAAAGGGTCGGAGCCATTACACAGCCTTGCTTGACACCGCTAGTGACCGGGAACCGGTCTGTAAAGTTGTTTTCGTGACGCACACGGGCTGTCATGCCCTCGTGGAACTGGCGCACTAAATTGACGAACTTTGCAGGACAGCCACATTTTTCCATAACAATCCAGAGGGCGGTCCTGGAAACACGGTCAAAGGCCTTTTCTAGGTCCACAAAACATAAATAGAGGTCGCGGTGTTGTTCAAAACTTTTTTCTTGAAGTTGCTTGACTACAAAGATGGCATCAACCGTACCTCTTCTAGGTCTGAACCCGCACTGGGTCTCCGGAAGGAAGCTTTCAGCTAAATTACTAAGGCGACTATTGATGATGTGCGCCAGAATTTTGCCAGCTGTGGAAAGCAATGCAATGCCTCTAAACGAGCCACAATCAGAGAGGTCCCCTTTGCCTTTATATAGCTTGCTAATAGAAGCATCCTTCCAGTCCTGTGGAACCATCTCAACATCCCAAATCAGTTTGATAAGTTCAAAAAGTCCGGACCTGATACTCGGTCCACCGTATTTGAAAATCTCAGAAGACAAACCGTCCGAACCAGGTGATTTACCATTTTTTAAGCGGTTGATCGCAGTAACGAACTCGGCGTACGAAGGCGGGTCATCCAAGCCCGAAGCAGATGGCAAGCTCTCAAGTGAATTAATGTAAGACAGATCTGCTCCTTGACTACCGGGATTGAGCACTTCATTAAAGTGTTCAGCCCAACGAAGAAGAACCTCTTTTGGATCTGTTAACTTCTTAGCTTTATCTCGCGAGTAAACAGGGGCAGTCTTTTTAGCGCGGGGTCCGTAAACGGATTTTAGCCCTTCGAAAAATTTTGCTGTTTGGCTAGTGTCACCTAACCATTGCAGTTCTTCGGCTTTACGGCGCCACCAAATATCCTTTTGTTCTCGGATCTTTGCTTTAAGATCCTGCTGAAGAGACTTGCGCTGCCCTGCACCGACGACTCCTCTTAGAGCGAGACGATAGTTTTCAACAAGCTGCCGTATTTCCACATCAGAATCATCGAACCAGTCTTGATGTTTTTTATGTGGTGTGCCAATAACTCGCTGAGAAACACCATAGAGAGCTCTGGAATAAGTACGCCACCCGGCATCTACTGAGGTATTGTCATCAGTGCCGGGCATCGCTGCCTCAAATTCCGCATCTAGCTCACGACACAGTCCCTCATCACGCACCAAACGCGCACAAGCAAGACTAGCCGGAATCCTGTGTTCTGCTCTACGCGGAGGCTTGTAGTAAAGCCTCATCCTGGATCTAATAAGACGATGGTCAGTCCAGCCTTGGGCACCACGCATTGCTCTTGTAATAAGTACATCTCTCAGGTCTCGCCTGCGTACAATGATGTAATCAAGAAGATGCCAGTGCCCTGAGCGTGGGTGCATCCAAGATGTCTTGTATTTATCGGGTAGCCTGAAGAATGTGTTTGTTATGCTGAGGTTGAATTCGGAGCATAACGTCAGAAGAGCAACACCGTTGGTGTTGCACTTACCTACTCCATGTCTCCCCAGTACGTTCTTCCAGGCAATATATTCTGTGCCAACACGCGCATTAAAGTCACCCAGCAGAATCAACTTGTCACAATCTGGAATCCCCAGCAAAACATCACGCAGATTCTCATAAAATTGAAGTTTGTCCTCATCAGGTGTTGTCATAGTAGGCGCATACACGCTCACAAGATGTAGGTATTTCCTGGGAGCCATGTGGAGTCGTAGTGTCATGAGCCTGTCATTGATCCCTTTTGGAGGCTCCACTAGCGATCTAGCGATGTTGTTTCGGATCGCAAATCCAACACCATTTGCGGCTCGTTCACTTGCAGGTTTACCCTCCCAGTAATACGTATATCCACCCAATTCCTCACAGACCTCACCGCTATCCGCTAAATGTGCCTCGCTGACTGCGGCTATGTCAATGTTATAGCGGGACAATTCACGCGCTATGAGTGCAGTTTTCCGCTCAGGACAGAGGTTGTTTTCATTGTCCAGTAACGTTCTTACATTCCACGCAGCTAAATTTAAGAATGCATTTAATCTATTATTATGTTTCTTTCGACCGCTTTTAATTGGCGACCAGATGACCGCGGTTAGCCACCTGGGTTGCAGTGAGGCGAGCTTTGTTTAGGCCACCTTTTCTAGGCCCCTCCCCGGATTGGGGAAAGCAGTGCGATCCCTAAATAGGGCTGCTTTGTCGTCGGGTGAGCTGCCGTACCAGTTCTCTCGCCTCTAGTGAGTTCCAATACGACCATCACCACCCAACCGCCGTACGTGCAAAGATCTAGCTAGGGACCAAACTCACCCGCTCAGCCCCCACCGCCAGTCCTCATCGCCGTAGGACTTGCACTCTCCGTCCAGTAATGAGCCAGGGGTCATCAGCGCGGGAATATATTAAAGTGGGTAAGCGTTTGCGCATACACGAACCCACTCTCTCGTCTTCCAGTCCTTGTTACCAGTGGGGCGGAAGTCCGCTACGACTGATTAGCACTAGAAGATGCAGTGACTGGCCGCATATCTCTTGGATCCCGACATACGCCCTATCAGGCATGTCACAGGTGCCCTGCTGCAGCGCCACGGTCGCCGGGTTTGAAGCCATACTGACGGTGTCCGCCTTCCGAGCCGCTGCAGACTTTATGCAATTTATGAGGGAATCAGCCCATTAAACTAAGTTTGTGAAACTCAGTCCCCTTCACTGGATTTAGCCCGTGGATCGACACGGTTTGCCGGGACACGGCCGCTGCATGCACAACAGCTACTTGGAGCCACCAGTAAAGAGATTTGTGGAATATTTACAATGTAGACAGAATCCACCATCTGCGATGCAGATCGATCGGTAGTATTCTGCAAGATTCCACTGCAAAACATCCCACTTATATCCCAAAGAATCTTATATCTAGAAAATAGTATCGTATTAACTCTGTGTAGACAACGTACAAACGAAGTTCTTTCAACGAACAATGAACGTACCAACGCCGTTCACCTCCTTACCCGAATCAACCCGATTAGTGCCGATGTTAACTGAACTCCGTTCGCGGCTCACGATTACAACGAATGATTGACGTGACGTAAAGGAGCAACGTTCCAGGAATCGAAGTGACTTTGTAACGTTGTTCTTTCGTGGCATGTCACGGTGATACTATTTGCCTTCAGATCACGGTGATTTTTTCATCGTGACGTTATTTATCAACCACCTCTAATTCAGTATTCCATTTTGGCGTATTAGGTTTTAGAGTTGGGTTCATTCTATGGTGGGTTGTCGTGGGTCGTGGCTGGGTATTCGTTTGTTGACGATCAGTTTTTTTGTGGTTGTTATTGCTTGTTCACATCTAAGATAAGGTTATATTAAATTGGGTTAAAATTTTCAGTAAAGTGTGTTGTTATTTTATAATTAGAACTCAGCCATCTCCCCCCCCCCTCCCCCTCCTCTAACATAGTGTGTATGCATTTCATTGAAAATATTTGAGTATTAAACACTGGATGTTTAACCCGCCAGTTCGACTTGGAGAAGCTCTAGGGGGAGGTCAGCACCCAGCAGTGGACACGTTAAAGATTGTTATTATTATTACAAAAAAGCTTAAAACTACAGTTTACATTTGGAAAAATCAAATTACATTCGATCGAATTACAGGTGCGACTGCAATTTGACAATTCAATATTGGAAATTAATGCGACTGGCATTCTTTAAGAGATTGTTAAGATATACAAAAGATAATTTTTGTCTTCTAAGACACATTAAATGTTAAATTAAGTTAAGTACGCACATTAAAGTAAGTACGCATTAAATGTACTGAGGATTATCGCCACTATTCCCAAATGAACTAGTTTCGAAGTTTTGTAAAACACGTACATTCTAGGCACATATGCGCGCAACCTCTGCCTGTCCTTTCATAATATTCAAAATGTATATCCTAAATTTGCATTTTAAAAGCATAAGGGACATTTTTGCATATATTTAGATATATTATCAAACTGATTCATGCGACACTTTTAATTTTTAATTTACATAATACTTTAAAGCTTCTAAAATATAAATATATAGGTAAATAAAAATTTTAATTGTGAGATATATGTGATGATGTGACATATACTCAGTGACTACATTTTGTAAACCCATGTCATTAATATATAAACTACTACGAAATCTCTAAAAATTATATATTATTTGATATATACATTATGTTATACATTATATATATTTGTTTGCATTGAATAGGCTCCGAAACTACTGACCCGATTTAAAAAATTCTTTCACTGTTGGGAAGCTACACTATCCCCGGGTGACATAGGCTATATTATATTTTCAAAAAAATTAGGGATCCTTGCTAAAACTCCAATAATATAACCCAAGGTGTAAAAAATTACCTAAAATATTATTTAAATCACGTGCGCTGCGAAAACTATTGATCATACAATAAAATAATGTATTACGACTTTGTAGAACACATCATTGTTTACAAAAAATGTCGAGACAGCATATATCTAACTATTATAGTTATGCCACAATAAGCGTTCTTTTATTTTAAAAATTTAATTGAAATGCCGCCCCTAGAAAAGGCTCTTTATTTATATCTTGGTATTAATCCCTAACAAAATAAATTACTTCATATTCAAAACTGCTTCAATACCTTTATATAACTTTTTGAGTTATTCAATTCAGATATTCCATTAGAAAAATATCACGAGTTTAAAAATGTAAGTATTAGAAAAATGTTGCGTGGTAGCCGCTCACTCTGTTCGGCTAGCTAGACAGCACCCTATGCAATGTAGGCGTGCGTCACTGGGGTTTTTACAAAAATTACAAAAAAATACTTATTAAAAATAACGAAAAATAAATAATAATAAAAAATCAACAAAATAAAAGTTCGTAGAAGTAATACTATTCAAACTTTGACGCAAATAGAAGGGTTTATGTGTCTGTATATAATTTTTAATTTTGAAATTTTTGTTAAATACCCGTGCGAAGCCGCTAGTATATATATATATATATATATATATATATATATATATATATATATATATATATATATATATATATATATATATATATATATATATATATATATATATATATTTATTGACTACACTTTGACTTGAATATATTTACTCATTCCGCAATATAGACGCTCATTACGACCAGACTTTACAGAATTCCTGTCCAAAACGTAATTTTTTAAATTTATATGGCAAAACAACGTTTGTCGGGTCAGCTAGTTATAATGTAATCTTTGTGTCTAGTAAAAAGTTTATGATACCTATATAACTTATGATGATTTACAAACTAAAAAACTCAGTAAAATATAGTAAAAATGACTGTTTGACGATTAAACTTTGGAAACTGAGGAAACTGCTGCGTGCCAATTTTAGTCAAAAAGATCTGACAATTACACTTTCTTTTTTGAAAAAGGTAAATGAAACGAGGCGAAAATATAAAAGGGTTGACATTTGGATTAACCCAACCCTGAAAAGAAAATCAAACGATGCTCTTTACTGTTTGTGAACTACCAAAAGTCCTTCCTCCATCTTGCCTTTTACGACTCCCTCGGTGAGGCTATTTATCGTTTCAAATTAAAATATAAAAAATTTATCTACATATTTAGGTAACTATAATGTTGTGACATTATACTATAATAGAGACAAAACATATATATATATATATATATATATATATATATATATATATATATATATATATATATATATATATATATATATATATATATATATATATATATATATATATACCTAGTCAGGTCATAAGTATTGTCACACAGTAAAAACTTTTCTTTTAGAAAGCTGGCCACAAAAAAGTTTATTGAATTCGAATTTCGAATTGTTCATGAAAATAAAAATGTATACTTCTAGAATTTTACTCATTTTTAAACATGGAGTGGACGCTTAAAGAAGACCGTGTTGCAGTTATTGCGTTGCATCGCTGCGGTTATGCGCCAATTCAAATTTTTAACATACTGAAAAATTTGAATATAACCAAAAGATTCGTTTATCGTACCATCAAACGATACAATGAAGACTCTAGTGTAGATGACAGGTCAAGAAGTGGTCGCCCTCGGTCTGTTAGGACTCCAGCAGTGATAAAAGCTGTGAAGGCACGAATTCAAAGAAATCCCAAACGTAAGCAGAAACTGTTGGCCCTTCAGATGGGGTTAAGCAGAACCACGGTGAAAAGGGTGTTAAATGAAGACTTAGGGCTTCGGGCATATCGAAGAAAAACAGGACATCGTTTGAATGCTCGTCTAATGGACCTGAGACTGAAGAGATGCCGCGCTTTGTTGAAGCGGTACGCGGGAAAAAAATATCGGGAAATTCTTTTTTCGGATGAAAAAATGTTTACCGTAGAAGAGAGCTACAACAAACAAAATGATAAGGTGTACGCATACAGTAGTTAAGAAGCGAGCAACCGTATTCCGCGTGTCCAACGAGGTCATTTTCCATCCTCGCTCATGGTATGGTTGGGAGTTTCTTATTGGGGCTTAACAGAGGTACATTTTTGTGAGAAAGGTGTAAAAACAAATGCTGTTGTGTATCAAAATACAGTCCTGACGAACCTTGTGGAACCTGTTTCTCATACCATGTTCAATAACAGGCACTGGGTATTCCAACAAGATTCGGCGCCAGCTCATAGAGCGAAGAGCACACAAGACTGGCTGGCGGTGCGTGAAATCGACTTCATCCGGCACGAAGACTGGCCCTCCTCCAGTCCAGATTTGAATCCGTTAGATTACAAGATATGGCAACACTTGGAGGAAAAGGCGTGCTCAAAGCCTCATCCCAATTTGGAATCACTCAAGACATCCTTGATTAAGGCAGCCGCCGATATTGACATGGACCTCGTTCGTGCTGCGATAGACGACTGGCCGCGCAGATTGAATTATGACCTGACTAGGTATATATATATATATATATATATATATATATATATATATATATATATATATATATATATATATATATATATATATATATATATATATATATATATATATATATATATATATATATACCTAGTCAGGTCATAAATTCTGTCACATGTTTAATGTAAAATAATTGTAACAAGTTTATTCATTATGTAACCATTCATATACCAAAATGAACTTAACAAAACATAGATTCTTATGACATTAAAGTTTATTCAAAATGACCTCCGTGATTTTGAATACAAGCCTTCAATCTGCGCGGCCAGTCGTCTATCGCAGCACGAACGAGGTCCATGTCAATATCGGCGGCTGCCTTAATCAAGGATGTCTTGAGTGACTCCAAATTGGGATGAGGCTTTGAGCACGCCTTTTCCTCCAAGTGTTGCCATATCTTGTAATCTAACGGATTCAAATCTGGACTGGAGGAGGGCCAGTCTTCGTGCCGGATGAAGTCGATTTCACGCGCCGCCAGCCAGTCTTGTGTGCTCTTCGCTCTATGAGCTGGCGCCGAATCTTGTTGGAATACCCAGTGCCTGTTATTGAACATGGTATGAGAAACAGGTTCCACAAGGTTCGTCAGGACTGTATTTTGATACACAACAGCATTCGTTTTTACACCTTTCTCACAAAAATGTACCTCTGTTAAGCCCCAATAAGAAACTCCCAACCATAACATGAGCGAGGATGGAAAATGACCTCGTTGGACACGCGGAATACGGTTGCTCGCTTCTTCACTACTGTGTGCGTACACCTTATCATTTTGTTTGTTGTAGCTCTCTTCTACGGTAAACATTTTTTCGTCCGAAAAAAGAATTTCCCGATATTTTTTTCCCGCGTACCGCTTCAACAAAGCGCGGCATCTCTTCAGTCTCAGGTCCATTAGACGAGCATTCAAACGATGTCCTGTTTTTCTTCGATATGCCCGAAGCCCTAAGTCTTCATTTAACACCCTTTTCACCGTGGTTCTGCTTAACCCCATCTGAAGGGCCAACAGTTTCTGCTTACGTTTGGGATTTCTTTGAATTCGTGCCTTCACAGCTTTTATCACTGCTGGAGTCCTAACAGACCGAGGGCGACCACTTCTTGACCTGTCATCTACACTAGAGTCTTCATTGTATCGTTTGATGGTACGATAAACGAATCTTTTGGTTATATTCAAATTTTTCAGTATGTTAAAAATTTGAATTGGCGCGTAACTGTAACGATGCAACGCAATAACTGCAACACGGTCTTCTTTAAGCGTCCACTCCATATTTAAAAATGAGTAAAATTCTAAAAGTTATACATTTTTATTTTCATGAACAATTCGAAATTCGAATTCAATAAACTTTTTTGTGGCCAGCATTCTAAAAGAAAAGTTTTTACTGTGTGACAATACTTATGACCTGACTAGGTATATTTACAGTTTGGTGAGCTACAAAGAGGAGGGATAAAAGGATGTTACATACTGAGAAAATGCAAATGCTGAAATGTGTGTTACAAAAATGGATAAAATCAGAAATAAGTATGATGGAATAATACGACAATGGTTGAAAAAATGAAACAAACTAGCGTGGTATGTCCATATAACGCAAAGGGAATGCCATATAACAAGGAAAATGGTAGAAATGAGTGGATGGTTTTTTTTTATTGCTGTAGAACAGCAGACTAGGCAAAATAGAGGGGAAAAGGCCCAGAGGACGGTTACCAACCCGATGGTCGGATCAAATTAAGGCTATCACGGGGCTCACTTTGCCTGCAGCTCTGAAACAGGCCGAGGACAGAGTGGTGTGGAGGCAGTTCATCAGCGTCTCCGTAAAGGCTTATCAAGACGGGCACGACCTTCAGGAATGAAGAACACGACGAAGAAAAAGAACAGCAGACAGGCTGAGGGCCCGCTTAGGATTTAGCAGTTACCGTCGCCTATAGGTGTATGCAACGCCAGTGGCATCGCGAACACGCTGCTGTCCCATAAGGGTACAGGAACTTGGGTCACTAATGCTGGAACACAACACAAGGTTATTATGGCGGCATACTTAAGATCAAAGGTGGTCGCCATCCAGACGGGCTTGAGGCCCTACCACGTAGCTAGGGTGGGTTGTTTTGTCGCCTTTTACGACAGGCCGACCCCGGCCACAGAGGTTAGTATTCTTTCCCGCCCCTGCACAGATAATAATACTGTAAGAAAGGAAGACTAAAGAAAAGATAGATGATTTGCTGGAAATCGGTGGAAATGTTGAGATGACAGCTAACAAAGGAGAATAGAAAGAGAGAACATATTGTGCCAACCCCATATAAGATGGAGTAAGGTCAGGATTAAGACAATTTAAGCTTTATATTTATCGAGTAAAAAATATATATACCATCAAAGGGGGACAGTACAAACAATCTACTTTAATTATGATTTCTAAGAATTGTGCGGTCATTCATTGTTTACTTAAATTTTTCTATGAAAAGTTAATTACGCTGTTTACAGAACAATTGCGACGTCTTAGAAAACATTATAAGGGGATGTAGCGGATAATATTACGTTAGTGAATGCCAGTTGAGTGCAGTAAAATCTAATAAGGGTCGCGGTTTGTGGCTAATGGTAACAATGTAGTCTGTAAGATATGTATGTGTTATGTGTAATATTAATTTCATTAAGTGCCACTACATATAATTAATTGCTTTTTGTTTATTATTTCGCTTTAAGCCTCTCTTGAAGAATTCTAAGCTCTTACAATTATATATTCTTCTTACTGGTGTTTTAGTCATTGCATCTGTTATTTGTTGCCTGAGTGGACCCACCATTTGTGGTTGTTAAATATAGAACATTATTCGACAAGGAGTGTCACGGAGATGAATATGCTGCGATGGATGTGTGGAGTAACGCGAAAGGACCGCGTTAGGGACTCCCGCACTCGCGGCAGCCTTCATGTACGTGACGTTGCGGATAAATTGCAGGAGTGTCGGCTATGTTGGTACAGCCACGTTTTACGGCAACCGAATGCTAACAAATGTCTGGCCATGCCGCCTCCGCCGGGTCCTGGCGGGAGGGGTAGACCCAAAAAGCGCTGTTGTAAAGGGTGATATGCGTGCCAATGGGGGCACTACCAGGGATACAGAAGACCGTGCGAAGTGGAAAAGAAAAAGTCGGAAAGCGGACCCCGTGCACCGAAACAGAAGTTTAGGTTGCGACCGGGATACAACGCTAAGATGAAGAAGAAGATTATTCCACAAGGAAAATCGAATGATGACAGTATCTTCTTACTTGTCGGAGCTACACAGCTTTTATAATAAACATCTTATTGACAAATTTTACTAATTAAGAAATACTTTTGAAATGTGATCTCATAAAATTAATTTATATTTGTTGAATACTCCGTAATCAAATGTTTTTGAGTTATCGAAACCATCTAATTGATTGAATATAGACTCATTATTAAGTAATTAGAACAGCAGAAAATCTGCCTTCCTTTAGTAAATATTTTTTGATATTTAATTACTTTTCTGTTAGCCCAAAATTACCAGTATTATTTTATGGATATATTGATAGTACAAAAAGTTTTCAGTGTTTAATGTATGTATATATTTAATTTTCTATTATACAAATAATATACTTAAAAAATGAAGTTTTATTGACGCATCAAATAAAAATCTAATAAAATTATTATATTTTAGGTAAAAATATATATCAAAAATTTGTTTGCTATTAATTATTCTACGTGATGGAACTCCAACGGACACAAACCTGTTTTACACACATAAAGCTTAATTCGTTATTATGCACTAAATATTTGCGGAATATCTAATTAGGAACAGATTGAGCGAATATAATAGTTATTTTCGATAATTATAATATTTCTACCTTAATTATGCGTTTCAATTATAAACGTGTATAATGAATAACATGGCCGTAAATGATTAATTTATTAAAATCGTGTTATTTTATTGTTGAAATCATAATCAAATATGATTTTCATCATTAGTAATGTGAATCTGTTGATATTTGTTATAAAATTTTATTTTATTTCAATTTGACATTTGACAAAGTAACGGGAAATAATTATTACAAAAAAATGTCCTTTTTATTATTTTAATAATACGACATACTAGAGTTCCATATAACAGAAGTTTATTGCTGTAGGTCAGCAGTCCGGCTAACGGCCCACTTAGTAGCTAGCAGTTACCGTCGACTATATTTATTTTTTTTAACGCCAGGGCACGGCTATCACGCTGCTATCCCCGTAGTACTGGAACCTGGTCACTAAAGCCGGAACACAACACAAGGTTATTATGGCGGCATATTTATAATCCAAGGGTGGTTTCCATCCAGACGGGGTTGGTACTCTACAACAAGATTAAATATGCATGAAATTAACCTTATTATATAGAGCTATAGCTATAAAAATATGTAGCTCTATAATGAGTATGGAATAGGTCAGGCGGCCAACATGTTCAATGGTTAGTGATGATTGTTGCCTATAGATTTTGTAACGTAAGTAACGGAACATTACTTCTCTGTGAACAAGCAGAGTAAGCATATTCCTGTCGTTAAAGATAACAAAATAACCCAATCTAGGTGGTGTGACTGCAAGCCCGTCTGGTTTATAAATATACCACCATAATGACCTGGTGTTGTATTCCGGCACTAGTAAACCAAGTTCTTCCTCTTCGAGGTAGCGCGTTGGCAAAACCTCTGGTATTGTAAACGTTTATAAGTGACCGTGATCACCTACTAGGGTGGGCTGATCACCAGTTTTCTGAGCTTAGTAATAAAAAAAACGTCAGAGGCATTGCCAAAATATTCCATATTTAGGCAATGCGACGATAAATATCTATTTATCCTACTATGCAACTATCCAACATTTTCATCTGAAAATGATGAAAGAGGAGTAGAGAAAATTAATAAAAAAATAGGATATATATCAAACCCATTAAGATTCTTATTCGCTGTATACAGAACACGAAATTAAATAGGTATATTAATACCGGTCCAGCCAGCTCAAGGCACCTGCGGTAATCAAGGCGTTGCTCTACGTACGTATGTGATTACCCACTCTTATTAAATAAAGTACGGCCATGCTTATGGCTTTAATACAAAGCTTAAAATTTCTTAGGACAACATTATTATCAATATATATCGTGTTTTTATGTATATAAAACCCCGACGATCATCATCATCATAACCTTGGACTTATATGAATTATTTGGCGTCGGTACAGTATATCCTTTTTTTATATTTTATTCAACTCTTGAATTTTTATCTGGTACTTCACAAACCCTGATATCATGCATTACAAAATTAACTTTGTACCTATCTTCTTTACGTTCAACATTCTTCTGGTAACATGATATAGAGGAGAAAATAAATTTTCTCTAAAATATTGTTTAATACCCACTTTAATTCATAATGATACTAAAGTTCATAAGTAGTTTACTCAAAGTTTATACTTATAAGAAGTCTAGAATGTATTCAATAATTTAAACCAAACTTATAACAAATTTTCTCTGAGAAGTATTTCGTATCATAATGAACTAACTACTCCCTAGTTCCCGATAGTTTCTGTTGATAAGACTAACAAACTCGTAACTATTGAAATCAACTCGTTAGGTTTATCTGGATACGTGGTACCGGCAAATTACACGACTAAATTGATTAAACTATGTGTATTTCTAGGTTATAAAAGACAGTTTTTTAAGGGTATTGACCAAGTACAAAGGTGAACCTAGAGATTATTCTGTAATTAAGTAAAAAGGAAAATTGTTGCCACTCAACGCGTTAATGCAGCCAGCGTTCTGGGAACGATTATGGTCGAAAGGGATCTGGAATCAATATATTATTTATAGTTTTATTGCAATGTAATAACAGAAAAAGAGGAACGCGGTGAAATCAAATCCCGAGCAAGTTATACAATTAATTTTACTTCAACTTAACTTTTGCCCAATCAAAAGATTTTAGGTCAATCACTACAGTCAGAACACGTGCTATCTTTTACTTCTCGACAAAGAATGACACGTGAGCTGTTTGATAGCTATAGGGTTGGTAAGAGATTTTTATTCAGAGTAAGCCGAGGGTGTTATGTTGACGTCACCATTCTAAACATACGGCGGCCATCTTTTTACTGCTTGCTATAATGTGATAGCGTCGATAACTGCATACCGACTACCGCACTTAAGTATGAGGAGTCCCAGGATCCACTTTTGGCCATTACTCTATGACAGCTATATGGTTGTTATGAGCCAAGAAATTTTTGATCGCAAAAAAAAAACAGGCAAAATAAATACATGATCGCAATAGCAAGAGATTTTACTGAGATGTTACTAAGAAATACTGCATCATCTGTAATTAGTTTGTTTTTTTAAGTGTTTTAATATGTATTATTTTCATTTTACCTATTTTTAAGATAAGTGTGTTTTTACATGGAATCATTAGTAACTATATATAATGGAATTATTGCGAGCTACAGCTTCGAGCTTATTGGCTATATTTGACCAGCTTAAAAGCAAATACTGCGACAAATACTAGTTATTGTAAATAATCGTGTTCCGAGTCGAAATTAAAGCCGTAGATTAGAAAAGTCTTGCAATCTCGTACGTTCTACCCGTATTAGATTGGCCTGAGTAAATTTGCTCCATGACCAAATGAGACGATCCTAGGGGACACTGGCTGTAGAGGTAGTGAAACGTCAGGATTTCATTAGCACAAAAACATGTTTGTGGTCAACGTTTGGAATCTAATTAGCTAAGATAGTTTTAGCGCATCATTGGTTTCTTACAATATGAAATGCCATTAGATAAATAACTAAAATATTATACTTGCATTCGTATCAAATTGTATCATCTTTGTCTAAGAGCTATGTCCTAATTTTATCCTTAGCTTCGAATCAGTGGTTAAGATCTACTCGAGTATCATCATAGAACAAAGCTTTCTATAGTACTAGATTTTGTTGTGTCTTAAAATTAGATATAGTTGAATTATGGGTTACCTGTGAAGTTGTGCCTGACTCCTAATTCTAGAAAGAAAATCTGAATGGTGCCTTTATTTATATTAATATAATATTTTTTTTTATCATCAGTCAACTGCACGTAGGTATCCCCAAATCTTTACTATAAATACCTTACTTTTGCAGCTGTGACCGGCAACCTTTTGCAGGTCATCGGTCCATCGGACTAGGGGCGTCATACATGTCGAGAGAGTGATTTTACTCTGGATTAAACATATTTTGTTTTTAATCATAATATTATACTTCTTCTATAGTTATGAAAAAATGAAGGTTTACCTTTTTTACGCATCTTTATCGGTATCAGTACGACGGATTATACCTATTCACTTTCGGATGTTTCGTAGACTCTATTTTTTGGTTCAATTCGTCTCTATCCCTCCATTTCATCCATTACAAGCAAAGCATAATATATATATATATATTTATATTACGTATAATGTAATGCGTGATATAAAAGCGGTCATTTTAAATGATAGTCTATTTAAATCAGGTTTTGAATAGCCACTGTAACATATGACGTGCGACTAAGTGGTGTCCATAAATCCCAATCGTGACATGTCCCGTCCGGTGGAGTGTCGCGTGTCCGATTCGCTGTATGCTGTGTCCGCTTCACGCATCAACGATCCACTATACATTATACTTTAATTATTTTGACGGCGAACTCATGGAACAAAATTTAATACATAATGTTAATTTTATATAACTGTTTCATGTAGTATATGTCATGTCAAAATTAACTACCGTGAATTGTGTGCTCAAAAAGAGCATTTATCTCAGTATAAATTACAGAACATAATTTTTTTTTTAAATATCCGTATGAAAGGTAAATTAAAGCCATATTCATGTAATAGTTATCGCAGTTGATAATTACGACCTCGGTGGCGTAACGGCTAATGCATTTCGATACGCCTGCGAAGGCCCCAGGTTCGAATTCCATCTCGCGTTTGGGTGCTTATCTGTAAAATGTACTTATTTACAAAAGAAAAGTATGTACATATATAGTATATTAGTTATCTAGTACCCATAACACAAGTGTTATGTTACTTACATTGAGATAGATGGCGCTGTGTGAATTGTCCCTATATTTTTTTGATCTGAGTGTGCAGGTTTCCTCGCGTTGGTTTCCTTTGCATTTGGCTATTATTTATTTATTTATTTATTTATTTATTTATTTCAGACAGTTACAAAATCATGTCCATAGTGGGTTAGTAAATTATAAGTAAACTTAAAAATCTATTGTTAGTAAACACAAATATAAAATGATCAAAATGTCCATGTCGCGACTGGTGCGTGCAGCTGTACCCAGTGGCGAATCATTGGGCTATCCCACCGATTGCATAAAATTGCCACCATACTGTGAGGGCTATCACGGAACCTAGCTGAGGTAGCTGCGCAACGTTTACGCATGAGGGCCTGAAAGCTGTCAATAGCATTTTCTGCAAACATAATCGATGCACTACAAAAACGAGGCAACCCCAACAAAATCCTGAGGGCGTCGTTATACTGCACTCGCAGGGCATCGATTGCCGCCCGCGTGTACCTCAGCCACAGACTACAGGTGTAGAAGGTTTGGCAATAGGCCTTGAACAAAACCAGCTTGACATCCCGTCCACACCTTGCAAATCTGCGAGCCAACATATTGCATCGGACAGCTAAAGCCCTACGTTCTCTCTCAATATCTAGGTTATCACTTAGATCCTCGATCAGCCAGTGGCCCAGATACTTAAACTGGGAAGTACGTTTAAGAGGAGTATTACCAACATAAACTATTGGCACAGAAGTGCATATCTTGGAGCCAGCCTTGAAAACCAGCAACTCGCTCTTTTTGGCATTATACCTGAGCCCATGAGATTCTGCGTAGCGTTCACAAATACTTATGAGTTGCCTCAGTGCACCGATCGATGGGCTCAGCAGCACCATATCATCAGCGTAGCTAATATTATTGACGCAAACTCCGTCGATGTGACAGCCAATGTAGGCACTGCTGAGCTCCTCAATCAACGCGTTGACGTATAAGTTGAAAAGACATGGTGAGCTGATCCCCCCTTGTCTTACTCCACACTTTAGCCTATACAAATCAGACGTCGCACCAGCCCATTTAACAAAGTTCATCTGATTTTGGTACCAATATCTTAATAATTTTGTGACAGCACTATCTACTTTTGTTTCATTTTTTAGTTTCTCCCATAATATATCATAGGATACCAAATCAAAAGCCCTAGATAAATCTAGAAAACACGCATATATAGGCGTTTTTCTTTGTGTGTAGTATTGAACAGCCTGCTTGACACACATAATGGCAGCCTCCGTCGAAAGTCCTGGTTTAAAGCCAAATTGAGCATCGTGTAGGTTTATACATTTGGCCAAATGTATGTCAATCAAGGTATCCAGCACTTTGGCCATAATAGTATTATGGCCAAAGTGATAGCTGTATGTATGTATGTATATGTATGTATCATAATGATAAAGCCATTATGATACATACATATGTACCTTGATATGTACAAAAACGTGACATTGTACGAATTGAATCCGAGACCTCTAGCTCGAATTTGAATTGTGCTACCATTTGGATCCCACGTAGTTTTCCATTTTTTTATTGCTTCGCACACAGGCTGACGAGCTATTTAGCAGTTACCGTCACCTATGGGTGTTTACAACACCAGGGGCATCGCTAGTACGCTGCTATCCGCGTAGTAGTACTGGAAGGTGATCACTTATGCCGGAATACAACACAAGCTAATTATGACGGCATATTTAAAAAAGAGGAGTGGTTGCCATCCAGACGGAGTCTTGGAGCCCTACCACCTAGCTTGGGCTATTTATTCGCTTTTTATGACACGCCGACCCCAGCCGCAGAGGTCTTTTATCCACACCTGAACGGATAAAATCTATTTTATTCCAGTTTGTCATAGTGGAGTTTCATTAACGCTATTCGTATAGATATAAATATGGATATTTCCGGAACACGAATTAATATTTCATTGTCATCATCGAAATATCGGATATACTCATCGCGGCACGCTTTTCGCATATCGAAGAGCATTAAATCATATTATTTGAGCATTTAAACACCATTGAGGAGCCTGTTGTGTTGTACGAGGTTGAAATTATTATCCCACTAATTCAAGTCCCAGTCAACTATTGTGTTATCAATATTTATGTTATTATTTTGTTATTATGTTACATAGTTTATATTTATTTGCAATATTTTTGACATTATTTGTGCATCAATTCTGGATTAAACGAATATTATTATTACAATCTTTCTCCGTGTAGGGGCGAAGAGGAATATTGAAACCTGCGGCCAGTGGGGGCCTGTCACAAAAGTTGAAAAAACTGTAGCTTGGTGGTAAGGCTCCAAGCCCGTCTGGATGCCAACCACAGCTAGCCTCTAAATATGCTGCCATAATAACCTTATGTTCGGCGTAAATTACCCTGGCTCAAGTTACTCTACATGGGCGACAGCTTACTTCGACGGCTTACTTCTTACTATTAACTGGGGTTAGCCAGGCTGCTGCCATAACAATAAAAAATATATAGATCCCGATGTTAGTTTTATCCGGGAATAGAAGAATGTTGATCCTATGAATGCCATTGGTGAAGACTAGATTTTGGGTTAGTTATATTTAACGGTATTGCATGTTAGTAGCTCGGTGGATTTCATAACGCACCTTCCTTGTTATCTGGTAATAACTGTTACTGTTATCCAACGTAAAAAAGTTCTTCTAAACAAAACATACATACTTCGATCTACTGGTTAGCCATCCAATGTTAAGCAAATTAACCGAAAAGTCGTGAATCAAACCATTCCTTACATATATTTAAGTTTGCATGGCTAGTTTAGAGATAAAAAAAATGAATTTTAAATCTATGTTTAACATTGTTTATTTACCGTTTTGCATTATATCGAAATTTACGCTTCCAAAATCCATTACATATTTGTTAAGTACCCCATTGGAGTCTATCTTGCATCGGAGCATTACTTCCAGAAACTATTATTGCTATTTCATCTCCATTATAACTAAAACACCTCTATATCTCTATAACATTTAAAAAAGCCTCCAACACCTTTTATTATTCAAGATGAAGAAGAAATAAACGAATATTTGAAAAGCTTTAACGACATTCATCCTGCCACACCCGCATGCCACCTATTGGAACGGTTCCCTTTGCCCACCAGGAACAAAGAAAAATTGGGGATCTATTGTACTTTTTATCCTTTTACAAGAATCAGTCAGGTAATAGAATTAGAAACGAATTTAAATCTTATAACTGGAAAAATATAAGATGGTTTTTGGTAATACGATTTGTATTTTGTCAAAGTAACTGTTTATAAAATGTATTTGCTAACTTTAACAAATTACCTCGGGCAAAATGAAAAATAAAGATCTTTAGTAAAAGAGGGAAAATAAAGTGGTTGAGTCACTTAATCACAATCTTGTTCTGTGTAAGCCTCAATGTGGGGCAAAAAAGGGAAACATCGTATTTCGGCAGCGGACTTTATTGGTTTAAATTTAATTTCAACGTCATTATTGTAGAAACTTGGTTAAATATTTTTACTGTCTTCAGAATTAGATAGGGTTTGTATGAATAAATATTTTTTTCACTGACCCAATGTTTCCAACTGTTAAAACGTTTTAGTAGCATATTATGTATATTTTTATATATGTCGATATGTCGTTGGTTGTTTTGAGCTATAGTCAAGTTGATTGTCTCTTTTTATGCGTAATTGGGAATATTATTTGTTTAAATTATTATTAGTTTTAAAAATCTTAATCATCAGAGCAGAAAATGTGTTTCGAGTGAAGTTGAAGCACCTATCTTTAATAAGTTGGTGGTTTTTGGTGTAAATATTCAAGTGGTAATAGCTGATCGAGTTGGATCGTGAGTTTTGTTGAAGTAACATTGGTTCCCTGAACTCGCTGCTCAGTTTTATTTTTATTACAAAATTGCTGTGAAGTGTAGTGTGTGTGTATAGATTATAAATAGTGCCGACGACAATTGTGTTTTGTGCTCGCATTTTACCCTGATGACGGCCACTAAGCTCGCAACCACTAATGACGATGTCAGCGCAAGCAATGTTTTTCCGACACATAAATAAATAAATATATTGGGATGAATCACACAGCGCTATTTCGCCCCAAACTAATCAACATAGTACTTGAGTTATCAGTAGACATATTGGTATATTATTTAACTATTTTTTGTAAATCTAATTAAAATTATACATAAGCATCCAGGATCGTCGCTGCGCTTCGGGGGTCGTTTTTCAGACTACTAAATACTAGCTGTGCTCAAAACTTTTTCTTCTGATATATTATTAACTATTTATATTACTGAGACTATAAAGTTTGCCATAGAGCTTTATCTTCTAAAGCTCTGTGACAGGCCTTGGGAGAAGCCTATGTGTAGCAGTGGACTGAAAAAGGCTGAACATAATTATTATTACTTAAATAATTTACTCTCTATTTTTAGATATTTGTGAAAGAATAAGTATAAACAGATTATTAACTTCAGATTTTGTCCATTACAGTTTATATTTAATTTTTTTTTTGTTGTAGGATATCAGACAGGTTGACTTTGTATCTATTATAATTATTGCAACTATCCGTGCAGGGGCGGAGAAAGAATACTGATCTCTGCGGCCAGGGTCGGCTTGTCGTAAAAGGCGACAAAACAACCCACCCTAGCTACGTGGTCGTCGTTTTGCGGCTGGTTCCGTTCCAGGTTCCGTCCTATACGGAAGTCAAAAAGTGCAAATGTTAGTAAAGCTGTGTAATAATAGTGGCTAAATATATATAAAAACATAAGCTTAAAGTAATTGTAACAATCAAATAAGACTAAATAAATATTGTTAATTTAACTAGAGCACATATTTTGGCATATATGTAAATGTTATAAACTGAATGTGCAATTATAATTGCGTCGCCATAATAACTTTGTATTTTGTTTCGGTAACAGTGGGCCGTTCCTGTCTTCCTGTAGAACAACAGCGTTATCGCTGTTAAATTAGCTATTATTATAATGAAAAGCTATTTTTAACAAGAAAACCGATGTATAATGTATATAAGCATAAAAAGATAGAAAATATAAGATACAAAATAACAATACAAGAACAATGCAAGCCAGAAGAAATATCTAAATCTTAATCTAATTATTAAACAAAAATCACTATGAGAATACGTCATAAGAATAAGTACATACATACTGGTGGCCAGCCATCTTTCGTTGATTCGGGCCAGCGTCTCTTGTGGTTTTTTTCTTATTATCCGGCATCTCTTCGGGGACTCTCCTCCCCGCTGCTCCACCCCGTGTCTGAAATGAAGAGGCAACCCATCATTGCGACTAACTCTTCTTGCTCCCCGACTTGAATATCGGACAACTTGAGTCCATGCCACAAGCGAACACGGACGACATCGGCTATTATCTCGTTCCCCATGTACATGCTCGTACAATGTTCGTCTGGATGGCCACCACCTTTGGTCTTAAGTATGCCGCCATAATAACCTTGTGTTGTGTTCCGGCATTAGTGACCCAAGTTCCTGTACTCTTACGGGACACTGGCGTTACAAACATCCATAGGTGACGGTAACTGCTAAATTTTAAGCGAGCCGTCAGCCTGTCTGCTGTTCCTCAGCAATAATTAAGGTTAATTTTTCTTGAACCGCCAATGTTTTTATTGCTGTAGGACAGCAGACAGACTGACAGCCTACTTAGAATTTAACAATTACGGTCGCCTATGGGTGTTTGAAATGCCAGGGGCATCGCTAACACGCTGCTATCCGCGTAGTGGTACTGGAACGTGATCAATTATACCGGAAAACAACACAAGGTTATTATGGCAGCATATTTAAAAACCAGGGGTGGTTACCATCCAGACGGAGCCTTGGTGCCCTACCACCTAGCTTGGGCTGTTTAGTCAGTTTTAACGACACGCCGACCCCAGCCGCAAAGGTCAGTATACTCTCTTCGCCTCTGCACGAATAAAATTGCTCAATTTGTAAATTGAGGTACACTACAGCTCTTATCTATAGATTTATAATCATTAACGTATGTTAATCGTGCGGCGTCGACCGTGACTAGTGGCCATTGCACGTGATCTAGCGGAGTAGGACGAATGGGCATAAATTATAGAGTTATTATTGTCATGTACCTATAAATATGTTCGCATATTATGAGTGATATTCCGTGGTTATAAACGAAACTTACGTTTTAAATTGTTTAGTGTAAGCATTGGTAATTATAGCACTCTTTTTATTTTATTACTCTGTGAAAGTTTACCTTCGTACGTTTGATACTGAACTTCATAACATAAATTAATAAAATATTCACACTAATAATTGCGAAAGTAGGTCTATCTGTCTGTTATGTTTTCACGCCTAAGTCGCTGAAACAATTTTGATAAATTTCTGTATAGAGATTGGGTCTTGGAGAAGGACATAAGATATTTTTTTAAACTTTTATCGCAGAAAAACCTTTGCCGAGTCAGTTAGTATTTCTATAAATTACTTTCTGAATATGATACAAATACTTCTTCTTCAACAATTACGGCAACAGCGAATGTTGACCGTTGGTCTTTTAAGTCCCCTGTTACGCCTTTTCATGTCCTCAAGATGTCCGCAAACAAAAAGCACAACTTAAAACATTTACGTAATTATAATATATAGCTTTAGGTTATTTAACAGTAATGGCGTCTCATTTGGCATCTAAATCAAGTTGCCTTCTTTCTTCAAATTCAGAAACATTATCCTGAATGATACATATATCATAAATATGACAAAGTCTTTTTGCTGATATAATTGACACGTAATAACGCTGACAAAAAACACAAGACTTGGCAAATAACACATGTACATAATTGGGTAATTTTCCAAGGTAAAGTGTACTTTCCTTCGATAGAAAGGCTCGAATCCAGAAGTAGGATATTACAATGTGATTTTATTACATACGAAACCGATACCAACTATAATGGATTGTTAACAAAAATATAAAAATAATCCTTTACGTTCAATGTTACGTACATTCTGGATTCGGAATGAGCTTCCGGCTGAACTTCTCACATCGCTGCACCATATAGGTTTTATAAGGCGTTTATTAAGGCGTTATAAAACTTTTTCGATGCCGGCAGCGTATTGGAAATAAAGGTGACGGGAACTATCCTACCTGCTATCGGGTGGGCCGTTTATTTGTCTGCTAAACTCCAGCTGTAAAATATTCTCATAATACTTGAAATACTTCCAAGTCAAACATGAAAAACATTTTAAATTATTATTATTATATATATATATATATATATATATATATATATATATATATATATATATATATATATATATATATATATATATTACATAAATACAAACATACATAAATAACTGGGGTGTAAGTGGCCTTACCAACATCTTCGGGGCCCACGTCAACCTCACCTGCAAGTCAATGCTCCCTGCTGCATAATGGACGACGCCCTGACGACGGCTTTTCTTTTGGGGTTGGGGAGTCATCAGACGGCAGTCGCCCCCTTAAAAGTCTAAAAGCCAACACTAGCCAAACCAATTTATGGTCAGACAACGAATTCGAGACCGTATAATGACTAGGGCGCCGCTGCGTAACGGCGCGCAAGAGCTTCGCCCAGCTCTTGTGAGAAGTGAACAATGCTACCGCGTCATGGGCGGGCACAGCTAATGACGTTAGCCCCAACTCACACAGCCCAAACATCTCGAAAGATCCGCTTCGCAATATGGAATATAGGCACGCTAACGGGACGCGCGAGGGATTTGGCTGATGTGCTCTCCAGGCGGAGGGTGGTCGTGGCGATCCTGCAGGAGACTCAGTGGAAGGCCAGCAGATCTTGGTTCATTAGGAATGGCTACAAGCTGATCTACACAGGTGCACCTGGTGGGGAGAATGGGGCTGCCATAATGCTCTCGGAGGAGTTCCAGAACGACATAAGTGAAACGTCATAGCGACCGGCTTATGGTCGTTAGGGTGCTTATCGATGGGGTAGTTACCCACTTGATAAGTGCCTATGCGCCACAGGCCGGTTGTGACGACGCCGATAAAATAGCGTTTTGGAATCTACTCGGAGAAGTGCTCCGTGGAATCCCATTATCGCAGGGGATCGTTTTGGAGTGTGATCTGAACGGTCATGTGGGTGATGAATGTATGGAATGAATGAATGGAATGTGAGCGTGTTCACGGTGGATTTGGGTACGGTAACCGCAACTCGGATGGGGAGGACATCCTCAATACGTGTGCAGCTGCCGACCTTGCCATCGTGAACACGTATTTCAAAAAGAGACCCGAGTATCTTATCACCTACAAGAGCGGGAGGAATGCTACCCAAATCGACTTCCTACTTACTAGAAGACACCACATCAGCAAAGTGGCGAACTGCAAGGTCATACCCGGTGAGTCTCACTGCACAACATCGTCTTCTTGTCGTGGATCTCTGTGCTAAGCCTAAAGACACATATGCCGAGCGCGTTCAGCGCCGAATCAGGTAGTTGTTGCTTGATGAAGTCACGTCCCAGGAGTTCGCCTTAGCTGTCGGTAACAAGTGCGTCGGTGTTATGGGCGAACCAGTTCAGGCTTACTGGGACAAGATTCAGGCGGTTATCCTTGGGTCGGCGAAGGAGGTGCTTGGGGTATCTAAGGGTGGTCGCACGTGTGACAAAGATACATGGTGGTGGAACGACACATTCTAAAGGAAGATTTGAGTAAAGCAAGCCCTCTTTAAGAAGTGGCAAGCATCAAGATCTTCTGAAGATCGCGACACATACCGGATGGCAAAACGGCCCACTGTTGCCTGAGCCAGATGAGACCACTTACTACCTTACTTACTTAACTTAATTACTTATGATAAGTTGGAATCATCTGAGGGGCAGAAGCGCGATAATCTGGAGGGCATTGCAGTCCAAAGGGATTCTAGAGGCCTGTATTGACATTATCCGAGATATGTACCGTGATTCCGATTCCGTGGTTCGGACCGCTGGTGGTGACATAAAATTCTTCCCCATCACTGTCGGAGTACACCAGGGATCCGTCCTTAGTCCGTTTCTGTTCAGTGTGGTATTAGACTTACTGTCAGACAGCATCAGAAACTCACATGAGCAGTCCCCATGGTTACTCATGTATGCTGATGATATTGCGCTAGCAGATGGCAGGTGAAGGTTGGGTTGGACGTATGAAGGCGTGGAAGGAATCGCTTAAGAACAGCGGTCTGAAACTCAACGTGGCGAAGACCGAGTACTTGGCCTGCAACTCCACAGATCCCACACCCGTGCGCATAGGCGGCGATACATTCAAGCGCACGGAACAGGATCTATATTTCGCGCGTCTGGTGATATTGACTCCGACGTTATGACACGCATTGCTGTCGCGTGGGCCAAATAGTGTGAGGTGATTGGTGTCATCTGTGACCCTAAAATACCGGTGAAATTGAAGGGATAGGTCTATAAGACCATCATTAGGCCTGTCTTTTTATAAAGATGTGAAGCGTGGCCGGTGCTGGAGCGACACAAGCAGGCACTGAGATAAAGATGCTGCGGTGAATGTGTGGAGTAACGCGGAAAGACCGCGTTAGGAACTATTGCATTCGCGGCTGCCTTCTTGTCCGTGATATTGCGGATAAATTGCAGGAGTGTCGCTTTCGCTTAAATCAACGGGCTGCTTACGTGGGAAACAAATATCTAGCCATGTCGCCACCATCGGGCCTAAAAAGTGCTGGCTTGACGTCGTAGGGGTTGATATGCGTGCCAATGGACTGACCACCAGAGATGCCAAGATTGTGCGAAGTGGAGAAGAAAAAGTCGGAAAGCAGACTCCGGGTGCCAAAGAGAGAGTTTGGGCAGCAACCGGGATTCAACGCTAAGATGATGATGATGATTAACAATAATAAATGATCTGCCTATGTGTCCCAATATTAATAAATATTTGAAATTTTGAATAATATTTTACTTATTATCTTTTTTTTTATACTATCACAATTTGGTTTACACTTAAATTATTTCCACAAAACAACATCAAAGACATTTCCTTTGTGTGGTTTTTCCTCGTTTTTGCTTTATTATTTTCACATGATATTTTTCAAGTCTAAATTTAAAATTATGCGTAAGCGAAGTCGTGGTCAGAGATAGGTAAGTAATATTTTAGTAAAATATGTACTTTTACCAACTTGCACGTAATTGGTAACAGCATTATTTGTCAACAGAAAAAAAATTAAATTATTAATAACAGTTTTAAATGCAAAAACTTGCATCATTTACACCTCGGCGGGGAATTATTCAAATTTATTCATGAGCGTTCGAAGTAGGTAATCGTCCCTAGAAAGTGCATGAATAAATAGGAAGCTATGTACAAATCGTTGGAACGGTGGCGCTCTGATAACGCTGTACGACGTACCTTACATTGGTAGTTGAATTGATATTGCTACGAGGAGTTGATTTTTGCTTGAAACCAGTATTATAGGGGATAACAAGTATTTAAACTTGTCAAAAAATTTGTTATTTTTGAAGTGATAACTCCTTATGAGAGGGTAAACCGCTTCATTACGTAACGCGTCACGGCGTCAGTCTGTCTGGGTTCCCTTTCTCTCACGTATACGATAGCGGTAGGCAGGCTCCACCTCTCTCACTCTAACCCACAGTGCTAGATCTATTCGAATCGTTCTGTATTTACCTTCAAAGTTACGACGGATTGTTTTTTAGGAGACTTTCTGTGAGCCAGCTTCCATCAGAAAAGTAAACATATTTAAAGTCAAATAATGTAATAATTTCGTCATCAGCCAATTGTAGTCCACTGCTGAATGTAGGCCTCTCCAAGTGTACGCCACACACCTTGGTCCCGTAATTTTCCCATCAAGCCCCGACCGGAAATCTTGCGCAAGTCATCGCTCCATCGGGCTGGAGGGCGTCCTAATATAATTTACATACACACATATATTCACGCCTCTTTCCCGTAGGGGTAGGCAGAGACCACTTCTTTCACTGGCTACGATCCTTACATACTTGTTTCGCTTCGTCTACTTTCATTATTCTCTTCATACATGCTCTTCAGTTTAGGGTACTCTTGACCTGGCTTTTTTTGAAGACTAACTTTTTTCTAATATAATTTCAGCAGGTTATATTTCTACATCACAAAAGTTGTAATAGAAGTAGTTACAGTAAATTTACCCGTAACCTATAGAACTTTCATGTGGTCAGTTCAATAGGTTGTTATATTAAGTTGCTGGGGGTGTTGCTTATCAATGCCTAAAAGCAGATCTACAACATTAAGGCTTAAAGTGGCGTGAGGTTTTAGTTGGGATGCTGTCGTTATAGTCTGCACTATTTCTGGTCAGAAGCATACAAAGCCGGTCGCCGTAGGCTTAAGATGATAAGTCGCACATAACCACGGCTTCCTTTTGGAATTCTAATGTAGTACTGATAATCGTTTTCCTCTGAAAAAAAGGTAAATTAAAATAAGAAATATGGACTTATGGACTATATTCCAAAGCTTTTTGTTGAATTGTGCTGTTAGTATGAGTTATAAACTTACTTAGATTAGACTTAGAATTAGTAACCTTACGTGAATATTCATGTATATAGCCATAGCCGTCTAGATATCATATAAAAAATAACAAAAACATTTTGATAATTAGTTATCCATTAGTGACGTTTGTATCAAAATTAACCGAGTTTATTATGATTTCTCAACTTAATATTCCTTAATAACAGCAATTAAGACGAAAGCGGTAATGGAAAAATAAAATTAAGCCTTGTGGTAACTAAACAAATTATTTATTATAAAAGCTTGGCCATTTTGTTGACCTTTTTATATTTATGTTACTTCCAACGATATTATAAAATACAGTATTCAATTTATAAGTCGGAAGTTATTCCGGAACTTTGCGTTACCAAAATACCTTGTTAGCTGTTCTTAATTGTTTTTGCTTGATGATTTTTGTTTATAATTTGTAAACTTTTTACTATATTTTAATGGATTCAAAGAAATAAATATATTATGAGGTGTTTTCAAGGGATATTTGCCTTCCAACTTCGATAGTATAATCCAAACGGTACCCTTCCTTTGCTATATATAAGCCCTAAGAGTGAAGTATTTCTTATAATTTACGAATATTTGGAAAAGTTTTGAAGAAACACCATCCAAAAAATAAGCTGTCACGAGACACCCAGCAGATGTAAAACATTTAAGTTAATATAGGAACTTGTAATTTATAATAAATGAATAGAAGTACAAATTTTATCGAAATAACTATCGAAGAAGTATTAGTTTTTAAATAAAGTGAAAAACCGTTAAACAATTCTGTGATTAGTGTACATCTACCCTTCATCATCATCGTCATTTCAGCCGGAAGACGCCCACTACTGGACAAAGGCCTCCCCCAAAGATCTCCACGATGATCGGTCCTGCGCTGCCCTCATCCAACCTATTCCGGCGATCTTGAGGATCAGAACTATCCGACTGCAGCGGGGAGTCAGACAAGGCGATGTCATATCGCCGATGCTGTTCACCGCTGCGTTGGAAGATGTCTTCAAGCTTCTGGACTGGAACGGACTGGGCATCAACATTAACGGTGAGTACATCACTCACCTTAGATTCGCAGATGATATCGTAATCATGGCTGAAACGATGGAAGACTTAAGCCATATGCTTGATGGCCTCAATACAGCTTCCCAAGGAGTAGGTCTCAAAATGAACATGGACAAGACGAAGATCATGTCTAATGTCCATGTCGCACCTACCCCCGTAACAGTTGGGAACTGTACTCTCGAAATTGTTGACGAATACGTCTACTTGGGTCAAACGATCCAGTTAGGCAGGTCCAATTTCGGGAAAGAGGTCACTCGTCGAATCCAACTCGGATGGGCAGCGTTCAGGAAGCTCCGTAAAATCTTTTCGTCCCAAATACCGCAGTGTCTCAAGACGAACGTTTTTAACCAATGTGTGTTGCCAGTGATGACACACGGAACGCAGACGTGTTAGCTAACTATGGGCCTTATGAGAAAGCTCATGGTCGCTCAGAGGGCAATGGAGAGGGCTATGCTCGGAGTTTCCCTGCGAGATCGAATCAGAAATGAGGAGATTCGCAGGAGAACCAAAGTAACCGACATAGCCCGGATGATTGCAAAACTGAAGTGGCAGTGGGCTGGGCACATAGCTCGAAGGACCGATGGCCGTTGGGGCAGAAAAGTCCTCGAATGGCGACCGCGTACCGTAAGACGCAATGTTGGTAGCCCCCCCACAAGATGGACCGATCTACCCTTCATCATAAGAAAACTACATACGTAAATGTTGTGAACATTAAGTTCAATAATTTCCAACTCATTAACACGAAGTCATTGGCGCAGTTAGAATTTCCTTAATTAAATAAAAATAGTACGCAGTTTATACAGAGAAGCCACGAAGTGTGTAGTATATGCGGGCACACACATATAAGGGAGTCTTAGCGCCGGCGTGAATGGGGCATGATAGCATTTGAGCGTCATGCCGTTTGTCGTGACGGCAAACCAGCCGATTTGAATAGATATTTCACATCAAAAACTCACTATAACCATTTAAACTATTTCGATTAGAGCGTACTTATGTCTATATTATTTTTGGGTACCTGGCGGTTATAATATATTTAAGCACTCAATTTACGTTACTTAGTAAAAGATTATAGAGAATTCACAATTCAAACGTCGACATATACTCAAGGATTGACAAAAACATAGTTATTACTCTGCTCTGTATAATTACTCTCCCTTACTAAAATTATTACTAAATGATACCTACATTACAATAGTCCAGTAGTATGACACTTGGAAATCAGCCTAGAGATCTTGGATTCGAATATAATGAACAGCATAGCTAGTTTTTTTAGACCAATGTGCGTGTTATAATCCGCGGACTAACGGCAAAGAAAATCGATGTGTAGGCTCCCTCACGGTGTTTAAGGTGTATGAAACACGCTAATCAGCTTTGAATAAGCATGCCGAGCATACTATCCCTTATTAAATATAATGTTAATATTAAATATAATGGAAATCGAACCTGTTACCTCCGCAAGCGCACCGATGTTCTTAATCGTTACGTCACAGACGTTGGTCACGTATTTAATAGGCTAAGTCTGATTATACCGCTTCAATAATATGTATAAATTGTATTTCAGAACCCTACATATTAGAATAAATATAATACAAGAGTTCTTATTGCACATTAAATACGATGCGAGGGCACTTGCCATTTTCCGAATATCGTAACAGTAGTAAATGACAATTGGTGGTCATCAAAAATTACGCCAATAACCTTTTGATATTCCAACAGACGGAGCCTTAGGCCGAATAGCTGTCGTTTGGGTTAGCAACGCAACTCGCAATGCCAACTTCGCCCCACGAGGATAAGAGCTACGAGCTGGGTATACCTAGCCTAGAATATATGAATACTTACTGCATGTGTTAGACAATTTAACCCAATTCGAAGAGTACTACGCAAAAAGGTTAACTGAAGTTTTGCCTTATGATATCATAGAAGTATACTGTTCTCTCAGACTCCACAGTGAAAGTAAAAGACTTATTTTAAAGATTAAAAATAAACTATCATATTATATTTCGCAATACATATCTGCCTAATTTTTGTTTCTTATGTTAATATTTACATTATGATCACTTGATATTTTTTAAATTTACTTTCGTTAATTATCAAAGTTCCCTTCTTTATTATGTTTCTTGCAACTTGAAATTTATGTAACGACTAGCAGCCCGTCCCAGCTTCGCACGGGTATTTAATAAAAAATTAAAAATTAAACCCTTCTATTTTTTTTCGGTCTCGGGGAAAAACCTCTCTTGACGGGTTATCCCGGCCCGGGGGGACCGAGGGATATAAGGGACTCCGGAAAAGATGTTCGACCCACTAAAAAACCCCGCTGTTCTCCTATCGTCTACGCCCGGGCCCACGGATATATGGCCTGCCGATCTCGTGGCCCGGGCCGGCGCCGGCCCACGCTTTGTCTTAAAGCGGGCCCCTTCTAAAGTGCTGGCGCCAGGGGGTCAGGGTTTCGTCCCCCCGGCGCTCTCTTGTAACAACTCTAGGAGTTGAGGGGGGCTGTGGAACAGCACGCGGCCTTCTCCCTCGCGGCAATAGTGCGGACGGCGGATCCTCCCCCGAGGGGCCGCCCGCGGCCGTTTTCTACGGCGGCCGGAGATCGTTGCCCACCCTCCGGCGCCGACGACGCGGCCTACGTTGGCGGGAGGGGAGTGCGGTGGCGGACTCCCGCTCCCGTTCCGCCGCCTCCCTTGCAGACACTACTGCCTCGCAAAAGGAGGCGACGGCCGTCCATCCAGGATCGTCCTCGACCATGGACAGAACCAGGGCCGGGAGTGACAGGTCCGCGGCCAATTCCAGACGGGACTCGCATCCCCGTCGCGTGCTAGTCAGGCGTGGGTACGACTACCAGACGACACTCCAGAAAAAGCAGAGTCGCCTGACGTCGTAGCCGGCCCAGCAAGACCAACCGACAGCGAGGATGCAATTTCCGCCCCGGGAACACTCTGTGCAGGCGCAGTCGAAATAGGCATGGTTTCGACTACCAAATCAGGTCCCAGGGTAGAACCCGGGACCCCAATCAGTATTCGCAATCATCCCACCGGGGACCACGCCACGAACAGAGAGCTAAGTTGGAAAGGATGTAAGAGGTAGAAGGAAAGAAAGGACGGAAAGACGGAAGGACTCTGTCGCCTCGAACGGAGAGGGGAGTGAAGCGACGGATGCTCGGGCACCTCGGGTACGCACACCCGTGCACTCCTCGGACAGAGGCAAACCCTTCTATTTTCGTCAGGTTACTAAAAAAATAAAATTATAAAGAAAGTTTGAATATTATTATTTCTATGAGCTTTTATTTTAATGATTTTTTTTGTTATTACTTTTTATTTATTTTTCGTTATTTTTTAATAAGTATTCGAATTTTTGTAAAAATTCCCAGTGACGCACGCCTACATTGCATAAGGTGCTGCCTAGCTAGCCGAACAGGGTGAGCGGCTACCACGCAACATTTTTCTAATACTTACATTTTTAAACTCGTGATATCTTTCGAATGGAATATCCGAATTGAATAATTCAAAAAGTTATATAAAGGTATTAAAACAGTTCTGAATATGAAGTAATTTATTTTGATAAGGATTAATACCAAGATCCAAATAAAGAGTCTTTTCTAGGGGCGGCATTTCAATTAAATTTTTAAAATAAAAGAACACTTATTGTGGCATAACTATAATAGTTAGACATATGCTGTCGCGACACTTTTTGTAAATAATGATGTGTTCTGCAAAGTTGTAGTACATTATTTTATTCTATCATCAATAGTTTTCGCAACGCACGCGATTTAAATAATATTTTAGGTAATTTTTTTACACTTTGGGTTACATTATTGGAGTTTTAGTAAGGATCCCTAATTTTTTTGAAAATATAATATAGCCTATGTCACCCGGGGATAGTGTAGCTTCCCAACAATGAAAGAATTTTTTAAATCGGGTCAGTAGTTTCGGAGCCTATTCAAAGCAAACAAACAAACAAACAAACAAACAAACATACAATCAAATCTTTCCTCTTTATAATAGTAGTATAGATATAGATAACACTTATAGTTGGTTATTCTATTATATATACATATATTGTGGGTTACTACAGTAAATATTAGGAGTAACCAACCTGGTAAGATAGGGCTGGCGATGACCTCTGAAAAGCGACAGGCAGGAAATGGATGCAGCAAGCCAAAGATTGGGCTAAGTGGCCTTGTACCTTGGGAGAGGCCTATGTCTTCTCCAGGCCTTCAGCATTAGTAGGCTAATATGATAGTAAAAATTACTTTATTCAATATTCTCGTAATGATATGTAATATTATATTAGATAAAAACAAAATTAAATAATAATTATGAAGTACTTGAATAGGCTATAATTTGTAGTAAAATAAAAGCAAAGGTCAAGTAAAAAGAAGGTTTTATTTATTGAATAAGCATTAAATTAGAATGATTATAACCAATTTTTTTTTCAAAATGTCCGCTTTCATCTGTAAACTGTATCCGATACTGGTTTTTAGTGTACTTTACTTTCAGTAGCTTGTTTAGAAGATGGCCACTTTGCTTATAAACGCGTAGTCTAAGGTCTACGTAAAGCACTGTTTTCAATTTCTGCTCAATCTCATTTGGAGAGCCATCAAGTTCTGCTTGCGCATGGGATATTTGAAAATTCGCTTTTTGATAGCTTTGTTTACAGCTGGAGTTCTAAAGAAACGAGGTCTACCGCTTCTTTCCTTGTTATCATTACTTGAGTTTTCATCAAAAATTCTGAGAATATAGTATATAAATCTCTGTGTGATAAATATCACGGTTTTGAAGTAACTTAAAAATCGTGGTTGATGAATGGCTTGAACGATATAATGGAATTACTGCTAAGCAATCCTCTCTAAGCGTCCACTTCATTTTTGAAAACTAGTAAAATGGGTAATTATATTTCAATGACAACCTATTTAAAGACATTCGAAAATCTTACACTATACAGAAATATATAAATTACTTTAAGTTATGTATTACTTACGTGCCAGCGACATTGTTTAAGAGCCCATTAGGTATAGTAATACGTTTTTTCTATTATAGTAAAACACTAGAAATTATTGAAGAAAATCAGTTTGATAGCATTTTTAACTCAACGCCGACTTTAATTAGGGTAGATAAATCAAGAGTATTTTATGTTAACAAAATATTTTTATTTCATGCCGTAACTTGATGACTCGGTGGACTTATAAAATGGGCTAATTTGGTTTTTCTTTCTTATTCACCGGTTGGCGCTCGTTGTTGAGTAGGCAAATTTTAATAACGCTTACTGCGGCAACCACGCCGCTATTTCGCACCATTGAATCCTTGAGCACTTTTTACCCCGACGCAGAAAAGGTCTGTTTTGGGTACAATTCCAGCTATCTATTTGTATAGTTGCTACATAACTGTTGGAGTTATTTCAACATGCCATACCGTTATGTTCATCAATAAAGTTTAGGAATATTTTAGTGCCTATAAAATTAAATTGGTTCCTTTATTAGCGGTATATTCAAACAAGCCTATGACAAAGCGCTGTTTTAAATACTAAGAGGAATCTCAGTTAACGATGTTGATTTAGACGCGATGTCATTGTACGGACGTGGGTGGCGTGAATATAAATTGGTATGATTAATGATTTCAACTCGTCCGCTGCTTTTGCTAATAAGGGTTCCCCTAGGTTATCGACATAATCGTATTATATTCAACCCGCTTTACATCTACGGAATAAGTACTTTAATGAGCGTTTAAATCAAAAGGGATCTGCATTGATGCCTTTCAACTTTAAAGCAACACGCTACCTTATACAATTAGTATAAAAAGATTACGCAAATAATCTTATTTGTATCGATACGTTTGCAGAAAGCCTTATGATGAAGAGATTATTTGGGTCTTTAGCAATATTTTGACCTTGCCAGATATTTTAGATTAAGATTATGAATTCCATTCAAATATGTACACGTTCATATTTAAAATGTATCTATTAATACACATAACAAAAATACATTTAAAATTTTAATAAATTCAGATTATAAAATGATTAACTGAATAAGGCTAAAATGTTTTTAAAAATAAATGAAAATATATTTAATTTAAAATATCTCATTTCATGGATGTCTTGTCACTTATTTATAATTTATCAGTAGTAACATAGGTACTTACACCTTATTTCAAAAGATTAATTTTGTGATGTACTCGTATCTAGCCAAGGTTTGAGCTACATATTTTTGCATTTTATATCATTAACTAGTTTATTATATGAGTTAGTAGTTTAAGCGTTTACAATAGTTTAAATTTCGATATATTTTCAGAAATTAACCGAATGCATAATTTGGGTTGTAAATTTTAGAATATCTAAAAAATTGTGCTGTATTCATACTAATATTATAAATGTGAAAATAACTCTGTTACGTTTTCACGCCTAAGCCGCTGAACCAATTTTGATGAATTTCGTTATAAAGATAAATTGGGCCATGAAGAAGGAAATAGGCTATTTTTTGACTAGAGAATCAAAATTGAAGGGAGTGACATAGGAGTTAATAAAATATAAATAAACAAGGCGCCTGTTACAAACAATATAAAGAGCATTGCATTCAAACGGTATCAATACTATTAAACGACGGATGAGAATTCAGTCCAATACAAAATGTTTTTTTAAATGGTAGAACAAGGTTTGCCGAGTCAGCTAGTGAAAATATATATGCGTTTTAAGTTTTGAAAGTTTCGTGTTATAAATATATATTGAGCCATGTGTGAGTCGACACCTCTCTCACATTGCATGCAAAGTTTGTGAGCCAACACGACGACGGTACTGTGAGTAAAATGTTTTCCTTGTTCATACACTATGGGCTTTGATTTTGCTTCGAATCGGCTTTATATTTGAAAGTTAAAGGAATTTTCACACTATATCCAAGTTATAAATAACAAGTTTATGAAAACATAAACTTGTAATCAAAACTGTTTTATTTTGCTATAACTAATATCGTAATGCCAAATGATATTATAGGTTATGTTAATTTTTAGGCGCGATTTTGATAATTGTTATAATCACGACCAGTTTCCAATAATCATTTTCATTGATAAAATGTGACAACACACATTGAGAAACTAGAAAACTATGTTTATCTGCTCTTAATTTTATTTTACTTTAAAGTTTTAAATTATTAGACAATATATCTGCTACCTTAGTCTAAGGAGGATAAGCGAGTTACACCTACCAATGGCCATGTATGCAGGTTTCTTCACAATGTTTTTCATTATGTTAGGAATTTGAAGTAACTGCGGTAAATACGCTGACGGACTCATAAACTGCATCAAAGTAATAGACGACTTTGAAATAAATATTTTAACCAAGTATGCAAACTTTCTATACATATTTAAATTGAAACCTCTAGATTGGTTCGTGAACTTTAAAACAGCGTAGGGTCATATCCTTAAGTTTAAGTTTTTGTACTGGAAAGGACCTTAAGACTTTTTTGAAGAAAAAACAGAAATTTAAGGAAAATTGGTTTAATTAAAAAATTGGTTTTAACAATAGACACAAACTTTATGCAAGGGTTTATTTATGTTTTAATAAGGTGTATTACCTCCACGTGCCCTTATTACGAATTCTAATCGGTTCCGCATAGATTTTATTAGGGTTATATTGTAGCATTGGTGCGGGACGACTTAGATCAACGAATGATTGGTAGAAATTTAAACCAGTCTACGGTTTCTAGAATATACAGAAGGTTTGTGGAGTCAGGTTCTTACAGAAGGAGACGTGGTACAGGCAGGACTCGAGCAACCACCGGTCGTGATGACCGAATTATTGTTATCATATAGGCACATGTCATGCTTACCCAATGTTGCGCACTATTATCTGCCTCAATATGAATCCTAGGCTCCATAATGCAAGGTTTGGACATGACTGGGGCAGTGACATTTGCTTTTGTCGTGTTAAGAATATAGTGGATAGACTCCTTAATATGGAGCGAGTTAGACGATAAGACAGTGTTCGTGAAGTCACGGAGTTGCGTGACAGTTATCCAGTAATGTTTCTGTCTCGCCTTCATACCACTAAGTCTAGATTTTAAGGTATTTAGTTTCTTATTGATTTTCTTTATTTATATTGTTATATAATATTGGAGTAAGTTACTAAATACATTTTTAAACAACATATAAATATGTGAGTAATTAATTTTAGCAAAATTCTATCACGGCAAATTTAATCAACACTTCGAACCCTTCGAAGATATAAGAATAAAATTCTGACTACATATTTGAATTGATATCCTTCAGGGACACTTAGTATCCCGCGCAAAGAGCCAAAAGACACTAAATGTAGCAAATTTTGTATTATATAGGGGTGACCTCTAAAAAAACTCAAACGGTGCCTTGCTGTTTGTCAAATCAAAAATGAAGTATTCTTTCTGCAATGTTATCTTGTTATCTTGTCTTGGTCTAGCCAAAAATACACAGCCTTATCTCACTAACAGCTGAAAGTGATTTTTATATCAAACAATCTACTTAAAACCTTATTTAAATATAAAAGATAATAGTAGAAAATTTCACAACAAAGTGTACAGTAAAATAAAAAATAACCATTACAAAAGTTATTTAGTACACATAAACAAAATATTTACGCCCTAAAAATATAAAAAGCTCGTATCTATCTACTTTATGAACTAGGTCCCAGTAAATTATCCAACTAAACGATCTAAGGGCTTTGATAACGCAACGGGAAAGCGACACGCAAGCACAAGGTCGCAAAATTATCAGTGTTCATAATTCATTGATAGGCGCACTTTAAGCACTAGTATAATTTATTCAAAAAGTTTCAATGCATCTTTTTTGAATAGTAAATTCATATTAGATGTAACAAAAAATTTATTAGTCTAATTTTATATTAGATCTTTCATTATTCACTGTTATAATTTATTTCATGCAAACACTCTATAACAGTTGAATTTATAATATGAATGAATGAATGAATGAATGAATATACTTTATTGCACAACACACAAAAAAAAAATACAATATAGGACAAAACAAACAAAAGATTGTACAAACGGCGGCCTTATCGCTGGAAGCGATTTCTTCCAGGCAACCTTAGGATGGATTGGAGTTTGAGAGGGCTGAAAGTGGGGTAGTGTTGCATATTCATTCAAAACGAATACATAAATACATACATACATACATAAATACAGTGCATAAATAATATATAAAAGCAAATATATACATACATAAATACAGTGCATAAATAATATATAATCCGGGGAGTAATTTAAACAGCATGTCAGTTCTATTACATAGAAACAACGACAAAAAGCAGGCAAAGGAAAACAACATACATGAACGCTTACAAATAGTTTTCCAGATAGTATTCCCTTACAAGTCTTTTAAAGATCGGGAGTGATTTAGAAAGCCGGATATCTTCCGGCAGAGAATTCCAAAGGCGGGTGGCCTGAACAGTGAAAGACTTTCCAGAGAAATCAGACAAGTGATAAGGTATTTTTAACAGCCGGTTCTCCGAAGACCTAAGATACCTTAAATTGCCGGTGTGAAGGAATTGGAACCTTTCCTTAAGATAAGATGGGGCTTGTGGATTGAATAGTATGTTATACAAAAGCGAGAGGACATGAGCATTCCGACGAAGACGTATAGGAAGCCACTTGAGCTTAGCGCGAAATTCAGAGACATGATCATACTTGCGTAAACCAAATATGAAACGAATGCAGAATATTGTAATTTATTCAGTCCTATAAAAATATACGAATTATTTAATATGAACCTAATTCTTACGCTTCGGCAATTTTATCCAGGAATATAATAACTATTTAAGTTTATATAGTTTTACTATTTTAATTTGATCATTGTATTCTTGCGGCCAATTTAATTTATAACAATTTTGTATATTTTTTAAAATTTAAAACTGCCAGCTATGTTGTCTCGGTTGGTAAAGGGTATATAGTAAAGGAAAGATGGAGAGGGGAGGGAAGGGGGGTTGGTGTTAGACGTTGTTTGTATAGAGTTAAATTTAGAAACCTTCATTTAAATTCGTTACTCGGTCAACTATTGGATCAACTAGAACACTGGCTACCAAGCCCTCAAACCTCCAGACATCCAGTGCAGACATCCGCTGACAAGCCATCAGGCGTCAAGCTATTGTAGTTTGAGAAGAATGGCCAACGACGCACAGTGGGACCAAATCCCGAAAAGCTGGCCAAAAGTCGAAAAATAGAGTTTTAGTTCAGGTAATTTCTAGAGGACGGCAAATCTCTAAAAATCAACCGATTTCGATTTTAAAAATAGAATCAGCAGCTGCCAGTAAGTAGAAAATGATTATGTAACACAAAACTAATAATAAAAGTTTATGTGATAACAATAAACGAATAATTTGTACGAAAATGAACGGAAAATTACAACGAAACATTTTAAACAAGTAGAGAAAAGTTTATAAGTTTTCTATAGTTCTCCAACTCGACCGATCGCATGTAGTAGATGGAATCATTATCTAATGGAAAACATTTAAATTGACTGCCTCCAGCCACCCCTGTGGCATTGGTGCGAGTTATTGCAATGTAAAACATAGTTTTCTGAATTTCTCACACTAACGGCGCGGAATGTTTTGCTCTCTTTCTTTAACTATTATATCTATATAGATATTATAATCTCCAATTTCAGAATCTGTCACTAATGAACGTGAAGCATGTGGCCTGGTGAGAGAGGAAATTTTTTCAATGTTGAAAGGTCATTTGAATGACAAAGCGACTGAAACATAAACAGCGATCGAAAATTTCATGTCTGTTAAATTGCAAATCCCCTTCGCTCTATTAGACAATGTAAACCGGTCCTCCGCAAGTTGTTTCATGATTTGCATAAAAAGTAGCAGCAAGTATCAAGAACTAAAGGCAAATTTTTGCAAAAATATTCTGAATGGTTGAGCGTGTTTCTTTCGAAGAAACTAAACAATCTCAAAAAAAATCCCATAACGTGTGTCGGCCTTCTTCAGAATTTGCAGTCTACTGACCGGACAAAACGGAGAAGGACTGAAAAATTACGCATAGAAAATAGTGTGGAAGAATTGACGTATGCGACTCAAATGAGCCTTCGATCATCTGGGAAATCAAGTGCTGCGAAAATTGTCCGTGATATGGGATCGGGGAGCCAATCTATAGCTAAGAATTACAAGGAATTCATAGAAACGATTCGAGAAACGACTTTATCTGCCGATGCTACTCTGTCGCTCATATACTCCGGACGCCGAGCAGGAAGAATTTCGGCCATTGACCTGTTATTATCTGTCTCTGTCACTCCCGCGTAAATATAATGCCGCTTTGCTCGCATAGAGCAATGACCACCGTCGGTCATAGCTCTGTGCGAGAAAAGCGGCATTATATTTACCCGGGAGTGGCAGAGACAGATAATAACAGGTCAATGGCCGAAATTCTTCCTGCTCGGCGTCCGGAGTATAGTGGAACTAAACTTATCGAAATCACAATATCAGGGGCTTCGTAATAGGAGGAAAGAGAACAGCTGTGATTTATTTCCATCGTATTGATTGCCATATCAAGCCAAGCTCAAATATTATCCGTGTATCCGTACCACGTAATAGTTAACCGTACTTCTGTGGTGAAGATTATATAATTTATTATTCTATTTTAAATAACCATTACCATCATCATAAGACGACGGTGACCACCTGCTAGGGTGGGCCACTTGTCGGCCGGTTAACTCCAGCTAAACAAAAACAATAAAAGCAGCTCTTGGACTTAGTCTTCTCACAAACCAATTTATTTACATTTTTGTCTAATGAATAGTTTAAAAAATGTACATTTTTCATTTCATTTTAAATTTTAAATTACAAGTATTATTTTGTTTTAAGTTTACTTATTTGATCTTGTCTTGGTTGCTCTACAAATTTCAATAATGCCGGCAGTGCCATTCGTGGACTGGAATATAGCTTCTCGACTGCAAATATTGTTCCTACTACAGTTGGACCCGAGCGAAATGGTTTTTGACTAAAATGTTTCTCATAATGCCGGCGCGTTCAACTGGAAATTTTAGCTATGAGTGCTCCTGTACCCGTATCGTTGTTATTGTTTCTCATTTATTTATAAAAAATATAATTGTTTTAATATATAAATAATTTTAATATAATATAAAAATACAAGACTGAATGAAAAGAATATGGTTTCATTTTATTCTTCATATAATATATGTTAAACTAGCTGTGTCCGCGACTCCGTCCGCGTGGAATAGTGACTTTGGGCAGCATTTTTTGGATATATCTTATGGTTTATTTTGGATTACAAACCCTATAAACTCTAAAATATAAATAAATAAAATATACAAACTGCGTTCGAACCTACAATGTCCAGCCTAAGCTGAACCCTATTTTATGTGATTGATGATATAAATCTGAAGTCAACTTAAATTGGATTATTAAAAATCCGAAACTGATCACTTTTAACTAAAACCTTTTTTTTTATAAAATAAAAGTAGCCTTAGTTACTCCTTGTTACATCAGCTGTCTGCCAGTGAAAGTCCCGTCAAAATCGGTCCAGCCGTTTCAGAGATTAGCCGGAACAAACAGACAGACAGACAGACGGACAGACAGACAGACGGACAGACAGACAGACAAAAATTGTAAAAAATGTGGTTTTGGTATGTATATGTACCGTGTATACATCCAAATGCACTTAGTAAAAAGTGGTTATTTTAATATTAAAAACAGACCCTCTAATTTTATTTATTTGTATAGATTAAAGGCATTTATTGTACTCCTCTTCCGCAACGGCTTTTGTACGACGGAATACCTGCGTCAATGGTTTGATTCCCGTCCGTAGGTGTTTATGAATAATATATATTTTTTAAAGGAAAGTATATAATATAATAGACTGTTCTCTAGTAGCCATAACGCAAACTCTCTGCTGCTTATTTTGGAACTAGAGAGCTCTGTGTGAATTGTCATAGAATATTTATATTTACCTTTAACCTTACGTATTCATCTATACAAATAAATAAAATTGAAGGGTCTGTTTGTAATATTAAAATAACCGCATTTTACTAAGTGCATTCGGACGTATACACGGTACATATACCAAAACAACATTTTTTACAATTTTTGTCTCTCTGTCTGTTTGTTCCGGCTAATCTCTGAAATGGCTGCATCGATTTTGACGGGACTTTCACTGGCAGATATCTGATGTAACAAGGAGTAACTTAGGCTATTAGTATTTTAGAAAAAAAAATAGTTTTTGTTAAAAATGATAAGTTTCGAAAATTTAATATACCAATTTAAGTTGACCTCCAATTTCTGTCATTAATCATATGAAATAGGGTTCAGCTTAGGCTGGACTTTGTAGGTTGATTTTCCAATTTAATTTAAACTCAGATTTATGTCATCAATCATATGAAATAGGGTTTAGCTTAGGCTGGACTTTGTAGGTTCGAACATTGCATTCGATAATAATAAATTCGTCTGTTTGCATATTTTATTTATATTTTAGGGTTTATAGGGTTTGTAATTCAAAATAAACCTTAAGAAATATCCAAAAAATTCTGTCTAAAGTCATTATTCCACGCGGACGGAGTTGCGTGCACAGCTAGTTATTAATATCATAACAAATTATAAATACAGTAATCTCTAATGTTTTAGTTAGTTATACCTGATTTATACATATTTTAGGGATAGCGTTTGGGCTAATAATAAAAATATGTATGCAAAAAACACGAAATTAATACCACCATGTAACCAAAATAGTGGTGGCAAAAGCTTCGAATGGAATGGAGATAAAAACTTAACAAAATAAAAATGGTTCTGTTATTATTAATATAACAGAACCGTGGCGTAACGGTTAACGCACTTCAGCACGCTTGCGGAGTGGAACACAAATCAAGTTTATTGTGGCGAAATACTCATAGACCAAAGGTAGTTACCGTCCAGATGAGCTTGAAGCCCTAACACGTAGCTTTGGGTTGTTTTGTCGCCTTTTACGACAGACCGACCTCGGCCGTAGAATTTACTCTGCCCCTGCACGAAGAAAATAAATTATGTATAATATGTATTTATTTACAAAAATATACATATTATGTTGTATATCAGTTACCTTTTTTTTGGTCTCGGAGTAAAACTCTCTCTTGACGGGTACCCCCGACCCGGGGGGGGCACGGATATGTGGGACTCCGGGAAAGATGTTCGAACATCCGACTACCCACTAAAAAACCCCGCTGTTCTCCTATCGCCTACACCCGGGCCTACGGATATATGGCCTGCCGATCTCATGGCCCAGGCCGCCATCCATGTTACCTTTTTTTTTTTTTTTTTTGGTCTCGGGGAAAAACCTCTCTTGACGGGTTCCCCCGGCCCGGGGGGACCGAGGGATATGTGGGACTCCGGGAAAGATGTTTGGCCATCCGACTACCCACTAAAAAACCCCGCTGTTCTCCTATCGCCTACGCCCGGGCCCACGGATATATGGCCTGCCGATCTCGTGGCCCGGGCCGGCGCCGGCCCGCCCTTTGTCTTGAGGCGGGCCCCTTCTAAAGTGTTGGCGCCAGGGGGTCAGGGTTTCGTCCCCCCGGCGCTCTCCTAACAACTCTAGGAGTTGAGGGGGGCCGCGGAACAGCACGCAGCCCTCACCCTCGCGGCAATAGTGCGGGCGGCGGGTCCTCCCCCGAGGGGCCGCCCGCGGCCGCTTTTTACGGCGGCCGAAGGTCGTTACTGGCCCTCCGGCGCCGCCGGCGTGGCCTGCGTTGGCGGGAGGGGAGTGTGGTGGTCGACTCCCGCTCCCGCTCCGCCGCCTCCTTTGCGGACATGACTGCCTCGCAGAAGGAGGCGACGGCCGTCCATCCAGGATCGCCCCCGACCATGGACAGAACCAGGGCCGGGAGCGACAGGTCCACGCCGATTTGGGCGACGAGGGCGCGGCGCTCCTCGCGCCACGCAGGGCACACGGCGACAGTGTGGTTCACCGTGTCCTCCTCGTCGCCCGCGCCACAGTGGTGGCACCCTGACGTCATCTCCCGCCCTATGCGACACAGGTACCTCCCGAAGCAACCGTGCCCCGAGAGGACCTGCGTCAGGCGGAAGGTCAGGGCGCCGTGGCGCCTTTCCACCCATGCCATCCATGTTACCTATACCTACATAACACAAGTGCTATGCTACTTACTTTGGGGCTAAATAGTGCTATGTGAATTATTGTAGTATATTTATTTATTCATTTAATGTATGACAGGAACTATGTGTGATATCCTACCTGCAGTTTCTTGAAACTTATTAATAAATTTGGATTGCTTTTAAATTTCTATGAAATATTTCTTTCGTATAATTATATATTTCTTTTGCTTTATATTACAAAAAATATGTAAAAAATGCTAAATATTAAATATTTATTATATTTTATTAATTTTAATAACAAAATCTTATGAAAATTCAAGAACTTAAGTGTTATTAAGAAACAATTCATCAATTTTATAGACCCTAAATTTCTGGTGGTAGGAAACTGCCACCGAGCATGCGACAATAAAGCTGGTCGGCTGGTGACACAGCGACAATGAAGGACGATACTGATAGCTACACGCCTAATGGAAATAAATAGCGAAAAACGTCGGGCTTATTTTTATTATTACCGTCCGTTACTTCACTTCAATTTCGTTGATTACTCAATTAGATAACCCGCACTCAGCTTAAAAACGAAATTTATTGGACGCTCTTTCCGTATTTTAAAATAGACATTTAATTGTACTTTCATGTCGAATATTCATTCTCATTTTCTTTAATATGCATGACATATTTCTCTTATTTTACATAATTGTAGTTATAACTCAACCAGTAATCTTGTAACCAAAATTCTTTCTTAATGTTTTTGTATACTCTGTTTGAATGATTTATTTTCCTAATTCAATTCACTGAATTGTGGTAAGATTATATTAGGATCTTCAAATCAGTTGCAAACTTAGTGTCTGTGACATTAAGGGTAATTTATTGGAGAGTAAGTTATTTTGTGATCAAATAAATATTTAGTCATGTCGCCTCCCTACCCGGTAGGAGTTTTGAACTGCTAGTTTGAAAGGTGAGCCAATCCTTTCAACATTATATATACCGAGTGCCGAACAAAGAGGAGGTGAAAAAATTAAAAGATTTCGAAACATAACTTCGGTATTTCCCGTTAAGATTTTAAGTATTTCTGACCACTATTTATCAACACACGGTCCTGTTCATGGTTTTAAAACATGAAAGAGAATTTTTAGTTGTAGCAATTTGCGCTCCGTTTGTGTGCAATCGCTTTTATTTTCCTAATAAAAGATGGCATATAGGTAACCAGGAATGCTTTTGGCTACTCCAACTAAAAAAAAAATGTTTTAAAAGCAAGTTCTTATCAACAGATCAACGAGTCAAAATGATAATACAATCTATGTAAATATATATTTAAGCTCTATTTTTGACATATTATATATTTGAGTGAACAGAAAAATTACGATGAAGATGATATCCGAATATTCAAATCAGAATGAAAACGATTTTTTCCAAATATACCATTACTAAATACTGTCCAATTTTTCAAATACAAGACATGATACAAGATCTAGCTTACCTAGAGATAAGCAGCACAGGAGTGAACACTGTCTATTCTCCTAGCCTACGAAACCTTGCGAAAAAATAAACAAACATAAAAATTACGGTAATATGAAATGCGCGGCTGTTTCGGATTAACATATAATAACTATTATATGTTGCTTAACTAAGCAAGTTCACCAGCTATGGGACTCGAGTTGAAATCTTAACAAAACGTCCACCTCGTGAGCCCATTCTTATGGTAATTCTGGCTCACTGTCACGCGACCTTCTGTCCACGCCCCGATAATATGCAAATAATGCCCCATCCATGGTGACCTGCGAGTACTTTCCCATTAAATCCATTATATATTTCTTTATTGTTGTAGGACAGCAGACAGGCTGACGGCCCGCTTAGGAATTAGCAGTTACCATCGCCTATAGGTGTTTGCAACGCCAGTGGCATCGCGAACACGCTGCTGTCCCATAAGGGTACAGGAACTTGGGTCACTAATGCCGGAACACAACACAAGGTTATTATGGCGGCATACTTAAGACCAAAGGTGGTCGTGATCCAGACGGGCTTGAGGCCCTACCACGTAGCTAGGGTGGGTTGTTTTGTCGCCTTTTACGACAAGCCGACCCCGGCCACAGAGGTCAGTATTCTTTCTCCGCCCCTGCACGGATAATATCTTAGTATACCTATGAATGTCTTTATTCGAGAGATGTTTATTACGAGTATTATAGTATTTCAAGATTTTATTGTACATAATGATAGCATTAGCATCTTCTAAATAAACGAACCTACTTTAATGATTCAGAGGTATGTGTCTAATATTAGTTAGGAAGTGTGATACCACGAGTGATATCGTATTTAATATAATAAATTTATGTACAATTAAAAAAAATACGTATGAAAAAAAATAACTGTATGAAGAAAATATGTTATACAATTAAAAACGTAAACAAATTTTCTACGTGGTAAGGGCCCCAAGTCTGTCTGGATAGTAACCGCCTTTGGTTTTAAGTATGATCCGGTATTAATGACCCAGGTTCCCGTACCCTTATGGGACAGCAATGTGTTCGCGATAGCCCGGCGATGCAAACTCCCATAGGCGACGGTAACTGCTAAATTCCAAGCGGGCCGTCAGCCTGTCTACTTTACTACAGCAATAAAAAAAAAACAGGTTTAAGTAAATAAATTGGTTTAGATTTACAATATGATGTGTTGTTTGTACTGTGGTTAAAATTTAAAAAGAATCCGGCAAGAATACTTCATAGGTCGTTATTGTTAAACCTCGTCATCCTCTCGGTATTAAGTCAAGCTTTTTCTGCAATAAACTTTTTGACAAGCCATTTGTGGCCGGAAAATGTTCGCTGAAATTAATCATATGAGCTACAACAGGCATTATTTACAAATCCCAGGGCTCTTGACAACTTTTTTATTTGCCCCTTAATACCGACCCGTCGTTTCGTCAGTAGTTTTGCTATTAACATTAATATGCGGCGAAAGACTTTATAGTTTTAGAAGTTTCTGACACACTACCTAAAGTAATTAAGCGTCCAAATTAAGATTTGCAAATTGTAGTTTTCTTTGTCCTTTGCAGCAAAATATCACAGTTAGCTCAACGAAACGTTAAATTAGTGGAATTAAAGCAACTTGTGCCAAGCACAAACATTTCAAGCGGCATGATTATTCAAATTGAAAGTTAGAAGTCTCTTTAGATTGAGTGCACATTTAAAGTCACGTATTTAATACGAAATTGTTGATGAGATGCAAGCTTCTTGGAGGCGTCTGAGGCGTCTTTTGACAACTAACAAACAAAGGACAGGTTTGATGTTGAATTGTGACCATCTATAATATATATATATATATATATATATATATATATATATATATATATATATATATATATATATATATATATATATATATATATATAACTTCGCCTTATACACTTTTTTCGTCAATCGTTCTTTATTCATTCTCTCGGCATGACCAAACCATCTCAGCATACCTTTCTCAATTTTTGTCACTACATCTTCTTTCAGACCACAACGTTTCCTTATTTCACTATTTCTTATCCTGTCACTTAGTTTAACTCCTATTATACTTCTTAACGCTCTCATGTATCACTTATTACGTATAATTTTATCACTAGATAAAATTATTTAAAAAATAAAAATACATAGCTTTAATTCATTGTAACAAAAATTAAATGTAAAAATATGTATATTCTTTATTATATAGTTCAATTTCGCTGTACATTTTAATAAGTTACAATGGAATATGTTCAACACCATTATTATACTGATTAACAATGATTTAGCTCAATTCAGTTTTAACTTTGACTACCATCTCATACCCTAAAAAACAACCTAACATCAGAGCTTCGAAAATTGTTTACTATGATGTACCAAGTGCGTTGAATCTAGTACGATCCTTTACATTATTATTCCTTTACGTTATAAATGTACAATATACAATAATATATTCTTGAAATACGTTAAGACTACAAAAAAGTATTAAATTATAATAATAAGTAGGCGAGGCATCCGAAATTTCACATTATTCTACCAAATGGGTAAAGAAGTCTGAAGTCAAGAACCCAAATCAAATAAACCGGATTAGGTCATCGCTTTACGGCGAGTGGAAGTGGCGGGTCATCTCGGAGGAAGCAATTCTCGTGGTCGTAGATTGAATGCAAAATTGGATGAGATCCCACTGTTTTAGTGTATGGATCTCGAAGATTGTTACTGGCCGCGTTTTATTTTGTCGAGGGCACACACTGTTTCAATGGCTTGATTGAATGTGACAATAGTTATTGTAACTGACGCCTCGGCCATTTTCCACTTTCTTATTCAACTATTCGTTTCGGATATATTTATATAATGTAGAGAGAGTTTATTTTGTAACTGAAGTTACAGTTCTCAATGTTGTTTCAATCTCATATTTTGATTGTTCTATGAAGTATAATTATATAAAAAAATTAAACATATAATTGTTAACACAAGAATAAAATTACTGATGAGAAAATTAATGTCACTGTTCTAATTAAATTAAAAAGAGCAAAAAACCCTCACCCGGTGTCCCAGGTAGTCAACTATCAGTAAAATTTAAATATAACCTTGTGTTGTGTTCTGGCATTAATGACCTAAGTTCCTGTACCCTTATGGGACAGCAGCGTGTTCGCGATGCCACTAGCGTCGCAACCACCCATAGGCAACGGTAACTGCTAACTTCTAAGTGGACCGTCAGCCTGTCTGCTGTCCTACAGCAATAAAAAAAGTTATACTTAGGATCGGTGCCAATGTCTAAATTTTTGAGGTCGATTCCAAAGTTTAGGTAAAATTTCCAAGGTTGCTCAATATGACAATTTAAAATAATATTAATATCGAGACCAATTTCAAGATTATTGTCTCCAAAATCTCCCCAAAAGAATTTTAAGACATATAAGGAAAAGAAAACGATTGTTTTACCGTTATTGAGTCAGGATTCGAAACCCGGTGAATCCGAATCACTCGTCCAACTGTACTTAATTTTAGTTGTTGAATTTCTTCAATATATGAAGGCAAACTGACGTCTTTATGAAAGTTTTATGTTAAATTTTTATATTATATTTTAATATTAAATTTCTAATTGGATTTAATTTTTTTTTTTAAATTTAATTTTCCCAATTAAATGGTTGGAATCAAACTGGCTATTCCAAAAATGGGGAGAAAAGGTCGGACTAAGTTTCGCACCCAGGCGAAACGAGTACCCAGTGACCGAAGCCACTTAGCCAATTCGTACTTAATACTTGGGGTCGAAAAACTTAGTATTAACGGTTCTCTGATGACGTCGATGACGATGCCCGATGTCAGTGTCACGTAACCAACCGAGCCGAGAGATGGGAGCGGGAAAGGTCAAGGGTCAATAATTGAGGACTAGGACGATGAGGTCAGTGGAATCTTCCACTTTAATGTTTCAAAAATATGTTTACAGGGGGGAGACACTAAGTTCCTCAACACAAGTAGTTAAGCCAGCCAAGCAGCAAAGGGGGAGTCGTGAGGCTCGACGCGGTCGAACCCCCAAAATTTTAGAGTTCGAATTTCCAGTACAAATTAATTATTTAATTACGAGAGCGAGTTGATCTACCCAAGATAAATAAACATCGAGAGTGAGTTCATCTACTCTCAACGTAAACAAACCGTCTATAGGTAATATTTTAATATGGCGGCCGGAAAATTCATTAATCCTGAGGATCCTAGTAAGGATAATGATACAAACTATACAAATTATTGCATTATCAACGGTCCTTGATAAGTATGCCAAATTTCGAGTTAATCCTACGTTTTGAAGGGGGTCAAATTATGTTCAAAGTATCCGTTACATACTAACATTCTAATAATTACGTATGAAGCTAATAATTTGGCTTTTGGATAACTGAATTAAATTATCCGGTGCACAAAAATATCTTAAAAACTATTCTAACAATCTTTTAATGCATTGAATTTTTATTAAAAATATCCTCTCAAGAAGACTTTTACAAGTCTCGAAGTTCTTTATGATCTGTGTGTTATGTGTGTTCTTATATATCGAAAAACTTGTTGCGGATTGCTAGCATCTGGCGAAAACCGAAATTAACTTCCGGTGATTTCCGGATCTGTTCGGTTTACGTCAGTTTTCAGTTACCAAGTTGCGCCGATCCGACGGCCACTGACGGCCAGTGTTCTATAACCATCGGTATAATACCGAGGACACTCACGCGCAGCTCCTTTAACACGTGTCCCTTTGTATAAAAATTCGTAAAACTCGGTAGATATACGAACATTGTAAATTGTACGTTGTGCTGATTGTAGACATTCTAACAAGTGATAGTAGTTTAATTTATATGCTATTCCACATAAACTCTTTTCAGTAAGCAATTCCAAAAACACGTGAATAGAGTAGAATAAACTGAATGAAAGATACAACTATAGGGAGAGGTAGTCATCGAGGTCAAGTGAAGCCCGCATCGAAACATGAAACCAATATTTCGCATTCATTCGCTTCAAAATTCAATAGAGGTTTGATTAACTGCGTCTGGAGAACTTAGCAATTTATACGGTTTTATTGAAACGTTTCAGAACGGGCTCTATATTATAATATTTTTCTTATTAAAACTTTAGTTGCATATGTTATTTTTTTCACATATTTAAAAGTAGGAAGGTCATGAAATATTTTTTTAATATTAATAATACGGCACAAATAGCAGTCTTATTAAGAAATAGTTAATGTAAATTATTCACATTTGTAACGTTAAAAGCATTGTCAACGTGATGATGTTTTCAAAGGCGTAGAGATAGGGAAAAATTTGTAAAGAAATAGTTTAGAAGTAAAGAAAGGGGTAAAAGAAATTAGTCTGAAATTTGGGAATAATAAAGAAGAAGAGGCAATGGGCTTCCGAAATCTAGCCAGGTGAGAAGTTTGTATTAAATTACCAATTCAAATTTATTACTACGTAACACATAAAAATCAATTGGATTAAAAAGAAATAGGCCAAATGATGCCGGTAAGAATAAAATTGGTCATAGATATGATTGTACTTACCTAGTTGTAATTATAAAAGGCAAAGAATGGATTTCTTTTGATTGACTTCATTAGCTAGCTACCAGTTCTTTGAATGAAAAATAAAAATATGACTCAGTTTTTCTGCCGAGTTTGGGAGATCATGCAGCAATAGCTCCTGTAGAAAAAAAACTTATTTTGCTGCATGTATATTTTAATATTTTCTCTCTCAGAAATATGTCAAAGAATAGCATCGGTGTTAATAGGTACGCAGAGATTTTAGTTGAGGTATACAGGTACAATATTCAGCATATTCGAAATTAATCCGAAAACGTACACAATAAAAACTTGTGGAGCTATCTATGGTATATATGTGTAGCAGATTGTTATAAAAACATATCAAAAATATGATATATATGTATGTATACACATCCTATCAGGAAAATATTCCAATTGCCCTCTATGATATTGTTCATATAAGATATAAGAGGGTAAAACAAATATGTTTCCAAACACACTTTCCACATATTAAAACTGTCAATTTTAAAATAAAACATGTCGATACTTTATATTATGGTATTAAACTTGAACTTTTGTTTAAAAAATATTTAAGAAAATTATAATAAATAAAGAAATATACAATTTTCAAAATAACTCTTCAGAAAAGTACGAGGTATAAATACTAAATTAATGTCGTGAAATTCAACCCCACTCAAAAACAATAAATTACTCAAGCTTATTTGAAAACAATGCTTTTGCAAATATTTCCTCCTAAAAACAGTATTTTAACTTGAATTTTAAAATGAACTGGTACAAGAACAAACATAATCAAATCAATACCTTCAAAAAAAATATCATAATTCGTATTCGATGTGACAATATAACAAAGTTTCACGTCCATGGAGTCAAGCTAAAAACAAAGTAGGTATCTGACGCATTCATGAAACGGAAAAAATTGTTACAAATTATAAGTATATTATAATTCACGTGTATTTATAATATGTATATTATGACGGCTAAGCACGCATAATAAGTATATTATGCGTGCTTAGCCGTCTTAAAAGCAATATATTACATTTTCTCGCTCTAAGAGTCATTTTTATAAATTATTTTTAATGCTTTGCGTAGTACTTTATACAATAGTCATCTTCACAGTTTATAAGTTGCAAGTATCAATCGGGGACGCATCCGATAAATTGTCTGCAGCTTTATAGACAAGTTTATATTATGCAAAAAACAGATTCTGTATTCAATTTATTTGCTTTACCATCATCATTATATCAGCTGACTGATATTCTCAAATTTGCGGTCTCCAATCTACTTCTTAGAATCGTTCTTAGGTTCTTTTTTATTTAAACGTACACTGTAAATTTTGAGTATAGTCACAACTTCTGTGTGTCGTGTGTATTAACCGAACAGTTACAACAATCATGAAAGGCAACTCTAATTATAATCTTCATAATTATGCTGTGTTAATCTCCATAGAAAAGAAACGGACAATTCTTATTTAGAGTCTGATAAAAAACCTAAATTGGGATCTATGTAGAATACAAATTCATCGTGCGAAAATTTGTGTGTAAAAGTAAATGAAGAATTTATACTACGTTCACTGGTATGTATTTTTATACTACTATACTGTTTATATCTGACCTAGTACGACTATTCTTAGACTTCAAAACTGAATAACGTATCTGGCATTTGCAAGATGAATTTGTCTACTTAGAGATTTGAATTTATTTTCTATTTTAATTTTTTTCTCAATTTAGTTATAACTGTAAACTCGAACAGTTTTATTTATTGTGCTTTAAATACAAATATTTAAAGTGCAACCAATCCACTGGTCATTGGCAACATAAATCTTAAATAAAAATACCTAGTCAGGTCATAAGTATTGTCACACAGTAAAAACTTTTCTTTTAGAATGCTGGCCACAAAAAAGTTTATTGAATTCGAATTTCGAATTGTTCATGAAAATAAAAATGTATAACTTTTAGAATTTTACTCATTTTTAAATATGGAGTGGACGCTTAAAGAAGACCGTGTTGCAGTTATTGCGTTGCATCGTTACAGTTACGCGCCAATTCAAATTTTTAACATACTGAAAAATTTGAATATAACCAAAATATTCATTTATCGTACCATCAAACGATACAATAAAGACTCTAGTGTAGATGACAGGTCAAGAAGTGGTCACCCTCGGTCTGTTAGGACTCCAGCAGTGATAAAAGCTGTGAAGGCACGAATTCAAAGAAATCCCAAACGTAAGCAGAAACTGTTGGCCCTTCAGATGGGGTTAAGCAGAACCACGGTGAAAAGGGTGTTAAATGAAGACTTAGGGCTTCGGGCATATCGAAGAAAAACAGGACATCGTTTGAATGCTCGTCTAATGGACCTGAGACTGAAGAGATGCCGCGCTTTGTTGAAGCAGTACGCGGGAAAAAAATATCGGGAAATTCTTTTTTCGGATGAAAAAATGTTTACCGTAGAAGAGAGCTACAACAAACAAAATGATAAGGTGTACGCACACAGTAGTGAAGAAGCGAGCAACCGTATTCCGCGTGTCCAACGAGGTCATTTTCCATCCTTGCTCATGGTATGGTTGGGAGTTTCTTATTGGGGCTTAACAGAGGTACATTTTTGTGAGAAAGGTGTAAAAACGAATGCTGTTGTGTATCAAAATACAGTCCTGACGAACCTTGTGGAACCTGTTTCTCATACCATGTTCAATAACAGGCACTGGGTATTCCAACAAGATTCGGCGCCAGCTCATAGAGCGAAGAGCACACAAGACTGGCTGGCGGCGCGTGAAATCGACTTCATCCGGCACGAAGACTGGCCCTCCTCCAGTCCAGATTTGAATCCGTTAGATTACAAGATATTTTTTTTTTTTTTTTAATCGGTCTTCAAAACTGAATACATTTACAGGCTTACTTAAAATGTGGCTAATGCTAAAAATTATATAATAATAAAAATGTATTCTACAACATGAAGACACAACTTCGTTATGTAAGCTAAGAATACCCATACATTAATTATAAATTAAACATAAACATATTATAACAAATTATAGAAATAAAAATAATAACAATAATAAAACTTACTTGCAAACACATCTTAATTTATATTTCATAGAGAGAATAGAACCAAAAAAGATATCGATTTCATTACATATAGCATTGTAGCTGGAAGCAATTCTATATACTGGAGAGTGTTGGCCAATATTTGTTTTGCATAGTGGTAAAGAAAATGTTCTTCTATTTTCAAGTCTACTACCTACACGTGGAATGGTGAATGTTATTTTTTCTAGTATGTAAGAGGAGTCTATGGCAACACTTGGAGGAAAAGGCGTGCTCAAAGCCTCATCCCAATTTGGAGTCACTCAAGACATCCTTGATTAAGGCAGCCGCCGATATTGACATGAACCTCGTTCGTGCTGCGATAGACGACTGGCCGCGCAGATTGAAGGCTTGTATTCAAAATCACGGAGTTCATTTTGAATAAACTTTAATGTCATAAGAATCTATGTTTTGTTAAGTTCATTTTGGTATATGAATGGTTACATAATTAATAAACTTGTTACAATTATTTTACATTAAACATGTGACAGAATTTATGACCTGACTAGGTATAATAAGGTTGAGATTGTAAATTCAACAAATTTTTTGACCTACCGTCTTATCTAAGACGGTAAGTCAAAAAGACATGTCAGAACATATCTATGTTCTGACAAAAAATACTAGAGACTGAAAGATGTTGTTAAACTTTATAGAACATGTGCACACATATATCGTTCACCGACATAATTCTCGCGTCTCGAACCACTTCGACCGCGAATTGCACACACTTTATTCTATGTTGTATTTTGGAGATAAATTACCCATAATAGCAGTGATCTATCTGGAGTGAGTGTATGTGATAAAGTTGTACAAATTTATTGTATGAACTGCTATTGATTGCTTCAAAATTTTATGTAGAAAAATAATTGATTCAATCCCCAATGTTCAAACATGCTTAGATTGACATGAATAAGTGGACGACACAGATAACATAAGTTTATACTAACAAAAATTATAGCAAGATATTCACACATTACAAAGAGTTTTATTAACTAGTAATCAATATCTCAATAGTCTACCGCTGTATGATTATGGGGAGTTGATCGAGAAATAATCTAACAAACTTTCAAGGATCAGGATTTAAATTAGAGATTTTACAATTCTCCTGAAATGTCTGACCTGTCATTTTTTTCAGAGCCTTACTGAAAACAAATAAATAATAAAGTAAAATAATCGAAATATTCCGATAAAAATTGGTAACATAGGACTAATATCTGTTGAATTTAGTTAAGTTTTATTATTTTTATTCTAACAAATAAATATGAAAACAAATGTTTAACTCTGCATCAAGTCTTCTTGCAAATACCTGACATAGCAACCCTAGCGAGACAGACGAGCGCATGAATTACAGGGCGTGTGATACACGGGCTTAACTTCTATTAGCTTATACTCTTTTGTGTTGTTATTTAAGAGCTTAAATTGAATTAAGAAAATGAGATTTCAACATCTAAAACTAAATTTACTAGAAGAACTCCTACAGATTATGTATGTTGTTAACTAGACAAGATGTTTACCTTTAATAAATTAATGAGAAAAACAGTTCTATTAGAAAACTTTAACTCAAGTTATACGGTAGATTCAAAAAGTGTTCTAATCTAAGAATAGGTTCACTTAACTTTATGAGTGCTTTGGTCAGCGCTACAATTAAATTGGAACATGCCTCTCAAATAATTTTTCCTCCACATAGTTGAGGGAGGTATTTGCTCAGTTTATTTTCCCTCGACTATGAGTGCCCTCGAGTTGAACACAGTCTGTGCACAAGTGAGCTGCTTCGTTGCGCAGCCCCGTACGCCAAAGCTAATATAAAACTGCATATGACGTACTGTGTGCACTTCCAGTTTTTAAACAACCGGACTGAAATGTACACAAAATATTTTACATGTCGCTGCATTGGGCACTCTTCTATGCAGATGTCGAGTTTAAAAACTCGGGAGAGTTTATGCAAAGTAATAATGGTTTATTTTTCTGTATGTTTCACGTAAAAAGGGTTTCAAAAGCAAATATTCATATAATTAGTATTCTGTTGACGAAAGTAGTGTTCTAGCATTATTGACTTCTTAGGGCTCAATGCATTTACTAGCCTGAATTGGATATGGATATTGGCTATTAATGTTCTTAAAAAAGATTGGTTGGAAAATTTTGAGTATTTAAAATAGTGATAGAACTAATCTTTTTTCAGCAGATAGGTAAACAGCAGCGGTGACTACTGCGTCATCAACTTCAAATTTATGGCCCCTGAGATGTTCCTTTAACCGCAGAAATAGGTAGAAATCACTAGGATTCAAAGCCAGATTCTTGAATGGTAGCCATCACAACTCTGGAATTGTGCGCGGAGGCGTTATCTTCGTGAAAGAAAACTTTAGCGAGTTTGCCACGCCGTTGCTTGAGTATTTCCTTACACAACTTTGTTATTTGTCCTGCGTACAAAGTCCCCATAATAGTGGCTCCATGATTAAGGTATTCGATCATTACCACCCATTGGCTGTCATAGAAAAAACAGTCCATGATCTTACCGGCGGATGTAATCGCCTTTAATTTCTTCGGAGTTGGAGATGACGGTCTCTTCCAAGTCATGGACTGTTTTTTCGTTTTCGGGTCATAATGGTGAAGCCATTTTTCATCCATAGTTATGAATCGAGCCAAAAATCGGTCAAGAATTTGCTGTAACAAACCCAAACAGATTTGTGAAATTGTCAATCTTGTTTGTTTCTGCGTGTCAGAAAGCATTCGGTACACCCAGCGTGCTGACACTTTTTCATACCCAAATGGTTGTGTATAATATTATTTCTTCTGCTATAAAAAAAAACAGTAACACGACGATCCGCCAAGACAATGTTATCAAATTTTTAATTATTTGTGTAGTCACTACCGATGTAAAGCTTCCCGTGCGGGGGTTGTCGTTAATGGAACTTCTTCCTCGCTTATACTCAACACACCAATGCGCAACCGTAGAAAATGGAGGAGCATGAACCCCTAATGTTGCTCTCAAGTCTTTATTTACCACGTCCGTAGTAAAAAAATTTTCAAGCAGAGATATTTTATTACCGTGCGAACTTCAATTTTATCCATTTTTAAGAACAAGTTCCTACACGACGCAAACATATTTCTTCTATTTTTAAAAACAAAGGAGAATTGGATGCTTTTTTTGTTATTATTATATCTAATGTCTGGAGGCTATGTCTGCCAGTATTTATTTTTATTCTTTCCATGGAGAATGTATCGAATATATCACTATTTATTGAACATCCCTCGTAAGCTTGAGTTGTGTGATCATTGTTGAAGTAAATAAAGGAGCGTAATTATGTGCTAAAAATATTAATTTATGTTACATAAAATACGAATTTTATACAGGTACAACAATTTTACAAAGAAGCTTACATGACTCAGGTATTTCATAATTTTTCATTGGATCTTGGGATGCGTCGCAATTTTTTCATAAAAACATCATGACGCATGGCCGCCATAAGTTTGCCCAGAAAATACCGGAGACCCGAATCTTTCTAATTAGATGTAGGGGAGATTTATAGCTCGAAGTTTGGAAAATTCTTTTAATTTTTGACTTAAGCTTGTTTTTTGTGATAAGATAAAGGATATTATAACATTATATCTCTTGTTACCAATAATATCTTGATATGGGTGATAAATATTGAAATTTAGTTTTAAAATAAAAAGAAACACACTGATGATCCTACTTGCGTGTATATTCTACTATAGTTGAGCCCACGACTTCGCACGCATGGAAATTGCTAGTGATTTTTCAGAGCTAAATATCTTATATCACATTTTATATTACGATCTATCACTGTGCCAAATTTTATTCAATACCATTGAGCTGTTCTAGCATGAGTAATAAATATCTTAAAACAAAAACTTTCGCTTTTAATGTATCATTTATATAGAAAAAAATATGATTGATGACAATAATATGTAATATATATTCACCTAGTAAAGCGATGTTTTATATTGTAAAGTAAATAAATAACACTTATATTGTCATACAGTTTTTGATTTTAATAATTTGTTTGTATCAAAATAAAAAAATAGTTTTTTGCGTTAAAAAAACTTTACTTTGAAAATCTAAAAGTGTTTCGCATCTGTAAGTTATCTTTTTTGTAATGTTTTTAGCATCTCTTATTTACATCTATCGTCAATACTAAATATTTCGTTTCCATTTCTTGTCTCCTTAAATGTTTTTACAATTGCATTGTATTAAATTTATCTATTGCCGATAACAATCTATATTTAGAATGGCAGCTCATAAATAACGGACGCATTTTCCACGTTTGATTGTTTGTTTGGTCTCCAGTTCTGATAAAATATTACAAAGAATCGAAAATTTCAATTGTTGTAATTTTTAATGGAAATATTAAACTGACGGACTCATAAACTGCATCAAAGTTCAGGATTACTTTGAAATGATTTTTTTAATAAGTATGCAAACTTTTTAGATAAAATTATATAAATATGGAGAGACTGGCTTTTAATCTCAAAAAAAGGAAAATTTAAAAATAGAACTGCACTAAAACAAATGAATATAGCCGGGAAAAGAAAATTTACTCGTAGTATCAGATTTGCGTGTTATTTATAGCAAAGTTTTAAATTGATTCTCATTGATTTTTTATTCTTTTGTCAATTGAATTATTGTTACCAGCAGAATCGTTGGGTTAGTTTTTTAACTCATCGAGAGTTTTTGAACCATAATATGGATACTTCGTCCGAACAAGCGGCTCAAATTGTAGCATTGGTGCGGGAGGGCTTGGATCAACGAACGATTGGTAGAAATTTAAATTTAAACCAGTCTACGGTTTCTAGAATATACAGAAGGTTTGTGGAGACAGGTTCTTACAGAAGGAGACGTGGTACAGGCAGGACCCGAGCAACCACCGGTCGTGATGACCGATTTATTGTTACAACTTCCCTGCGAAATCGTTTCCTCACGTCAGTTAACATCAAAACAGGGCTTAATGAAGTGCGTGGAGTAAACGTGAGTACACAAACAATAAGAAGAAGGTTAAAGGAAGCGGATATCACCCCTTTTAGACCAGTAAATAGTCCCAAGTTGTCTGTAGCTCACAGACAAGCTCGCTTAAGATTTGCGCGTGATCACCTGAATTGGACAAAAGAGCAATTGGCCTCCGTATTGTTCACGGACGAGTGTAGGACATGTTTATATGGTGCAGATGGTCGCAGAAGAGTCTATTGCCGACTTGGGGAAAGATATGCTCAAAGTTGCATTGAGGAGCGTATTCCTTTTGGAGGCGGTTCGTGTATGGTCTGGGGTGGCATATCGATGAACGGGCAAACAGAACTTGTGTTTATAGACATGGTCCGTCAAAACGGTAATAGAGGGGGTTTGACTGCACATCGCTACATAACAGAGATCTTAGAAGATCACGTGGTGCCTTACATGGGATTCATAGGCGAAAATTTTACTTTAATGCAGGATAATACCCGGCCGCACGCTGCACAAGTTCGACAATATTGCGAAGAGGTTGAGATTTGGCCAGCACGCAGCCCGGATCTAAATCCCATTGAGCATGTTTGGGACAATTTAAAAAGAGCTGTATATGCGAGAAACCCTTTGCCCACGACAGTGGCAGCACTAAGAACAGCACTTTCAGAAGAATGGGACAATATTCCGCAAGATCTTTTAATAACCCTAATAAAATCTATGCGGAACCGATTAGAATCCGTAATAAGGGCACGTGGAGGTAATACACCTTATTAAAATATAAATAAACCCTTGCATAAAGTTTGTGTCTATTGTTAAAACCAATTTTTTAATTAAACCATTTTCCTTAAATTTCTGTTTTTTCTTCAAAAAAGTCTTAAGGTCCTTTCCAGTACACAAACTTAAACTTAAGGATATGACCCTACGCTGTTTTAAAGTTCTCGAATCAATCTAGAGGTTTCAATTTAAATCTGTATAGAAAGTTTGCATACTTGGTTAAAATATTTATTTCAAAGTCGTCTATTACTTTGATGCAGTTTATGAGTCCGTCAGTGTATTTTTACAGGTTACTGAATCTTCAAACCAACGATTTTACTATCTACTGTAAAAATACTAATACTCCAGCTAGTACCATTTGTTTGCTCGTATACTTTTCATAATTGCTACGTACACCGAAGGAAATATTGTGATAAAACCTAAATATCAAAATCACTGTTGCGTGTAGCGAATTCGACTTGGAGCCGGGAATACTTTCCATTCCTTTTAATATGAGCCTTGAATTTAAGAGAAGGTTACAATTGAACTTGTGTAGAAGTTTCTCGTTTACGAGAAGGAATTTCGGAAAATAATAACAGTCCATGAGGTCCTACTACTAGGCTCGGGGCTCCACTACGTACAGTAAACCCGCCACGGTTGCGAGGCGAGTTACACATATCGATTCTCGGTATCACCCCATTAGGCGAGAAAACTAATCAGCGCATATCTTCATGGGATTTAAGCCCGGAACCTCTAGTTTGGTCTCCACGTATTACCACTGACCAGGTAACGAGAATAAAAATACTATAATAACAATAATAAGCTTATTTAAAACAAATTAATTACCATTTATACCACCCTAGCAAAGCCTTAATGTTTTCCGATACCTACTTTTCTATTTGCTAAGTAAGGGGAAAGGTTAGTGAGGAGTATAAATGTCATGTTTATTTGGGCCCCGCTTTATTTCCAACACCCTAGAGGGTTCCCGTTCATGTATCACTGCAGACGTCAGGCCAGGGTTAATTGTCTACGTGCGTTTTCAGCTGAATTCGTCACGTACCGTTCACATATACATCGCACTGTGTTCATACTAACACTGATGCAGGCTAAATTCAACCTTAATGCAAAGTACATCTACTGATATTTTACTTTAATTATGGAAACTTATCTTTTTTGTAATAGGTACTATTTTCTTTATATATTCGCCGAATTAGCACATAGGTCCTTGGACTTTTGGTTATAATTTGTTTGTTGAATATCAATCACTATGTTAAAACAGAAAGGACGTGAGTGAACAGATTTCATGCGTCTGGTGACATCGATTGCGACGTCAAGGCACGCATTGCTGCTGCGTGGGCAAAATGGCGTGAGGTAACTGGTGTCATTTGTGACCCCAAAATGACGGTAAAGTTGAAGGGACAGGTCTTTAAGACCATCATTAGGCCTGTCTTTTTATACGGCTGTGAAGCGTGGCCGGTGTTAGAGCGACACAAGCAGGAACTGCGTGTCACGGAGATGAATATGCTGCGGTGGATGTGTGGAGTGACGCTGAAGGACCGCGTTAGGAACTCCCGCATTCGCGGCAGTCTTCATGTCCGTAACATTGTGGATAAATTGCAGGAGGGTCGGCTCCAATGGTACGGCCACGTTTTACGGCAACCGGATGCTTACGTGGGAAACAAATGTCTGGCCATGCCGCCTCCGCCGGACCCCGGCAGGAGGGGTAGACCCAAAAAGTGCTGGCTTGACGTCGTAAAGGGTGATATGCGTGCCAATGGGCTCACTACCAGGGATGCTGAAGACGTGACGATGACGTGAGTGAACAGAGTTAATCTTTCGAAAGATCTTCATGGTTTAGTTGACTGCAATAAGTTTTTATATAAACGACGAACCCTGTGGCGTAAAGGATAACGTACTTCGGTACGCTTGCGGAGGGGAGGTCACGGATTCGATTCCCGTCTCACGTCTGGGTGATTATCGGCGCGAAGTCAAAAGACGTCGGTAACAGAAGACCTCTATCGGCACGAAATCTAAACACCTTGACACTATATTAGTTATCTAGTACTAATAACACAAGTGCTTGCTTGCGAATTATACTAATTAGCTTGGGAGTAAAAGGCGATACGTGATTTTTCCCAGTACATTTATATATTTATTATTATTATTATTATTATAAAGGGCAAACATACTAAACTAATGTAATAATTAATTCCTTATAGGATACTATTAAAACAAACAGTGTGTGCTGTCTAGATTTCGGTACAAAGTGATTTTGGTACATGTTATTATATGAACTATTTGGTAATCTGAAACGAATTTCTCTTTCTCCGTGCAGGGGCTGAGTAAGAATACTGATTCCTAAAGCTCGGGGCGGCCCGTTGAAAAAGCCGATAGCAACCCTAGCTCAACGGGAGAGCTCCTAGCCCGTCTGAGTGGCAACCACCTCGGGTCTGAATATGCCGCCACAATAAATTTATATTGTGTTCAGTCCTAATCGAACCTGGGACTACCCAGGTAGTACATTAGTACTATTACTACTTGTCCTATGCAAACGAGCGGTGCTCCTGGCATCGCGAACATCCATAGGCGGTAGAGATTTTTGTTATAACATGACATATATTATAGATAGAAAGTATAATAAAAATGAAACTGTAATACAAATATCATATACGTAAAGTTATATAATAACAAAATTGTAAATAATGCAATAGACCCAAGATAAATGAATAAAACTAAATATGTAATATATTCAATAGATAAAGTATAAATAAATATAAGTAAATATATAATATAAAAAGTGACAAAACAGAAAATAAAAATTGTATTAGATGTAGACAAAAATAAAAGAAAAGAATGAATAAAAGAATGGAAACATGAGGGAAAACATAGTACCGACGGGAAAAAAGATAAGAAGTCAGAAAAATATACCCTAATATAAAAACAATAATCTAAACAAAGTTTTTGGTCATGCCAGAAGAAAAAGCTGCCCAAAAAAACATGCATAGGCGACGGTAAATACTTACTATGAAACGGACCGCCAGCCTGTTAACAACAAAAATGAAGTGGTTACGCAAAATGCTTGGTATTCCGTGGACTTATAAAACTTCCTTATTTATTATCCTAATTAGACATTTTTTTCAACTGGGTTTAAGAAAAGAGACTTCTTTCACCCGAAAAACAAATGAGGCTAAAAATTCCTCCCGTTAAACCTGTTTAACATCGGAAAAGACTTTTCAATTAAGTTTTTTTTTTCAGTAATGTCAGGCGGCAGAGGTTTTAGTGAAAACCACTTATGTCAAACATATTTCAATTCGTTTATTTTATTATCAATACTATTTTGGCGCAAGAGAACAGTATACATTACCAAAGCTTTGTGATAAAATATTATGTATAATTTTATTGTTTTATCTTCATAGCAACAGTAAATTATGTTTCTCCAAAAGTAGGTTCACGCTTTGAATGTATCGTCATAATATGTACACAGATAGTAAAAGAGATGACAGTACTGTAATCCTTTGTGACTTGGAATTCATGTAACAGCAAAATTTAACCACATCTGTTTTCTTACTCATGAAAAGTTTGATCGGAAGTTATGTCTAGTGACAAAACGGGCTCTGAAATATAAGTATCTGATACAACTGGAATAAAATTCTTCTAAGAAAAAGATTTGTACTTTGAATGTTATTGTGAATATTCGAAAAAGCGTCTTCTCAGAAAAACTTTTCTCTGCTGTAAACGTTTCAAAGCTGTTTATTTAAGATCGTAAATTTATTATTTTTAATGTAAAATATTATAATATAATATTAAGATTATATTTACCAAAATCATTTCAAGTATTTTATAATCTATGTTTTAATACTTCTTAATAAAATATTAAAATATTTTATTTCGCATATTTTTTACATAAATTATTTTTATTCCATGGCATTTCTTCAATATAATACAAAAAGCTCAACAAACTATTTAATAAATACATTTAATTTGTGTATGATAAAACAAAACTTCAAAATTGTTCCATCAAAAGAACCTTTTTAAAATATGTGTACAAGAATTTTAATAAAATAAATACTTAACTAAAATTTTAAAAATCGGTTGCCAATTCGAATTTTTAGCATTTAGTGTTGTATTGTGTGTTTTGTAGTTTGTAGTGTGAATTGTAGTGTGTGTTTTAGAACAGAAAATATTGTTAAGTATATATAAAGTTCGGGAGGGACATCGGTGAGCACGGCCGCCATTGGCGTGCTCGAATAAAAATGCCTCTCAGTTAACCTTATGTATAACTAGCTGTGCCCGCGACTTCATCCGCGTGGATTAGTGACTTTGGGCAGAATTTTTTGGATATATCTTAAGGTTTATTTTGGATTACAAACCCTATAAACAGTATAAACCCTAAAATATAAATGAACAGTCAGTATTATCGAATGCAACTGTTACGCCATACGCCTCCGGAATACGTACGTTCGAACCTACAAAGTCCAGCGTAAGCTAAACCCTATTTCATATGATTGATGACATAAATCTGAGGTTAACTTAAATTGGAAATTCAACCTACACAGTGGACTGTGTAGGTTGAATTTCTAAGCTGGAGCTTAAGCTGAACTCTATTTCATATGATTGGTGATATAAATCTGAGGTCAACTTAAATTGGAATATAAAATTTCCGAAACTTATGTTTAACAAAAACTACTTACATGGCGTAACAGTTGCATTCGATAATACTGACTGTTTGCATATTTCATTTATTTATATTTTAGTGTTAACAGGGTTTGCAATCCAAAATATACCATAAGATATATCCGAAAATGCTGCCCAAAGTCACTATTCCACGCGGACAGAGTCGCGGGCACAGCTAGTTTCATAATATGATTGATGATATAAATAAACTTAAATTTGAAATAAAACCTACAATGTCCAGCCTAAGCTGAACCCTATTTCATATGATTGTTGATATAAATCTGAGGTCAACTTAAACTGGTATTATAATTTTCGAAACTTATCATTTTTAACAAAAACTGTTTTTTTTTTTCTAAAATAAAAATAGCCTAAGTTACTCCTTGATACATCAGCTATCTACCAGTGAAAGTTCCGTCAAAATCGGTGCAGCCATTTCAGAGATTAGCCGGAACAAACAGACAGACAGACAGACAAAAATTGCAAAAAATGTTGTTTTGCTATATGTACCGTGTATACGTCCGAATGCACTTAGTAAAAAGCGGTTATTTTAATATTACAAACAGACCCTTCAATATTATTTATTTGTATAGTTATATTACGTGAGGCATAACACCATGTACACACTAACACGATAACACGTATCAAATCAAACTAGCATTAACGAATCACACATGATAGTCTAGTTTTATAAACTTAGGCAAATATTGAAGTTAGAAAATACATGCCGCGAGTAAAGTTTTCTCTGTGTAAGAATAATGGCGGGATCGGAGCACACTAGTGAGGGAGAACATTTTTACCCAAAAACTAGTGATGTTCCGAAACCGGTTTATGTGCGGTCCATAGACGCCACAAGTACATATTAAACCGCTTATGGTCTAAAGGCCAAAAAAACTGGCTCACGACCTAGATAACGAGGGTTTGAACATGGACACTGAACGACTGCTTACTTATAACAACCTTAAATTTTATAAATTACACTTTTAACATACAATCTATTGTAGGGCCAGGATAAAGCAACTACAGTCTTCTGGATTGACTCCACTGGTAAGATATCGAGCTGTATAGAATACTGGCTTGGTAGCCATAAGTCGATCGTGCTTATTTCGCTCAGTAAGATATTCGGTTTCCACTTATGCAACTCTTTCATCTCTTTTTTTGCTTATTCATATCTTCTCTTATTCTAATTTCCCTTTTACAAAAAAAGAACAACGCTGGTAATGCTATAAAAGTGTTGTAAAAGTGTATATATATTTTATAATATGTGGCTTGTCCAAATATTACACGGATAATATTTTAATCCGTGCAGAGGCGGAGAAAGAATACTAACCTCTGCGGCCGGTGTCAGCCTGTCGTCTAATGCGACAAAACAACCCACCCTAACTACGTGGTAGGGCCCCAAACCCGTCTGGATGGCGACTACCTTTGGTCTTAAGTATGCCGCCATAATAACCTTGTGATGTGTTCCGGCATTAGTGACCCAAGTACCTGTACCCTTATGCGATAGCAGCGTGTTCGCGATGCCACCGGCATTGCAAACACCCATAGGCGACAGTAACTGCTAAATTCTAAGCGAGCCGTCAACCTTTCTGCTGTCCTACAGCAATAAAAAAAATTAAGAAAAATAATTACTGTACTAACTTATTTAAATTAGATTTTTCGCAGGAGAACCAAAGTAACCGACATAGCCCGGATGATTGCAAAACTGAAGTGGCAGTGGGCTGGGCACATAGCTCGAAGGACTGATGGCCGTTGGGGCAGAAAAGTCCTCGAATGGCGACCGCGTACCGGAAGACGCAGTGTTGGTAGGCCCCCCACAAGATGGACCGATGATCTGGTCAAGATCGCCGGAATAGGTTGGATGAGGGCAGCGCAGGACCGATCATCGTGGAGATCTTTGGGGGAGGCCTTTGTCCAGCAGTGGGCGTCTTCCGGCAGAAATGATGATGATGAAATAAAAACTAAGAACTTTGAATTGAAACCATTATTTTAACAACGACATAAAATCTTGTTCGGTATTCGAAATAGAATTTCGACTGTACAAATGTACAACTACTTAACTGGTGTTCTTGTTGCTGAGCCTATTCGATTATGGTTGTTGGAGGCACTGAAACGAACTAATTTTGACTGAACTTTTTTTAAGTATTCTATTCTAATGTTTCAAGAAACTAACTTTTTTGGAAGATTTGAATGTAACAACAGAAATCGAGGAGACGCGTGCGCAGTGTACTTTTTGATTGAAATATTTACAGTTAGATTATATACGATTAATTCGATACTAGAAAATATTTGCAGTAAATCGATTGTACTAAATATTCGTAACATAGCTATTGCGGTTTTGTTGGCAAATTACACACATTGGTGCAGGTGTACAGGTTTTTCTTCTTTCACAATCAATACGTGGTAATTATGTTATAATGTGCAATAAACTAAGAAAACAGCCAAAATCGATGCTTTCTATTATGAAAATAAGATTTGATACCACCAGACTACTATGTACGATAAAATAACCATTAGTTTAATGTAATTTAAATAAACAGAAAATTCCTTGATAAATAAAGAGGTCGGGATGGATATAAATAACATACAGCGGTCAAAGTAATACCTCAAAGTTTGAAATACGCTTTTGAATTTGGTATATGAAAATACGGGCAGTATTTTTAACTAGGCGTCGTTCACGTTTGCGTTAGGAAACCAATCTCGTTGATATATCCATTAGCCAAATAGGGGACGGGACTCGCACGCCGCCCTTAACAAAACAACTGCGGGTACGTATTCGTTTGAAGAAAAATCCCTTTAATTTCTGTTATGAGCAGTCCTTGGACTAAGGGTAGTAACTAAGTAGTTACGGCCTTGTTTTAAATAGTAAGTATGAATAAGGCAGAAGTGATGTTATAAATTATTACGTGTTTGTTAAACGATTTAATGAAATAGAAAATGTATTTAGTAAAGAAATATATATATTTAGCTATTGTTTTTTTTTCCTTTTATTGATGAAATATAGCAGACTAATAGTCTAGCAATTGAATGAATTGCTGAATGAATGAAATGATTGAAGGCTGATAGTCTAGCAGAAGAATAGCAGACAGCAGGCTGATAGTCCGTTTAATACTAAGCAGTTACCGTTGTTTGTGAATATTTGCGATCCCAGGGGGCACCACGCTACTGTCCCATAGCGGTACAGGAACCTGAGTCACTAATGCCGGAACACAACCCAAGGAAATTATGGCGGCATACTTAAGACCAAGGGTGGTTGCCATCCAGACGGACTTGGCATCCTACCACGATGTATTGTATGATTTTATATATTTATGTTTATAATATATTAATTTATGTTTACATAATTTTGCATTTAAACTTCTTTTGACAACCACCAGTAACGTTTGACTGCTGGACTCGAGTCTCTCCTAGAGGAACAGTATAATTTTGCGATACGAGTCCAACTAACCAGGAATTAGCGAAATAGTTTAACTCATTGACTCATTTGCATCAAATCATTAAGATAAAAAATATAAAAAAAAATCATTATTTGTCTGATCTGCAGAAGAATTGCCTGTTGAAACTTGTGTTGCCTTGTTGAATCAGTACAGAAATGATTATTGGATCAAATTGTGACATGTGACAAAAAGTGGATTCTTTGCGTTAACCGTAAGCGAAAAATGCAAAGACCGACCTCAGGTCTAACGCCGCAACAGTGCCCTAAAGCAAAACTTACCAATAAAAAGGTATTGGTAACTGTTTGATGTTCTCTTCACGGTATTATTCATTATAGCTTCCAGCATATGTTTACTGTGCCGAACTTTGAACAATGATGGCGATACTGGCAGGCCCGACTCGTGAATCGGTCTTCACCATTATTCCTCCATGATAACGCAAGTACCATAGTAACTCTATAAGAGTTGCAGTTATAAATCATACGTCATCCACCGTACTCGCCAACTTTTTGTCCGACTTTGGAGCCTTGGGTCCAACGGAATAGTATTTTTTCGTAATTTGGACAGTTTTCAACGTGTTAAGAAATTTTCTTTCCAGGCGGCATTACCAAATGCTTTCACATAGTTTGTCGAATCTAGATCCTCAGAGTTCTGTCGTAAAGTCATAAATTAACTTCCGTTTAGATGGTAGCAATGTATAGGTAGTAAATATTTTGATTAAATAAATACATTTTAGCAAAAAAAAACTTTCAATTTTTCAGTACAAATCGGTAATTTCATACTTTAACCCCTAATACAATAGTATTTTAATATTATGTGTATTTTATTGTGCAACTTCTATGAATATTCAACATTGGACTTTGCTCCGTATTGAAAACTGGGGTAAATTTAAAATGTATAGTACAAATAATATTTTTGGGTTCAATATTTATATTAAATCTATGAAATCACAACTTCGATAAATTAAACATAATTTAAGATAAACTTTCCTTTAATCCCTTTTATTAACGGATAGAAATTTTCTCTTATTATACCTTACCAAAAACGAAAATGTAATTAATAAATCCATTGTTAAGAAAATTCATTAAAATGGTTTAAACGAATTTAAATTTCTTACATTACAATATCTAGATTTTTTTGTTAAAAATTATGGTAATATAAACTATACGTTAAATGATACTATTAAATTTGTATCTTAATTATTTTTACAAGTTACGCAGTGAAACAAAATAAAAATTAAATGATTTAGGACATTTTTTTCTCATAACTCATTATGTTAAATTCAGTCAAGTTTGAAAAATAAAATGCTTTTCCTTTTTATTACTTATTTAATTGCATATTTCGTTGTAAATAGCTGTAGGGGGAAATTAATATTGAAATATAATTGCATGCAGCTAACCCCCGTTTCAGCAGCGGCGCCGGCAACGTGTTATTATGGAAATAGTTTCAAACTTGAACAGGTTAGTGTTCTTTGTTTCACAGCAAGTGCTATTCAATTGTTATAAAAATAGCCAGCACAAATACTGATTGTGCAGTCGCCCGAACGCTTTGAATTGCTGTATTTTGTTTTTTATTTTAGTCTATATCACATCCCTTTCATTTCGATGTGTAAATTACAGTTTATTTTAAGAAGATTTTATTATTTTTTCTAGTGCTGTCTTTTAGAAATAAGGTACATAGATAATATAGATAAAGGCTGATTGATGACCTACTTAATAGTTAGTAGTTACCGTCGCCTATGGAGGTTTGGGACGGTAGAGGCATCGCTAACCCTAGGGTAACTAAAACCTGGGTCACTTATACCGGAATATAACACAAGATTATTATGGTGGTAAATTTATTTCACAGTCAGCAAAATAAAGGCATTGTTCTGTTTTCTTACTTATGTGGGGGAGCCAAGCGGGAATTGTCATATATGATATTTATTTTATTGATGCTTTTTGTTTGGGAAAAGCTTTTTAAAAAGTTTTTCTCTATGATAATTCTCTACGTATACGTAAACTTTAAAATCATTCGAAATAAAATACAGCTATAATTTTATAGTATAGTTGTATAAATCCATATTATGATTAATAATTTTAAAATAACTTTTTAAAATAACTATATACATATTTCTGAAGTGTACAATATCAAATAATTAAATGCATACCAGTATTTCCTTTTTATAAAACGCTTTCATTGGAGCGGGGTCACGTAAGCAATAGTGCACCAGACGTTCCATCTCTGTCCTGTAAAATAAAGGGGCCAATAAAATTCTGCTCAGCGCAACAGCTATCGTTCAAGCGGCTATCTGCATTTTATACTTTCAACACTATCAACCCCTTCTGTACTTTATTTCTTTACTTTGTTCCAGTATACACAGTTGCCAAGTATACGTTTTGCGTATTCATGTGATTTATTTGAGAGATCGCCTCGAAATACTGTATTGGATTTTGGCGCATACGGATTCCCGGTGCCATAAAATATTATCTTCGATAGACATTCGAATCATTATCTTCTTAGCCATAAAGCTGAATTATACACTGAAATTGTCATCGAGTACCATTAACTCTAGAACAACTAACTATAGATCTACCCCAGTTAGTTGTACGTTAAGTAAAGATTTGTCCGTTTTGCAATTTAAATAAACATATAAAACATAAAAATTTATTTAAATAAACTTTTCACCTTTTCACATTGTCGGGGCAATCCTGGATGGACGTCGCTTCCTTTTGCGAGGCAGTCATGTCCGCAAAAGGGCCGGCGGAGCGGGAGCGGGAGTCGACCACCACACTCCCCTCCCGCCAACGCAGGCCACGTCGTCGGCGCCGGGGGGTAAACAATGACGATGGGGGTAAACGATAAATGATGAAAGCGGCCGCGGGCGGCCCCTCGGGAGAGGATCCGCCGCCCGCACTATTGCCGCGAGGGAGAGGGCCGCGTGATGTTCCGCGACCCCCCTCAACTCCTAAAGTAATACAATAAAGGAGAACGCCGGAGGGATGAAGCCGTGACCTCCTGGCGCCAACATTTTAGGAGAGGCCCGCCTTGAGACAAAGGGCGGGCCGACGTCGGCCCGAGCCACGAGATCGGCAGGCCACATATCCGTAGACCCAGGCGTAGGCGATAGGAGATCATCGGGGATTTTTAGTGGGTAGTCGGATGGCCGACTATCTTTTCCGGAGTCCCACATATCCCTCAGTCCCCCCGGGCCGGGGTAACCCGTCAAGAGAGGGTTTTTACCCGAGACAAAAACAAAATAGTAGCCCAGTTAGTAGTTTACGGGTTAAAAATAAGTTTGTAGTTCTAAGGTTAATATAGAAATAGGCAAACTAAAAATTGGCAAACCTATTTTGAGAATTTACGGATTCAAGTATTTATTGTGACCTCAATTTATATGTTCTGACTTAGAACCTAACAATGAAAAGCATGTTGCATGTCTTTTAACAGGTAACACGATTCGAAAACTCTAACAACATCAGAACAAATTGTATGCGGTTCGTGACGTCGAAACTCAAATAGGATTGAAACTTGGACGAGAAGCAATCTAACCGTAACAGTACACAGCAGTCTACCAACGTAGAACCCTACGTAATTTGAAGAACAAACAAGCCCCGCAATCTGGTTTACGTCTCCAACAAACTGGTCCGTCGCTTTAAGGCGCTGACAAAAGAGCAAGAACGAAGGAGACATTGGCAGATTGCATGTAGCGTGAAAAATAGACGGTATTGAGGATGAACTAAGTAAATTACTAAATGAAATGTATTTAAAATTATAATTAAAATTACTTGTTACAGATTTTAAATGCTAGTTTTTATTTATCATTGTTGAGGTCTTAGTTTTCAAAAATATTCTATATTTACAAACAAAATATTGTTTTAGTCAAACTTCAATGTCAATTTTATACAAAATATTGAAACAAAATATTATAAACAACAATATATTTATGTCTCAGCTATGTCAGTTATTGTTTTGGGGCAAGGCATCTATATCGTTTAGAACATTAATAATAAAATGAATTTAATTTTAAAAAATGTGCTGTTGGGGAAACCCCGTCAAAAACGAAGTTCCTTACGTTTTTTCTTCAACTCCGAATGTAATTTAAAATGAAATCTGTTTATTTCAATTTTATTTTAAAACAGAAATAGAAAAAGAAAATTCACATGAACAATAAACAAATGTAAACAGTAAATACTTGTTAGTTATTGAATAACTTATGTTAATAAGTTAGTATTAATAATTAATGAAAGTTGCTGAATCAATTTTGATGAAATTCGGTATAGAGATAGATTGAACATTGATTAATAAATATTCATATACTTCGCGTTATCCTACGTTTGTAGAAAAAAATTATTTTAGCCTATCATGTAAATAAATAAATACATACATATAATCACGCCTCTTTCCCGTAGGGGTAGGCAGAGACCACTTCTTTCCACTAGCTACGATCCTTACATACTTGTTTCGCTTCGTCCACTTTCATTATTCCCTTCATACATGTCCTTCGGTTTAGGGTACTCTTGACCTGGCCTTTTTTCAAGACGTCCCTGATCTGGTCTCGAAACGTCCGCCTAGGTCTACCCCTTCCAACACTTCCATTCACACTCGCCTTATACACTTTTTTCGTCAATCATTCTTCATTCATTCTCTCGACATGGCCAAACCATCTCAGCATACCTTTCTCAATTTTTGTCACTAAAATCTTCTTTCAGACCACAACGTTTCCTTATCTCACTATTTCTTATCCTGTCACTCAGTTTAACTCCTATCATACTTCTTAACGCTCTCATCTCAACTGCATTTATTCTGCTTTCATGTTTCTTCTGCCATACCCAACTTTCACTACCGTACATGAGTGTCGGAACCAACACCCCCTCATGCACAGCCAGACGAGCTTTGTTAGACACCTTCCGACTGTTCATAAAGGAGTGCAAAGCTCTATTCACCATGTTTCCTGCATTCACTCTTCTTTCAATATCACTCTCACACTTTCCATCTCTTGTAAACTTTGAACCCAGATACACAAACTCATTCACCTGTTCAATTTGTTCATCTCCAATCACAATATTGCAGTCTGTCACTGTTTCACTATCACTGTCGTCTTCTTTACATTCATCTTCATTCCCTTTCTAACAAAAGCTCCACTCATAAGGGTACAGCTAGTATAAAATAAATACATACCGTCAACTAACCTCAAATTCTAGAAACGTACTCAAAGTAATATGTGAAAACCACTTTTATGACTTAAAATCACAGTATATTTAAATCAATGAATTTTTAAATAGATAGATAGATATATTATTCTTTATTGTCCACCAAAAATTATATACAATGACATGCAAAGTAACTTAATATTAAACTTATAACTAGTGCACAATAGGCGGCCGTATCGCTAAGAAGCGATTTCTTCCAGACAACCTTAAGGTCGGAATACAATAAAAAAAAAACTTTTGTTATAGGTGGCGCGCTAAAAGTAATATAATATATAATACAAATAAGATATAATAATAACATAAACAATATAACATAAAATACAAAATATAAATAAAAGCAAATAGCGTAAGTAAAATAAAACATTACACAAATGAATTGTTTTAATCAGTCTATAAAGGCTTCATCCAGATAATAATTTCGAACTAGTTTTTTAAAAATTGGTAGTGATTTCGCTTGTGTGATTGCAATAGGCAAGGAGTTCCATAGTCGGACAGCCTGTACAGTGAAGGAATGATTGTAAAAGGATGAAGAGTGTACAGGTACTGTTAGTTTAAGATTATTAGATGAGCGCAAATTAAGGTCATTTAGATGATGAAGAAACTGAAAACGTTCCTTAAGATAGAAAGGTGTATTGGGAAGGAATAAAATACTATAAAGCAAAGATAGAATGTGAGTATTCCGTCGAAGATGGATTGGTAACTACTTGAGTTCGCAGCAAAATTCAGATACATGATCAATTCAGATACAGATAAATATTTATATGTAGATAATTATCAGCTACAACATGTCGTTTTTTAAAAATTTACCTCTCTGTGTAATTGTAAAAACAACAAATACAATTTTAATTTAACAATATATTGTAAAAACCACTTTTATCACTATAATCACAGTAAATTATCATTAAATCAATAAATTGTTAATAAATATCAGTCAAGACGATATATCTATACAAATAAATAAATGGAGGATCTGTTTGTAATATTAAAATAACTGCTTTTTACTAAGTGCATTTGGATGTATACACGGTACATATACCAAAACAACATTTTTTACAATTTTTGTCTGTCTGTCTGTTTGTTCCGGCTAATCTCTGAAACGGCTGGACCGATTTTGACGGGACTTTCACTGGCAGATAGTTGATGTAACAAGGAGTAACTTAGGCGACTTTGTAGGTTTGAACGCAGTATGGTATAATATAGTTTCATTTATTTATATTTTAGGGTTTATAGGGTTTGTAATTCAAAATAAACCATAAGATATATCCAAAGAAATGCTGCCCAAAGTCACTATTCCACGCGGACGGAGCCACGGCACAGCTAGTATAAAATAAAATCATTCAGCTCTTGTTTTTCCGCCTTAATGTACTCATTTGTTGTTCACCTTCGATGAAGCATATGCCCCGTAACTCGTAAGTTCATTCAAAGACCCGTTTCGAATATACTTAGGATTTGTAGTACGTGCTCGGACAAAATTAATTGGCGTACTAAATCCTTTGTAAAATAAACCTAAAAATAATATTTAAATATAGATTTAAAAGCCAATCACTGAGACAAGTCTGTTAGTATATGAAATTCGAAGGCTCAAAAAAGCAATAGCCCCGCAGATGAGTTCGGCTCAAGCGAAGCGTTATCAAGCCCAGTTAATCCTGTCTTCTGTATTATTGAATAAATTTTCTCCCTTGATATACTTTTGCTGTTTTATACTGGTTCAATGTATTGGAAAAAGTACAGACCGCCGCGCCGTAATGTTTTAGGAACAAACAGTGTTTGTTCTGGAATTTGGGAAACAAATGACAAAGTTCGTATTAAAAATTGAAGTTTGATATTTTTAAGCTATTGCATAGCTTTTATCGCGGGCTTTGAGCGCTACGACCGAATCAAGAAATTCCGTAATGAAAATAAAACCTAACACCCCCCACTCCGCCTACCATGTAGCTCGGCCGAGCGTTGAACGTCACTATACCACGCGGATGGAATCGCGGGCACAGCTAGTTTAAAATATATTTTTAAGTTTGATTTTCATAATTTGAGCATCATATTGGAAGTACAAATAATCAGTTGCTTTAATTATACAAACAATCAGTTACTTTAATATTATAGCTACCACAATTACTTTTTGTTATAATACATAATATACCACATTTTGGAAAAAATATATTTTAATTAAAAAATTAACAAATAGTATTAATAAAATTATATTTTTGTTGATGTCATATGACAGTTATTAGGTTTTTTACCTTATTTACATTTACATGTACTATGTTTTTGAATTTGTACGTTTTGGCTTCGCTGTCGTTGGCTTAGCTGTGACATCAGTCAATTTTGATTAAGTTGCAATGTCTTTGGCGATTGTATCGAGTTCGTTTGGAGAGTTGAATCAGCAATGAGTCTTACCCGCTCCTAGACATGCACTATCTCATCACGCGTCCAGCACTTACTGACTCCGAACTTTTGACGAGCTGCAATGAATATGGCGTGGCGATGTTTAGTTAAGAATTGTGAGATGTAATTCTGGTTCCTTTGAGGCTTGTTTTAGAGTACCATGCATTATTACAAATTAAAATATCATGAAATTTCACCAAATTCGGTTGCAGTTTTATGGATTCTTTCGAATAATGGCCCATTCTGTCGCAACGACTAATAACGGTTTCCGATATTTCAAAAATTTTAAGATGTTCTCGTATTATCTTCACAACTATATCGTCGAATCTTCTTTGCTTTCAGCAACATCATGGACGAAGAGTATTTTTCTACGTAAATGTGTTTCAATATGATCGCACTATTATTTCAATTTGCTGTTGCAGGCTACACAGCGCCTGAATAACAAAGTTTTTGAACATTAAAAACTCTGATGACTGACTTGATACACTAATAGGCAATTGAGAGGAAATAGAAACACTGCTCAAAACGTTCCCAAATTGCGCCATTCGCTGTTGAAACATCTCCATAGTTATTTGTGTGATCCGATTTTAAAGAAAACAAAAAAAATCTGTTATAACTAGTAATATATTTAACTATTTTGTGATGATTGCTCTTCCCTGTAGGTAGAAGCTCTTTGTACACTATTTCTTCATAATATTATAAGCCTAAAGTTTAAAATAACTTATGTTTTGATTAAATAACACACAGAGCTGACTGATATCGCAACTGTTGCTGAGTCCATCGGTCGGAGATCTAAGACGTCTGTTGTCTATATGTGAGAGATATAAGGTAAGTCATGGCTTCAAATACAATGCTAAGAATAGTGTGGTTATGTTTTTTAAGGCTGGCGGTAGAACATATTTAGACATACCCGGTGTTAACTTATGTGAGCAGCCCATGCAGAGAGTTTCTAAATTTAAATATCTGGGACATAGGGTCACTGAAAATTTAAGTGAAGAATTAGATATATGTAGATAGGGAACGAGGTCACTACCTGTTCGGTATAACATGCTGGCTCGTAGTTTTGCACGATGCACATTAGATGTAAAGAAAACTTTCTTTTCAAAGCATAATGTCAATCATTTTATACGTGCTATAGGTCGCACGGCAAGTATAGTAGGTCAACTATACTTGCCGCACATACAGCGACCTACGTGTCCAATATAACAATGGCCTAAGGATGTTGGGGCTTCCGTCGAGGCATCGTGCATCTGGGATGTCTACTGAAGCTCGGATAGACGGTTTCGGTACCATCATCCGCAAAAGATGTGCTTCACCACTGGCAAGGTTTCGCGATAGCACCAACACAATCCTCGGAGTATTCTCTGATAGAAGGGACTCTCCACTTGTAAGTAAATGGGTTCAGTGTCACATAATTCAAAAATATAAATTCATTTCAATTTTAGAAGAATTATAATTTATTTGTTGTATTTTGTAATTTATTAATATTAATTGTTGTTTATAATTTTTTTTTTAAATCATATTTCTAATTTTGTAATCTATATTGATTTTGACCTAATATTTTTAATGTAATTGTAATGTATGGGACTTGTTTTTGAATTAAATCATTATTATTATTTCTACCATATCAATACGATGGTGTGAAAGCAATCTTGTACCTATCCGTTAGCAAAGCAGGTGGCGTTAACTACCGTTTCCAAGGAAACTGCCAACGTGAGGACAAGTCCTGGGCAGAGAATGTGTGCAATACATTGTTACGCTTACTTAAGTATACTTACGGAAATGTTCTATAGAACATTTCCGTATAACCATATATGGTAAGTGGATTTTGTAATTTCTCAAAGTATTTTTATCGGGATATTTTATTATAGCTTCACTTTACATGTAAAACTATAAAGAGGCTAAGCTGAGTAGTTTTTTTTTGTGTACTAGTTTCTTACTTGATTTAATAAAAATACAAAATACAATTTTTCGCAGGAAGAAAAAATTTCTTTTATATTCCTTTTGTTTGATCTCGTTAACATACGATTGGTCAGAATTTTAAAATATTTTATCTTCAGTGAGATTCAATCCTACAGATGAGTAAATAGATCCGCCGACTGATTGTGACTGAGAGTAAGTACTAGTTACCCTGTCGTCGTTATTTAATTTAATGAATAAAAATAGGAAAGAATTATAAAAAAATATGTTTGGCTAACATAAAACCAAATACAATATGCAGACTTAAACAGGATTATTGATAGTAAAATAATTGTTTTTAATTCACTTTTCGATCTGTATTCGGAGTTATATAGTGAATTGAGTTTTATTATTATCTTAGAAAAGTGTATTTTTTAATTAGTTTCCTACTAGATAAATGTTTAGTTCATTTATAAATAAACAGGGATCACATATTCACACAATGAGCTATCAGTAATAAAACAATTTAAAACTCACTCCAATCCCAATATTATTTGATTTATGAATAAGAAGTATTATTTATTAAATTAGAGGTATTATTTAAATACATACATAGGTGGATTATTTTATAAATAGATTAGTGTGCAGAGAAGACAATTATCAGAAGAGAATAAAACTAGAAATATAATAATCAAGATCAAAGAAGGGGTTTATTCACTATAAAGCCTTCCAATCTAAAACAGCTAATGAAAGCTTCAAATCTATCTCTCATCTTCTATCTCTCATACCTCAAACAATGAAATTATAAAAAAATAACAAATGTATTTATAAATAAATTTTGAAAACATGTTAAAATAACACTGATCAACAAAGAACTTTTTTTGTGTAACAAGAAAAATTTTGGCTGATTCTATTAGGAATAAGGTCAAGTAGAGTAGAATTAGTAGTCTAAAATTTCAGATACGAATAGTTTTATTGTAATATGTTTTTTTTACTTTTCTTAAATTATAAGATATTTTAACAAAAATTAAATTATTATCAATGTTATAATATTAAAATATAAGTACATTTTTATGATTTTCTCCTGTATTTTGCGTTAGGAACGTCCCTCTGTAATCCCCAGCAATAATCTGCCAGCATAGTTGAACTCCATTTTCCCTAGTATCGTTTTTCTATAGTAAAAATATCTTCGTGGAATCGTTCCCCGTGTTCATCCCTCGTTAGTGATGTTGCACCCAAGTTTGGGGGAATAAAGTCTAAATGTGAATGTAAAAAATGTATTTTTAAGGACATATTGCTGCCTAAGGCTTTATTATTCTCTAAAAGTTCCTCGATAATAGTTTTATAGTCATTTGACCGGTGATTTCCAAGAAAATTTTCAGTGATTTTTATAAATGCTTCCCAAGCTGGTTTTTCAAGATCATCGAGTTGTTCTTTAAATATATCATCTTTTATCACTTCTCTAATTTGAGAACCTACAAGCACACCCTCTTTAATCTTGGCGTCACTGATTTTAGGAAATTTTTCTTTTAGGTATTGAAATCCAGTGCCATTTTAATCCATTGCTTTCACAAAGTTGAAGTTCAGTTGAAAGATCAGAGCGCTGAGGTGGTTCTGGTATAGGTAATTCTTCACTGTGAGGAATCGGTTTTTTAACAGATGACACATCAGAGTACTTAATTTGTTTTTTAGTTTTAATTATAACGCCTTTTGTATTAGTCAGACAAAAATAACAATTAGTTGAATGGTCTGTCTGTTCCATCCAAATCATCGGAATTCCAAAAGGCATAGATCGAGATCTTTTTTCCCATCAGAAAGTAACACAACAGATATGAGGAACCCACACTTTATCTTGCTGGCCAACAGGCAAATCGAAATAACTTTCATATAATTTTTTATTAGAGGTGTTAAATTTCTTTGTTGAGATACAAAAGTAATTTCACAACAAATGTAACAGAACTTGTCAGGATCATTTTTACACTTTCTTGACATTTTTTAAGAATCACTTCACTCAGCAAACACAAAACACAGCCACTTTTCTGAAAAATAAAACACTGAATTAAAAAATAATAAGGAAAAAACAATTAATATTGAATTATACTGATAAATGCCGGAACACGGAAACTAGTCCTAATCAAATTAATATACATATGATTTTGTAGAGAGGTTAGGTAGATATTTCTAAATAACTGCTTACTTTTCTTGTTACAAAATTTTGTTGATCAGTGAATTATTTCGTATTTACCTATCTTACGAGTACACGTCTATTGCAGAGCTGTCTTAATAAGCTACAAGCTCGGGTACACCCGAGAACTGCTAAAACTGTTCTCAAGTTTATACACAGATTTGTCTCGAGGCATCTTAATGTTGACTCAACACTCGCGTTGTAATCCTAGGGCTATTTTCAGATCTGTTGCACTCAATATTTTGGCCTAATTTATCAGAGTATTAACTTGTGGTTCTTGTACCTTTTTTCATATATAATTATTTATGATTATCAATATTTCAATAGTTCAAATAATTATATATTGTACATTGCAAATCACAGGTAAGGTAATAATATGCTTTTCATAAATCATTACTGTTGTTACACACTTCAAGAAAACTTTTTCTTACAAAGCGCTTGTCATGGTTTGATCTAAAATTCCGTCCGCCCTCCGTCTTAATTTACTGTCTTAAACAAAAAAGTTATTTATTTATTCATTAGCTTATTAAGAGCATTGGAGGTGTTACTGTATTAATATAGTTACACAATTTTCCGCCAAGAATTGGCATGCTAATATAAAACGTATTTAGTTAACATTAGATGTACTTATACAATACTTACCAAACTTATACCTATATTTCATTGAAATGTGGCTAAACATATTTTAGAAAAGCGATCTTTTGATCACCCAAACTTAAACGAACACCTTTTGGCATTTTTTTTGAAACATAATAGAAGAAATATTTGTCACATTTAGCGACAGAAACGAGATCTCTTGTTCTTTCGTTGGCTCGGATAAACAAGGCCAAAATAACATGTGCACTTGCTTAATTCTAAAGGTAACTGACACTATAGGCACAAATTTGTTGGAGGAAGATTAGACACTTATATACATTTTTCATATATAAGTATATACATTTAATTTTTTTTATTTAATATATTTAATCAGAACGAAGCCTTATTTAGTAACGATAATTACGCTCTCTTTGTCTTAATTAAATGTAATTTGCTAAACAGTTGGTGAGGATTATAATGATTACGGGTGTTTTGATGCTTTTTATTATTACACAAAGTGAGGCTTAGTAACGTTTTATGTAAGCTTAAAGTGATTTCGAAAATTTATTTTCAAAGTTATTTGAATAATGAAATTGTCGGTGATGGAAATAATACTCAATGTTCTATGAGAGTTTATAAAGTGACAGATAAAACATATTAAGACAGAATAGAAAAAACTGTGTCAACCCTAAGTAATTGGTATAAGGCCAAGCTAAAGAAGAAGATAAATACTGATCTATATTCTGATTGATTGGTACATTTCACAGAGTTTATGTTGTTTTTAATGACAGTAAATTTGTAATATTTAGTTTAAAAATACTACTCTAGCTCTCTGAAATAATCAATATTAATTATAAAAAGTATTACATATATATACATTTTCCATATGTATATATTATACATTTTGGAACTAATATTGAGTATTTCATTTTTATTAAATCACATTTTTAGTTTTTCTACTTTTATTGCGAAACCATTAAGTTGTTAATGTAATAATTAATTAATACACTACAATACTCGATTCAAAAATACGACGTTAAATCGAGTATTCACCAAAGCGGCAATAATTCTACTGCGCAGACGGTTCACGTAATTCCTTTAAAACCACGCACCTATATCGTTGTGGCTAACACCTGCGGAATTCCATCGGGATTTGTGATACGTTTATTGTTTGTTTAATATCTTGTTGTACCTAACGCTTTGTATTTTCTTCTACTGAAACATTTATCACTGTATCTAAAGGTTGTGCTTTTGAGTCCAGATCCTGAGGTTGTGTTTTGTTTTGTTGCATACGTTGTGATTATTTGCACCCTTTTCTTATGCCATCAAAAGAAAAGAGGGCTTAATGTGATTAAAATCAATTACTAGAGTGAGTCCTTAATTGTAGAGTTCAATATTAATACAATTCAGGTGTATAGTTCTCTAATATATGTATACGACGATAAAAAAGTAAAATCTGTATAATGTGATGTTTGGTAAGAACTCTTAAGAGTTTATGAGTCATTGTTTTGAAAACGACTATTTGCAAATACTTTTATGGTAGTGTTTAGTAAAATAACTCTTCCTAAAATTGGTTCTCAGTTTAAAAAATGCATATACATTTTTCAAAAGTACCTAAAATAATGGATCAGAAATTATTTTCTTAAATTATGGAGAAACTCTTTTTTCATTAAAGTTACATAGTTAAACTAATTAAATAAATCAATTGCAATTAATAATTAAGATTTGTTCAAATAAAATCGGTTAATTTCATTTTGTATTGCTTTGTTTATAATATTTGTAACGATTAAAGAAAATATTTCGCAACGAATGAGAAATCAAAATAAAAGTTATACATGTCATACGAGTTCCAAGATGAGCTCATCGGAGATAGGATATGTTATTTCTTGCCTTTTTGTTTCGCACAACTTTGTTCGTTATTTTAAGTGAGCATCAGGTGCTGCTAACAGGCGGTGCAGCGGAAATTACTGTAGGTAGATTTTGTCAGAACGCGGCGTTTTGCCTACCCGCGAATAGTGTTAGGTGCTACGGCGGAAATAAATATCGAGGTATAGAAGGTTTTATTTATATATGTTTAGTTAAAAAAGACTTAGTTATTTGTCATAAAGGTAAAATATAACGACTTTTTTATACTGTGAATATTTAAAAGGTTGGATCAGTTGATATTTGTATAGCTCGATCGGGCTCTAGTTTTATTTGTATTTGAATCAGATCGGATCTATACTACCTTTTTTAATCATTAAACCCTGGTCGAATGGAGCTCGTTATACATTGTCATGTACTGACAAAAGTTCAAACTTTGCACTCTTATTTGCGTCGGCTTCTATCGGGAAATGTGGTTTTTTCAATGACAAATGTCGTCTTATTTCCTTTTTTCCTCTTATTATATGGGGTTGGCACAACATGTTCTCTCCTTCCACTCTCCTCTGTTACCTGCCATCTCAACATTCACCTTTTTTGCAATATCATCTTTTACGCAATCCATCCATCTTTTCTTTGGTCTTCTCCCCTTTTTGTATACAACCACTATTATGTCCAGTGTTTTCCTTATCGCATGATAGTCTTCACTTCACAATATTATATGGCCGGACCACGCTAGTCTGTTACTTTTTAGTTGGTCAATCACTGGTGCTACTTTCTAACTTTACCTACTACACTGTCATAGAATATGTAACAAATATAATTCTATACGTACCCTAATTTCTCAGAGACCTACTGCATATGTTTCTTAGTACAACTAGAGTAATTAAATGTTACCCAACACACCATTGTGGGAAATTTGGCTCAGATTCTGCCCGCACAACACTATTAATTGTTGTCTAACACTGAAAACAATTAGCTACATCAACGTTCTAGGATAGTCAATTTAAATAATTCAACAGAAATGAACTGGAGCTGTTTTCTATTTAAATTGTGTTGTTAAATAATTAAGCTAATCTTTTAGTTTATTTAAGTTTAAGTTTATAGAAAATGAACGTTATAATTTTATTTAGACTTTTGGTCTAAGATAGCATAAACTACTTGCTAGTCTTGCTTGTGTACCTTTAAATGTCGAATGAGGTTTTGATGGAAGTAATCCCTTTCAGAGTTTAGCAACTAACATAAATGACAGCTCTTGCAGAAATCAAATTAATCCAAATAGTCCTTATTTTGATTATCTTGGTACAAGATAAATAAGCGTCACCGGCGCAAACGATGTAATTTTCATACTGTGATAGTACTCAAATGTGGAGTTTAAGGAACAAGATTTGGATATCGTTGGGATAATTTGTATGTTAGAATTATTAGCAATATGCAAAATTTAATTATGTAGCAATTTATAACTGAATCATAAATATTGGGTCGAATCTGAAATGTAATATTGAGTAGTAGCATCCTTTTAAATGATGTACACTCTACATTTTTTTACTAGTAGGTATTAAATATGTTTTGGTAAAGAGAGATGTTCAATTTCTGATGTGATGAATGAAATTTAAATAAAACTAACTATTGGAACCTAAAATGCAGGAAACTTTGGGACTATTATCTTATTTTCAACTACTTATACATATAATGTACATTTATACAAAGTTTGTATTGATTTATTGCATATTTTTAATTAATTTTCGATTTATTACTATTTTTCGTAGTTCTACAAACAGTTTTTATTTGCTTTAATTTGATTGGAAAATGTATTATTTTACCTTTTACTATTTTTGGGTAACTCAAAAGCGAAGGTACTATTTTTGAAAATAGCGCTTTTGTCTGCCATAATCCATCAATTAAGAGCGTAGAACTTAATAAATGGACAGAACCGTACGATTGAATAGAATGGCACACCTCAGTCTAAGAATGTTTAATGACTTCAAGTCGAAAATTTGGGTGGTAAAGGTTGCATTAACGAACAATAGACGTAAAACTAAAACAAGATTTGCTTTCTCCTCAACACAAAATACTTGAAGAAAGAATAAAAGTGAAGTTATGTACTTCATTTTATTTAGTCAGGCTCGGCGTTGGCGTTATATATATCAACTGTGAGGATGCAAAAATTACTATTTTTATTTTAAGAGTAGTCTCAGTTTAAGGTGCAGTTAAACTTTAGAACACTTTTTTTGCATCGTATACTATAGATTTTCTTGCCAGCTAAATAAAAATTAGTATTTTGGTCTTTGTGTTTCTAGGAGATTTGAGCTCCAAAAGGTACAATTCTACTTATACATATCTCTTGATTTTTGTGAACGGGCCAAAAGTAAATCGTCTCTTACCGTTTACGTATCCCGAGAAAATTTTAATATTATTTCAGACCGGGATTATACCTAGTCAGGTCATAAGTATTGTCACACAGTAAAAACTTTTCTTTTAGAATGCTGGCCACAAAAAAGTTTATTAAATTAGAATTTCGAATTGTTCATGAAAATAAAAATGTATAACTTTTAGAATTTTACTCATTTTTAAATATGGAGTGGACGCTTAAAGAAGACCGTGTTGCAGTTATTGCGTTGCATCGTTGCGGTTACGCGCCAATTCAAATTTTTAACATACTGAAAAATTTGAATATTACCAAAAGATTCGTTTATCGTACCATCAAACGATACAATGAAGACTCTAGTGTAGATGACAGGTCAAGAAGTGGTCGCCCTCGGTCTGTTAGGACTCCAGCAGTGATAAAAGCTGTGAAGGCACGAATTCAAAGAAATCCCAAACGTAAGCAGAAACTGTTGGCCCTTCAGATGGGGTTAAGCAGAACCACGGTGAAAAGGGTGTTAAATGAAGACTTAGGGCTTCGGGCATATCGAAGAAAAACAGGACATCGTTTGAATGCTCGTCTAATGGACCTGAGACTGAAGAGATGCCGCGCTTTGTTGAAGCGGTACGCGGGAAAAAAATATCGGGAAATTCTTTTTTCGGATGAAAAAATGTTTACCGTAGAAGAGAGCTACAACAAACAAAATGATAAGGTGTACGCACACAGTAGTGAAGAAGCGAGCAACCGTATTCCGCGTGTCCAACGAGGTCATTTTCCATCCTCGCTCATGGTATGGTTGGGAGTTTCTTATTGGGGCTTAACAGAGGTACATTTTTGTGAGAAAGGTGTAAAAACGAATGCTGTTGTGTATCAAAATACAGTCCTGACGAACCTTGTGGAACCTGTTTCTCATACCATGTTCAATAACAGGCACTGGGTATTCCAACAAGATTCGGCGCCAGCTCATAGAGCGAAGAGCACACAAGACTGGCTGGCGGCGCGTGAAATCGACTTCATCCGGCACGAAGACTGGCCCTCCTCCAGTCCAGATTTGAATCCGTTAGATTACAAGATATGGCAACACTTGGAGGAAAAGGCGTGCTCAAAGCCTCATCCCAATTTGGAGTCACTCAAGACATCCTTGATTAAGGCAGCCGCCGATATTGACATGGACCTCGTTCGTGCTGCGATAGACGACTGGCCGCGCAGATTGAAGGCTTGTATTCAAAATCACGGAGGTCATTTTGAATAAACTTTAATGTCATAAGAATCTATGTTTTGTTAAGTTCATTTTGGTATATGAATGGTTACATAATTAATAAACTTGTTACAATTATTTTACATTAAACATGTGACAGAATTTATGACCTGACTAGGTATATGGCCTTTTATACGAAAAATGTAAAAAAAAATAAACTAACTAAAATATATTTCGCGTATGATGCTAATGATTGATTGGCTCGATATATGTCTCCATTTATATATAAAAGATGTGGCAAAATTCATTTTTGTTAGGAATAAATCTTCCTGTCTTTTCCTAAACTATATGGGGTCAGTACAACATGTTTTCTCCTTCCACTCTCCTCTATTAGCCGTCATTTGAACATTCACACCTTTTCTAACTATATCATCTTTTACACAATCCATTCATCTTTTTTCTGGTCTACCTCTCACTCAATAACCTTTCATCCTATTGGAGGTAGCAAGGATGTTAATCCAAACATATATCTTTTTTTTTAATTTCTTACCATAATAAAAATATCTTCCGTCAGCAGAGACCCCTAGCGGTTTCAACTACTCTTGGTTAAGATAACAGAGTAAGGAACCTCCTCACGACTATAATACTCCATAACCAGGATGACAGAACCATATTTTATCTAATATATTTATTTACTTTGTACCATCGAATTTATTCACGTCAGTATTACCTTCGAGTAACTGCAATAACAACTGAACTAAGTTTTCCGAATGGTTCCTTGGCTTTAAATCTAGCTTCTTCTTTCTGCCTCTATCTCACATTATGTAGGGTTGGCACCACATGTTCTCTCCTTCCAATCTCCCCTGTTAGCCGTCATCTCAACATTCACACCCTTTTACGCAATCCATCCATTTATTTTTCTCTGCTGCATACCTTTCATCTTTCCATTTTGTGGCCCAGCATTCTGATCCATCAAATATGACATGGTCTTATAACGGTCTTGTAAATTTTACCTTTAAGTCTAAACGGCACTTGTGGATCGCAAATTTTTCCTGCAACCTGTCGCCATTTCATCCATCCTGCATTCACTCTGTTTTTCACATCCCTACCTATCTCACCGTCGTTTTGGATTAATGATCCGAGGTATTTTGGCAGAGACACGCCTCCTAAGGTAATCGGGGTAAAGGCGGAAATTCCACCAAAGTCACAAAATAAATGTTCAGTTTTGGTTCTATTTATCTTCAACCCAACATCCTCTGATCTCTCATGCCATTTAGTCAATCTGCTCTGAACCTCGAGAGTATTTTCTGTATGTCAAACACCCAGACACGAGACAGGAATCGAACAGGTGACCACCCGAACACAGAATCACAGAGATCGTCAATTTTTGTTAGGAAGGTTAATGAATAACTCATTTTGAAACTGTATCCACTAGTAGCTAAGTTTGGTGTTATTTCGCTATGTTTACGAATATTAAAAATCAAGAATTATATCAAGTATCAAGAATTATATCTGTTTTTACGTTTTCTATATCCCCAACTACTAAGACACAAAGCCTTTTAGTTAAAAGCTTTCGACCGTCACTATTTGCACCGTGACTGGTCAACAGCCGCAAGAATTCATTGTGGTTACAATGTTGTTTGAATCTAAATATATTGCAGTTCGTGTGGATTGGATGAAATGGATTATGAAATATTTTTGCTTTATATAAGATATCAAACAGTTCTTGTCGTTTTAAAAGGATCAGTAGAGTTCCTGTGCTTTGCAAATTAGTAGAAAATGCTAGTTTTGTGACACTAACTAAAAATTGTGATCAACATTTGTCTACCGAGTCTACACGAACAAATCATACTACTTATATGTCCAATGAAATATACATGTCATCATTAGTGTTCTCCATCACAAACAATTATTCGATATCAAAATTTCACTTGAAACTATTCCTAGAACAAGATTGCCTTGGAAACTCAAATGACAACGTTAAAGATATTACTTTAGTTTGGAATGCATGCCAAATATCTGTACTTGAAAGCTTTCACCAAATAGCGCAGTGATAGAAACTAAATTAATTAATAATATTCTAATTAATATTAGATTTGTATGAATTTGAAAAAAGATTTGTTTTGTTGATTTCTCTTTTGATCCTACATAAGTAGTAGAAGCCTACAGCCACAGACTATTTTCGAAATAAAAAACTTTTTCTGAAGTATATGATCGTGTGTTAGATATAAAAAAAATTACTTAAATTTATCTCTTGTTAATAGCTTGCAAATATTCTAAAAGTAAAACAAAGAAACATTTCCGGGATTGTGATATATGTATATGTAAATTAAATTAAATAAACTCAAAGGATTGCGTTGAAAGTGAATTCACATCTGTAAGTTAGCGCTCGAAACATGAACTTCTTGATTGTAATTTTATTTAACCAAATATTTCTAAAATGTCTTAAATAACTTATTAGAACATGTCCCTATCTTTGGGTCATCGTAATAAGTCTGTCAATAACATAGCGTTTCAAACTCTTAGTAGCTGAAGATAATTGCGTGCAACGTCTGTCACTCAATAACAATGCATAGAATCCGACATACAGTATCCGAAGCGCCCGGTGTAATTCTGTTACTCCATCCCCTTAATTGGATTGCTTGCGAAACTGAAAATTGAATCTGTATGTGTAATCCTCCAAGAAAACTTTACAGACAACTAAAAGTATTTTACTTAAACCCATATTTTACAAATTTAAACGCATGATTTTACTAAAATTGTAAATAATATTTATTAATATAAATAATTTTTGCTAGTTTTCTAGATCTTTAATTAACCGTGTGATATTTCATGTCCATACATAAAAACAGAAAGCTTTTAACTGAAGGTAACCGAACTTCGGTATTACGTGTGATTACCTTCAAATAGCTGTTCTCAACTCCTTTAATATAATAGGTTGTCTCGAAGATATCGGTGTGAGTGATAAGATCGTCTGTTTTTTAACATTGTTGTAATTTTTAATTTCCCTTAGATATTAAGTTATTTATATCTAAAAGTTACTAATTAAAATTAACTTGAACGTTAATCACCATGAATATATTTCAACTACACTTATCAATTATATTTCTTACACTGTCCATTTTTTAGTATTACACCGTCTTTTATAATATTCTGTCCCTAGTTTTTATATCTCGTCGACAAGTGTCTCCCCTCCTGCCATTATTTGCCAATAACCAAAATTAAATATCTACCAAAATATTTACAACAGAAACGGAAACAACTATGATATTATAATATCAAATTAATTTTTTTTATTGCGTAGGACAGGCTGACAGCCCGCTTAGAATTTAGCAGTTACCGTCGCCTATAGGTGTTTGCACCGCCAGTGGCATCGCAAACACGTTGTTGTCCCATAAGGGTACAGGAACTTGGGTCACTAATGCCGGAACACAACACAAGGTTATTATGGCGGCATACTTAAGACCAAAGGTGGTCGCCATCCAGACGGGCTTTAGGCCCTACCACGTAGCTAGGTTGGGTTGTTTTGTCGCCTTTTACGACAGGCCGACCCCGGCCACAGAGGTTAGTATTCTTTCTCCGCCCCTGTACGGATAAAAATGTGAACATAAAATTATTTAGGCATTAATTATTATATTTTTTCTTCAAGTATTTTGTATTAATTTTGGTTATTGTGTTTTTAAACATTTACAAACTTCCGGTTAATTTTATGTTAAAGAAACCTACCTACATTTAGGTTATTTAAAAATGACATCATAAATTTAAGAAATATCCACACCAGAATATTTAAGATAAACTTGAATCTAACATTTAATACATAATATTGTGCCGTGTGGGCCGATGAAACAATAGGGCCACTCCAAATCATCTCAAGGGAGTCGTAAAAGGCGACTGATGGGTTACTCATGCCAGCTTGCATGCGGCGAAGGAAGGACACCTCTAGGTTTTCCTTTAAATGTTGGGATTGGGAGGTCGGACGGCAGTCGCTCCCGTAAAAACCAAAACCAGCCAAATAACAAAATTGTACGTACAAGAAAAGGTCCAGTCACTGATAAGGTGTCGCCACATAACGACGCACAGGAACTTCGTCCGAGTTCTGTGATAAGTGGACTAGGGCTGCTGTGCCGTGGGCGAGCACGGCTAAAGACATTAGCCCCATCCAAAAAGAAACTCCGCTTCGGAACTTGGAATATTAGCACGCTGACTGTAAACGACAAATAGTTATCTATCTACAGTCGGCCATAAAAGTTGAATTCCAAAGTATTATTCTCTTTAGAATTTTTCAAAGTTAATGGATATTGCCAAATTGTCACTTGTCTCGACAAAAGATAATAATATAGAAGAAAAGATGGAAAAGAGCCAGTTACGCGGAGAGAAGATATAGGTCTTTAGAATTAAGTAAAAAATTACTTTTTATTTAAATGCAGTCAGAATCCGGAGTAAGTCATTTTACAATATAATCTCTCTAAATATCCAGATACTCAAAGTATTAATACAATTGGGTTCATGAGCTGCGGTGAAATCTCAAAAGCGAGGAAAATGTACTGAAATTTAATAGTAATACTAGTGGATATGACTTCAACTAGCGAAATGGAAGCTAGTGGTTTGTCAGTCAGGTAATTTGGGGGCGGGCTCTTAGTAGAGATGTATTTCATAAGCTGAAAGCGGACAGGAAGATCAAATTGTAGTTTAATATCATTCAATTTCTTATTATCTATAAATTTTTATTTAGGTACTGTTACTAAGTAAAATATACATTCAAAAGTGTAAAATATGTTTTTTCACGTCTCCTCCTATGAATAGTAACGTAACCAAAATTAAAAATAATAAAAAAAAATTATAACATAATAATTATAATATGCTGAATTTTTAAATAACATGAATTTATTTAATTTAGCAATGTTTTTTTTTCAGTAGTACAATTTTGGTTCGTGTAAATACAAAAAATAATTACAAATACTAGTACATAAATATGATGATAATTAATAGCGATATTTTAAAATAACTTGTTGCAAATATACCATTAACCGAAAAATATATGAAAGACAGAACTAATTACAATTTTTAAATTTGAAATAATTTGTTTGTAATTGGAATTGAACCCACCGACTACTCACTAACTACAAGATAAGCTTAATAGCTTATATATAATTATAATCTTAGTATTTTTATATATTTTAAGAATACATAGATACATGATAAAAATCAAAACACGCCTTAAAATACAGCAAAAAATTCTTATCCTTAGTTTTTAATATAATCTTAAATATAAATAATTCTAGAAATAATTTTTTTTAATATTTCACCAAATCATTAGATTTAAATCAAAATTCTAATCAAATTGTTACTAATGAAGCTAAGTATTTTCAATGATACATATAAACTAAACTCGTTATCAATTCAGAGTTCAGATTGCAATGCTTCCGCTTTTAAAACGTATCAGCACTAAACCTAAGCACCTTAAGTGCTGCGGGTGCAGGAAGCCACAAGCGCTTCAGCACGACATCGTGTACCTAGCGTAGCGTGTTACATGCCGCACACCTCCATGCTAATTGAATTCAAGTCCATCTAGTGTGTGCTTAGCGTGCAACCTTCAAAGTCTACTAAGTGACTTTTAGTTACGTAACCGAGCTTTTTCAATTATATTTATTCCAAGCATTTTATACATAGTATATTTATTACTTTATAAATAAAATGTTTTTATTTTTGAATAAAAAAATCTGCAACTTTTTTATAACGATTGGTGTAATAGATGTAAGACAATACTATAAATTGTGTTAACCATTCAAAAAAAGCTATTATAACATTTTATAAGAAAGTTCTTGTTTGTATTGATCAGGCAGTATTCGAGTCCAAGAGACCACATGCGCAAAATACTAAATGAAATAATAACTAACAGTTTCTAAAAAGTTTTTAACTACAGACTATTTTACATTTAAAACTAATGCATATCAAGTGTATAATATATTCATACATATACCTACTTACATTGTATTGGCTACAGAATTGGTACAAGCTTTTGAAACTTTACCAAATTAAGCCAAGAAGCACTATAAATCGAAAATTATTGACGAAAACTGAAAATAAAAACACTACTGACGAACTGGTCGTGGTTTCTCGTTTTTCAGTATAGGCGCAATTTAATTGTCGGTCTGGTCAATACGTTTCATATCGTGGATGGAGTACACTCGAAGAAGTGTTGTGGATTTCAATTTTGCGCCAGTTGTTATTTTAGGTCCCTTTTGACAATATTTATGAATTTAAGTAGTTCGTTGATATTTTAGTATCCGTGTAACCACGAAAATCGGAGCGGAACGAGACGGCGGAGCGCAACCGGATTTCCGTATATATGCCCAATTATTTACCTGTACGTATGTACAGCGTGAGTGTTTGCGAGTCGCTATGTAATCAAAATGTTCTCAACCACATTCAGCGAACTGAATTTTCTGTTCATTTCGTAATGGGTGGTTTTTATTCGGTTTCCGACATTAGAGGATTGAGCATTACATGATCATTGAAACAGTTGTGTTGAATACATTAGCAATATTGATTAACCCATCTAATCTAGAGCATCAGGTTCATTACTCACGTCTCCTTGGCATCCAAGCTAGATTTATATACCCATCATTGATCTAAGCGGATGCTTGCCAGGAAATCAATTTGGTAAGATTTAATATGGACATTGACCATTGACACCTTTCATTATCCCTCTGCGAGGTGCAATCAATTGATGAGATTAGATATAAGTCATATATAATTCCTGGAAGATAAACAATTTTATCTACATAATATATTGCTTTGTAGATTTTCTAGAGTTAAGTACTCGTATAAGGTGCTTGGTGTGGAATTGTCTCAATAAAAATCAATAATATCTCACTGCTCGCGTCATGAATTATCGCATTCGTGGTCACCTAATGACGGTTAATATAGTCACATTTTGTGGCAATCAACAATCTATTCGAAAAAGAAATTTCTAGCAAGACCAATTCCACCAGGTCTCAAGAGACGTAACAGATTCAAGAACTATTTGCTTGCCGTTTTAAGATGTAGTTAAAGAGTAACCGGGATTTAAAGCTAATATGATTATGATGATGATCGTTCCACTGTTTATTATTTATTTATATTTATACAAAACAGGTTAAAACCTTTTTTATTGCTGAAGAACTGAAGACAGGCTGACGGCTGACTTAACAGTAAGCAGTTACCATCGCCTAGGGATCTTTGCGACGCTAGGGGCACCTCGAACACGCTGCTCTCCTATGGGGTACACGAACCAGGGTCACTAATACCGGAACACAACACAAGGTTATTATGGCGGCATACTTAAGATCAAGGGTGGTTGCCATCCAAACGGGCTTGGGGCCCTACCACGTAGCTAGGTTGGGTTGTTTTGTCCCCTTTTACGACAGGCCGACCCCGGCCGCAGGAGTTAGTATTCTTACTCCGCCCCTGCATGGAGAATAAATATACAAACCAGATTATAATCCAAAACATGTAATAAATTAAGTTTATTAATATTATTGACTTTTGAAGAAAGAAGTGAAGCTCTCGCATACACCGAGAAAGAGTTTATAAGTCGTGAGATTTGGTGAGTTCTCATTTCACAGCAATGTTTTTTTTTACACTCAGACTGTATAAGTTATTTTTAGGGAAATTCTTTGGGTGGGATCCCACTCAGATTATTTTACTGGCCAGTCCAGAATAAATGCCACTACTGTTAAAAGGTGGTTATGTGGTTTCCTTTTTTTAAGTAAGATTCTCGAGCTAATATTTTTTTTATATTATTGCTAATAACAATATATGTATTTACAATTATTTTTGTACTCTTACACTCTCCTTCCCTCAACTCCAGTAATAAAAAGTTGCACCATAACCAATTAGTAACATGGCTTAAACTCTTTGAAATATTATAAATTTTATATTTAGTCAACAAACTGCCGCAAAGGATCCATAACGAAGTAAAATAGCCAAATAAGAAGGTCTTAATGTCGCAGTTAGCTGAGAATTCTCCCTTGTGAATGCCGGGTCATTAGCGCTGTGTTATTGCGAATTACCCGTAAGACCCGGAGCTTGGGACGTTCGTAGTCACGTTTAATCTGAATTTTCTTTTTACTATAAATACTTACTATGAAATTTTATCGCATCCTGAGCTTATGTGTACGTTCATAATTTATAATGAATTTAAACCCTCTAACTTATTCAATATATCAGAAGTTAACTAAGTGTTACTAACGTTTACAGTAGACGTTATCACTTGTGAGTAAGGGGCCATACATTTGTACTCCAACTGTAGAAAAAATAGCAATAACAGTACCTGTAAGTAAGTGAAAAAAGGGCTGATCTTTATCCAAATTTTTTCCGTGCAGGGGCGAGGAAAAAATACCGACCTCTGCGGCCGGGGTCGTCCTGTCGACGAAAAGGTGACAAAACAACCAAACTACGTGGTAGGGCCCAAGCCCGTCTGGATGGCGACCACTTTTGGTTTTAAGTATGTCGCCATAATAACCTTGTGTTGTGTTCCAGCATTAGTGACCCAAGTTCCTGTACTCTAATGGGACAACAGCGTGTTTGCGATGCCACTGGCGTTGCAAACACTCATAGTCAACGGTAACTGCTAAATTCTAAGCGGGTCGTAAGCCTGTCTGCTGGTTTAGAGCAATAAAAAAAAACAAAGTGACAAAAGACTGAGATGATCATATATAGGAATAGGTATATAAAACATTTTGAGTTGTATGTAGACATTGCTACAATCTCTATTAAATCACGAAGTACTTTAATAGACAGGAAATAATAAAATGTTAACCTTTTTAATTGACAAAACGAAAATAGAAGCAAGTACGATGAGGGTCTTAAAATCCATCACGCACGTCGCCGATCTTATTTAGATAAGTAGCAGTCAGCTGTCGGAAGGCTGCCCTGCTTGACTGATTGCTGCTAATGAATGTCACACTTTAATCTATCCTTTAAATCCACACTCCTGCCTTTCAATCAAGATTTATATTGTTTATTACTGACCACACCCTTCTGTCTCGTAAGCTTCTGTTGAATAAATGAATAGTAAGAATGAAAGGCTATTAGAGCTCAAAGTCAGCAAAGGAAATTCTGAATGATAATTATATTTGGTTTTTATTTCGAGATGGGTGACAGGGGTAGCCTAAGAAACCAAATCAGTTCTATACATTTTTAAATTTATTAATGTTACAAAAGATTTAAAAACACATTGCATTCTGTAGCAATATAAAATATTCTCACTGAATAATATCATGAAATTGAATTTAAGTTTTTAAGTTGCACAAAATGCTGACATCGTATTTTAAAACATGCAAATGTAAGAAGTATTTCTATGTTTAATCAACACTTAATCCATAAATCTTTACAAATGTTATATAAATCCTGCAGAGTAATTTTTATCAAACAATTATTATATTTAAAGCACTGAAAACTTAAATGTAAACTGGATAAATTGATTCCTATGTACTGTGCTGCAATTTTAGTTGTATATTTAAAATATATTAAATTAAATATTACAACAAAATACTTTTAAAATGGAGATATTTTTGGTTAATTCTTCAATTGTTTGTTAAGTTCGGGTATGACACCTTAATAGGAATGTATTATTGATAATTTTTATAATTTAAATATGATTTTGATTAATTTTGCCTTTGCAGAGATAACGGTATAATAAAATTTGGTCGTACAATTTTTCTTTGAATCCCATTCTCACCAATTGTTTAAAACTTAGTCCAATAAACTGTTTATACAATAAATTTATCAGTACCCAGTCTCCACTCTAGGGTTGCAACTCGTAGCTTTTCTTCAACGGGTGTCAGTCATGCTAAACGTTTCCAGCCCCTCACGACTTCAGCGTGTACAATTTTAAAGTAGTCATTTGTTTAAGTTTTTATCGAATTTCCTTATTCTGTAATCATAATAATAAGATAAGTATGCGCAAGATTACTGCTATATTGCATTACCTCCATGTGGAGGCTGGATAGTACAATCATAGTACCGATAGTTGTGTAGGTGAAGCGAAGCCTTGATCAACATCTCAAAAGGCTCTTGCTTGGCCCCTGTCTGAAGGTTGGATGTAGAAGACAACTATCTTGTACATGGCACGCATTGTGAGAAGGTCCTTGACTCTGTCACCTTTACCTCTGGTAGTTTGCTCCTATGCACCCGGTGTGAGCAGAATACGACTTTAGATATTTTTTTTTACAATACTCATATATACACATGTATTGTTTTTTTGTAAAAATAATATATATAATAATATAATAAAAAATGTAAATAATAACGATATATTATACTAATGCAGTAAACACCCGTCTGTTATCATGTTTATGATTTAGTCTATTAATCGACTACGTACAGTTTTTAAAAAGCAATAAAATAACCATGAATGTATTGAAATCATACCAAAATAAAATAAATACATAATTTAAGGAATCATAAATCATTGAATATTTTCATCGTCCCATGAGGCTCATAAATATGAAATTGTTTGTTGAAATATGTATTTATTCAAAATGCTGTGGGTATTGTTCTCATAGTTTAATAATTTTTGTGCAGTAAAATATATAGTATTAAATAATCCAACCTAAATATATAGAGTGCCTCACTCGTATACTGCCGGGCAGTATCCACATATATCACTTGCCGAACAATTTTTTTTTATTGCAGAGGAACAGCAGACAGGCTAACGGACCACCTAATAGTAAGCAGTTATATGTTTGCGACGCCAAAGACTCGCGAACACGCTGCTGTCCGCTTAGAAGTAACGCTTTGAAGAACCCGGGTTATTAATGATGGAACACAACACCAGGTTATTATAGCGGCATACTTATAGATCAAGTGTGGTTGCCATCCAAACGGGCTTTGGGGCCTACCACGCTAGAGTTGTTTTGTCACCTTTTACGACAGGCCGGCCTCGGCCACAGGGGTTAGTATTCTTACTCTGCCCCTGCAAGGAGCCTGTCGCCTCCACTATCCGTAGCTTTTTTGTCTTGACAATGACAGTGACAACCGGTAAAGTTGAAGGGACAGGTCTATAAGACCATCTTTCAAAGGACAGGCCTTTTTTTATACGGCTGTGAAGCGTGGCCGGTGTTAGAGCGACACAAGCAAGAACTGCGTGTCACGGAGATGAATATGCTGCGGTGGATGTGTGGAGTGACGCGGAAGGACCGCGTTACGAACTCCCACGTTCGCGGCAGTCTTCATGTCCGTGACATTGCGGATAAATTATAAGAGTGTCGGCTCCGTTGGTACGGCCACGTTTTACGGCAGCCGGATGCTTACGTGGGTAGAAAATGTCTGGCTGTGCCGCCTCCGCCAGGCCCCGGCAGGAGGGGTAGACCCAAAAAGTGCTGGCTTAACGTCGTAAAGGGTGATATGCGTGCCAATGGGCTCACTACTAGGGATGCTGAAGACCATGCGAAGTGGAGAAGAAAAATTCGGAAAGCGGACCCCGGGCGCCGAAGCGAGAGTTTGGGCTGCAACCGGGATTTAACGCAAAGATGATGATGATGATGAATGACAGTGACTTCACAACTAAATTTAAATATATGAAATAGGGTAGGTATAAATACATACCATAGACTAAGTCGTATACGATGTTAAATCTGTACTTAGGGTTTGTCGCAAGGTATTTTCAAGATAGAAAAAGTATACATTATTTTATCCATGTACAATTACTTGACAAACTATAATAAACAACTGTTTTTTTTGTGTTAATAGAGTTCTATCATTAGAGTAGCGTACTACAGACAAAGGCCCTTTGTCTATATACTATGTCATTAATTTAAGCACCTAATTCGAGTATTTTTGTATTGCTGAGGAACATGTTTGCGACGGAGCGATGTTAGGAGCACCACGAACACGCTCCTGTCCCATAGGGTACAGGAACCTGGGTCACTAATATCAGAACACAACACAAGGTTATTAGAGCTAGGGCTGTTTTGTCGCCTTTTACGACAAGCCAATCCCGGCCGCAGAGGTTAGTATTCTTACTCCGCCCTTGCACGGAGAAAATAATGTTGACGTCCTCTATGGCGAACCGGTTTTCGCACGTCAGAACGCAGGGGTCACACGGGTTGAGTTCCCGGCCCTAGTATTCGTGTTCATGTATCGCATGTATTTATTTACAAAAGTATATAATTAGTGTATCAGTTGTCTAGTACCCATGACACAAGAGCTCAGCAACTTTGTTACAAGATGACGTTGCAAATTGTCCCAGTATATTTATGTATATATATCATATGTATTATTTTAATGAACCAGATTCATCAAATGAGATCTATCAGTACACTGGTATGTATTGACTAATCCGCCTTGGGCAGACCTGGAGGGCATACTGTCTATTCCCTCAAGCGGGAAACTCAAGCGTGGGATGTTATATCGTTGTCGTAATGCCGTAATAAAGTAAATTACATATATAGATTATAGCTAATTTTAGTTCGCACAGGGCAACTGACCTTTGAAACTTTGGTTAGATTGGCCTAGAAGTGAAAATTATGTCTTTGATGTCAGTAGATGGTAGTATACAAGTTGACTAGTAAAAAAAAAATAGTAAATTTGTGTATCGTCATCAGGGTTTGACAAGTGTGCAAAATTTTGAATTTTTTTTTCTAAGTGGGTAAAATCAAGTCCGAAAATTCCGTTACATAAATACATAGTTACACAGATACATAGATAGATGTACAGGTCAAGTTAATAAAAAAAGTGGTAAAAAGAGTAGGTAACTTTTTTATCGCGCCTTTAATGAGTATTGGTGTAGCCCATGTCTTATTTATGAAATCACAAGAATCGATATCACATAGAAAGAATACACATAAATATAAAATATAAAAAAATTATTACTTTTATAATGATTATTTTAATGATTTCTTGCCTCTGCTACTAAAAAATCACATTATATAAAATTATATAATGTGATTTTGCTGTCTGATTTTTCTGTAAAGTATTTAAATATAAGTTTATTAGCAATTTAAAATATAATGGTAATTTTACAGTCTTTTTATAAAAAAAAAAAAAAATAATATAAATACATATAATTTACAGCACCATCTAGAACCAAAGTAAGTAGCAATGCGCTAATGTTATGTGTATTAGATGACCATTAAACTACGTATGTACTTTTATTTTGTACGTAAATACATATTATACATAATCACATCTGTTATTTTGACGAACGAATGCCGTTGAACCGTCGAGGTTTTACATGAAACTAATTATAATTCATTCAATTCCAGTATTCATCATTATTTCCTTAAAGGTGAATATCGAATGTATCGTTAGTATAAATAAATTTGAAAGCCTATTTGTATCAATTATATTTTACGAGAATAAATCCTCAAAATCACCATGAAAGGAAAGGTTGTTTTAGCATAATGTCCTCTACGGCCTCGGTGGTCTGTTGTAAACAGCGACAATACAACCCTAGCCAGGTGTTAGGACTCCAAGGCTATCTAGTTAGCCACCATCCCTGGTCTATAAGTATGCCATAATAAACTTGTGGTGTGTTCTGGTATAAATGATCCAGGTTTCAGTTATCCTACGCGATCGGTAGCGTCTTAGCGATGCCCCTGGTATCGCAAACATCCATAAGTGATGTGTAACACTTTATCGACCGCTAGCGTATTAATCGGCTTTTAGGTAACGACGGTTTGCTATTACTTTGAATTTTTTTAATACTGTACGACAGCTGACAGGCTGACGCCCTGCTTAGAATTTAGTAGTTACCGTCGCCTATGGGTGTTTGCAACGCCAGTGGCATCGCGAACACGGTGCTGTCCCATAAGGGTACAGGAACTTGGGTCACTAATGCCGGAACACAATACAAGGTTATTATGGCGGCATGCTTAAGACCAAAGGTGGTCGCCACCCAGACGGGCTTGAGGCCCTACCACGTAGCAAGGGTGGGTTGTATTGTCGCCTTTTACGACAGGCCGATCCCGGCCGCAGAGGTTAGTATTCTTTCTCCGCCCCTGCACGGATATATGTTTATGTTATGAATGTTAGTTTATAAAGCCCTTTTATATAAAATAAATGCAAAATAAAGTATAAATATTAATAAAATTACATTCCTTTGAAACAAAAGGAAAAAGGACAACATAATGACCGGTACTGGGAGTAAATGCGTGCGCGACTAAGCCGGTACTTGGAAAGGGGCAGACTCAAAAACGACCGGTCGATAAAGTGTTAACTGCATTCTATTAAGTGAGCCGTCAGCCTGTCCGCTCTCCCACAGCAATAAAAGAAATAGTTTCGTGTGCAGTGTTCCAATCCCAAAGGCCTCTAAGAGACCTCTTACACTAATCGAAATACAGTTGATATTGCATTGTAAAATTAATTACAACGCTATTAACAAACGCCCTGGCGAAATAACTAAAAGGTCGCATTAATAAACAATAGTAGTGCTTACCCTAGTTTGCTTTCATCGTCCAATTGTTAGAACACAAAACAAAACTAGAGGCCATTTATTAACTTAAAGCATTAACGAAAAGTCTAAATTGGTATTGTTTAAACATATTTAATAGATATTCATCTATTAAGTGAAATAAAATATATTTCTCATAAAAAAAATCGAAACACTACTGCAAGTATTATTCAGGCGGTACTTAAATGAAAAATGGGATTAATATAATTAAAAAATACGCTAATAGCTGGCAGTTTCGTTCACACAATGGTGTATCAGAATTCTAAATTTGAATTTACATTTTCGAATATTCATCCAATAAATGAATGTAGAGATGGTTTTCAATGTATATTCCGTCGAAATCTCTGCATTTAATCATATTTTTTGCATAAATTATCATATTTTTAACTGAGTTCTGAGCTTAGTTTAACGTGATTGTTAAAACTAACACTAAGCAAGATGATCGGTATATTGTGTCAGTTTCTCTAAGAAATCGCCACTTTAACCAACTGCAGCAGTGGCTCCGTTAGGTTTGAGGATTGACTGTAAACAATTACTTCAGAAGAAGATTGACGGAGCGTGGCATGATACCTCATACTAGTACTCGTAAACCAGCTAATGGCCCAAAATTGACGGTAGACCGCCTCAACTTTGCACTTAAGCACCTTAATTGGTTATGCCTTCAATGGAGCAAAGTTCTCTATTCTGACGAGAGTAAGATCATGTTGTATAGTAATGATGGAAGAAAGAAGGTGTATCCAAGAGAGGGAGAGTGCACAGTGCTGCATTGAAGAAAGAGTCAGTTACGGTGGCGGTTCATGAACGGTTTGGGGAGGCATAAGCGCCGTTACAAATTCCGAACTTACGTTTATATTTGGACCTCGGTTACCGTCATTAAATGGGTCACGTTACATTAAATAGTGTCTAGAGCCTAGTCTAAGCATATTTTATCTTGTCTTTGCCACTTCATTCATGCAGGGCTCATACCGCAGGCATTGTACATGAATACTTGAGCGGAGTCGGTATTGCAGTTATGGGCTGGCCAGAAAGAAGTCAGGATATGAATCCCATAGAACACCTTTGGGATGAGTTGAAGAGACGAGTCAGAGCGAGAGATCCTGCTCCGGAGACGCTTGGCAAGCTTAAAGTAGCTATACAAGAAGAGTGGGATAACATCCCACAACCCAAGATTGTGACGCTTATCCGTTTCATGAGGAACCGGATGGAAGCAGTGATAAGAGTCCGGGGAGGAAATACGAGATACTGAATAAACATTTTTTAACATTTTTCTGTTTTACATCTTTATTTCTAACATTTAATAATTTCTTATTAAAGGATAAACACAAACTTGTTGAACAGAACTAATGATAAAGAAATTTAATTTTAATTTGAAACTTTAATATACGTTAAATGACATTTTATAATATCCACAATTACTTGTCATTATTTATATTTTTAGTTAAATGTAAAAAACTTAAACTAATTCTAAACCAAACTTCAGATATGTTTCGATTTTTTTGATGAGAAGTGTATATACGAGTATACGAATCATATACTGGCACAATTCACACAGCGCCATCTAGTCCCAAAGTAAGTAGCATAGCATTTGTGTTATGGGTACTAGACAACTGATATATTATATATATATATATATATATATATATATATATATATATATATATATATATATATATATATATATATATATATATATATATATATATATATATATATATATATATATATATATATATATATATATATATATATATATATATATATACCTAGTCAGGTCATAAGTATTGTCACACAGTAAAAACTTTTCTTTTAGAATGCTGGCCATAAAAAAGTTTATTGAATTAGAATTTCGAATTGTTCATGAAAATAAAAATGTATAACTTTTAGAATTTTACTCATTTTTAAATATGCAGTGGACGCTTAAAGAAGACCGTGGTGCAGTTATTGCGTTGTATCGTTGCGGTTACGCGCCAATTCAAATTTTTAACATACTGAAAAATTTGAATATTACCAAAAGATTCGTTTATCGTACCATCAAACGATACAATGAAGACTCTAGTGTAGATGACAGGTCAAGAAGTGGTCGCCCTCGGTCTGTTAGGACTCCAGCAGTGATAAAAGCTGTGAAGGCACGAATTCAAAGAAATCCCAAACGTAAGCAGAAACTGTTGGCCCTTCAGATGGGGTTAAGCAGAACCACGGTGAAAAGGGTGTTAAATGAAGACTTAGGGCTTCGGGCATATCGAAGAAAAACAGGACATCGTTTGAATGCTCGTCTAATGGACCTGAGACTGAAGAGATGCCGCGCTTTGTTGAAGCGGTACGCGGGAAAAAAATATCGGGAAATTCTTTTTTCGGATGAAAAAATGTTTACCGTAGAAGAGAGCTACAACAAACAAAATGATAAGGTGTACGCACACAGTAGTGAAGAAGCGAGCAACCGTATTCCGCGTGTCCAACGAGGTCATTTTCCATCCTCGCTCATGGTATGGTTGGGAGTTTCTTATTGGGGCTTAACAGAGGTACATTTTTGTGAGAAAGGTGTAAAAACGAATGCTGTTGTGTATCAAAATACAGTCCTGACGAACCTTGTGGAACCTGTTTCTCATACCATGTTCAATAACAGGCACTGGGTATTCCAACAAGATTCGGCGCCAGCTCATAGAGCGAAGAGCACACAAGACTGGCTGGCGGCGCGTGAAATCGACTTCATCCGGCACGAAGACTGGCCCTCCTCCAGTCCAGATTTGAATCCGTTAGATTACAAGATATGGCAACACTTGGAGGAAAAGGCGTGCTCAAAGCCTCATCCCAATTTGGAGTCACTCAAGACATCCTTGATTAAGGCAGCCGCCGATATTGACATGGACCTCGTTCGTGCTGCGATAGACAACTGGCCGCGCAGATTGAAGGCTTTTATTCAAAATCACGGAGGTCATTTTGAATAAACTTTAATGTCATAAGAATCTATGTTTTGTTAAGTTCATTTTGGTATATGAATGGTTACATAATTAATAAACTTGTTACAATTATTTTACATTAAACATGTGACAGAATTTATGACCTGACTAGGTATATATATATATATATATATATATATATATATATATATATATATATATATATATATATATATATATATATATATATATATATATATATATATATATATATATACTTTTCTTTAGTAAATTAATACATATTATACATAACCATTCAGACGCGAGACGGGAATCGAACCCATGACCAACAAAGCATGAAATAAGCATAGCGAGGTGCGTTAGCCGCTACGAGGTCATCAAAAAATGAATAACATGTTTATATTACAATACTTATTTTATGTATTATTATTATTTTATTGCTGTAGGACAGCAGACAAGCTAATGGGCCAATTAGAATTTAGCAGTTACCGTCGCCTATGGCTGTTTGCAACGCCAGTGTTATTCCAAACACGCTGCTGTCCTATAAGGGTTACTAATGCCGGAACACTACACAAAGTTATTACGGCGGCATACTTAAGACAAAGGTAGTCGCCATTCAGACGGGCTTGGTCCCTGCCACGTAGCTAGAGGGTGGGTTGTTTTGTCGCCATTTATGACAGGCCGACCCCAGGCCGCAGAGGTCAGTATTCTTTCTCCACCCTTGCAAGGATAAATTAAAACTATTAAAATTCAATAAAATAACAAAAATATTGTTACTTATTTTATTTATCTTTATTCACATTGTTGTATATTTAGTGGAACCTGACTGCTATAGATCATGAACCTCCAATCCAATAATGTTTACTTACCATAAATGTATTTAATACTTGGTATGATAAAGAGTTTAATTTAATTTTAAATATAAATCAATAAAAATACATCAAAATTGACCTAGGCGCTACTGGAAAACATTATTGAGTGCTTTAAAGGCTTATAAATGACTAATAATTTTGATCAATAAAATACACATAGACAAATAATTACCTATATTTAGTAAGTAATATGTTTTCTTTTACTCTTCTACCGCTCCAACTTTATAATAATATCTTTTATAATTATTTAACTTTTACTAGAAATATAAAATTTAATATAGTAAAAGTAAATACTCGAAACTACATATGTTTGCAGAGACACCACCCTACCTACCCTACGGTTGAACCCGACCCACGGTGCTGTGCTCAGTAATTAACAACGCTCAAGTCCCATAGGGATCAAATGTACCTACAATGAAAACCAAACCGTTGCCTTTCATTTGGTTCCCAAATTAACACTAGTTGGTATTGGAAATCAGAGCTGCGGACAATCGCACGTCTTCGTATATTTACGGGCGGTGCGTGTTTGTTTTTGATCATCAAGTGTGTTTAACTCAAATGACACATTACAAAATTAGTCTTGGCCTCTGTTTTTATTATATACGATATTCAAGTTTATAAATGATTTTATATAGAATATAAGTTCTTATACACACTGTAAGGTGATATTCAGACAGTGCGGAAAATGTTTTCATTTCAGGCTATGTAAATGAAATAAGATGCAGAGAACCACCAATACATTGGACGCACGCCATACAGCGGGCGACAATGTGTGTGTGTGTGTGTGTTTATTGCTGTAGGACAGCAGACGGACTGACGGCCATCCGTGCAGGGGCGGAGAAACAATACTAACCTCTACGACCGGGGTCGGTCTATCGTAAAAGGCGACAAAACAATCCACCCTAACTACGTGGTAGGGCCTCAAGCTCGTTTGGATGGCCACCATCTTTAGTCTTAAGTATGCCATCACAATAACCTTGTGTTGTCTTCCGGCATTAGTGACCCAAGTTCCTGTATCCTTATTGGACAGCAGCGTTTTCGCGATACCACTGGCGTTGCAAACACCCATGGGCGACGGTAACTGCGAAATTCTAAGCGAGCCGTCAGCCTGTCTGCGGTCCTACAGCAATAAAAAAAAGTGCACATTAAGAGACAAAACTGGCTAAGCGGTGCATGCTGTCGTGGGTTTTGAACCCGATACGCTACGATCCGCTAGTGGGTCTAGCGGAAGACCAGCGTTGGTTTTATACAAAACCAGCATATGCTGAGCTAGAACCCATTTAGGACTTCATCAACTATTTTATTTTATGTCAAAATTTAACATTTATGTATTTTGTATGTGTCCTAAATAAAAATATTCTATTCTATTCTATTCTATTCGATACCTCTAAATTGGTAGCCGAGAGAAATACTATTGAGTGCTAACAGGTACTTATGTAATTAATATAATTTTATGTTAATAAACTCTATTTATCAAATAAGTTAAATTATTTCATGGAAATATACCTTCGGCGTTTGTGATTCTAACATAGCAAGCACCTGTTACCCTAAAAATGTATGATTAAATCAACATAATAGAGCAAGACATATCAGGCCTCTGAATATTCACCAACTATTAAATCTTCGTGGTCCAAGCTAAAGCGGCAAATCAACCATCGTTTTTAATGGTATACGAATAACGACTTTCTTAATTCGGGCTCGATTCCCGTCTCGACTCTGAGTGTTAATGTATAATATACATATAATAGAAAAGTATATGTTATTGTTTCGTACACAAGCACTTTGCTGCTTACTTTACGACTGGATAACGTTGTGTGAATTATCACACTGTAGATAGAAAACTCTTTATTGTACTAAAAAAAAGAAAAACACGTATTAAAAAAACTATACAAAAGTAGATAGCACAAAGGGCGGTCTTATCGCTAGAGAGCGATCTCTTCCAGACAACCCAGACGTGGATTATGCTTTGATATGAAAACATTAGGAGGCACATTAAATTAAATCAAATATACTTATATATATATATATATATATATATATATATATATATATATATATATATATATATATATATATATATATATATATATATATATATATATATATATACATATATATGTTCTCACATTAGATTTATATATACATAAATACACACATATACATATATATACAGATATACACATAAATTACATACGCATATATACACACATACATATACATATATACATCCATGCACACCTGCCATGTTATATAAATAGTTTGTTTATTTGTTTTTTAAAACAAAAACTTTATGTTAGAATATGGTCTTACTCTCAGTTTGCATGATTAAATACTAACATAACTTAAGCGTTTATAAAATGTATGAACATTAATTTTAAATTTAACATAGAAGCTCCCCACGGTGATTGCGGGAGATGTCACAAGTCTTCCTCATGCGTAGCGTTCAATTTTAATGGGTTTAACGTCTATACGCAATTTCCTAGTTTCATTAAAGCATGCACCATGATTTATTATTTCACGCGAGCTCTGAGGTGTAATGTTTCATTTTCAGAATATAATTATTATGACTTTATTTATTGGTATAGATATCCTATAGTGCAACTTCGATATTACAAAACTGAAGGCAATTGAAAAAGATTTGTTATACCAAATAATTACTTACAATAACGTATTTTTATGTAGATGTTAGGTTAAATTGCGATTCGTTTTAACAAGGTAAGAAAACTTGAGGGTAATTACCCTCACCATTACTTACCTTGTAATATCGAACGAATGCCACTAATAAATGAAAATATACTTTAATGAAAGCATAATGTGTTTTCACGCAGTACTTTTTATTAAAAAAGCGTTTACACAATTTAAACAAAAATCGTAAAATAAAGTTCAAAGTACTTTCTATAATCGTAATGTTAAGGTATATTTTGCATTAGCTTTAAGGGACAGTTCTAAAGGATTTCTAAAAATTAGTTATATTGAGGTTCGTTAAATTAAGGTTATACTGTACTTGTAATGTTTATTAGGTTCATAACATAATTATAGTTCATTGATTATGACGAGAACTGATAACGTCCCGAAGAAATATTTGAAAGTAAATATTTTTAAAGCTTAAGTCAGCAGACAGTCAATCGGCCCATCCAATAGCAAGTGTTCGTCATCGCCTGTGGACGATGCAATACCAGAGGAAATATCAACGTATTGCCAGTCTCAAAAAAATTATATAACGCCTGTTTCGTAAAACCCATATAAGAAAGAAAAAGAAAGAAAGAAAGAAAGCTTTATTGGCAAATGATACAAAATAAATTAACAGCAATAACAAAGAAACAATATGAAATATATACATCTGCCAATGAGGTCAATCACTCAGCATGTGCTATGCCTGAAGTTATCAAGCATAGCGCTGGTTTTCATATCAACCTCCATAGACCACATAATATATATATATATATATATATATATATATATATATATATATATATATATATATATATATATATATATATATATATATATATATATATATATATATATATATATATATATTTTAACCCAGCAGCATTATACATTGTAGACTTTCAAACATCCAAAACGGATTAAATTTTTACAAAAAAACATTATTATTAGTAATTTTAATATGTATCAATCAGCATGAACAGACTATCCATAAAATAAATATTTAAATAAATTAATATAAATACATAAAACAATATCTAAAATTTCAAGATTTCAGTTATAAGTTATGTATGTAATGTTTTAAGTAATAATATAATATGTAAGGTATAATAACAATACATACATATATAGAATATGTACAAGCCAATTACTAACACATTTAAAATTTGGAAAGTATGTAAAAACTGAAATTAAGTGAATAATTTTAATAATTGAGTTAATAATTAATATACAGTTTACTGGTGTTAAAGAAGATTAAATTATAACCCTGCATATAACGCTGTGTTGACAAAATCTCAACCGAAAGCTTATTTCAAATCTAGAGGGAACTCAAAATGAACGTTCTCGAGAATATTTTTATACAGGAATGAAGAAGCTCCAAGAAATAGGGATGGACACCAATAATTGGCAGTACGGTGGTAAAAAACGATTAAATCACCTTTCTAAACAGCTATTCAGAGAACAGAACATTCCCCGTTATACAAGCGGTAAGATACGCAAAGAGACGTGGACAAGAGATGCAAAGAGATGGACGTGAACGAAACGCAAAGAAATGGACTGTGAGTGTGGGATCTTATCCTGAAATATAAATTCAGATTATTAAGTACATACATACATATAATCACGCCTCTTTCCCGTAGGGGTAGGCAGAGACCACTTCTTTCCACTTGCTACGATACTTACATACTTGTTTCACTTCGTCCACTTTCATTATTCCCTTCATACATGCCCTTCGGTTTAGGGTACTCTTGACCTGGCCTTTTTTCAAGACGTCCCTGATCTGGTTTCGAAACGTCCGCCTAGGTCTACCCCTTCCAACACTTCCATTCACACTCGCCCTATACACTTTTTTCGTCAATCGTTCTTCATTCATTCTCTCAACATGGCCAAACCATCTCAGCAGATTATTAAGTACTTATTAATACTAAATTAATAAGATTTTGGATATTGTTTTTAATTAATTTAATGAAAATATTAAAGAACGATCTTATGTTTAGTTCGAATACGAATTTCCGCCTTCTTCCTTTGTGATCTTTTTTTTTCAGTTTCTTTGAAATAAGTTCCTAGTTGTTACTTACGCATTGCAACTTACGCAGGAGAGCTATGAAAACGGTTATGTTTTTAAAATAATCTGCAAGCCAAGTTTTATAACTTTTTTTGTCTTTAAGATATTTTAGTATAAAAATATTCTAGTATTTTTAAAATTTGGGCAGATAATTACTGTTTATATTGATAAATAACCAATGTTTAATCGTTTTTATTAATCAGAAGAATAAATGAGATATAAATTCATAATTTTTTTATAAAATTTGTGATGTTGCATTTTTGACTTATTTTGAAAAAACCTAAAAAGCATGATAACTCAAAAATGGTTCACTTTTACATAATACATATGGGGGTTAGAATTATCACAAATAGTATTACTATTATCTCCTATTGTAAATACGTCGAATTACCAATAACCCTGTATAATATAAAACTATAAAAGCCTCAGCTATAAAGTTACTGAGTCGTCTTATACCAGAAAAATTAATGACACCTTATTTCACTTTTTATATACCCTTAAACAGTTCCTAATTAATGTTATATATTCTCTTCATTTTGTTTTTGAGAATTTGAGAGCACCTACCTCGTTCCCTATAAGCGTTGTCGCACAAAAGGCTCAGAGAATAGAAATAAACTTCGTACGAATTTTTTTTATTGCCGTAGGCCAGCAGACAAGCTGACGGCCTGCTAAATTCTATAGCAGTTACCGTCGCCTATGGGTATTTGCAATGCCAGTGGCATCGCGAACACGCTGCTGTCCCATAAGGGTACAGGAACTTGGGTCACTAATGCCGGAACACAACACAAGGTTATTATGGCGACATACTTAAGGGCCCTACCACGTAGCTAAGGTTGTTTTGTCGTCTTTTACGACAGGCCGACCCCGGCCGCAGAGGTCAGTATTCTTTCTCCGCCCCTGCACGGATAGAACAGGAATTGCTCCAGTTCCAATCCCTACGGAAGAACCCTCATCTGTTATTCGGAGGAATTGCTTTTCGACATCCTAGCCTCCATTATACCTACGCGGTATTCGCCAACTCGGGCCACCGGAGAATGCCCCAAAGTTCTTGATTTAGCGCTACTGAAGGGCACATCCCTCTAGTTTCGCTCAATTGAATCTCACGACGATAACTCGGATCATCGTCCGGTTGTCCTCAGACTAGGCCCTCCGGCCGACCAGACGCCGCAGACCAAGTCAATCATCAACTGGTCCAAGTTATATAAGAGGATTATATCTCTCTTATAATATCAGTAATATGAGTATACAAATAAATTTTCACAGCCGAATTCAAACTACTTTCTATGGTAAACATCGGAAAGATCGATTATAAATTTAGCAATCAGAACCGGAATCTTCAAGGTCTTAGTGATAAGGACCAAGAAATGTTTTCTCCGGGCTATCTTCCCTATAATTTCTTGGGCAGGCTTAGGGCTCGAGTTAATAATCTTTACCTTGATATAAACTCAGTAAGCAATCACCCCCAGTATCGTTCGAGTATGAATTTTGATCCATACTCGACGGGGTTTGCCCCTTTCAAATCGCTGGAGAGCATACATATGTTTGGCATAGCTTCACCAAAATATTGTTAGCTTCTGTTTACTTGTCTGTGGTTTAGAAATTTCACAACCTCATTTCTCATCTCCCAAGTCCTACGAGTGTTGTATTAAGTTTATGGGAGTAAAGCATGTTAATCGCGTGACAATTCAAATAAAAAGATTAAAAAAGCAGTACCTACATGAACTCAACTTTTATTCTCTCCAGTGTTTTGTGGTTGGGAACATCTCACAAGGCGAATTCGTCGTTGGAATCTCGACGGCAGATTTAATTAGTCGTTTTAATGAATGTCGAGGCACGTACGCTGTAAATGCGGCCCATTACCTGCGTAATTCACGCAATGATAACAAAGAAGCACCACTCGGGAGATTTTACCGACACCAGGGGTCGCGACAATACGCCCCTGGTATGTATTTTTTTCAATATACATTGAATTTAGAGCATTTATTATGTATTAAGTACCGTTAGTAGAGCCCCGAAAACTTGTTGGGTTTATTCAAAGAGGTCGGGGTCGGTCGTAAAAGGCGACAAAACAACCCACCCTAGCTACGTGGTCTTAAGTATGCCGCCATAATATCTTTGTGTTGTGTTCCGGTATTAGTGACCCAAGTTCCTGTACCATTGTGTTGCAAGCACCCATAGGCGACGGTAACTACTAAATTCTAAGCGGACCGTCAGCCTATCTGTCAGCCTAGCTGTACTAGAGCAATAAAAAAAAATTAATAGAATCCTCTGGTGAGAGAGGTGGTGTCTACTGCGATCGACGGATCAGTCTGAACTGCTGTTTGCCAAAACTAGAAACTAACCAAAACGACTGAGTTTTATTATTTGCCATAATATTTTTTATGTAGACACTAATACTATTATGTACTTTGTGCTAATACCATTTTTATAGTTAGTCCATTGAAATGTTACAATTTTAGGCCTAACCTTGCGTTTTTTAAAGGACGCAATTTTATTCAGAGCAATCTAGGGTAAAGACATGAGTTGTGAACCAATTATCGATTTTTTCAAGATCTTCGTTGTCACGTTGTATGCGTGAATCTCGGTAATCAATATGTTGTTCTGAAGTATCCATTGAAAGGTTGCAGTATTCTGTTATATGCTCACAAACATCTTGTAGACGTATCATTCCAAGAGTCCACGATGCCATCGTACTCTAAGTATACCACGGCCGTGCGTTAATCCTGCAGATGATTTAAACATTCTCATAAGCGTCTGCTTAATAGTTTCATCAGACATGATCCCACTCCAAAATTTATCCGTTCGTCTAATAGGAAAATAGCCTAAAGCTGTGAAAGAGTGAAATTCTTCAGGAGTCATTATTTTCTGAAGATTCAGCTTATCTTGCAAGTATAGATGACTCGACTTGGCATACATCGGAGCGCTGTAAAACCTTAGCTATTGACTTAATGAAAAAATGTTGCGTATAAAAGTTGTTCCTCAAAAAACGATCTACAAAAATGGTTGTATATTATTTTTTCGTAAAATGATAAAAATAAAGTTATATCAAAAAATATAATTTTTTTCTCGAATTTCTGAACATTTACGCTTATAACTTCTTTATTTATAGTTCTACAACAAAAAGTTACTAAACCAAAGTTGTAGAGAATTTAATTTGCAACAAAAAATGTCCACAAATTTTTTTTATCAGTAAAATAGTTTAAGAGATATATCGTAAAAACCATTTCAACCCCTATTTTCAAGATGGCGGCCGTGGGACAAGGGTGGCGACCCCACAAACTTAGTTTTAACTTTACACTGACCCCCCTACACATAAAAAAAACGCAACCCCAAATGTAACTTTTCAATGGACTAAGTAGTAAATGAAATATTTATGTTAGAGACCATTATTTTTAATATAATTTTCCTAATTAGTGTACTTTCTTAGACTTTATTTATTCAAATAGACTCATTGACCAAAAATTGACTTTGGTTATTGAATGTTTTATTTTAACTTTCGTTAGCGAAGAGTAAAGTTATTAAATCTCATCAATAATCAAATCAAAATTAATTGATTTGTTTGTGTGACGACGTGTTTGTATGATATTTAGGACCGATTCAATAAAAATTAAAAATGTTATTAGAATTAAAAATACAAATAAGGATTATCGCATTGCCTCCTTAACGTTTCCTTAAAAGCTTTTTATATTTGCGCCTATTTATGCTAATCTAAAAGTCGGGAGCAATAATATAGAGAAAATATGGCCGACGGAGACATGGGTCTCCATAAAATGTTAAAGTGGAGCAAACTCGAAACATAATTTAGCCTTTTGCTACTCTTAAAAATATCTCTCATGTGATGATTGTATGAACCTTAAAAATTTACTTCTATTAGTGGTTCTATTTTTAACTTATTTAAGCTAGAAGATTCATGTAATTTATAACTATTACAGGAAATAAATTGAAAGCATATGTTAAGGATATAATCACTCGTCAATAGTTACAAAAATTAAATAAATATGTTTTTTAAATCAATAAATTGGGTTGAAAATTTAACGAAATAACTACCGTCTTTAAATTATGTAAAAAGTGAATGACGTAGCCACGACAAGTAAATAAGTAGATTTTACAAAAAACATATATTTGTGTTACTTTCCACGTAACTTAAAAATATTGTGGAATTTAGAGGACAAACATTCTCATTTATTTCAACCTACTTTAAGTAGGTAATCCAGTTACATTTTCCAATAAAATCAACACTAAATGTATATAATAGCACTTGCACATATTCATCGCTTGAGTGGCTAGATCTAAAGCGAACAAGGAGTTAATAATATCACACGTGTATAGGAGTTATAGTTTATTCAGACACGTGTGAATGATCTGAGACGAGGACGATCAATAACAATTGTTTACATTTTATGTATCCAATTCAGTAAACTGCAACTAAAGTTACAAACATATATTGTGGTTCATAAAACTTCTAAATATTCCACAACAACATATTTGCAGCAACATTCGTTACAAATTACGGCACTCGTTAAGACGGCTGTTGTAAGAATTAAGCGAGCAATAACACATCGCTAACGAGTGCTCATTCTGAAGTCTACGGGTTAAACGTGACAAAGGCGAAGTTGGCATTTTAAACATTAACAAGCAATCCGTATATCCTGTATAAAAATGAAAATTAAGTTATTTTGTCTTATATTATCTAAAGGGATGTATATTTTTTGTAGTTAAGATTGACAGACGGCAATCGGCCCACCCGTTAGGAGGTGGACACCATCGTCGATAGACGTTTACATCACCAGAGAGGCATTACCAATGCACTACGGACCTCGAAAAGGAATTGGAAACCTGGTTAACTAGTGCCGGAAGTTTATTATGGCGACATGTTTTAAAACTAAGAGTGGTTTTTATCCAATTGGGCTTAGAGCCTTTTACGGTAGGCCGACTCTGGCCGCAGTGATCAATATTTTTACTCCGCACTAGAATAAAATCTAAATTAGAATCACTGATGAGGTTCAAATCTTGGTTTATTCATTTCATTTACGCTATCAGACGAAAACAATATTGTTGGTGACGAAAATATATCATTTAAAATATCAATCAACTCTCAGAGAACTGCGAAATCCAGGCTCCAATCACATTCAATCAATGAGATAGTAGTGCGGATGATATTACTTTTACCCTAATGAGTTTACTCTTGTCAAAATTGCTACTTTACTACTACTTTTTTCAAAAGTAGGTATGAGTTATTTGTTAGGGGTTAAGTTGTAGGAAATAGTTTCACTCCGAAATCACCATTATGTATAATTCAGCTGTATACTAAATTCTTAATATAATACTAGCTGTGCCCGCGACTTCGTCCGCGTGAATAGTGACCTTGGGAAGTATTTTTTGGATATATCTTTTGGTTTTTTGGATTATAATCACCGTCGTTTGGGTATTTAAAATATCTATTTTACTGTAATGCTTCTCTCTATACACGATATTAGACGTATAGCCATCGGGGATCAAAGCATACAGGCTGCTAGGATTGCTAACAGGTGACAGAGCCACATAAAGCTGACCGTGTGAAAAACAGCTAATACATACAATATGTATTTACAAACCCTATAAACCTTAAACAAATATGTACTTACCACAAACGACTAAATGAAGAAAAGAAATGCATAAGCTATATTAATAAGCTAAATACGTACAATATGTATTTTGGAACAAACTGCCGTGGTCCACCGAGGTCAAATATCTAGGCATAACCCTCGATAAAGAAGAAGAAAAGACAATAGCGAAGGCTCTAAGAGTGTTTGGTATGTGTCACTCCACTTATGGCAAAACCTGAGGGCTAAAACCCAAAGTGATACGATGGCTTTATCAGATAATGATAATACCCATCATCACGTATGGCAGCTTAGTATGGTGGCCCAGAATAAAACTTACTACGTGCAAAGAGACACTCAATAGGCTACAAAGAACGGTGTGTCTTGGAATCACTGGTGCTTTTAGAACAACACCTACGGCAGCTATGGAGAGATATCTTAAAATTCCTCCTCTGCACATTATGGTTGAACTCGAGGCAAGGAGGGCACTATATCGCCTTGCTGTAGCTGGCTTATGGGACGCCACCAAGCCAAAAACTAACCATACAAAATTCGATGAAAATAAGGACCTGGATCGGATAACACACATGATATCCGATAAAATGCAAACCAGGTTTATATTTGAAAGGCTTTTCAGGGTTCAAATTCTAACAAGAATGGAATGGACAAAGGGACCAGATCTACCGGAACATAATAGTCTGATATGGTACACTGATGGATCCAAAATGGAATCAGGTACAGGGGCGGGTACAAATGTAGCTTGGGAAAAATGGCAAATGTATTCCAGGCTGAAACATATGCCATAATAACCTGTGCTCAGGAGAACATAAATAAAGGTACCAAAGGCAAATCTATATACCTAGTCAGGTCATAAGTATTGTCACACAGTAAAAACTTTTCTTTTAGAATGCTGGCCACAAAAAAGTTTATTGAATTCGAATCTCGAATTGTTCATGAAAATAAAAATGTATACTTTTAGAATTTTACTCATTTTTTAAATATGGAGTGGACGTTTAAAGAAGACCGTGTTGCAGTTATTGCGTTGCATCGTTGCGGTTACACGCCAATTCAAATTTTTAACATACTGAAAAATTTGAATATAACCAAAAGATTCATTTATCGTACCATCAAACGATACAATGAAGACTCGAGTGTAGATGACAGGTCAAGAAGTGGTCGCCCTCGGTCTGTTAGGACTCCAGCAGTGATAAAAGCTGTGAAGGCACGAATTCAAAGAAATCCCAAACGTAAGCAGAAACTGTTGGCCCTTCAGATGGGGTTAAGCAGAACCACGGTGAAAAGGGTGTTAAATGAAGACTTAGGGCTTTGGGCATATCGAAGAAAAACAGGACATCGTTTGAATGCTCGTCTAATGGACCTGAGACTGAAGAGATGCCGCGCTTTGTTGAAGCGGTACGCGGGAAAAAAATATCGGGAAATTCTTTTTTCGGATGAAAAAATGTTTACCGTAGAAGAGAGCTACAACAAACAAAATGATAAGGTGTACGCACACAGTAGTGAAGAAGCGAGCAACCGTATTCCGCGTGTCCAACGAGGTCATTTTCCATCCTCGCTCATGGTATGGTTGGGAGTTTCTTATTGGGGCTTAACAGAGGTACATTTTTGTGAGAAAGGTGTAAAAACGAATGCTGTTGTGTATCAAAATACAGACCTGACGAACCTTGTGGAACCTGTTTCTCATACCATGTTCAATAACAGGCACTGGGTATTCCAACAAGATTCGGCGCCAGCTCATAGAGCGAAGAGCACACACGACTGGCTGGCGGCGCGTGAAATCGACTTCATCCGGCACGAAGACTGGCCCTCCTCCAGTCCAGATTTGAATCCGTTAGATTACAAGATATGGCAACACTTGGAGGAAAAGGCGTGTTCAAAGCCTCATCCCAATTTGGAGTCACTCAAGACATCCTTGATTAAGGCAGCCGCCGATATTGACATGGACCTCGTTCGTGCTGCGATAGAGGACTGGCCGCGCAGATTGAAGGCTTGTATTCAAAATCACGGAGGTCATTTTGAATAAACTTTAATGTCATAAGAATCTATGTTTTGTTAAGTTCATTTTGGTATATAAATGGTTACATAATGAATAAACTTGTTACAATTATTTTACATTAAACATGTGACAGAATTTATGACCTGACTAGGTATATTCTCAGTGACAGTCAAGCTGCAATCAAGGCCATCGCCTCCTTCAAAGTTGACTCCGGACTTATCCTGGATGCCATTCAAACTCTAAATATGCTTGGAAGGCATAACATGGTAAGACTAATGTGGGTCCCGGGACACGAAGGAATTCATGGCAATGAAATGGCAGATGAACTGGCAAGAGAGGGCTCAACTAATGATTTTATGGGTCCAGAACCATGTGTAGGCATTCCGACTAACCTCGTGAAAGCCAAATTCAGGGATTTAGCAGACCGCAGTCAACAACAACACTGGCTGACTAGAATCGGTCTGGAACACTCCAAAAAAATTTTGGGATCCACGTACAAAGCACGAGGATCCATCTGGAACATGAGCAGGGGGCAAATACGCTATTTGCTTGGGGCCTTTACTGGGCATTTTGGAACCAACAACATGCTCATGAAGATGGGTCTAACAGCGACACCTATGTGCAGGTTGTGTGGGGAATATACAGAACGCATGGAACACCTACTGTGTAAATGCGATGCGCTGGCCAGGAGGCGAATGAATCTTTTGGGGGAAGATATCCGACACCGGAAGAGTACAGACTCCTATCTCCATATCTCATTGTTAGGCTCATGAAGCAAATCTTCAGTGAGATTGGAGAGGAGTGATTGCTATCTAGGGGAACACAAAATATTCCATTGGGTCGAAATGTCCGAGATAACTCTCGGCCCCGAAACAAGTTAAGATAAGACAATATGTATTTACAAACCCTTAAACCCTAAAATATAAATAAATGAAATATGCAAACTATCAGTGTTATCGAATGCAACTGTTACGCCATGCGCCTCCGGAATACGTGCGTTCGCTGCGAATAATTGAATACAAACCCGTAGGAGCGGGGTCGATCAGCCGTGGCAGCGTGCTCGGAGACGCGCCTCCTGTGAGGTGCGTTTCCAGCTCGACCACTGCCAATTGAGAACTGCCACGAATGGCAAGAGTTTTTTTACTGGGGTCTGTCAACTTCACCGGTGAAGCCGATTCTATTCTAATCTTCTACCGTTTCGGAGTGCTTATCACTTCAGCGTCCTAGTGATGGGGTTCAGGTCTGTCCGTGAGCACGTTTCGCGGGCGACGACGCGCGTAGATTGCTCGGCGGTTGGACGTATAGTTGACTGCCTCCACCACCAGCGGATTGGGGTGATGGGGAGTGAAACCGAAGAAGGATCGCGATAGGTAAACCATGTAATCCTTCACGGGAAGGAGTTCCAGGTCGCGGTGAAGACTCGCGTTGCGCATGTAAATTGGCGCTTGGACTGCCATGCGCAAGAACTTATTTTGCAGTTTCTGCATCGAACGGATGTAGCATTTACCGGCATGGATGAAGACTACACTCGAGTACGTCACGATTGGGCGGATGAAGGTTTTGGAAAGTGTTACCTTATTCCTAAGGGACGTCTTGCTCTTCCCACATATCATAGAGTAGAGGTGATCGAGCACAAAGTTTGCTCTGTTCCTCACCATTCTGGTGTCCTTGCTGTAGTACAGGCCTTTATCTAAAGTGACTCCTAGATATGATGCCAAGGGATGATGCGGTCAAATAGCTTTATAGGATAGAGAGAGTGCCGACTCGGGCGAGTTGACCGTCTCTCTTTTTGGGAAGGTGTGCGGTGAGCGAACATGATCACTGCGCTCTTGTTCGGATTTAACTCGATTCGCCATTTGCGGAACCAGTTGCTCAGTATCTCAACCGTCGCGTTGAGACGACTGCAGATCCGATACTAGTTGACATCGGACGTGAAGATGCGCTTTATATACCCGCGCAGGCATCTACAACCTACAAAGTCCAGCCTAAGTTAAACCCAACAACATATGATTGCTGATATAAATCTGAGGTCAACTTAAATTGGAAATAAAAAATATTTTTATATATATAATGTAATAATATATTATAAATAATATTTTTTCTCATTTATGTTCCATGTACAGACAGCCATCCGTTACATTTTTATTATATGTATAGATTATTAAATTGAATACGGTTTTCATCGATTTATCAGTTGTAATAAATTATTCACTTGTTTATTATTAAATTTCATCATATTTTTTACATTTACTCACTAGTTTCGTAATTAATCGACTAGAAACAAAATTAGCTTTCTAATTAATAATTTATGTATTCTTTAAAATAATATTTGCTAAATATTAAGCAAGTGTTAACTGACTTGTTAGGTACTATTAAATGTGTTTGATGAAAGCAAGAGAAGCCCTTATGAACGTGCTGGGGTTGAGAACGTTTGATTAAAACTTACTAACTACCTAATTGCTTTAATGTTTAAGCTATTCATATGAATAGCTTAAACATTAAAGCTTAAACATCATAGTTATATAACTGCTAGTGTTTTGTATGATCACATGACTTTCCTAGTTCTTTTATTATTATGGAACAGCAGAAAGGTTGACGGCACTCTTAATAGTAAGCAGATATCATCCGTCACCTACAGGTGTTCGTGACGCCAGGCCACGTAGAAATTTTATAGCGCCCTTTTTAAAATACACCATGTAGTATTACAGTACAAAACTTTAGCTGGAAACTCATTACACACTATCACTGTGCGCTAAATACACATTGCAGAGAGACAGTAGAGAGATGACAATGATGATGATCATAAATTAATAAAGGTTTAATACAGTAAAAAAAAACTTATGTTTAAACTTGAACATACTATTCTAAATAATATAGTTTACAATACGAGGAGTTCATCAAGGACACATCGATCGAGTTAATTTAATTCCCTTCTTTGTACTGATTATTTAATATTTACATTAATTACTTGTGTGAGATATCAAAACAGTTATTAATTTTATTCGAAGTGACAACACAGTAATTAGCAACCATTTAAAATTTAAACAGATTGTAGGTGTAATGGTATATTATCCCATAAATAAGTACAGAATACTTCAAAGTTACTATCCGTCCGAAAGTGACGACAAGTGTATTCGTAAACAGGCGTATTTGTTAAGTTTAGGCAACTTTCTAAATTCGTCAAATTAAACATAGTGACAGGATATAAGTAATGGATACCCAATTGTCATACAGAAGCCTAGAACCACACGTTCGAAATTTAAAGATCATTGGATTTTATCCGCTTTTCGGAACTTCTTCAAAAACCTGGAAATTGTGTCATGACGTTTACATGAAAATGGTGTTAACTTTTATTCTATTGTACACCGTGCAGCAAATTATTAAAGTTTATCAAGTTAGTTTATTTATTATTATAGTGGTTAGATACAGTTGCATCAGAGACTAGGGAGAGCCGCCGCACCTTTGTCGCCCAAATCGGCGTGGACCTGTCGCTCCCGGCCCTAGTTCTGTCCATGGTCGGGGGTGATCCTGGATGGACGGCCGTCGCCTCCTTCTGCGAGGCAGTCATGTCCGCAAAGGAGGCGGCGGAGCGGGAGCGGGAGTCAACCACCACACTCCCCTCCCGCCAACGCAGGCCACGTCGGCGGCGCCGGAGGGCAACTAACGACCTCCGGCCGCCGTAAAAAGCGGCCGCGGGCGGCCCCTCGGGGGAGGACCTGCCGCCCGCAATATTGCCGCAAGGGTGAGGGCTGCGTGCTGTTCCGCGGCCCTCCTCAACTCCTAGAGTTATTACAGGAGAGCGCCAGGGGGACGAAAGCCTGACCCCCTGGCGCCAACACTTAAGAAGAGGTCCGCCTTAAGACAAAGGGCGGGCCGGCGCCGGCCCGGGCCACGAGATCGGCAGGCCATATATCCGTAGGCCCGGGCATAGGCGATAGGAGAACAGCGGGGTTTTTTAGTGGGTAGTCGGATGTTCGAACATCTTTCCCGGAGTCCCACATATCCCTCGGTCCCCCCGGGCCGGGGGAACCCGTCAAGAGTGGGTTTTCCCCGAGACCAAAAAAAAAAGAGCCTAGGGAGAGCGGGAGTCGACAACCACACTCCCCTCCCGCCAACACAGGCCACGTCGGCGGCGCCGGAGGGCAAGTAACGACCTCCGGCCGCCGTAAAAAGCGGCGGGGGGCGGCCCCTCGGGGGAGGACCCGCTGCCCGCACTATTGCCGCGAGGGTGAGGGCTGCCTGCTGTTCCGCGGCCCCCCTCAACTCCTAGAGTTGTTACAGGAGAGCGCCGGGGGGACGAAACCCTTACCCCCTGGCGCCAACAATTTAGAAGGGGTCCGCTTTAAGACAAAGGGCGGGCCGTCGCCGGCCCGGGCCACGAGATTGGCAGGCCATATATCCGTGGGCCCGGGCGTAGGCGATAGGAGAACAGCGGGGTTTTTAGTAGGTAGTCGGAAAAATCCCGGAGTCCCACATATCCCTCGGTCCCCCCGGGCCGGAGGAACCCGTCCAGAGAGGATTTTCCCCGAGACCAAAAAAAAGAGCCTAGGGAGAACGAAGGGACTGTACGGTCAATGGCCCTTTACGGGGTCCCTGTTTGGGCGGAGCACCTGACCGTAACGCGTAGCGCGCAGTGGCCGTCAGGGCTATCAACCGTACGGTTATGTGAGAGGCGGCTCTCCTCTTCGCAGGATCCATGCCCTGGGATCTCGAAGCTCGGCTCCCAGCGTCGCTGTATCGGTAGCGTCAGGAGGCCGTCGCCCAGGGTTCTCACTCCGCGCCTTGTGAAATGGACGTTAAGTGGGCGGCTCCGGGAAGATCTCACGACAGTTTGGAAGGAGACTTACGCAACCCAGTGTGAGCCAAAACATAGTCGCCGCGACGGTGTTTTGGTCGCCCTGCAAGATTGGCTTGACAGGCGACTTGGCACTCTGTTATTTCACATGGCAAAGGTAGTTTCGGGGTACGACTACTTTTTTTACTGCTGTAGTACAGCAGACAGGCTGACGGCCCGCTTAGACAGTAAGTGACAATCATGCATATTATTTATTACATGCCGCCATGCCATGTCTCAATTATAATCATGTTCCACATACGCATACCAGACCAGAACCCTAGGGTGGTTTTAATGGGTCTATCAGCGACATGCATCACCCTAACCAAGAGGCCTCTGAGTGCAGTACATGTGAGTTAAATTATCTCGTAGTGCGTTTAATCCAAGCGGTAGGCTGTGTGAGAAGCATTCCCAACGCAAAAAAAAATCAAAAAATAAGTTTAAAGTTTCATAGTCGTTTCGCAAAGTAAAAATATAAAACGAAATTTCAGTAAATGCATTTCATGTTCTAGGTACGAGACGATCCTAATAAAGTAATGGATACAATGTTTTTACTTCTAACAAATTCAGATTCTATATTTAAGCAAATAGTGCTTTGGATAAAAGCCGATCAAATAGAAGCATTATTAACTACAATGAAAGGTAAATTTACAAAGGAATTGTGTTAATTATTTTATTTGTTATATAAATAATTCATAACTTGGGATATAAAGTGGATTAAAATTTTAATTGAAAAGCGCTTAGTTAATATTCTATTTAAGGTCCTATATTTAATCAGAATCAGTCGGGACATCATGAATTTTTATCGCGGGTCGTTCTGCAAGCTAGAGTGTTTCTGCGGGCGTTTAATATGGCGGCCATATCGACCTGTCTTCTCTGGGTTCTATATCCCACCATGCGGTTTTTCCAAGGAAAACACGTCGAATTCGCTATATGGCTTCCTTTCGACGCGAACTCCACTCCCCAGTAAGTTGGAAATAAAATTTTATTACTTGCAAACATTTCAAAGTCGATACTATAAATTTATCATTGATATCCGAGTAATGCCTATGCTTGTATAAACAATTGAATTTATATCCTACAAAACATTTGTGGCAAATAAAATAAGCTTTACACTTGGTATATTCAGCAGAAATGTCTATGGAATGATTCGTATTCGACAGTAGTAAATTGTTACGATGCTTACGACAATAACATTTCTTGACTTCACGATCGTAACAACCACGTTACAGCCGTAGAATAAAGATACACCAACAGTTATATAGAATATCCGCAAAGAAACATTTATTCTATGTCTTTTTCTATTTTTAGACTTTGTATAATAGAAATTGTTTTTTAGATTTTATTTCACAGCCCTCTACGTTTGGATACAAACTTCATGGCTCGCCTATGGAAACACAACAATGGATGCATTTATTTCTTATTTTTTCGCACAGTGCAAAACACAACTCTCCATATTGAGGTAAAATAAAAGCTAGAACATATTTTTTTATCTTTTTTATAAAAAATATTTGATGAAACATTCGTAAATCTTTTTTAGGCTTGATATAGAAACAATAGTGAAACGAACCAAAGAAGAAATGAGGTCGTCGCATTATTGCGAGTTTGATTCTATTTTCGAGCGACGTTTTCGAACAATATTGTCACATTACAAAGAAATACTTGGGTATAATAAAATACTATTATTTTTTTTATTTTAATTATTAGTTTTCTCATTTTGATTATGGTTTGATTGTAAATAAATATGAAGTAGCATTATTTTTTCGGTGGTGATTATTGTCCGGTTTTAAGTATAATTGGAGTACGATATTCTGTTCTCTAAAACGAAACATAATATTTTCATCTTGATATATATTAGATGACAGTTGTCCATTGTAACCAAATCATATCGTTTCATTTTTTGAAGTGAAAACTTCTTAGCATCGTTATGATCTGAAACTTGATGAAACGGAAAAAGTGACAGTTTTTTGCTCCATTAATACCAACCTTATTCATAATCGCTCAAGGCTTATTCTATAATGTAATTTTTAAATGATTGCATTGTTTTACTCTTTACAATGAAATATATATAAATATGACTTCATTACAATGAAATACAGTAGTTTTTTTTTTTATTAAGGATCTACTTTGGGGAATAATTTAATATAATTTTGAAACTGTTTTTGGAAAAATTTGAAATTCGTAAACTTTAGTTAACTTCAACACTAATAATTTCACCTCAAGCGGATTGTATCTCATAGGTTGGGTCTTTAGGTTTCGGATCGGTCTGGGTTCGAATCTTGACTCTTTGACGTTTTTCTTTTTTATATTGAAGTTTACATTTTCAAGGTTTCACTTCTATCACGTATGAACTGCATACATGTTTCTCTTTGTATAGAATAGGAAGTATTACAGGTATGACGACGACTGTGAATCTTGTGAATGCTTTTTATTTGGAATGGGTTTAATTGCTTGAATGATGATGATGGGTAGTATGCGAAATTTTAGAAGTACGAAATGAAAAAGTATATTTTTAAATCTCTAGATATAAATCAATATCTTTAAATCAATATCTTTACAATATCTTTAAACAAAAATTTATTATAGGTACATATGAGGCTGCGGATAAAATTTATTGAGGACAGCATTTTTAATGTAATTAGATTATAATATACAATATGTTTTGTTTTTATCAACAGATTTTCAACTAGTGTTCAAAATATATTTGGTTCTGCGATGTTATACCAGTTTTTAGTGAGCGGTTGGATAATTTGCACCGCGGCCTACCGAACTGTAAACGTAAGCTGTATTTCTTTTTAATTAATAAAACTTTAGGACTATTTTACAAGTCATTTAGCACTGAAATTTAGTAACAACCATCAATATATTTTTAGTATTAATTTGATTAATGCACGTTTCTAATAATTTTACGTTTCATTTATATACACATAAATCTGAGCTTTTTAAATAATTAAATGGATGACTGTTAATGATAAGGCCAATTAATTAGAAAGATAAAAAGATCCACCAAAATAATTTACAAAGTAACTTAATATTAAACTTATAACTAAAAGTGCATAATAGCTTCTTACCTAATAATTACTACTTGTAATGATAATTCAAAGCCTTCTAATTTATTTGTTTCTCAAATCTTTAACACTATTAATTGTGAGACCATTCGCATGTCATCTTTTCTATTTACAAAAGAGAAGTGTAAAGTAGATTGTCTATTATCTATTACACATAACACAAGCGCTCCGCTGCTTGTATTGGGACTAGATGGTCTTGTGTTTTTTTTTATTGCTGAAGGACAGCAGACAGGCTGACGGCCCGCTTAGAATTTAGCAGTTACTGTCGCCTATAGGTGTTAGCAACACTAGTGTCATCGCGAACACGCTGCTATCCCATAAGGGTACAGGAACTTGGGTCACAACACAAGGTTATTATGGCGGCATACTTAAGACCAAAGGTGGTCGCCATCCAGACGGGCTTGAGGCCCTACCACGTAGCTAAGATGGGTTGTTTTGTCGCCTTTTACGACAGGCCGACCCCGGCCACAGAGGTTAGTATTCTTTCTCCGCCCCTGCACGGATAAATACGGATAACTTCAGCTTTATCAGCTTGTTTAATAATTATATGACTCTCCTGGGGCAAAATAAAAAATTTGTTTATAAAAATTTGTTCTAAATACTGGTCCCGCGATGCGGGAACTTTGAGATATTAAGCTGAAAAGCAGATACTACACTTTGATCTTAGCCAAAAGGCCGAGAAGCGGTACTAGTATAAACTTAATTAGAGAACCTAATTAAAATTCATACGGACTTGTTAGCGCGATTCAGCATTTTGGTGAAAATAAATAATGGCATCTAGTTTCATATTTTTTTTCCTCTTTAATCTACAATCGCCTATTATGAGCCATAATTAGATAAAGTCTGAGGTGGAAAGGTAAGTTGCTATTCCATTAAATTAAATTAGTTTCATATGACAAAACGTAATAAATAAAAAATAAATTATATATAATTATATATAGACGCTCGATTATATATAATTATATATATGTAGTTATATATAATTATATCTAACTATATATACAAAATATATAATCTCTCCGTATCCTTAAAAAATTGACAGTACACCGCCACATTTATTCAGATTGAGAGGTTACGCTCACTGTGACTTGCGGTGTACAGGTTTCTTCGCAACGTCTTTTTTGTCATTAGTAAATATGTTCCTTAGGTGTATGCCACAGAGAAAAACATGGATTGTAATACTATTAAGTCTATTGTCTTTTGAAGATTAAAGTCATCATCATCATCTCTGCGTTAATTCCCGGTTGCAGCCCAAACTCTCGCTTCGGCGCCCGGGGTCCGCTTTCCGACTTTTTCTTCTCCACTTCGCACGGTCTTCAGCATCCCTGGTAGTGAGCCCATTGGCACGCATATCACCCTTTACGACGTCAAGCCAGCACTTTTTGGGTCTACCCCTCCTGCCGGGGCCCGGCGGAGGCGGCATGGCCAGACATTTGTTACCCACGTAAGCATCCGGTTGCCGTAAAACGTGGCCGTACCAACGGAGCCGACACTCTTGCAATTTATCCGCAATGTCACGGACATGAAGACTGCCGCGAATGCGGGAGTTTCTAACGCGGTCCTTCCGCGTCACTCCACACATCCACCGCAGCATATTCATCTCCGTGACACGCAGCTCCTGCTTGTGTCGCTCTAACACCGGCCACGCTTCACAGCCGTATAAAAGGACAGGCCTAATGATGGTTTTATAGACCTGTCCCTTCAACTTTACCGGCATCTTGGGGTCACAAATGACACCAGTCACCTCACGCCATTTGGCCCACGCGGCAGCAATGCGTGCCTTGACGTCACAATCGATGTCACCGGATGCATGAAACACAGATCCCAAGTATTTCACTCGGTCCGTGCGCTCGACCGTGTTGCCGTCTATGCGTACGGGTGTGGGATCTGTGGAGTTACAGGCCAAGTACTCGGTCTTCGCCACATTGAGCTTCAGACCACCGTTCTCAAGCGACTCCTTCCACGCCTTCACACGTCGCACCAGCCTACCCCTGTCCGAATCTGTCAGCGCGATATCATCAGCATACATGAGCAGCCACGGGGGTTGTTCATGTGAATTTCTGATGCTGTCTGACAATACGTCTAATACCACGCTAAACAGAAACGGACTGAGGACGGATCCTTGGTGCACCCCGACGGTGATGGGGAAAGGTTTTGTATCGCCAACAGCGGTCCGAACTACGGAATCGGAGTCACGGTACATGTCTCGAATGATGTCAATATAGGCCTCTGGAATCCCTTTGGACCGCAATGCCCACCAGATTATCGCCCGAGGAATACAGTCGAAGGCCTTCTGCAAGTCGAGAAACAGGCAATGCAGAGGCGTATTCTTCGCCCTGTATTTCTCCGCGACAGTCCTTAGGGCAAAAACAGGGTCCATTGTCCCGTGACCAGGGCGAAACCCATATTGACATTCCGAGACAGTGCACTCCTGTCGAATCCGAGAGTCGATAACCCTTTCGAAGAGCTTCATGGTGTGGGACATGACCTTGATTCCTCGGTAACTACCGCACTCCTGCACCGACCCCTTGCCTTTAAAGACTGGAGTAATGATACTCAGTCTCCATTGGCTCGGGATCGTACCGGTGAGGAGTGTCCGGTTAAACAGGTCGGTTAAGATGACCACACCACGAGAGCCCATTGCCTTCCAGGCTTCGATGGGGACTCCATCGGATCCAACAGCTTTCCGATTCTTCATGCGGCGGAGACAATTCTGGACTTCTGCAGGCGTTATCAGTGGGACTAGTCCTTGATTCGGAGGAAGATCTGGCGGCTGCACCTCTTTGTGCTGCGTGTTCAGCAGCTCGTGGAAATACGAGCGCCATCTCTCCTTCACCGCGAGGTCCTCGCATAGCAGGTTGCCCATAGGGTCTTTTACACAGCGGCACTTGGAAATGTCCTGTGCCGCTTTGACCCTGGAGCGCGCCAACTTATAGATGAGCTTCTGCCCCTCAGACGATTCCAACTTATCGTAAAGTGGTTGTAAGTGGTCTCGTCTGGCTCTGGCAACAGCTCTTTTAGTGGCGCGCTTAGCTACCCGGTATGCGTCGTGATCTTCAGGAGATCTGGACGCTTGCCACTTCTTAAAGAGGGCTTTCTTCGCTCTAGTCTCCCTCTGGACTGTGTCGTTCCACCACCATGTCTCCTTGTCACACTTGCGACCACCCTTAGACACCCCAAGCACCTCCTTCGCCGACCCAAGGATAGCCGCCTGAATCTTGTCCCAGTAAGCCTGAACTGGTTCGCCCATACTACCGGCGCACTTGTCACCGACGGCTAAGGCGAACTCCTGGGACGTGACTTCATCAAGCAGCCACCACCTGATCCGGCGCTGTACGCGCTCGGTATGCGTGTCTTTAGGCTTAGCGCAGAGGTCCATGACTAGAAGACGATGTTGTGCAGTGAGACTCTCACCGGGTATGACCTTGCAGTTGGCCACTTTGCTGATGTGGTGTCTCCTAGTGAGTAGGAAGTCGATTTGGGTAGCATTCCTCCCGCTCCTGTAGGTGATGAGATGCTCGGGTCTCTTTTTGAAATACGTGTTCACGATAGCAAGGTCGGCAGCCGCACACGCATTGAGGATGTCCTCCCCTTCTGCGTTGCGACTACCGTACCCAAATCCACCGTGAACACGCTCAAATTCCCCACATTCATCACCCACATGACCGTTCAGATCACCCCCCAAAACGATCCCCTGTGATAATGGGATTCCACGGAGCACTTCTCCGAGTAGATTCCAAAACGCTATTTTATCGGCGTCGTCACAACCGGCCTGTGGCGCATAGGCACTTATCAAGTGGGTAACTACCCCATCGATAAGCACCCTAACGACCATAAGCCGGTCGCTATGACGTTTCACTTCCAAAATGTCGTTCTGGAACTCCTCCGAGAGCACTATGGCAACCCCATTCTCCCCACCAGGTGCACCTGTGTAGATCAGCTTGTAGCCATTCCCAATGAACCGGGATCTGCTGGCCTTCCACCGAGTCTCCTGCAGGAACGCCACGGCCACCCTCCGCCTGGAGAGCACATCGGCCAACTCTCTCGCGCGTCCGGTTAGCGTGCCTATGTTCCACGTTGCGAAGCGGATCTTTCGAGATGTTTGGGCTGCGTGAGTTGGGGCTAGCGTCGTTAGCCGTGCCCGCCCATGACACGGTAGCCCTTGTCCACTTCTCACAAGAGCCGGGCGAAGCTCTTGCGCGCCGTTATGCGGCGGCGCCCTAGCCCTTAGCTGATCTCGTAATCTTTCTCTGTCCATGTTGATTTGGCAGATTTGGCTTTTACGGGGGCGACTGCCGTCTGACCCCCCAACCCCAAAAGGAAAGCCGTCGTCAGAGCCTCGTCCGTTATTCAGCAGGGTGCGCCGACTTGCAGGTGAGGTTGACTTGGGCCCCGAAGATGTTGGTAGGACCCCTTACACCCCTCTTTTGAAGATTAAAGTATTTTTAATATTATTTCAGATGAATCCCTATTCAGTCGACTTCGTATCTATGATTTTATACATTTCTTGCATTTTGACCGAATTGTTTTTATATTGCTACTTTGGAAATGAAGTCGCTTATGAGGTTTGTTCACTTTGAATTATATCTATACATAAAGATAAATAAAGAAAAGGTTTTTTAATATAATTAGAAAAAATGTCGCACAAGCTTTCAGACAGCTCTTAACAAATTAATCAAGTAATTCTTTTCTAATTCTTACACAATCTGAGTTCTAATACCAGTATGTTGTGAGTGCTTTATAGATATTTAAATAAGTACGTATAAGGTATGATAAATCAAATCAATATAAATACTCTATGTGCCTATAAATCGAATAAACAATTTGTTGATTTAAATAAATATGCTATATGACGAATCAGGAACATTGTTATCATATTGTGTGTATAAATTCCGTATAAAAAATTTCAAATCAATCTCTAACACTGTTCATTCTTGCTTAGACTAATAAATAATTATAATGTTTTAGTCCAGAATTATCCTAAGCAAAAGATCATATGGGTAGTTATAATAATAATAATAGATGGACATGTGTCATATGTTTAAGAAAAGAAAGGACCACATTGCCTCGTTTATTTGGAGGTCGAAAACATTTTAGATTAAATTAAACTCTATGTAGCAATAAAGTAACTATTACTAAAGTCGACCGCCGACGACGGCGCCGGAGGTCTAGGCCTGCGTTGGCGGGAGGGGAGCTGGATCCTTGCAGCGGTACTTCATGATTTACCCCGACCATAGCCGAAATCAGGGTCGGGAGCGATAGGTGACGTCTAGTGTGGGCAACAAGAGGTACACGGCAACCGTGTAGTACACCGTATCCTCCTCGTCGCCTGCGCCCCAATGGTGACACTCTGACGTTAGCTCCCGCCCAATGCGACACTTCTTCCTCCAGGAGCGATTGTACCCCGAGAGTACTTGCGTCAGGTAAAGGTCAGGGTGCAGTCGCTCGTCGTGCAGCTCCGCCCGCTTCTCCTCCATTTCGTGAGGCGAGGTAGTTTTCGCACTGTTAACTAAAATAATAATACTTTATTATCTTTGGTAGATAATGTACAGTTAATTAAGGCATTGTAAAAATACCAATATTTTTTGCAGAGTGATGTACTCATAGAATCTGCCTACAAGATGAACTGGTTGGAAATTTCTCTGAAACATAGGCGATATTTAATTATTTTTATGGAAAGAATTAAGAAACCTATACAACTAGTCGCGGGGCTGCTCATTCCTCTATCAAACAGCACTTATGTGTCGGTAAGCTGAAATCCGTTTTGAATTAATTTTATTTACGATTATAATGGATAGTTTATTTTAGTTACTTAACTGTAAAACATTTTATCTAGGTGATAGGACTCCCGATTGGGATGGGGCGGGGTGGTTGCTATCCACACGGTTTCAGCAACCACCCCTGGTCTCTAAATATACTACTATAGTTACCTTGTGTTATGTTCCGGCATTAGTATGAGATTCCAGTACATCTGTGGGGAGAGCAGCGTACTAACTATTAAGTGGGCCGTCAGCTTATCTGCTATTCCTTAGCAATAAAAAAAACGTATAGAAAAAAAATATACTAGCCTACCTACTACCAAATCTGCCTTTCACTGGTCCTGTTGGTACAGAATGTGTCTTTCTGATCTTAATAGTCTAATTCTATTCGTATTTTTACAGATTCTACGAAGTTCATATACGTTTTATACAGTTTTGAAGAATACAGAAGAATAGGGTGATCTTATTAATCAATTATCACTAGACTCGTCACGTAAAATTATTATTTAGATGTACTTTCACGTAAAAACTTAGTAAAGAATGAAATGTAACTAATTACATATTAGAATGTGTATTTTAGAATAAGTTTCGTTTTCCCTAGGGTTGCCAACCGTCCTGTTTTCCCAGGACATGTCCTAGTTTTTGTGATGTCCTGGGATGTCCTGGATAGTTTTTAAGTAACATCCTGTTTTCTAATATTCAAATACTTATTATTAAATAAAATTTGTAACTAACTTGTTATACTCTCCGTGCAGAGGCGGAGTAAGAATAACCTCTGTGGCTGGGGTCGACCTATCGTAAAAGGCGACATAACCACTCTGGCTACGTGGTAGGGTCACTAGCCCCTCTGGATGACTACTATCCTTGGTTTATAAGTATGCCGCCATAATAATCTTGTGTATGTCTATGGGACAGCAGCGTGTTCGCGGTGCCCCTAGCGTCGCAAACCTACATAGACGATAGTACTGCTTACTATTAAGTGGGCCGTCTGCTGTTCCGCAGCACTAAATAAAACTAATTCTAACTAAACCTACTTTCACTACGAATTAATATAAATATTGCAACTCTATTACTGTGTCCTGTTTTTAAACTAAATTGTCCTGGTTTTTCCAACATCATATCCTAGTTTTTTAAATTTGGGGTTGGCAACCCTAGTTTTCCCCAACAGGGTTCAGGGGTCATCCATAAATTACGTTATACGTCAAAGGGGGGGTATCACCGGAATGTGACATTGTGTGGCAGGGGGAGAGTCAAAAGCTTTGTGACGTCACTATATGAATACTCGTATGAAGGAATGGGTCCAAAGTCCATAGACATCAGATGATTAAGTTTTGTATTTTTAATTAACATAACTATATAGTCGTTTATTGTTTTCTAACTAGTCGTTTGCTTTCTGTTATCTAAAATATTTCATTTTATGTTGAATTTATTAAAGGTTATTTAATAAAAATAAGGAATAAGAAAATAACTTTTTCTTTTTTTCTTCTTTCGTGTATACTTATTTATTATTAACACGCGTGGGGTGCACGTATAACTATCGGCTTAGCATTATTGTTATAATAAAACTGTTCGATCTTTGCATATAGGGTATTTTAAATCCCACCTCTTGATTGTTGTTACCTATCCTCACTCTCGGTGAGGTAAAATGGTGCAAGCGAGGGTGGGGCGGAAACATATGACTCTAACGTGTAAGCTTCTAAACGGACGGGATGGTCGAAGTTCGACCTGCCTGGCCGAGTAACACGCAAGGTTCTAAACGTGTGAGATGGTCGACGTTCGACCTCCCTTCAGTTATTCCAAACTCTAATTGGCCTGCCACTAAATTGTGTATTCAGTGTTCGTGACTTCGTGACCGAAAGTGAAAGGATAAACTATCACTCGAAACCATTTCGAAAAAATTTATAAATGATGCTGCCAAATGTATTTATGTAAGCTGTACGAAAAAATAATTAAGGTCGGTAGTGGAACTTCTAACATATTGGCTCACTTGAAAAGGAACCCTCCTCATGCTACAGTAGAAGTGGAGGGTAATGTAGGTGAACAGCCCAGGAATCTAACCACCTTATGTCAAATTGAGCAAAAACAATCTTCGAACTCTTCAATACTTATGTGATTTTAAATTACATATATTTATGGTGGTGAATGGTAGGCCGTTGTAAAAATTCATGATATAAGTCACATTTATCTTTAAAGACCCTGCAGAATATGGGGTTTTTCAAAAAAGGCGTCATTTTTATATTTTCGAGAGAACTAATGATTTTATCTTTCGTCGTGGATTATTAAAATTAAAAGGTACATTTATTAGGTAGCTATATTAATATTAATAAACCTTTGCTATGTAGCACAGCAAAATATTGAATAATTAATATAAAGTAACATGAATTTATAAAAATACCTACTATATTTATGAAATTTAACCTCTTCTTTATCCGCGTAGTAATCAACCGTTTAATATAATTCATTTCGGGTCGGGATTTAATCCGTTGATTATAGTAAAATTGTTTAAAACGGTTGTTTTACAAAATATAAACACGATACTCGACAAGACATAGACAATCGAATGTCGATTTAAACACCTCCAAGTCATAAAAAATCTCGTATTAAGTTGACTACTCTCATCATAACATCGTCAATAGAAACTCCAAAAAATTCTCAAGATGTATGTATTATTGTCAATAAAATAAATGAAAATGAAGTATTTAATTTCTCCGTTAACTGCTTTAAAATTCATAATCTATTGAATATCTCTAATAAACTGCATAATGATTAACAGAAAAATATGTAGGATCGATGCTTAGACTAGTTTAAGGATCGATGAATATTCGATATGATATAACACTATTCATTTCATGTGTTTGATTATTTTCATGTCTGTCAGTGTTAGTTAAGTTTATAATGTCACTGTCACTGTCTAGCTGCATATAGTGCAAATGCAAATCGTTCACGACGTTCACGTTGCTGGTATAATTTTGAGAAAACGTATATTCATAATTCTTCATTCATTGTTTTGTTTAGTGAATGTGGTTTCATTGTATAAATCGAGTTCGAAAATTCATTGTACAATGTTTCGGTACGTGATCGCGTTGTTGCTAATAAACACATACTATAGTAGTTTAGGAATACCCATAAACACGAATGTTTCTAATATGCTATTAGAACTGGAAAAAACTTGCGAATCTTATCCATTTTTGTCGACCCAAATTAAGAGCAGAATAGATGAATGCAAAGATGTGACTTCAGATCAGATACAGCGGATTAAATGTTTGATGTTTTATGATATAAACAGTAAGTTATGTACTGCCGTGGGTACATCGAAGTTAACATTGAAAGATGATTACACAGCCGAAATTGACAAGGATGTAGACATGAATACATTATGTAAAGAGGCACAGGAATGGATCTTTTCAAACATTTCATCGTACCCACATTATAAAGTTGTCGTTGGAGACGTTTTTAAACATCAAGGTACATGCGGCCAGGTGTGTGGCTTGAATGATCTAACGGGAAATTCGAATTACTATTGCAAGTACTATAAATGGGGCTTGGCTTTGTTGAAAAGTGCAGTAACATCAACAACTAATACAACAACACACGTCAGTGTTACTGCAGAGGCTGCCGGCCAGAATCCAATACAGACTAATGAAGATAATAAACAAAATTCAGATAAAGATTCATTGGATTTGAAAATAAAAAATGATTCAAGTTCTATCCTAAATGCGAAGGAAACATCATCCAAATCAACATTAGTGAAAAATGAAGAGCCTGTAGGCAATGTCCAAGTTATTCCTGACTCTGTTATTTCGTCTTCAGCTACAAATCAACAATTAAGTTCTGCTGGAGTAAAGAACCTTGAAACAAATTTGAGCTTGAATAAACCAGATCCATTAAACACTGGCAATACAAATGTAAATCAAGAAGAGATTAATAAACCCCAGAGTGACCACAGCTATGTACCGTTCATGCCCAATTCTGATAAGGAAAAAGACCCCGTTTTAGAGCAACCTGCCAACAAGGACCAGGGTGACACAGGTTCAAGTAAGTAAAATCAATATTATAATTTGCTGGCAACTCCATCAGTTTCAAGGGATATTGGCATCTATCTAACATATTCATATTTTTCTCTGTGCAGGGGCAGAGTTAGAATACTAACCTCTGCGTCCGGGGTCAGCATGTCGTAAAAGGTGACAAAACAACCTTAGCTTCATGGTAGGGCCCAACCGCTCCTGGTGTATAAGTATGCCACCATAATGACCTTGTGTTGTGTCCCGGCATTAGTGACCCAGATTCCTGTACCCCTATGGGATAGCAGTGTGTTTGCAGTGCTCCTAGTGTCGCGAACATCCATAGGTAACTGCTTACTGTTAAGTGGGCAGTCAGCCTGTCTACTGTACCTCAGCAATAAAAAAAATCAGCATTAATAATATGATTATCACTCCAAGACAAAGAAGTGGTTCTTTTCTTCTTGGTTCTTCAATATATTTTACAGTTAAACAGTATAAAGAATGGTTGTAATTCTAAAGGGTCTAAGTGTCAATTTTATGTTTTAGAGATATAAGAAAAAAAAGGTTGTGCGAAAGTGCGTTGGTACTTAGACCACGCCACCACTTCATCTGTGTATGAGTGAAAAATTAAAAGAGATAGGCACTTGGATCCATTTGAATATTATTAGGCTAGGTACATAGATCGTATTTTTGTAATAAAATCGATTTTATTTTTTTGGCACTTAGACCCTTTAGAATTACAACATTTCATTGTAAATCATAAGAATTGCACAATTTGTGCAACACTTTGTAATAAGTGGCTTCCTTCTCTCTTTCTTTTTGTTCAGGGAGAACTGTGGTTCTTGCAACCACACATCTGGTTAGCTAAACAAAGCCAGGGTGGTTGCGACTGCAAACCCACAAAAAACTACCAGCTGTAACCTATTGTCTTAGTGGGATGTTACAGGATCAACTTTTATTTATTGTCATGCAGTGCCCCTGAGGTGAGGCACCGCTGGTGACATTTGCCCAAATGTCCCAATGTGCACTGCTGTCTTCATCAAAACTACTATAATCTTCCTTTCTAGCAATTGAAGTTAATGGTTGTTTTTTCATCTCTTAGAACAAAGCAAAGTTCCATTCCTGTACTTTTTATACTGTTAGGTAGAGGGTATTAGAGTACTAAAGTTTGCCTTTGCTTTTTTTTTTACATGGGTTGCACTGTTCCTTATCATTGCCATGTTGGTACTCAACATGGCAATGAACTTTGTCTAGGCAAAGGTATGCAGATATGTGGGATTCTCCCTACAATCATTATGAATCTGGCTAGCTTAAAATTACCAAGAGGTTCATACCAGAATACACACTTTTGATATAGATTATCATTGAAGCTTTTTTTGATTGAAATCCTTGTTTATAACACCATGATTAAGTCTATATGATCAATATATTTTATAGGTTTAAGATAGGTATTAGGTTTTCTTCAAAATTTACATAATTGTAAAGTGTAAAGATTTTTGAAGTCATAATACCTAAAATTATCATAGGATCTGAATCAAAATACAATTCTATTGTGTACCAGTATTTTAGAGAAATAATAATAATACATAAGTATGTTAGGATTGTTAAATATCATTTTATTTGTATGGATGCGAAAACACCTGTTCAACAAAGGTTATGTTAATAACATATTATGCTGTTGAGATACTAAAATGTGTTTTAAATTCATATTTGGAACAAACTTTCTGTAGAAAAGTGTGAAGAAATTATATATATTTATAAAGTATTCTCAAGCAAACATTAAGATAATTTTTATGATCAATAAATTCAATGTACTGAGCATGAAATGATAACAAAGAATTTGTGATGGCTAGTGTAATTTCAATAAAATAAATTTATGTATATATATATATATATATATATATATATATATATATATATATATATATATATATATATATATATATATATATATATATATATATATATATATATATATATATATATATATATATATATATATATATATATATATTGCTAGATGCTTGAAAGGCAACCTTTACTAAGCGACATTGAGTAAACTTTCCCGGAAAGTTATTTGATGTTCAAATATTTAGAAAAAATATTAAAATTCACCTATGTGTTCAATTGATATGATCAACAGACAATGATACCTAATTATTTCATGGTCCAACCAACACAAGGTTATTGGTAAAGAGCATACACCAAGGTGCCTCCTCCTGTATTTTTGATGTTACTGCATCTACCACCAGGAGGAACAGATAAGGGCTAAGAGCCAATTCTTGGTGTAAACCCACAGCAACATTGAACTTGTCTGTGACGCCAGCTAGGGACAGAATGTGTGTACTTGCCTTATTGTACATCACACGAATAAGATGCAAGTAATCCTTTTGCTTTCATAGCTCGCTTGTGCAAGAAAACATATAAAGTTAATTTTTTTTAATTAAAAACTTTATGTAGAAAAAACAATGACAGTAGAATAAAAATTCAGATAGGAAATGATTAAAATTTTATTTAAACTACAAATGTTTAAATATAATTTCAGATGGCCTTGATGATTATAATGCAGATGACACTGAAGCTGAAGATCCTGATGATGGCACTGGAGTAAAAAGTGAAAATGATGATAAGAAAGAGACACTTCCATCACAATCTAGAACAGGAAACAAACTCCCTATTGATGAAATTGATTCTCTGGGGTCTGCTGATGGAGGTATTTTCAAGAAAGGTTATTGAATACTGTATTATATAAAAATATCTCAATTGTATCTCTAAAACTTAACATTTTTTATGGCTGATGAACAACAGGCATGCTGACAGCCCAGTGATAAGCAGTTACCGTCACCTATGGATGTTTGCCATGCTAAGGGTACCGTGAACACACTGCTGTCATATAGGAGTACTGAAATCTGAGCCACTAATGCTGAAACACAACACTGAAACATAGCACATGGTTAGGGCGACATACTTATAGATAATTTTTTTAACTGGTAAAGTCCTTAGCAGATACTTTGCCGGGGAATGGTTCGGCGATGGTTATAGAAATTTATAGACTATTGCCATCAAGACGGGTTTGGGGCTGTATGAAAAGGGTCTACCAAACATGAGGTTAAAAACCAAAGACAATTCAGAAATACTGCTTATGCTACCTTGCGGCTCGGGCGGCCTGTCGAAAAAGGCGACAAAACAATCATAGCTAGGTGGTAGAGCTCCAAGCCCGAATGGATAGCAACCACCCTTGGTTTCCATATATGCCACCATAATAAACTTGTATTCTGGCCATAAGTTTTCTCTGTGTAAGGATGGAGTAAGAATACTAACCCCTGCGGCCGAGGTCTGCTTGTCGTAAAAGGCCTTAAAACAACCCTAGCTATGTGGTAGGGCCACAAGCTTGTCGGGATGGCAACCACCTTTGGTCTAAGTATGCTGACATTATAGCCTTGTGTTATGTTCCGTCATTAGTGACCCAGGTTCCTGTACTCCTATGGGATAACAGCATGTTCGCGGTATCCCTAGCGTTGCAAACCTCCATAGGCGACAATTACTTGATTGCTATTAAGTGGGCCTTCAGCCTGTCTGCTATTGCATAGCAATTAAACAAGAGATGCACGTATATCATCTGCTACTTAGATGGGATATGCCTTAGTATGCAAATACATTGATTTTCTAATAAATTGGCACAGATGTCTGAAACCATCTTAATTATTGAGTCTTCATGGATCATAAGCGTTTGCTACTTGAAACAGCTGTGCAACTTGAAAATTGTGATTTTAACATTCACATTATTAATAATATTTTAACTGGAGTAATCTTTATATTATATAATACTTTTGTGACAGAACTCCTGCTAAGTGGCTAAGCCGATTTTAATGAAATTGTTTGTGTATTCAAGTGGATTCGAGAATGGTTTAGATTCACAATTTGGTTGACTACAAAATGTTTTTTTTTTAATTCATAATTTAGCAAAACAATGTTTTTCCTTTACCGTCGCGTCGGTACATGGCAATCATTCTATTATATGCACATTAGGCGAGAAAATTGTCTAATCGCTGCATGTCACCTTGGGATTCGAACTCGTGGCCTCTAGATTGGTCTCCGAGTCTAATACCAGGAGCAACCCTGTACCTGGTAGCTTCTGGTGGGATAGCAGACAGGCTTACGGCTCGCTTAGAATTTAGCAGTTACCGTCGCGGCGCCTATGGGTGTTTGCAACGCCAGTGGCAATGCGAACACACTGCTGTCCCATAAGGGTAATGAAACTTGTGTCATTAATACTGGAATACAACACAAAGTTACTATGGCAAGATACTTATTAAAATAAATAACTATATATCGATGGCAGAAAGCGGAAATGTCGTATTTCGAAATATCCAATTTGACAACAGAGCCGATAAATTATGTCAAAAATTCATAAATCATTAATTAGTAAAGATAGATAGAGAAATATGTTCCAAATTTCAACCTTAGATAGAAATATATTCTAAATTAAAATTTTCTATCTTTACTAAATAACGATTTATAAATTTTTGTAATTATTTTTCGGCTCTGGTGTCCAATTGGATATTTCGAAATACGACATTTCCGCTTTCTGCCGTCGACATGTAATTTAACGCAATGAACGAAGTTTTAAAATCAAGAATGCATGCCTAATGTTTATAGTATCCGCGCACATGTTTAATGTCGGCCTGAATAACGAGTATGATGCTAAAATTACATTTTCTTTGTTTCTTATGTTGTCTGTGTAAATGATTTACGTCACAAAACATATGTATCCACTATTATGTTGCATATTCGTAGTATAATTTAACGGGTGTTATTTAAATGGTTAGCATAGTATTAGTATTTTTGTGAGCAGAAATACCTAATTGATCAGCAACTCATGGCCAGCAAACATTCCAAAATCAGTCAGCAATTTATGTCATTCTGGATGGCTGTAATTATTTTTGTACAGCATATTAGTTATATAAGCTGCAATGAGCTGTTCCTGTTTAATAAAATTTTGGTAAGCACTCAGAGGATAAGCAAAAAATTCATTTGGAGCTGCATATAAAAGTAGCAAAAATACTTACTTGTCATGCTCAAAATGGGCGCATTACAAAGATTATTTAATTTATTTACTCTCTGTTTGGGTATGTGTTATTTATAGAAATGTAAATTAATACAAGATTTTTTTTATTCTTATAAAATATAATTGAGATAAATCAAAAAATATAAAACAATTAAGTACCTAAGCTATATCTTTAAGCTATAACCTAAGTACTTAAGCTATATCTTTATTCTTATAATAAAATTATAATGGATATGGAAATTAAAAAAGCAACTTCTTATATCTATATAAGAAGTTACTCTAGTAAGTAAACTCTAGTTTTAAAATTAAATATAAAAATTCTTATAATTGTACTTTTAAGGTACGCGTCCATTGGCCCGCGCCGGACGCACCGCACGCAACGGATTTTTTTGCTTTGTATGATTTCACATAGTGCTGCGTCCACTATCTGCGCCGCCCCACCGAACGCCGGCATTTATGATAGGCAAATCCGTTGCGTGCCGTGCGTGCGGTGCGTCCGGCGCGGGCCAATGGACGCGTACCTTTAACGTACATTGCCGATTTTTCAAGAAAAACAATCCAATTAGTTATTTTGCTTACCATGTTTTAAATATGCATACCAATCAAACACACTGCATGCATATAGACATGTTTTCTCTGCTGATCAATCATGAAATCTTGCTGATTTAATAGTTATTTTGCGAACTGAATGTTTATTATGCAAACTCATGTTATTGTAAGCTGTCTATTTATGATTTAATTTTTGACCAGTATCAAAATTATTTGCGGAACAAGGATTGCTGCCTGATTTTTTTAATTGCAAACAAAATCTTTGTATGCCGACCAAATTATTTCAATGCTGTTTTTTTGTGGCTCACCAAATTTTATAATTGCTAAACATTTAATTAATTCTGTAATTTAACTATATCTAATATATAAAATTCTCGTGTCACAGTTTTCGTTGCCTTACTCTTCCGAAACGGCTTGACCGATTCTCATGAAATTTTGTGAGCATATTGAGTAGGTCTGAGAATCGGCCAACATCTATTTTTCATCCCCCTAAATGTTAGGGGTGACCCACCCCTAAATTTTTTTTTAATTTTTTGACATTTTATTATTTATATGGCAGAACAATGTTTGCCGGGTCAGCTAGTATCTTATAAATGTCGACCTCCGTTGCGTAACAACTAACGTACTTCTGCAAGCTAGCGTAAGTTACGGGTTCGATTTCCATCTGGGTTTTTATGCATAATATATACTTATTTATAAAACAAAATTTATAATAATTATATAAGTAGTATGTCAGTTGTCTAGTACCCATAATACAAGTGCTATGCTGCTTGCGTTGGTATTAGATGGCGCGTATAGCACTTGTTTTATAGGTACTAGATAACTAATATACTACATTATTTTTAAATATATACATATTATAGATAAACCCAGACACGAGATGGGAATCGAACACATGACCTCCGCAAGCATAGCGATGTGCGTTAGCCGTTACGCAATGGAGGTATATCAGTTGGCTGGTACTCATAACACAAATACAGTTGCTGACTTTGAGCTAAAACATTATCGACGCTTGAAAAGCAACATTTACTACGCGACATTGAGTGAACTTTCCAGGAAAGTGATTTGAAGTTCAAATATTTAAAAAAATACATCTAATTGTTGAATTGAAATGATCCAATAGAAAATAAATAATTATTTCAAATAAATTAGGCGAGATATATATTCTCCTGGAAAGTTCACTCAATGTAGCTTAGTAAAGGTTACCTTTCAAGCGTTCTACAAGCTACAAGTTGGATGCACCATGAGTTAAATTGTACCGAGATAACTTCTGAAATAAAAACCTACATAAATGTTTTACATAATACTTAAGCCAAGTTTCAGATAGAGAAGATAATGTGTGCAAATAAGTATATTATTTGTTTTAGGTTATTATGGCAACACCAACCAAGACGGATATGGCGATGACGATGATCATTTTTTCACATTCTTCTTGATAACAGTTGTTATGGTAGTTCTTCTATATGTTTTATACCATAACAAGAATAAAGTCAGCAAAGTGGTGAGTATTTAAAAAAAGGAACTTGAATTTATCATTTTTGTTTATTAAGTTTATTTTGGTGAGAGAACAAACTTTACTGCCGAAATATTGTTAAAAGTCCTAACAATGATAATCTTTAGAGATATAAATAGTATTTATTGATGACATATATTATACATTATTTGAGCAATCTTTTTAGCTTGGGGTTTGTCATTTTTCTATTTTGTTTAATCAGTGAAGTCCAACAACTTCTAATATATTATAACTTTTTAAAAGTTATAAATAAATTTATTTGTCATAACACGTGAGGAGTCTTTTGACATTTTATTTATTTAATTTCTCCTTTTTTTTTAAATAATTTTAACCTCCAAAGAAAATACATTAATATAGTTGCAGTTGTCTCACCAAACTGCACATCAGTTTGTCGGCGGGGAAAACGCTCGTCTAACATCATTTTTGATTACATATATTTTTACACTATCTATATTCATCACAAACAAAAAACGTCAAAAATATAATTATTATATGTCAAAATTAATAATATATTCTATAATTATCTTTAATTTTCATTCCATTATTATATAATACTATTATAAAATAATACCTAGTCAGGTCATAAGTATTGTCACACAGTAAAAACTTTTCTTTTAGAATGCTGGCCACAAAAAAGTTTATTGAATTAGAATTTCGAATTGTTCATGAAAATAAAAATGTATAACTTTTAGAATTTTACTCATTTTTAAATATGGAGTGGACGCTTAAAGAAGACCGTGTTGCAGTTATTACGTTGCATCGTTGCGGTTACGCGCCAATTCAAATTTTTAACATACTGAAAAATTTGAATATTACCAAAAGATTCGTTTTATCGTACCATCAAACGATACAATGAAGACTCTAGTGTAGATGACAGGTCAAGAAGTGGTCGCCCTCGGTCTGTTAGGACTCCAGCAGTGATAAAAGCTGTGAAGGCACGAATTCAAAGAAATCCCAAACGTAAGCAGAAACTGTTGGCCCTTCAGATGGGGTTAAGCAGAACCACGGTGAAAAGGGTGTTAAATGAAGACTTAGGGCTTCGGGCATATCGAAGAAAAACAGGACATCGCTTGAATGCTCGTCTAATGGACCTGAGACTGAAGAGATGCCGCGCTTTGTTGAAGCGGTACGCGGGAAAAAAATATCGGGAAATTCTTTTTTCGGATGAAAAAATGTTTACCGTAGAAGAGAGCTACAACAAACAAAATGATAAGGTGTACGCACACAGTAGTGAAGAAGCGAGCAACCGTATTCCGCGTGTCCAACGAGGTCATTTTCCATCCTCGCTCATGGTATGGTTGGGAGTTTCTTATTGGGGCTTAACAGAGGTACATTTTTGTGAGAAAGGTGTAAAAACGAATGCTGTTGTGTATCAAAATACAGTCCTGACGAACCTTGTGGAACCTGTTTCTCATACCATGTTCAATAACAGGCACTGGGTATTCCAACAAGATTCGGCGCCAGCTCATAGAGCGAAGAGCACACAAGACTGGCTGGCGGCGCGTGAAATCGACTTCATCCGGCACGAAGACTGGCCCTCCTCCAGTCCAGATTTGAATCCGTTAGATTACAAGATATGGCAACACTTGGAGGAAAAGGCGTGCTCAAAGCCTCATCCCAATTTGGAGTCACTCAAGACATCCTTGATTAAGGCAGCCGCCGATATTGACATGGACCTCGTTCGTGCTGCGATAGACAACTGGCCGCGCAGATTGAAGGCTTGTATTCAAAATCACGGAGGTCATTTTGAATAAACTTTAATGTCATAAGAATCTACGTTTTGTTAAGTTCATTTTGGTATATGAATGGTTACATAATTATAAAACTTGTTACAATTATTTTACATTAAACATGTGACAGAATTTATGACCTGACTAGGTATATCTATATTTAAAAACGTTTGATTTGAATCACCTGACAATAATGTATTTTTACTTTTACAAATTTTTGTTGTAATTTTTGTATAAAGTAAGTATAATCGTTGCAACCAGATGTTATTGCAGAAGATGTCTCGTTACCATTTTAAGCATTAGTTCAAGTTGCATCTAACGCTTACATTTGTAGCTTGAAATTCAATAGATTATCATACGACGACGACCTCTGTGACGTAACGGCAACGCACGTCGGTACGCTTGCGGGGACACGGGTTCGATTCCCGTTTAGCGTCTGAGTGTTTATGTATATGTATGTAGTATATCAGTGGTTTTGTATCCACAACACAATTGCTATGCAATTTAGTTGTGCGAAATGTTCCAATATATTATTATTATATTAACATTTTGAATCTAGAAAACAATGAAGTTTTACAATGCTAGTTATTTTAGCTACGTTAATTATTGTTGATGCTGATATGCTGAAATTACACATCGTCTTTATCGACTTCCCTAGTTGGTTTTATATCTTGCTTGAAACTAAAGAGCTGAAGAATTTTAGTTTCCTTTGACTTGTGGCATAGCACTATCCAGTCCACAGCAGACCAAAAAGGTTGTGACAGTTATGACCACACTCATAACAAAAAATATTATATTTTCTGACAGACTGACTGAATGACAGATAGGAATTTAGAAAAATACAATCGGCTTTTGTTATTTGGTTTTGTAAAAAGTGTTGGTTAATATAATAGTCGTCAAGAATTTTTGTTTCATTAATTTGCCTCACAAAGCCTCTAAAGGTTTTAAGTATATATTAATATATTGATACAAAATGCTTACTTTGCAGCATAACGCTTGTGTTATGGGTACTAGACGACTGATATGCTGCTTATAGACTTTCCATATGTATATAAATACATATTATTCATAAACACGCGGGAGGGGAGTCGAGCCTGTGACCACTGCAGCCGCTTCGACGTATGCTAGCCGTAACGCCTGTGAGATCGTTAAATAATATGATAAACTTTTTGCAGTTCTTTGGTTTGGTGTTGGAGGGCCGTCAATCAGGGCGTCGTAGAAACAGCCGCGGCCACGCGTACCGCCGCCTCGATACTCTCGAACAGGCCATGAGCGGCAACACAGCGGCGCCCCCCAGCAAAATTATCTATTAATTAATGTCGTGTAAACTCGTTATGTTGTGATGCTCGAGAAATTATTGTCAAATAGTCATTCAATCATTATTAATGTACCTACCTCCTTTCAAATAGTGAATAATTTAGTCATAAAAAGTTTCGTCTGCTGTCTGTTGTTTTTATGTGGAAGTAATGAAATAAATTATTGATAGGGGTTTTCTTTGGCTATGGATTTTACATATTTAATTAAATTAGACATTATTTGATTAGGGGAGCAATATAAAATACGAATGCAAGTTGACAAAAATTGTACGGTTCTTATGTTGTCGAGTTAACATTAAATAATCTCTGCCTATATTTATACTAATCTAGTTATGCGATTTTTAACTGTTTTTCCGTTACCTACTTCTGACACTGTGTCTTATATTGGAAGATTTCAACTTTATTTTAGCATATTTTCTTTTGTATTGAGTAAAGCAATTGGAATTGTATATATTGTTCCACATACAGTTTATATTTGTGATTTTAATGCAAAGCGTGAAGTAAAAGTTAGCACGCGCTTTTTTCGTGTTTCATTATTCAATAAACGGAATATTCACGTAACAGGCATAACTATCAAAAGTAATTTTATCCCTCTAAAAACTCACCGTTAATTCTCTCTGTACAATATTATTTTTGAGTGTGGAAAGTACAAATCTCTATACTACGGACGCCGAGCAGGAAGAATTTCGTAAGTTGACCTGTTATTTGTCTGTCACTCCCGTGTAAACATAATGAGGTTTCGCTCGCACAGAGCAATGACCGCCGTCCGTCATTGCTCTGTGCGAGCAAAGCCTCATTATATTTACGCGGGAGTGACAGAGACAGATAATAACAGGTCAACGTATGAAATTCTTCCTGCTCGGCGTCCGTAGTTTACATATATTTAACGCAAACACGCTTATTAGCGCCGTAGCGTCGAATTTTCACGACAAACTACAAAAAAGAAAAATTATCTATAATTTTTTAAAGACAAGTTCGCAACGTGATTTAAGTCTTTCATGTGTATTTCTGATGTGTGTTATTTCCATTTCATGTCAATATAATACGAACCTATAAATGATATATATAGAAATCAAAACTAGATTATAATTTTAAGAATACAAAAGAAAAGGTACAATTTAAATTGAACAAATCATATTTAATTTATAAATATTTCTATTTATTTATTGTAATAATATGTAATACTGACTCTGTTTTATTCAAACTATTATCTACCTGCATAGTAGGTAAGAATTTTTAAAATTCCATAGCTTTTTAGCTTACAGTAATTTCATTTGTATTAGGAGTTAAATTTACTTTTTCAAAATTACCTCAACCTATATATACTTCAATGCATAAATTGAAATAAGTATGTCATATTTTTATTTAAATTAATTTCAACGTGGTCTTTTTTATTTATTTGTTTTATAAATCAATTAAGGCTGATTTTATTATTTAATGTTTGGTAAAATCAAATTCAAAATTGATTTAAACAATATATGACGTGTCTTAAATACTTTTGTTTAATTTGTATAGCATTGTAGACATTATCTATTTAGTATTTTTCATTATATTAATCTTAACTCTTAAAAGCCTTATTATTCAAATAAAATTTAAAAAAATAACGGAAAAACGAAATGTCATATTTATATTCATAAACAATTTTGACAATTTTTTTTATATTACACAATGGTAACAACTTATATTCAGCCACACATCAAAAATGCTCCAAACGCAAATGTACAATTTGAATTAAAAGTCTGTTATCACATTTGAAACGACATTTAAGGCTTTATAATAATTTTATCCTCCATTCGACCTTAATATATTTTTGAAAATAACACTAGGGGGCCGCTCATGAAATACGTTCGCATACAGGGGGGGGGGGGGGTCGTGCTGAGTGTGACAAGATGTGCCAAGGGGTACGGGGGGTTATCCGGATAAAAAATCAACGAAAAATCCTTGTAGTTTTGATTAATAGAAATATTATTTATATGTTCGTTATAGAAGATATTATTGATTTATTTCAATTTTATAATAATAACTAAATAAATATTTTTAATTCTCAAAATTTGTGTAGGTACTATCATTTGAAATTTATCATACTCAGGTGGGGGAGTCTTAGTTTTTGTGACGAAATATTTCTAGGGGGGTACAGCAAGTGTGACACAGCGTGACAATTGGGGGTCAAAAAAGCTGATTTTAGTGTGACGTATTTTATGAACGGCCCCTAGTAAACTTCGATCGTTACGATAGCGCCTAATAGCAAGTATAGTATAAACTCCTTGAGTAATCAAAGCAACATTAAATTATTTGGTTTCGAATGTCTTTATTTTTGGTATTATATTTAATTATTAATGAATAGTAAATTAGTGTACACTTAACCACCTGAGACATAATTTATAACTCTTGAAATATTAATCAAGTAACATTCAACAGCAATTTCAGTGACTTCTCATTCAGCTTCAGATTTCAAAATTATAATTTATACCTACAAGAAAATTACAACGAGTTAATAAATGTTACTTTTATTACAAAGTGGCTGTAAAGCGTGATTTTTGAATTTAGACTCGGGGTAGTTTTGATTTTAAGTCATTTTCGTTTACAATGTTTCTTTTATTTTTAGTGTCTCTTTTTATTGCTGTTGGAGCAGCAGACAGGCTGACGGCTCACTTAATAAAAAACAGTTACCGTCACCTATGGATGTCTGCCACGTCAGGCGCTCCACCAACACGCCGACGTCCGCGAAGTTTATGACTCGCTTTTTAAAATATGGGGTATTTTGCGCGATGGAAAAACTTCAGCCTAATATTAAGCATGCGATATTAAGTATAATCGCTGAATTAATACATAAAAATTAGCCGTTCAATACCAGAAAAAAGTAAATTGAAAAAATATTAGAATTTTATATTAAATGAACTTTATATTAAATTAATATATCGCATTTTTTTTATATAATATAAGATCCAAGTGTCTGCGAAATAAAATTTAGAAAATTTAATTGAGATCTATCCAGTAGTTTTGCCGTGATGTGCGCACAAATGCAGATCTCTATCATTTTATTTATATATGTTATGTAGCAATGATATGTGACTTAAGTGTACACTAATATATTGTATTTTTAGATTACAGTTATCGTGTTTGTATTGTTTGCATTGAAAATGTATTAGAAATAATTTAAGTACAATCGTTAACATTAATTAGGTCCGTAGTTATTAAAATACTTTCTGGTGTCCTCTTATGTATTATGTCTGTGATTTATTTAATAAATGGTATATTATCTCATTTTTTATTTTCTAATTTTGTCAATTTGAAGATCTCTGTGGTGATGAATATCGCATACAGAAACGCCTGCGGAGTCCCAGAATCGATTCCCATACTAAGCCTGGGTAAGTGGAGCTATTTATAAAAAAATAAATAACCTTAAGTAAACATTACTTTAAATTAAAAAAAATTATCTCTGAGAAGAGAATAAATATATTTGTTGAGTGGTTTCTTATATCCATACGGACAAGTTTGTTGCCTGATTTAGGCTACATTAGTTAACGCCATCTAACGTTTAACGTACTTGACATTAACTTGGTTTTCTGATATTTGAACCTTTTAGAATAAGCATTTTACAATGTTCCTGCAAAAGTTTATTCAATTTAGGTGTAGTTTTACTTTCTTGATACTGGAGGGCATTAATAGACTCTAATAAATAGGGAAAAGTTTGTTTACTACAGAAATCAAGCTTAATAATAAGAAAAATAACCTACAAACAACAATTGCTGAAAAAGCTAAAAGCTGGGCGAGCACGGCTAAAGACACTAGCCCCACCCAAAAGGAAACTCCGCTTCGCAACGTGGAATATTGGCACGCTAACCGGACGCGCGAGAGAGTTGGCCGATGTGCTCTCCAGGCGGAGGGTGGCCGTGGCGTTCCTGCAGGAGACTCGGTGGAAGGCCAGCAGATCCCGGTTCATTGGGAATGGCTACAAGCTGATCTACACAGGTGCACCTGGTGGGGAGAATGGGGTTGCCATAGTGCTCTCAGAGGAGTTCCAGAACGACATTTTGGAAGTGAAACGTCATAGCGACCGGCTTATGGTCGTTAGGGTGCTTATCGATGGGGTAGTTACCCACTTGATAAGTGCCTATGCGCCACAGGCCGGTTGTGACGACGCCGATAAAATAGCGTTTTGGAATCAACTCGGAGAAGTGCTCCGTGGAATCCCATTATCACAGGGGATCGTTTTGGGGGGTGATCTGAACGGTCATGTGGGTGATGAATGTGGGGAATTTGAGCGTGTTCACGGTGGATTTGGGTACGGTAGCCGCAACGCGGAAGGGGAGGACATCCTCAATACGTGTGCGGCTGCCGACCTTGCCATCGTGAACACGTATTTCAAAAAGAGACCCGAGCATCTCATCACCTACAAGAGCGGGAGGAATGCTACCCAAATCGACTTCCTACTCACTAGGAGACACCACATCAGCAAAGTAGCCAACTGCAAGGTCATACCCGGTGAGAGTCTCACTGCACAACACCGTCTTCTTGTCATGGACCTCTGCGTGAAGCCCAAAGGCAAATGTGTCGACCGCCTTCAACGCCGAATCAGGTGGTGGCTGCTTGATGAAGTCAAGTCCCAGGAGTTCGCCTCTGCCATCGGCGACAAGTGCGCCGGAGGTGAGGGCGAACCGGTTCAATCTTACTGGGACAGGATTCAGGCGGCTATCCTTGGGTCGGCGGGAGAGGTGCTTGGCGTGTCTAAGGGCGGACGCAAGTGTGACAAGGAGACTTGGTGGTGGAACGACTCAGTCCAGAGGGAGACCAGGGCGAAAAAAGCCCTCTTTAAGAAGTGGCAAGCGTCCGGATCTCCTGAAGATCGCGACGGATACAGAGATGCCAAACGCGCCACCAAGAAAGCTGTAGCCAGAGCCAGACGAGACCACTTACAACCACTTTACGATAAGTTGGACTCGTCTGAGGGGCAGAAGCTCATATATAAGTTGGCGCGCTCCAGGGTCAAAGCGGCACAGGATATCTCCAAGTGCCGCTGTGTAAAAGACCCCGGGGGCAACTTGTTATGCGAGGACCTCGCGGTGAAGGAGAGATGGCGCTCATATTTCCACGAGCTGCTGAACAAGCAGCATAAAGAGGTGCAGCCGCCAGATCTTCCTTCTAACCAAGGACTAGTGCCACTGATAACGCCTGCAGAGGTCCAGAATTGCCTTCGCCGCATGAAGAATCGGAAAGCTGTTGGATCCGATGGAGTCCCCATCGAAGCCTGGAAGGCGATGGGCTCTCGTGGTGTGGGCACTTTAACCGACCTTTTTAACCGGACACTCCTCACCGGTACGATCCCGAACCAATGGAGGCTGAGTATCATTACTCCAGTCTTCAAAGGCAAGGGATCGGTGCAGGAGTGCGGTAACTACCGCGGTATAAAGGTCATGTCCCACACCATGAAACTCTTCGAGAGGGTTATCGACTCTCGGATTCGACAGGAGTGCACTATCTCGGAGTGTCAATATGGGTTTCGCCCTGGTCACGGGACAATGGATCCTGTTTTTGCCCTAAGGACTGTCGCGGAGAAATACAGGGCGAAGAATACGCCTCTGCATTGCCTGTTTCTTGACTTGCAGAAGGCCTTCGACTGTATTCCTCGCGCGATAATCTGGTGGGCATCGCGGTCCAAAGGGATTCCAGAGGCCTATATTGAGATCATCCGAGACATGTACCGTGACTCCGATTCCGTAGTTCGGACTGCTGTTGGCGACACAAAACCTTTCGCCATCACCGTCGGGGTGCACCAAGGATCCGTCCTTAGTCCGTTTCTGTTTAGCGTGGTATTAGACGTATTGTCAGACAGCATCAGAAACTCACATGAGCAGCCCCCGTGGCTGCTTATGTATGCTGATGATATCGCGCTGGCAGACTCGGACAGGGGTAGGCTGGTGCGACGTGTGAAGGCGTGGAAGGAGTCGCTTGAGAACGGTGGTCTGAAGCTCAATGTGGCGAAGACCGAGTACTTGGCCTGTAACTCCACAGATCCCACACCCGTACGCATAGACGGCAACACGGTCGAGCGCACGGACCATGTGAAATACCTGGGATCTGTGTTTCATGCGTCTGGTGACATCGATTGCGACGTCAAGGCACGCATTGCTGCCGCGTGGGCCAAATGGCGTGAGGTAACTGGTGTCATTTGTGACCCCAAGATGCCGGTAAAGTTGAAGGGACAGGTCTATAAGACCATCATTAGGCCTGTCCTTTTATACGGCTGTGAAGCGTGGCCGGTGTTAGAGCGACACAAGCAAGAACTGCGTGTCACGGAGATGAATATGCTGCGGTGGATGTGTGGAGTGACGCGGAAGGACCGCGTTAGGAACTCCCGCATTCGCGGTAGTCTTCACGTCCGTGACATTGCAGATAAATTGCAGGAGTGTCGGCTCCGTTGGTATGGCCATGTTTTACGGCAACCGGGTGCTTACGTGGGAAACAAATGTCTGGCCATGCCGCCTCCGCCGGGCCCCGGCAGGAGGGGTAGACCCAAAAAGTGCTGGCTTGACGTCGTAAAGGGTGATATGCGTGCCAATGGGCTCACTACCAGGGATGCTGAAGATCGCGCGAAGTGGAGTAGAAAAAGTCGGAAAGCGGACCCCGGGCACCGAAACGAAAGTTTGGGTGTCAACCGGGACTAACGCTAGGATGATGATGATGAACAATTGCTGAAAAAATAAGCAAATGCGTTGAGCTTAAAGAAGAAGTTGCAAGAATTTGGAGACAAGATAAAGTTTATGTTGTTCCTATCGTTCTCTCCACGACAGGTGTTATCACTAACCATCTCCTTCGTAGCCTAAAATTAATAGATCTAGAAGAATCCCTTTACATTACATCAATCTACAAAAGCAACCACCCTAAACACATGCAGAATCGTTAGGAAATTCATGCAGTTAGACGAAATTACACTCTCACCATAAAATTCACCACACTCGCATTTACTTGGTTTTGGGCCGTAAATGTAGCAAAACCCAGCCTAGAGCTGAGAAAAGAACAATATAAAAAAATAAATCATTTATTTCGGACAAAGTCCATAGTTTGTTAATGGATTAGTAACAATTTTTCACTTACAATTATGTTAGTATTATTAGTAACGTTCAAGTAATAATTAAATCCAATGACTACCCCTACCCAGTGATTTAGGATGGGGCAGTCAAACCTGGCAGCAATGGCTTTCAGAAAGCCGTTGGTGCTGCCCCGCAGGCGCTGCAGTAGGGAGGCGGTTTTCTTGCGTATGATGGCTATTAAGCCATCTGTTCGCGCCTCCGCAAACATCCCGGACGCGCTGCAGCGCCGCGACAACCCCAACAGCATTCTGAAAGTATTGTTGTACTGCACACGCAGAGCGTTGACAGTCTGCCGCGAAAAGCTCACCCACAAGCCAGCCGAGTAGAACGATTGGCAGTAAGCCCGAAACAGCGTAATTTTAACTTCCTTGGAGCACCGAGCGAACCTGCCAGTGAGCATATTGCTCCGCACCGTGAGAATTAAGATAAAACAAATTTATTTTACGAGCGATTCATCTCGGTATCTCTAATATAAGCATTGAATTCAACTAGAATCAACTATATGCAAAAGCATGATCTACTAATTGTATTGATGTTTGTAAAATTTTAATATACCAAACATATAGTTTTCGTGCGTTACGAGGGACGATCAAAAAGTAGTGAGAACGACATACTCCTTGGTAAGAAAATAAATAAATACTGGCAGGCATAGTTCAGATATATATTTGTAATATTAATAAAGAAAAAAATCTTCGATTCTCTTTTGTTTTTTTCTGAATGTAGTCATTTGTTTGCTTCGTGTCGGAACGTGTTCTCGAAAATGGAGAAAAACGAAGTGCGAGCCGTTATTAAATACCTCTGTTTAAAAAAGTTAACGACGCAAGAGATTCATTGCGATTTGGAGGCAACATTAGGAGAAGACTCTCCTAATGTTGGAGCAGACGCTCCGCCGTATTCCACTGTCGCAAGATGGGCTTCTCAATTTCGAGTAGGGAGAACGAGCACGGAAGACGAATATCGTTGCGGCCGTCCATCGACGTCAGTCACCCAATAAAATGTTGCGAGTCGAGAAAATTGTATTGAGCGATCGAAAGGTTACCATCCGATACTTAATTCAAGAAACGGGCATTTCATATGGAAGTATTCAATCCATATTGAAACAATCTTTGAATATGAGAAAAGTCTCCGCAAGATGGGTGCCGAGAATGTTAACCGACAGTCAGAAACAAAATTGACTTGACATTTCGAAGATATTGTTGGACAAGTTTCAAGAAGATTCTGAAAACTTTTTGTCTCGTTTCGTAACAATGGACGAAACATGGGTCCATCATTTTGATACCGAGACAAAACAGCAATCTTCGCAATGGAAACGGCCATCATCACCGACCCCGAAGAAGTTTCGTGACACGGCATCGGCTGGCAAGGTTATGGCCTTAATATTTTGGGACTCAGAATCTGGGCCAGATCTGGTGAATAAGGGGGGTGGTCAACCAATTCGAAGCCAGCTTGCTGAATGGCATCCATCGCAACTGCCGACCTATGCGCGGGTGCGTTGTCGTGATGAAACAGCACGCTCCTTCGAAGTTTCCCTCTCCTTTTCTCTTTGATAGCATTCCTCAACTTGGGAATTAAAGCTGCATAATATTGGCCTGTAATAGTGGTTCCACGCTCCAGGTAATCAATCAACAATATCCCTTCTGCGTCCCAAAATCATCATCATCATCCCAGCGTTATATTCCGGTTGCCACCCAAACTTTCGTTTCGGTGCCCGGGGTCCGCTTTCCGACTTTTTCTACTCCACTTCGCGCGATCTTCAGCATCCCTGGAAGTGAGCCCATTGGCACGCATATCACCCTTTACGACGTCAAGCCAGCACTTTTTGGGCCTACCTCTCCTGCCGGGGCCCGGCGGAGGCGGCATGGCCAGGCGTTTCTTTCCCACGTAAGCATCCGGTTGCCGTAAAACATGGCCATACCAACGGAGCCGACACTCCTGCAATTTATCTGTAATGTCACGGACATGAAGACTGCCGCGAATGCGGGAGTTCCTAACGCGGTCCTTCCGCGTCACTCCACACATCCACCGCAGCATATTCATCTCCGTGACACGCAGTTCCTGCTTGTGTCGCTCTAACACCGGCCACCCTTCACAGCCGTATAAAAGGACAGGCCTAATGATGGTCTTATAGACCTGTCCCTTCACCTTTACTGGCATCTTGGGGTCACAAATGACACCAGTTACCTCACGCCATTTGGCACACGCGGCAGCAATGCGTGCCTTGACGTCGCAATCGATGTCACCAGACGCGTGAAATACAGATCCCAAGTATTTCACTTGGTCCGTGCGCTCGACTGTGTCGTCGCCTATGCGTTCGGGTGTGGGATCTGTAGAGTTACAGGCCAAGTACTCGGTCTTCGCCACATTGATTTGTAAAGAAGTGTTATTGACCAATTAAAACTTTAATCCTTGATCATAAATACTTCTTTATAAACCAAAAATAATTAAATAATAATCTAATAGCTCGACGATAAAATTCACCAGTTACTTAGTTTTTACATCTATGGGCAGTTCCTAAAGACTGCCCCGCATGTTTTTTTAATGCAAACAGGCGGGTGGATTCTCGATATATATATTGCTTATAGTATTCTATGAGCATTGCCAACGACCTATTTTATGACACAGGATCAATAGAGAAGTATTGGAAAAAACAAGGTATGTGGAAAATAATACAAAAAGAAAATGCATTTCTTGTCATTGTTTGTATTCACCATGTGAACGTCGAGGCCATCCAACTCCTCGACACCACGGACATAGTGAGAAGACTAAGAAGGAAAAAACCTTTTGAGTTAGTTTAGTGCAGTGCTAGTGTAATGTAGTGAAACAGGTACTACTACAAAGAACACAAGAACAAAGTGACTTCCCCTTAATAGAGACATTAAGAAAAGTGTTATTGGACACATTCTTAGTAAAGTCTATTTAGCAAATTAAGTTAAATTTATATTACTAATTAGTCTACGTATAAGGCTAGATTGTAATTTCAAATGAGTTACCAAAAGGTAGATCATTTTCAAGAAAAAAAAAAAAAAAAAAAAAAATTGTTTGTATTACTTTTTACAGTGGTTATACCATAATTACGCCGTATACAAATATATTTGATTTCATTTCTAACATACTGATCCCAATCTACAATTATGTCTTAAAGGACTAATCTTTTAAATCCTCTTTCGAAAGAACCTCGATAAGGCAGTCGATCTTGCCGCACGGATATCGAGTTCAATCATATCAATTTTCTTATTACTTTCATTTCTTTTAAAATTAGAACAGAATATTTCATTTAATTTTACTAAAATATATCAGGAAATTATACAAAGCACGCCGACGTGTATAGTATGAAACTCATCATCATTGAACTGGTTGTTCTCAGGTATATCAAAATCTAGCACTTTGGATCCTAGACTCAGTGGAGTATTGGCATTGGTATTGACAGTGGCCAAGCCTGCCTGGGCGGCAGGCGTAAGCGAAAGCGTATCCCACCCTTCTGGGCACCAGGCAGAAGAGGAACCAAGTGCAGTCAAAGGGCAAAACTTCAGCTTTTTGAATTGACTTTAGACCAAAATGGCGCAAAAAACCCCAAATTATATATGACTAAATTTTAGTTTTAAAAAGCGATTGTCGTCTGGCTTCCCAACCCTGAAAGTAAAATGCACGTTTTCTTCTTCTTTTTTTCTTTACTACCATATGTACGGTATTCACCGTATTTTGAGGTAAGTTTTTTTGTACTTACATCTCCTTGACTCTTTACGTCAAGTCAGTGACGGAGCCAGTTTCAGCCATGAAATAGGTTAGTAAAAAAAATTCGCTTCATAACAGCTGTGAAGTGACTCTACAAAATAATTAAATATGGAAATTGAAAAATGCTAATGTGGTGTATGGTTCCGGGTTTGCATATGTTAAACGACTGGTGCATTTTAAAATAGTTTATTTAAAACATCGAGGAAACGTTTAAAAGAAACTATGATATTTTATAAAACTATTTACGGTTACGATCGCGCGTGGTCAGATGGCGACTGCCAACTGCCAACGGTGGAGTATTACGACTGGAGGAAAGTCCCAGGCGGCCTGCCACGCGTGGCGCGCTTCGGGTATCTACCGGCCGCTATACTAATTAAAAAAGTGAATACGATTACACAAAGATTTGTGCCTTAACTAGCCTTTTTTGGAGAAAATCCTTTATGCAAACGCCACCACTGGGGGCTCGTGGGATAGTGTGTGGGACTCCTATGCAATGGGCTCCCACAGTTGACAAGGAGACCCAGTTCGCTGGTTAATACACTAAAATCAGCACAATATTCCCCATTCTCCGACATCTCGGCGGAGGTGTTTCCTGTGCGCTTCCGGAGTGCCTTCACTTCACTAATTTATGCTAAGTTTATATTTTTATCTTAAGTTTATTTGTAACCAAAATTCTAAAGAAATATTTTATTTAGCACATAATGGCTCACTGTTACACAAATTTCATATATTCGAGTATAGCATACATCTTTAGCCATTCTACTAGAGAGGTCCCCTAATCTGATTTTGTTAAAATACAATCTGCGGTTAATTAATAAAAAAGAGTAAACCTTATCCAATTAGATCCGTTTGGATTTCGGAGATGTATATTTGAATTTCGTATCCCAAATAAAGCAGTCTGTTCAATTTATTACTTCAAACAAAAAATGTTACTAATCCGAAAAATGGTGTTGAGCAATATACCTATATAAAGTGTAATAATTTTCACACAAATATGTTATCATATCTATAATAATCCACCGTTAAGAAATTAAAGGACACGTTCGTTAGAAAATACTTCAACGCTTGTAAGGAATAATATTGTTTTAAGTGTGAATGTACATAACTCATTCTGCCCTGATGTTTGTTTATTGAACGTAGACAAATGAATTAATATTGTTGTCCACGCGACAGTATTTGTGGTTAACAAAACATTTCAACCCAGACATTTTTACGAATAATTATTTGATTTATTTTTTGACAAATAGCTAAGCGGATGTCAATTATAATTTAATGATTAATATTTCTACAAGATCTCGTCTTTATTATGAATACGTAATATTGGTGTTAAAATGTTATCTTTTCCGCGAGGCCTTAAATTTTCAGTGTAATTTTCAATTCAATGCTCTAAACTGTTATAATAATAATAAATTATAGAAAATAATACTTTTGCAGGTTGAAAAAAAAATTACATGACTATTTCAACAAATGAGTAGATTGTTCGTCTGTGCATTTTGAGATTATTTTGTTTAATTCGATAATTGGACTACTATAATTGTTATCTACAAATATTAGTTCAAGTTTTTTACAACAGGCATATGTAATAAAATTCCAGCGAGCAGCTCCGCATGAGTCATATACAGCTATTACGGTGGAGTGGCTTGTTGTCTCTTTGAATTGCGTTACGATCTTACCAAGATTTTCAAGTTCAGAAACTTCACCTTACTAAACAATGGTTGAACATTATAACTTTTCGTATGGAAAGGTCTGTAGTTGACAAAGGAAACAAAATTGATGAATGTCGATATTTGCAAATAATAATAAGTATATGAAGAACTATTCTTTGCCAATATCGAGCCTCAGGCTTATATCATTGATGTATGATATATATAAGCGGGAATAATTGTTAAGTGGTTAATAAAATCTATTATACACAATATTATGTTTAACACTTAGTCTAGGGGAAAAACCACACTTAACCAGTTCCCAGGCCCGGGGGGACCGAGGAATATGTGAGACTCCGGGAATGATGATCGACCTCCGACTACCCACTAAAAAACCCGCTGTCCTATCGCTTGTGCATGGGTTCACGGATAAACGGCCTGCTGATCGAAATTAAATTCTTTTAATGTTAATATTCCAAATTTAAAGTTAATTATTATATAATCCAAAAAGTTAACGTAAATAACAGCATTTTTAACATATATAACGTCGCACATGTTAGGCTTTATGTCAGATGTGTTATGTTTGAAAGATATGATCTGCTGCGTAATTGCGGGCTGTATCAGATGGACTGGTTTTATTGAGTAAATTGGAACAAAGGAGAACTAGGCTAACCAGATACGGGCAAATCACTTCGTGAGAATCGTTTTGCAGCTACTAAATTATCGTAATAATTCATGTGTGACAAGGTCTAGATCAGTGATTCCCAAAGTGGTCTATATCGACCCTAGGGGTCTATGACAACCTGCAAGGGGTCTACGTCAGCGAAAAAAAATTTGGGGGTCCATGAAATGAAAATGGGGGTCCACGATAGTGGATTTCAACAGATACACTGATAGTACCTATTTACTTACATCATACTATCTTATAATATCAAAACATATACATTATTTATAAAAGTACCTATGAAGTAAAAAATGTATTATAGGTATATGTTTATAAAATTGTGTAAGTTGTAGGATGTTGGTATTCGCTTTGTGGTCGCAATACATTTTGAACTTGTAAAAACCTGAGAGTCGCAGTCTCAGAGCTTCGCTACCTTGCACTGACTTGTTCAATTCGTCACTCTATAAATACGAATGTGGGACAAATACGTTTATTCGTTTCCTGAATCTTGAAAAGGAAAGTGCTAAGAAAATATTTAAAAAAATATAAACAGATAGTATATCACAGAAATTATAGTGAGTCAGTGTTATTTTGTTTGAGAGTGCTGGAGAAAAGTAAGTACATTATTTTTTATTAAATTTTAGTTTTGTACTCGTAGTTAGCAAAGATAGATAAATTACGCCAATCAGGACTTTAGTTATTAGTAGTTTAATATTCAATCATGCAAAATTACACGAGTACTCCTCAATAGTATCTTTTTGAAAGTTTTAGCAATCGGTATTATAATTACAGTGCAATCTCCGTAATTCGAGCTAATTGTTGCAAGAAGATGTTCGAATTATGGAATGTTTTCGGAAAAATCAAAAAATATTTTTAATATACAGCTGCTGATTTTCTGTCTTATTTAAATAATTTAATTTTGCCCACAGATGTCTGATGCCATGTCCGAATCTAAAAAGAAATGTAGACAGTACAGTGTTGATTATTTGAAATTTGGCTTCATTCCATCATTGCCGGACAAACAATCGCCTATGTGCCTTTTATGCAACAAAGTTTTGGGCAATGACGCTATGAAACCATCTAAACTGCAAGATCATCTGAGAAGATGCCACCCTGATAAAACAGAGAAAGATTCGAAATACTTTCAAACACTCAAAGATAAACTTCAGAAGAGACCTATACTGGACAGAATGTTCGCTTCGACGTCACAAAGAAATGATGATGGTTTGCGGGCGTCTTACAATATCTCGTTACTTATAGCAAAATCCGGAAAACCATATACTATCGGAGAGAAGTTAATTTTGCCAGCCGTTGAAGAGGTTTTAAAAACTGTTTTACACAAACCTGCATCTGATATCATTAAAAGAATTCCCTTAAGCAACAATACTGTTGAAAGACGTATTGATGAAATGAGTTCTGATATTGAAAGCTTCTTAGGTAATTATTTGCAACCGACCCATTTCTCTATACAACTGGACGAGTCAACTTTACCTGATAATGCAGCATTATTATTGGCATATGTTCGTTTTATTATGAATCAAGAAATCTACGAAGAACTGCTCTTCGCAAGAACTTTGATAACAGTCACTAAAGGTGAATCAATATTTCATGTTTTGAAGGATTACTTCATTGAAAAAGCAATTCCTTTATCAAATATAATATCAGTTAGCTACAGATGGAGCACCTGCCATGGTTGGACGTTATCGTGGATTTATAAGCTATTTAAAACAAAATGTGTCAGGGGTGTTAGCAATACATTGCGTCATCCATCGACAACATTTAGTTGCTAAAAATTTGAGTGTTAGATTGCATGAATCGCTTCATTTAGTCATTGATGCAGTAAACCGAATCCGAAGCAACGCGTTGAATACGCGGTTATTTGCGCAGTTGTGTGAAGAAAATGACGAACACTTTCATCAATTACTCCTTCACACTGAAGTACGCTGGCTGTCGAAAGGCTGTTTGATATGATTTTTTGCAGTTTTTGAGACTATTTTAGAATTTCTGGATACTAAAGATAAAATTTTAAAAGAAAATTTAATGAAGAGGAAAACAGACATCGCCTATTTAACAGATTTGTTTACAAAATTTTATATGGTTAATTTGCAATTACAAGGCGACAGTTTAAATTTGATTAAAACAAAGTCCATCTTATCAGCGTTTCTTGCCAGAGTTAAACTAATGAAGCAAAATATTGGACGGGGCGAATTTTCTCAGTTCCCCAATTTGTCACAGACAAGCTGCCAGGAAGACGACGTTTCAACTTACGTTCAACATTTAAATGCCCTCTATTCAGATTTTGAATCTAGGTTTGAGGATATTTTGACTATGTTAATACCACCGTGGATAATTAATCCATATGGTGACATAGAAGAAACGAATGTCATAATACAAGAAGAACTGACTGAACTAAGTACAAACGAAGAACTTAAGGTTCAGTTTAAAAACGGATATCAGCAATTCTGGCTGCAAAACAACATACCCGTTACTTATCCCGTATTATGGAATATAGCGAGGAAATTTTTAATTTCCTTTCTATCGTCATACCTAGTGGAAACTCAATGCTGTTACCAATATCCTAACGAAAAAAAGAAACAGACTGGACATCATTAGCCGAGGAGATTTAAGATTAACCCTTACAAAATTGACGCCAAATGTTGATAATTTATTATTAAAGCATCAGGTTCATCCTTCTCACTAAAAATATTGACTTATTGCTTATGTTATTTTATTTATAGTTTATTTTATGTTTATTTAATGTTACGTATATTTTACATAACAGATACAAAATTTTATTTTGAGTAGTTTTAATTTAAATTCAATTAATAAATGTATAAATTAACATGTGTTTTTACTTTAAGTTTTTAACACTAAACTTCACTACAGTTAGAAATTTACAGGAAATCAATATCATGTAAGTAGGGTGTCTACCCAACACAGAAAAACATGGCAAGGGGTCTACGACACAAAAAAGTTAGAGGAACTCTGGTCTAGATTGTATATTTACATAGAATTGTTTTACAGAGTGTTATGTATTTAGCACAATGAATTTACCGCGAATATTTCTTGTATCGAGTTAATCGTATCTAAGCAAATGCATTGCCACCCCTATTCCACGACGACGCTGCCATCTCTCGACTCGTTCATTCAAAATATACGCTGCGCACGCGTCGCGTCGATTTCCGTTGTTCTATTCCAATATTTCAAGAAACTAACTAGCGCAACCGAAATTAGTTCATGCCAGTGCCTCCTACAGCCATAATCGAAGAGCCCCAGCAGCACGAAGACCGAGGTAAGTGGTTGCGCATTTGTGTTGTTGAAGTTCCATTCCCGATACCGAACACAGAGGTTCTTTTTTCCTTACAGGGGCTGATTAAGAATACTAACCCCTGCGGTCGGAGTCTTCCTATCGTAAAAGGCGACAAAATAACCCCAGCTATACGATAGGGCTCCAAGCCCATCTGGATGGCAATGACCCTTGGTGTTAAGTTCGCCGCCATAAAAACATTGTATTATGTTCCGGCATTAGTGCCCCAGATTCCTATGTCCCTATGAGGCAGCGGAATATTTTCACTCCGCCCCTGTACGGAGAGAGAGTTAGTTTCATGAAAACTGTGTCTTTTTAGTTAGATATTGAGATATTTACGTGCTAGTTTTTTCTAATAAAGAGAAGTATAGTTGATAGACTTCAAACGTCTCGTCATGGGTTCAGATTTCATTAAGTGGACGACCGACGAGAACATTAATTTGTTTTATATTTATGACTTCAATGTCAGTAATAAAGTACTACAGTTAATGAATATATATTATAAACTAATTTGCAATATTTTTAATCGTAGTTCTAATATCAATAGAAATTGCTAGAACTGGCTAATATCTGATTCTAGATGTATCATTAAAATTACTTGTTATTGTATTTGACTTAAAATCAATGTATAATTGTACATAGTTCAGTGTTTGGAATTACTAATGTTCATGGTCTACTTCTTACTAGGAATACAGCACTACACATCAATCACAAAGAAGTGAGACATTAAAATACATTTAGTGAAGATAAAAATGACATTTTAACATTTATCATTAATCTATAATATATATTATTTATATATGGGATAGCAGCATGTTCGCAATGCCACTGGAGTTGCAAACACCTATAGGCAACGGTAACTGCTAAATTCTAAGCGGGCCGTCAGCCTGTCTGATGTCGTACAGCAAGAAAAAAATACATAAAGAATATTTGTTGGGTTGTGTATAAATATCATATCAAAGTATGTACATATTATTTCAACTGTGCTATTTTTTTCTAAAATATTTATCAACAATTTTTTTTGTACATTTATACCAATATCTAGAAATACTTTCTAGTCTAATCTGTCTAAAAATGTGCTTTTTTTAAAAAATAAGTCTAAAGTTATTGAAATGTCAAAATAGTTTTTTTACTAAATCTAAAAATACAATGAATTTTATGACAACGAGAAGTCAGTCATACATAGTTTATGACACATTGGGATGGATGGCTTTTCTTTCAACAAATGTCCAAAACGTTTTTGTCACGTTTTAAGATACGATCGATCACGATCGATCCACTGGGCGCTTAGCTATATTATTAACACAAGCCATCATTTACTTATATTCTCGTAATTTCATTATTCAGTAGAACCTCTGTAAGTCGAACTTGAAGGGAGATGCCAAAAATTCGAGTTACAGAGTTTTTGACTTTTGGAGGATTTCGACTTAACCAATTTTGTAAGGAAACATTCGACCAGTAGAGGTTAAGATTTATTCTAATTTACAGAGATGAATTAAATAAAGTTACTGAACATGACAAACAAGAAACAATGCTAAACATCGGTATACTCAAGTTATATTCAAGTATATTCAAGTTATACAGGGAAAATAAGTACCGAATTTGCTTATAGTGACTTACTAATTATTTTGAGCTACGAAGCTTTACGGTTAGGGGGTTGAAGGGAAGTACGGCTCACTTAATAAGCAGTTGCCGTCGCTTATAGATATTTGCGATGCTAGAAGCACCGTTAACAGGTTGGAGTCACATGGAGTGCAGAAACCTGGGTTACTAATGCTGAAACACAACACAAAGTTATTATGGCGGCACACTTATATACCAGGTGGTCGCCATCAAAACTGGCTTAGGGCTCTACCACGTAGCTAGGGTTGTTTTGTCGCCTTTTACGATAAGCCGACCCTGGCAGCAGGGGTTAATATTCTTACTCTATCTACTATCTACCCTTGCACGGAGAAAGTAAATATGACAATTTTGAGATTTGGAAGACCGCTGGCTCATTTTGTAATTTTTGTCGAGTTAACACATCGAGTCGAGTTTCTAATTATCACATAAACTCAAAAGTACATACATACATATAATCACGCCTCTTTCCCGTAGGGGTAGGCAGAGACCACTTCTTTCCACTTGCTACGATCCTTCCATACTTGTTTCGCTTCGTCCACTTTCATTATTCCCTTCATACATGCCCTTCGGTTTAGGGTACTCTTGACCTGGCCTTTTTTCAAGACGTCCCTGATCTGGTCTCGAAACGTCCGCCTAGGTCTACCCCTTCCAACACTTCTATTCACACTCGCCTTATACACTTTTTTCGTCAATCGTTCTTCATTCATTCTCTCAACATGGCCAAACCATCTCAGCATACCTTTCTCAATTTTTGTCACTACATCTTCTTTCAGTGTCAAAAGTGCATGTGAAAATAAAATAAAAAATGAATAATTGTTAAAAGTATTTTTTTATTAATTATTAGAATTATGGACATCAAATTTATATATCTGCATGGTAGAAATTTCAATCAATTTGCCGCAAAAAAACCTAATATCATAAAAAAACCTAATTAATTTAGGAATATTTAAGGAATAGGTATAAAAAAGAAAGATTAATAGACACAGAACCCGGCACCGTGTATCAACGTTAAGACCGTTGGTAGCGCCATCGTGTGGAAGGCAAATGTTGGAGATAACAGTAATTTGTTGTGGTAAGACGTGCCAAGATATTTGAATTTTGGCCGCGTCTGCTGCGTTTTCATAAAACATTGACCCAGGACCTATAAAGGGAAGTACCGAAGTTTTTGAAGATGTTGTCTTATTTATTAATATTCTTTTACACAGTATTAATATATTCAGTTTTTGTAAGTATTTTATTTTCTGTAATAGTCTAATAGAAATAAAATCAATTGGTTCAGTGTGAATCGTAATATTATTGAATTATATTTCGACGTAAATTTATCAGCAAAGTCATGCTTATTCAAATATGATGAATATACATAAAATATAAAAAAGCCTGTTCATTAGCAGTTAAATTAATTTAATTCAGGATCATATTTAGACTCCCTGAATTGGCTGAAACTTGAGTCGCACAGCGTTCTAACAAACATACAAATAACAATTATGCAGATCCATACCAAAACTATCAATAAATTATTTACAGATCGCAGAAATATTTTAACCTCTGTGGGATCGTACATAGGTACGTACGTACATAGGTCGTATCCATAAGGACACAACGATATTAGGACTTATGTGACCATTGAAGCAGCCGTGTCGTCATTTGTTACATCTTGAAATGGGATTTGTGAGGTATTTATACACTATTCTCATCTTAAGACTGTATCTTGACCTCCATCGGTTTTTCAGGAGAATCCCGTCTCGTAGCCCACGAGATACTCATGTCCCCTAACTATTGAGTAGAATGTGTGAGTGTTGTGTTGCGTACGCCTTCGCTTTCTTCTTTTTCTTCTTCTGATCTTATCCTGGTGTGTGTTTGATGTATGTGCATCTTGATTGCATGTTTGTGGATCACCACAATTACAGATCACTGTAATGTGATAGTGTGGTAAACGGTTATAATTATTGTCCACATTAATATTTAATATATAATTATAGAACGCATTATGTTTCGTAGACCCTTCAAAGTCTAATATATTATTTTTTAATTTCCTCGGCTTCTCACTCTACTGTTACTCGCAGGGACAAAGTTATGGCTGGGTTTACCCAGACACAACTTTATTTATAACTTTATTTTTATTAAGTTAGATATCGCATGCTTAATCATAAACTGACCTAACTCAAAAAACCTGTTTTTTGGGAAATCGCAAAAAACGTTTTGTCATTTACTACTTATCCCATATATTGACTTATAACTAAATAGTGATAACTCAGTGTGGGAAAGAGATATCGAAATAAATCTTAGTTTGGCTGATAGAGAGCGTCGATACAATGCTACCCGTTATATTAACTCACTTTAGACCTAAATCGTAATTGGTCAGTTTATGTTAAGCATGCGATATATTTTCATGTTGAAAACATGCGCTTTAAGGATTATTAAAATACGTATTTACCTTTACGTAAGTTTATTTACGTCTGAATAAAGAAATGCATATATTCTATTCTAGTTGTTATATTAAATTTTATTCGTGATAAATATTGTTTTGTTCGTACAATTTTCGAGGTTCCTACTAAAGTTTTTTAGCTGTAACTGTCGAGCGTTTACCTGTACATCGATCTGAGGGTATTCGCTACGAGTGCTGAAGAACGAGCGACAACCTGAGATTCGTTTTGTAGTATTTAGTCTTGAAACAGATATGAGTACAACTCCATTGCCCGTTTTGCAGTCGTTGCTCCAAAGTAATCAACTTCATTAGCAAGTTACAGATTACAGATTGTATACTGCGGTTGTGCACATGGGATTTTATCCAACGAAGTATTTAACATAATTATACTACGCTTATACCACGGAACAATATAACTTTCAAAGTCTAGGTCTATGTTGGAACCTGCTGGAAAATAGAAAAAAAATCGGTGTACCGTTGCGGCCGGGGACAGTTTGTCCTAAAAAGCGACATATCAACTCTAGCTAGGTGAGTTCTAAGCCATAATGCTGGCATAATAACATTGTGTCCTGGTATAAATGATTTATGTTCCAGTTCCCCTGTGCGGGCAGCAGCGTGTTAACATCGCAAAAATTCATATGGGAAGACAATTTCTTATTATTAAGGTCGTCAGCGTATCTGCTGTTCCACACCAATCAAAATTACACTTATTTTTAGCATATTAATAGGTGAAACATAATTTAATTGAAGGTTAAAAAATAATGATAAATATTGCTTGTTATTATTGCCAAGCTAATCGCAGAACTCACTTTTTAAGTGTTCACATAATAACAGTTTAATTTAAATATGTACTTGTATTTTAATCTCCAAGAATAGATATTACTCCTTAAACTAAAGACATAACTCTCTTGGCTGCCCTCTGAATGGTTCTAATTTAGGTTTTATGTTCGCATTTAACAAAAGCTGCGACCCTCGAGGGAATATTGGGCACACTTACGTACATTCTATACAAATATTTGTCTTTTTATACAAAGCCTGTGAATACGTGCCCTCACATACGTAGCGGACATTGTGGCTACTCAGTTGAATTTGTTGTTTTATATAAATAACCTTGCTTCAGCTTGTGGTAACCTTTTTAGTTTCGTGTGTACCAACCTCCTCACAAATATACGTGTGATTAAATTTCGATGAGTAACTAGTTCTTTGGCACCGTAATTGTTGCTAAACACTTAAAAATACTTTGCAATTCTCATTAAAGCGATTTTTTTCTATTTGCTTTTTTTATTTGGATTTCCAAAATGTGAACGGTCTAGTTATTTGTCAAGTTTTAAATTACATAGGTCATTTAATAATTACACCTAATCACATTAAAATATGATTGCTTCTGGTTTAAAACGTAGTATGTCTAAACATAATGGTGGCTTATACATACACACTGAATGTATTAAGGATTAGTCTAAGCGGGAAAACGATAATCGTAAGCATTTCAAGTATTTAAACGTAAACTAATTCTTTTCAAAATAAAATAAATTAAAAACCTTGTACGATATTATTTGTGTTCTTGATACACATGGTGAACAAAACGATTCTTTAAATATTCCAGTCTGAGTGAACATATCCGTCAATTGCTTAGTTGTAAAAGAAGCCATCATGTGCTTTGTTCGTGTAAAAATAAAGTTTTAATACGTTAAAAGCGGATAATTTAGTTTCGACATTTTTATTCTTATTAATTAGGCATTGGAAGCCCAGCTAGTCATAAGAAGAGTACTGAATCACTTAAATAGGTGGTTGTATAGATGACAAATGGTTCACTCTGGTTACTTGTTCATGAATTGCCAAGAAGGGCTTCAGAGTTAGAGGTCAGATGGCAATCGTTCCAGTAAAAACTCATTTTACCACATCAAAATGTAGTACATGAATTCATATATGACGACCTCCGTGGCTAACGCACTTCGGTACGCTTGCGGAGGTCACGGGTTCAATTCCCGTCTCCTGTCTGGGTGTTTATTTAAGAAAGAAAATTATATACAGGGTGACTTTGACAAAACCGTCCAAATTTTTTTTACGCACTAAACATCATTTAAGGAACCTATTTTTGCAAAAAAAATTGTATGTAAAATTTTCACCATAAAATATTTCATATATGATCATTAATTCAATCGTACAGAATAGTCCTATTGTGCAACCTTCGTACGTTAACCTGTTACTACCCGTCTGTCTCTCCCGCGTAAATGAGTACTGCGTATTCGCTCGCCCGGTGCAATGCCGCCGTCCTCGGCCTTTTACTAGGTCAGATGGAGATGTCATTGATACTCTAGCGCCGTATTATGTAAATTGCGAGTTCTTTGAATGACGGTGATGCTGATTACTCAACATTTTTGTACTATGTGATACAAAACTAAAATACATGTTTCTCATAACTTTTACTAAAGATTCTTCTGTGTGAATTTGGACGGGTTTGTCAAAGTCATCCTGTATGTAGTATATTAGTTATATAGTGCCCATAATACAAGTGCTATGCTACTTACTTTGGGACTAAATGACGCTGTGTGAATTGTCTTAGTATATTTATTTATTTATATTAACTACTAGCTGTGCCCGCGACACCGTCCGCGTGGAATAGTGACTTTGGGCAGCATTTTTTGGATAAATCTTATGGTTTATTTTGGATTACAAACGCTATTGTTCGATCCTTGCATAAGGGTATTTGAAATCCCGCCACCTGATTTTTGTTTTCTACCCTCACTCTCGGTGAGGTAAAATAGTGAAAGCGAGGGTAGGACGGAGAAATAAAGACTAGTGACCGAAAAACCACTAAACTGGCAGGACGGTCGACGTTCGACCTCCCTGACCAAGTAACGCTCAAACCAAAACTGGACGGGACGGTCGACGTTCGACCTCCCTGGTTACTCTAAAATTTAATTGGCCGTACCATTACAATCTGTGTGTTCAGTGTTGTGACTTTAGCTGGTGTCGTGCAACAGTTCCTCAGTGACCTGAAACAAGGTCAGTGCGAATTTCTTTGCCCGTTGCAGGACATCGCGTCTCTCCAGCCACCGCTCCTATCCCATCCTCTCTCATACAGTCCACTGCTCTCGAGCAATCCTTCTTATTCCCGTACGGTGCAATCTCGGTCCGTGACCGGCATCGTACACCTTGTTACGTTGTAACAAGAGATAATTATTCAATTCCTTAATACATAGTAATTATTTATAATTTATTTTCAAATTAATTCATCCAATATCGAGGGTATTTTTGCATAAACAAACCAGATAATTATTACTTTTAATAGAGGGTATTTTAGGCAAATAAACAGAATAATAATTTCTAATGGAGGGTATCCTAATGTTAATAATTAGATCGTGCACCTTAAAATGTAGGTAGCTTTGAATTTGCGTTGCTCAGTACTTTTCCATGCCACACCCAAAGGACACAAATTGACAAATCACTCGAAAAAGTGGGCAGTATCCTCTCGTGGTGGGAGCTGGTAGTTCACAGGAGTATAAAAAGGCAAAACAGCATTAGAAAAGCTTTTTCAACTGACATCACAAAGGTTACGAGAGGTCGTCCACCCGCTACCAACTTGGTCCCAAACGAGTGCGCGTTCTAAACATAGTAATCTCAAGTCTTAGTGCATAATCCCTCAGAAGAGGGTCCACTGTACGGGCTGAGAGCTGACGCCCCAGAAGGTCCCATCGCAGCCATCATTCGCAGCGGTCGCGAGGCAGCCACCCTCAGTACGGGCAGGTGCTGCTGACCAACTTGCAACAGTAGGGGACGACAGGCCCCGCGATAAAAAGGACGTCAACGACCCTCCAGGCGCAGGACGAAATCCCAGTTAAGTCACCCTTTGGGCTAAAGGGTACCAATGTTGCGACCCCACTTCCCAGTTTTAATTTTATCATTATCGGTTATACTATTATTTTCATTGATTTAATCTTTATTTATTACTTCAGTAACTTTCTTCTACAATAAACTGTTATTCAAAATATAATCTTTTAATTTCTCTCGTATTTGTCGACGACCGTCAGGTCGCCGTAACAACCTATAAACCCTAAAATATAAATAAATGAAATATGCAAATAGTCAGTTATCGAATGTAACTGATACGCCATGCGCCTCCGGAATACGTGCGTTCGAACCTAAAAAGCCAGCCTAAGCTGAACCCTATTTCATATGACTGATGATATAAATAGTAGGTCAACTTAAATTGGAAATATAAAATTTCCGAAACTTATCATTTTTAACTAAAACTATTTTTTTTTTCTAAAATAAAAATAGCCTGAGTTACTCTCTGATATATCAACTATCTGCCAGTGAAAGTCCCGTCAAAATCTATGCAGCCATTTCAGAGATTAGCCGGAATAGACAGACAGACAGACAAAAATTGGAAAAAATGTTGTTTTGGTATATGTAGCGTGTATACGTCCGAATGCACTTAGTAAAAAGCGGTTATTTTAATATTACAAATAGACCCTCCAATTTTATTTATTTGTATAGATGTTACTGTATATAAATAAAATACATAGGCATTCCGACGTACGTTGGCCGTCTTGCCATATTCTACATATCGTCGGCTTAATTGTCAGAATGCGTAACTCCACAAAATATCAAAATAAGACTTTTAAATTTAACTAGATGGCTATTTTTTTTATTTATTGCTGTAGGACAGCAAACAGTCTGACGGCCCGCTTAGAATTTAGCAGTTACCGTCGCCTATGGTTGTTTACAACGCCAGTGGCATCGCGAACACGCTGCTGTCCCGTAAGGGTACAGGAACTTGGGTCACTAATGCCGGAACACAACACAAAGTTGTTATGGCGGCATACTTAAGACCGAAGGTGTTGCCATCCAGACGTGCTTGTGGCCCTACCACGTAGCTAAGGTGGGTTGTTTTGCCGCCTTTTACGACAGGCCGACCCCGGCCGCAGAGGTCAGTATTTTTTCTCCGCCCCTGCACGGATAAAATCGGCTATTGGAGTATTTTGAAGGCTATCTATTGGATTGCTTCGTATGTTCTACAAATATATGGTTCATTTGTTATGAGTGATAGTGTTATGAGTAAAATAATTCCCATATATAGCAAAAACAAAGCTTTTACTTGATTCTGTTTATCCTAACTTGAGTTACGCATTCTGATAACTAAGCCGACGATATATTTAATTCTATTTTCTTGCATCAGAGCAAAATAAAACCAAATACCTTTATGAACAATAATATTGAATGAATTTTCTGGAAATTCAATGTGGCGAACAACCCTTCATTATGGAATAGCTTCAACGTACATTTTGCCTTTACAATTTATTGTGATATGAACAGATATCCTTTTAATGAGGAAAATCCTTCTCGCATATTTAAGCCACTTTTAAGTACAATATAATTAAACTGACGGACTTATAAACTGCATCAAAGTTCAGGATTACTTTGAAATGATTTTTTTTAATAAGTATGCAAACTTTTTAGATTAAATTATATAAATATGGAGGGACTGGCTCTTAATCTTAAAAAAAAGGAAAATTTAAAAATAGAACTGCAGTAAAACAAATGAATATAGCCGGGAAAAGAAAATTTACTTGTAGTATCAGATTTGCGTGTTATTTATAGCAAAGTTGTAACTTGATTCTCAATGATTTTTATTCTTTTGTCAATTGAATTATTGTCACCAGCAGAATTGTTGGGTTAGTTTTTTAACTCATCGAGAATTTTTGAACCATAACATGGATACTTCGTCCGAACAAGCGGCTCAAATTGTAGCATTGGTGCGGAAGGGCTTGGATCAACCAACGATTGGTAGAAATTTAAATTTAAACCAGTCTACGGTTTCTAAAATATACAGAAGGTTTGTGGAGACAGGTTCTTACAGAAGGAGAGGTGGTACAGGCCGGACTCGAGCAACCACCGGTCGTGATGACCGATTTATTGTTACAACTTCCTTGCGAAATCGTTTCCTCACGTCAGTTAACATCAAAACAGAGCTTAATGAAGTGCGTGGAGTAAACGTGAGTGCACGAACAATAAGAAGAAGGTTAAAGGAAGCGGATATCACCCCTTTTAGACCAGCAAATGGTCCAAGGTTGTCTGTAGCTCACAGACAAGCTCGCTTAAGATTTGCGCGTGATCATCTGAATTGGACAGAAGAGTAATGGGCCTCCGTATTGTTCACGGACGAGTGTAGGACATGTTTATACAGTGCAGATGGTCGCAGAAGAGTCTATCGTCGACGTGGGGAACGATATGCTCAAAGTTGCATTGAGGAGCGTGTTCCTTTTGGAGGCGGTTCGTGTATGGTCTGGGGTGGCATATCGATGAAAGGGCGAACAGAACTTGTGTTCATAGACATGGTCCGTCAAAACGGTAATAGAAGGGGTTTGACTGCACATCGCTACATAACAGAGATCTTAGAAGATCACGTGGTGCCTTACATGGGATTCATAGGCGAAAATTTTACTTTAATGCAGGATAACGCCCGGCCGCACGCTGTTGCACAAGTTCGACAATATTGCGAAGAGGTTGGGATACGTACAATGAATTGGCCAGCACGCCGCCTAGATCTTGAGCATGTTTGGGACAATTTAAAAAGAGCTGTATATGCGAGAAACCCTTTGCCCACGACAGTGGCAGCACTAAGAACAGCACTTTCAGAAGAATGGGACAATATTCCGCAAGATCTTTTAATAACCCTAATAAAATCTATGCGGAACCGATTAGAATCCGTAATAAGGGCACTTGGAGGTAATACACCTTATTAAAACATAAATAAACCCTTGCATAAAGTTTGTATCTATTGTTAAAACCAATTTTTTAATTAAACCAATTTTCCTTCAATTTCTGTTTTATCTTCAAAAAAGTCTTAAGGTCCTTTCCAGTACACAAACTTAAACTTAAAGATATGACCCTACGCTGTTTTAAAGTTCACGAATCAATCTAGAGGTTTCAATTTAAATCTGTATAGAAAGTTTGCATACTTGGTTAAAATATTTATTTCAAAGTCGTCTATTACTTTGATGCAGTTTATGAGTCCGTCAGTGTATTATATTCGTGATTTATGATTTAATCACGTATGATTTAGGTCCAATCCAGAATATAAATGTAATTAATGATCATTGCACGTATTCTAAAGTTTATAAGAATAGATGTTATTTAATATTTTTTATGATATTTATATTAAATACATAAAGTGCTTCCATCCGTGCTTGAAGACAAATCTGCCGGTAATGCGTCCTACCTACCCGGCTGGGTAGATGTATATGGACGCTGACGGCGGAACTGGTCCAAATACTTTAAATCTCTCAAGGAGCGAGTGCGGCATGCGTTTGAAATTCTTAACTCCTGGCGCCAAAGGAAGAGGACTGTCTGAACTAGCGCCTGATCTAGCCATGGTATTTACAAAGAACCATCTTTCTATTCTAGGATTTTTGCGTACTTTCTCATTTCAATAATGTTCTTTGTGGTAGTTAGTAATCCTATCTTGATTGAATTTGGATTCGACGGTACATAGGATTTTTTTCAAAAAAGATGCGTCTTCTAAAACTGCATATAACACGAATTTATAGAAAGCAACTCTCCTTTCAGGGTCCTCTTCCTGAATAACTTGCACAGGAGTATAATGGTAAGGATAGAACTTGGGTAGTTAAGTTACAACTAAATTACAAAATGTCTTAATTGTTACATATTATTAATTGTTAATTGATATTACTACTAAACTGTTACTGGTTCTAAATTTTATTTAAATTTGTATTTTTTGTTTTATTTACATTGGGTATTGTTTTTAATTAATTTTATGGAAATTGTAAAGAACGACCTTAAATTTAGTTTGAATACGAATTTCCGCCTGCTTCCTTTGTGATCATTTTTTTTTCAGTCTCTTTGAAATAAATTCCTAGTTGTTATGCATTGTTGGCGAGCTAAGAAAAAGGTTATGTTTTTAAAATTATTTACAAGCCAAGTTTCAAAACGTTTTTTTTTTGTTTTATAAGTCATTTTAGTGGAAAAAAATCTCAATAAAAGATTGAAATAATATCGTTTTTCATCTCGCATTTTGAAATTTGGACTGATAATTGTTGTTTTAATATTGATATATAACCAATGTTTAATCGTTTTTAGAAATCCGAAGAAAAAATGAGATTTAAACGAATACTATCTTTTCTTTCTTCACTTTTGCATAGTGCATTGTTACGACAACCTGACGGTTGTGAACAATTATTGGAAAAAAAAAAATAAACGATTATTAATGTAATACAAGTTTATTGATAACGTAAAGTACTGATAATGTGTATAACAAATGAATAAAAAAATATTCGGGTTATAATTATAACCGGGAAATGGGTCGCACACAGAGAGGTTTAATGGTAGTCAACCCCAAGGATGAAAGAGGCACTTATCTGAGGACTTGTCCCGCACCAGGAGGGTCATCAACGTCCTTTGTCTTATACGGGGCCTGACGTGTCCTGCTGCTGAAGGGGTCTGTAGCTCGAACCCGTAGTAAGAGTGGCCGCCACGAGACCGCTGCGAAGGTCGGCAGCTACGGTTTGTAGAGTACTACAGAAGCCCCCAGAACGGTCCTTCAATAGAAGGACCGTTCTGGGGGCGTCGCTTTCAACCCGTACGTACCCTCCTCTGAAACGTGTCGAAGATGCTTCTGTAGCGCGAAAGACCCGGCACCCTGACACCCTGGGCGACCAGGAGTGGCGTCGGTATCTTTCGCGATACGTTATTAAAACGCGAAAATGGAGTGGTGATAGCTTATGACCGGTCTTATAATTACTAATCAAAATAAAAATTAAATAATAAAAAAAATTAAAATTAAAATCTAACCCGGAATCAAACTAACTATTATTATTCGGACTATCACCATTCCACTACGCCATAAACACAAAGAAAAGTTTACATAATATTCTAAACAGAACAGGTAGTTTCAGTATATAAAAATAAAAAATTTATGAAATGACCTTCGTTATGTGAATCGTCGGCTTTGAAGGAAAAAAAATCCGTCATAATACGGTATCACAATATAACTTACATGTACATATTACAAGATCTAACTAGCGACATTAATTTTTATAAACATATATATGACGATACGTCGGTGGCAACAACATTAAATGCTTATTAAAACTACAAAAGATTCACAAGTAAAAACAGATATAACCAAGAATACGTACAAACCACGACGTTAACCACTGCGCGAGGACTACACAATGTATCTTTTTTTAAATTAACCCCAAGTAATAAGGTTATGAATTACACCCGCATGTCACTTCTCGGTTGCGTTCTGTTATTACATAAAAACTAACTTGCAACATTTAAATATTAAACAAAAAAGAATTTTATTTCGGATTAATTTTAGACACAAAACTAGGCAATAGCGTCTGACCCTAATGCACTTAACTTTATAAACTCACCTGAGGGTTGTATACGAATGCACTAAAACTTTTTTAGATTGATTAAATTACTACTTTTAAAACGCGCACACGTTGAGATAAGGTTGGTTTCGGGGTTGACAACCACTCGTAGCTCTTCCGGTGTTAGAATCCTTCTTCTCCGCTGGGTCTTCTTCCCCTTCTACAGGGGTAGGTAGGGCCTCGAGACAGGGCCTCTTTACCCGGCTTCAACTCAGGTGGCGACTACCCCCCGGTGACGTGGAGTTGGCCGCCGGAGCTCGCACACCTATGTGGCCGGCGGGGCGTCACGGCTGCCTGTCGATGGCTGTATCTTCGGCCTAGATGGCCATCCTGGAATCAGCTGAGAACATTAGTTAACACTCGTTGAGAACACTCGCTGGGGCCTTGGGGCCCCGGCGAGTGTGTGTGGGTGTGTGTGCGTTGGTGTGCGTGGGCCTGTTGCGTCGTCTCCCTGTTCGGACGACGCGACTAGGTCTCTCGGGGTTGGGCGCCAGCGTCCTCGGTGTTCTGGTGGTCGTGTGTGCAGCGGGGCAATGCCGTGGCGGTGATCGTGTGAGCCGTTGTCGGCGCGGTCGAACATTCGATGCGCCGATTTTGCTACGACTTCCCTCACACGGTCGATGCCCAAGTCGCGGCGGATAACGTCATTTCTGACGAACCGGCGAAAGAGCGATGTTCTGTTGCGCTTCTAGTCGCGCTAGCTGCGTTTTGGAGCATAGCGCTAGCCATGCTGGAGCGGCGTAGGTCAGTCTTGAGAGAAGATAGGTCTTGTAGATCCTTATCTTGGTTCTCATAGACATTCTGGAAGCGAGGACAGGTCGGAGTTGGGCCCTGACGGCGCGTGTCTGGTTTACGACATGCTCCACCTGGGCTTCCATGCTCAACGACCTGTCGATGTGTACTCCGAGGTACTTCATCGAGTGTTTCCATTCGATGGCTTCTCCTCGGAGCTTCAGTGTCGGTGGTGGTTTGATGTGGGTCCAGCGGGCGACTGCTAGCGCGGCGGTTTTGCTGACGTTAACCGCCATGCGCCAGTTGTCTAGCCACGCTGGAAGTGTGTCCAGGAGCCTCTGCATTCGTCGTGCTGCAAAATCTAAGTTAGTGAAATAGGCGCTGTCGTCTGCGAACAGTGCCAGTGTGATGTCTGGTTCTCCCGGTCGTGGGAGCTCAGGGGAAGTCGGGATGTCGTCTGTGTAAACCCCGTACAAGATTGGTGACAGGCAACTTCCTTGGAGAACTCCGGCAGTGATGGTCCGTTTTTGGGATTGGGTCGTTTGCTCAACCGAAACGTAAAAGTCCCGGTCCTGTAGAAATGATGCCACTAGTTGTACGAGTGCAGGTGGCATGTTGGTCTTGATTAGTTTGTAGAGGAGCCCCTCGTGCCAGACGCGATCGTAGGCCTTCTCCATGTCGAGGAAGACTGCGACCACATCTTTTCGCTCGTTGAGAGCAGTGGCTGTCATATGCAGGATTCGCGTCAGCTGAAGCGTCGTCGAATGGCCGCTGCGAAATCCGAACTGTTCCGCACGTAGTGCTATGTGCGGATATAATCGGCGCAATAACAGTCGTTCGAATAGCTTGGCGATATGCGGCAGAAGCGTAACCGGCCGGTAACTCGCTGGTAGTCGGCGATCTTTACCTGGTTTTGGGAGCATGACGACCTTACCGGTTTTCCAGACGTCTGGAAAGTGGTGTGTGCGTAGGATGCCGTTGAAGAGTCTCGCGAGCGCTACGAATCCCTTCCTCGGCAGCCGGCGAAGTGTGGCGGCGCTGAGTCCGTCGCATCCCGAAGCTTTCCGGAGTGGCAGTCGGAGTGCGGCTTTGCGTACCTCTGCGGGGGAGATGAAGTCTTCCCCTTTCAGGGGTGCGGCTGGGCGCGTCAGGAAGTCCTCGACGGTCCTCTCGACACGCTCGTAGTGCTGCTTGGTAATCCCTGAGGCTGCTGCTGGGATCGGGTGTGGTGAGAGTTTTCCTTCTAGGTGTTCGGCGAATATTTCCGCCCTGTCCTGTGGATCATGTGGTATGTGGGGATTGTGGTTCTGGTTAGTGTTTTGCAGAGGCTGTGAAGAGAGAGGGAGGCTCCGCTTCGTGTTCGGAGACCTGGTCGAGGTGTCTCTCCCAGGTTTCACCTCTCCACGTCTTCACTGCCTCAGCGATTTGTGCTGTTAGTATGTTCAGCCTGGTTTTAACCGTTGGACATCCTTCTTCTATCCTTCTTCTATCGCGGTTTCACCTTTTTATACTCGCCGCGAACGACGTGCTCCCACCTTGAGAGGACACCGCCCACTTTTCGAATGATTTGAGAATTTGGTTCATATGGGTGTGGCATGGAAAAGTACTGACTAACGCAAATTCGTAGCTACCTACGTCGTAAATACCCTCAATATTGAATGTTGAAATTAATTAGAAATAATTATTAAGTATATTTAGGGATTAAATATTCTACTCTTGTTACAACGTAACAGCATATGGGGGTTAAAATTATCGCAAATAGGCACCCCTATCACCTCCTGACGGGAATACGTCTAATCAACCTGTATATTGTATACGGAAGTTATATAATGTGTAATATTTTTGAATAATATATGTCGTATGTACATAGAAATATTATATTTCTATTATATATTTTGCACAAGTTAAAATCTCTCTATGCAGGGGCGGAGTAAGAGAACTAACCCCTACGGCCGGAGTCGGCCTGTAGTAAAAGGCGACAAAACAAACATAGCTACTTGTTATACATGTACTTGTTATATATGTTGGTAGGGCCACAAGTCCGTCTGGATGGCAACCACACTGGGTCTAGTATGGCGCTAAAATAGCCTTATGTTTCGGCATTAGTGACCCAGGTTCCTGTAACCTATGGGACAGCAGCGTGTTCGCGGTGCCTCTCTAGCATTACAAACATCCAAAGGCTACGGTAACTTTTTATTATTAAGAGGGCCGTCAGCCTGTCTGTCTGGAAAGAGCATTAACACAGAAAGAAAGAAAGAAAGAAAGAAAAATAAAAAATAATTTATTCAAGGCTTATAACTAAAAACAAAATTAACTAAAAAGAAACATATTTTCTTTAACTCTAAAAAGGTACCATAGGTATGAAATTTTTTGAAAAACATGATTTCACTAAATATTTAAGTAACAAAATGCGATGTAAAGTTGACCATATTTCGGTTGCGGCAAAAAAAAGGCACACAGTCCTCAGTCGCAGTATCGTCAGGATAAAGGCGACAGATAGAACATTTTTTCTGCTAGCTAGCATAAAAACCAATAGCCAGTTTCCCTTTCGGAGTCACATATGTTGCTCCTACAAAAAGCTGTAGCTCCTTTGTAATCAAGTAATTTTATTAGGCAACAGAATAAATAGGTTTTAGCGGAATTTTTTGCGTATTGTGGCGACTGAAATTTAGCTCAGAATGCAGTTCAACTATTAAGACTAAATAGTTGTGAAATGCAAATTCTAACCAAATATCCGGTATTAATATAATTGGTAAAGTATTATTTGATTTAAAACTGTAGCAATTTTGAGATTAATTCTTACAACAGTTGTAAAACTACTAAAAATCACTACATACTCGTGCGCTATATGTGTTATAAATTTTATAAATTGAAATATATTTTGATTTCTACTAATCCCATACTCACATACGGTCTAGACACGCTTGGTCTTCGGAGAGACGTTGCGTCTCTTTGCGTATTCTACCGTCTGTGCAGTGGGGGGTGTTCTGAGGAGCTATTTAGAATGATGCCTTCGTCGTCTTTCTACCACCGCACTATCCGCCATCGGCTGGGTGTTCATCCCCATTTCTTGGAGCCTCTTCTTTCTTGTACGAAACGGTTCTCAAGAACGTTCATGTCACATACTCTCAAGATCTGAATGAGCTTCCGGCTGAGGTTTTATCAGCGCGGTACGATATGGGGTTCTTCAAAAAAGGCGTTATAAAAATTCTTCGAGGCCGGCAGCGCGTTGGTAATGTATCTGGTGTTTCAAACGTCCATAGGCGATGGTGACCACATACCTGGATGGGCCCTTTGCCTGTCTGCTGAACTCATGTGTGGCAATGTCGCGTCTTATAACCTACGGGTCGTTATCTTTCTCTCTTGGAGAGACAGTATCAGAAAGAGAAGCATCATTGATTGATTCAAGAGTCTTTATAGATTGTTCCACTTGTAATAAAAAAGCACGCATTTTGTGAGCTTTCTTATTGCACTTTAGAAATTGTCAAGTATGCCGATATTTAAAGATACCAGTCATCCCTCATGAACTAGGAACTTTCCAAAATCCGAACATTTTGTCATACTGTCAATTGTAAATCGCAAGTTGTTTTTTTACAGCTGAAATCGCCTGTCAGGCAAATGGCCCACCCAATAGGTGGCTACCGTTACCTATACACGTTTGCAACACCAGAGGCATTGCTAGCGCACTACCACCTTCGAAGATGAACTGAAATCTAGTTTACTACTACCAGAACACCACAAGGTCATTATGGGGGCATGTCTTAAAACTATGTGGTTATCATCCAGTTGAGCTTAGAGTCTTACTACCTAGCGCCCTAAGCCGCTGGAATCCATATACTCCGCCCCTGCAAGAAAATAACTAGCGAATGATAGCATAAACTTTTCACATAACGCAATTAGTAACAAGTTTCGTTTCCAAATTAAGAATATAATAATATGGAACGCTTTAAATGTAATATATTATATCAAGAGTCTCTATTAAAAAGCACAATACTGTGTACTTGAATCGATTTTATGCTTAGATGAGCAATTAACCTTTGTTTCCCAGAAAAAAAAATTAAATGGCATTATTTGAGAACGAATTTTCTTTGTGAATTGAACGAAATTACCAACCATTGTATTTCTAGTCGCGTTCTTGTGACGGGAATGTTAAATTATGTGCGTTTTACTTAAAATTTAGTAGACACGAATTGAATATTTTTCATAAATTTTAATTAGGAATGAATATGGCCCATTTCTGTGTGATTTTTTTTATTAGAAAAGTAGATTAGATTATTAGAAGTAGACCTAAACAATCACGAATAAAATGATAAACATAACTTGTAAGAACCAGAGCCTTCCCTTCTTATCTATAAGTTATCTTGAATACTATTCAGAGGGAAAAAAGTAAGAGACAATTCGTAGGAACAGTATAGTATACATTTGGTATACAACCGGGACTCACACTAGGAAACCTAGATGCGCGCGTGCGCGCGTGGGTGCATGTGTGTGTGTGTGCGCGTGCGTACAAGTATGTTTATTATGCAAATATTTAGTTAATATACATAAAAAGTACGGTTTTATAAAAAGAATCACCCGCGTGCTTCAACCAACTTTTTCCGTCCGTTGCCGCTGCTCCGTCGTTTAAAACGACTAGCCTCAAAACATGAATAAAAAACTCAATCAACTTTCATTTCACAGTTGAACGCTCTAGTCGATTACAACACTATGCCTCCAAAATAAGCGAAATGGCGTATTACATATTACGCTGTATTTGGATCAACGCTTATCTAACAATTTTCTCCATGTAATTTCCCGTTCGAGTACACAATGAAAAAACACACTCTAGGTAGGTACATATTTTTTGTATTTAAATTATGTCTCTTTTCATTGAAACAAATTCTCATTAAAGCATACTACTATTAAACTGTTCGTTGCCAATAACGTCCCTCTAGGATCGCGGAGGATCGAGTTCATCAGTGGGATATTATCGGATATTACTATATAAACAGAGAAGAAATGTTACTACGCTAACTTTTGTCTGTGGCATCCCAGTGAGCAGTAATCTTTAGCGGTAAGGAAAACAACGACCTGCTATTTACATCGTATTACAATATTTATATGCATATGTTAGCAATATTACATTTTCACAACCACAGATTTAATCAATCAAGATAACCTAGTATTATTATTTCGAAAGGTGGCTATGCTAGTTTGTTCTAACCTAGTATCACTGCGTCCAATTTAATGAACTATTGTGATTGCCACATTTACTATAGCTCATTGGCAAGGCTTGCCTCGTTAATGTAACGGAGCAGTTTTTTGGCAGGAGCTGCTCGTATCTCATCCAGTTCCAGCATGTGCTTTCCTAATTTGAGATTACGTTTACGCATCAGGAAACAGCAGTAGCACAGCAGGTGCAGAGGCGTTTCATCCGCCTCGTTACAGAATCTGCAGGCTTTGCTATCCCTGATCCTTATGATACTGAGGTGCTTGTTTAGACAACAATGTCCGGTAAGCACCCTCGTTAGAGTGCATAGCTGATTCCTGTTTAGTGCAGTGCTTCAGACGCAAGTTTGCGGTTGTAGGCTTTTACTAGCACCTTGGAGTAATTTAGGCCTGGAATTGTGTTCCAGCGCTTAAGAGATTCACTGGTACATTGATCCCTAAGGGTGAGCCGGGTCAGGCTTTTGGGTATACCGCAGCACGGTTCAGGTCCGTAGTGCGCCCCCTTGACCCCAATCCGGGCGAGTTCGTCGGCTTTTTCATTGCCATGATACCCGCATGCCCGGGAATCCAGCGAAGGATTACTTTATTTTTCTCACCTAAAGTATTTAAGTAGTCCATGCAGTTTTTGACGAGTTTCGAGGCTATTATGTCTGAATTCAACGCCAACGTCTTTTTACAGATTCGTAGTACATTTTCAGAGTACGTAGTATGCGTAAAGGTCTCCACAGAACCGATTTAATGCGTTGCTTTGATCATTCGTCTTGTTTCTTTCAATTATGAAGGGGAATACGGTCGCCTCTATTTTTGTATACCTATTTTTTCTCAGGTATTGGCTCAGGTTTATTATCTATGATATTAAATGATATTAAACAATATTTAATATAATACTGAATACTAAACCCTGTGGCCGGAGTCGGCCTGTGGTAAAAGGCGATAAAACAACTCTAGATACCTGGTAGGGCCCCAAGCTCATCTGGATGGTGACCACCCCTGGTGTATAACACGCCATAATAACTATGTGATGTGTTACGGCATTAATGACCAAGGTTCCTGTACCCCTATGGGACAGCAGCATGTTCGCGGCGCCCCTAGCGTCACAAACATCCATAAGCGATGCAGCAGCCTGTCTCCTGTTCCTCAGCAATAAATAAAGTAGTACAATGAGCGCAAATATGTCTTCTCTGCCTCATCACAGAATCTGCAAGCGTTCCTTTTTTTTAGACAATAAAGCTAATTTAGCGCTCTTGTTAAGATGCATAACTGGTACCTATTTAATGATAGATCCTCAACCTTAAAATTAAATGTAAATTATAACCAGGAATGTTTTTAATTAATAAATGTTTTCACAATTATTTGTGAGTTATGTTTCCACAAATATAATGAATATTTAAATTGTATTACTATAATGTATTTTTTCCCGTAACAAATGACGAGATGAACGATATAATAGACGCTCTTTACAAGCGAGTGTGAGGTAGTTAAGAAAGAAGCAATTAGTAAAGGTGCGGGACGGATGAAGGCTCGCAAATGGTTTACTTTGAAACAATACTGATTCATTGTAGCTTGCTCCGTATGGATTGCTCGAACGCAACTGAGATGAAAATCTTCTAAGAAAAAGACTACATGCCACTTTCTGAAAATAAATAAGTAAACAAAGATTTCAAGTCTAGGCCTAATAAACACTTAAAATAAATAATATTATAACTTTAAACGGTTTTTGAATAAGATAAAACAACGTTCGATTGTAAGCTCGTGTTTATTTGCTGTTTACGATTCGGTACTTGTTTTCAACAGCTATGTTGTTTACCAACTTTATGTATGAATATTAATTTTTTTATAAGTTTTGCTTTGTTATATAAAGAACTTATACTTCAGGTTGTTTAAACAATCGCGAAATCGCAATTAATTTGCTGATGAATGTTGTATATTTTATGATAAATATATATAATATACAGTATATTAAATGTATATGACATAATATACTTCAGACTCCATATATAGTGAAGCGACAATCACAATGCTGTCAATAGAATTCTTGTTTTCAGAAAGTTTAAATTAAATTAATTTAATTACATTAAATTTAGATATCATTTCATTATCGAAGCTTTCCGGTTACATAAAATGCTTTTAGAACCCGCGGTTCAAACTCTCAGCGCAACTCTTTTTTTTTTCTTGGCAAATAAAACAAAACAGATATTGCAAACAATGTGGCTGAATTAAATTTTTTTTACCAAATCTTATTTATCTTACTTATCGGACTTAGCCACACCAAAAGAAAAAATTAATGATACCAATGATTCGGTTGTTGTCTGTAAACAAAAAGAAGTAGTCCATTGATTTGTTTTTGCGAGTCCCTGGTAAAGTTTTGGGGTAACAATATTGTTATTTCCACAGGATTAAATTTAAATATAATGCATATTTTATTTTAATAATATAAAAATAATAAACAATTCATATTATTATAAATTAATATTCCATGACAAATATTTATTTTTTCTGAAACTGTAATTTCAAATGAGTTACCTTTTGGTAACTCATTTGAAATTCTAAGCGTTAAACAATAAATATACACTAGAAATAAACTAGAAAGAACTAGACTATAAAAAAATACTGGTTATAAAATAAAATTTGTACTATTATAAAAAAAATCTATTGTCCGCATTAAAACAATTTTTTTATTGCCGAGGAAGAGCAGACGGGCTGACGGCCCACTTACCAGCAGTTACCATCGCTTCCGACGATTATCATCATCCATGTTTGCGACGCTGGTGGTACCGCGCACACGCTGCTGTCCCCTAAGGGTACAGGAACCTGGGTCACTAATGCCGGAACATAACACATAGTTATACTAGCTACCACGTAGCTAGGGTAGTTTTGTCGCTTTTTACGATAGGCCGACTCCGGCCGCAGGGTTTACTATACTTCACCCTAGGCACGGAGAAAACAAATGAAGACAAATGAACGGAGAGGACAAATGAAGTATATATTTAAATCTGAAAATGTTCTATAAACTCATAAGCATTGATATAGTTCAAGTAATCATTTAAAATTGGGATAATATTTTATTTCCACTACTTGACTAGTATACGAGTACTTGTATGAATGTCAGTCACAAGAAAAGTTTCATTTACTCAATGTTACTCTAACCCGTAAAATGGATTTGTAGTGAAAGGCAGCTTAAGTGGGTTCATGTGCGTTATAGCTGCTTCCATCACTGTCTGTAATAGGCCATCTAACCGACTTCCTTGCGACATAACTTTCAGCCTCTCACATTGTACCATAAATATGTATTAAATACTAAAATAACCGTTTTGTTGCACATGTTAGAAGTATTAAATAAATAAATATATTGGTACAATGCACAGAGCTCCATCTAGTCCCAAAGCAAATCGTATAGCGCTTGTATTATAGTTACTAGATAACTGATAAACTACATGTATACTTTTATTTAGTAAATAAATACATATTATACATAACATTTTATCCGAGCAGAGGCGGAGAAAGAATACTAAACTCTGCGGCCGGGGTCAGCCTGTCGTAAAAGACGGCAAAACAACCCACCCTAGCTACGTGGTAGGGCCCCAAGCCCGTCTGGATGGCGACCACCTTTGGTCTTAACTATGCCGCCATAATAACCTTGTGTTGTGTTTCGGCATTAGTGACCCAAGTTCCTGTACCCTTATGGGACAGCAGCGTGTTAGCGATGCCACTGGCGTTGCAAACACCCATAGGCGAGGGTAACTGCTAAATTTTAAGCGGGCCGTCAGCCTGTCTGATGTCCTACAGCAATAAAAAAATAACATCCAGACACTAGACGGGAATTGACGGTAGTCAAGTGGTATTATAGCCATCGAGACCAATCTATAATTCACGGGTTCGAATTCTACGTTGTGCATATTATAACATAATTACTAAGCCCCGTTGGTGAACGAAAACATCACGAGGAAACCCTATACAAACAGGAATACTATTAATAGCACCTTTAAGTGTAACCCGCTAATACACCTGGATCAAGTATGGCAGATATATTGTCCATTACCTTATTATTTATCTACATGGAAGAGGCAAAAGTTAAAAAATTTCCTATATAAAAATGCGATCATCTTAAACACCTCTATTTTTAAATTATACTTTGAACTACAGTCTTATTTTAATTTAAAATAATAATATACGAGTTAATAACGCCAGGGAAAAAACAACGTGGGCGACGTTCAAATATTAGTTGTTGTGATTCGAGGTATTCTCATCATTATGTTACTTAATATACAAACATTTTCTACAAATACTTGGAAAACGACACAACAAATACGCAAATTTACATAAAATTCCCGGATTTATTTGTTATATCACAAATATAAATGTCAGTAAAGATCTTTAACAAAGTTCAGCGGTGGAGGCGGCAGGGCAAATATTAGCCTACGAATGGGAGCGGACTGTCGTAAACGGCAACAAAAAACCTAACTAGCGGGGCTCTATGCCCGTCTGGATAGCAGCTATTTCCTAAATATGCTGCTATAATAACCCTGTGATGCGTTCTTATTGGCCAGATTTTCCATCCCTCTCATGTCTTACCAATGATATTACTTTAGAAATACATAGAAATACGAGACAGCGTAGATATGCTATAAATGGTAGAGACGGAGAACACAGCATAACCAAGCTGGTTTCCCAAAAAAGTAGAGTCTAATTTCAGACACTTATTTACTTTTTTGTAAATATGTATTATACATAAACACCCAAACTCGGGAATTGAATCCGCGACTCAACTGTACGCAATTGAGCAAACTTTGGAAGTGTGAAAACCGCAGCTCCACGGAGATTGTCAAGGTAATATTGTTTTCTGTATATATATATATATATATATATATATATATATATATATATATATATATATATATATATATATATATATATATATATATATATATATATATATATATATATATATATATATATATATATATATATATATATATATATATATATATATATATATATATATATATATATATATATATATATATACCTAGTCAGGTCATAAATTCTGTCACATGTTTAATGTAAAATAATTGTAACAAGTTTATTAATTATGTAACCATTCATATACCAAAATGAACTTAACAAAACATAGATTCTTATGACATTAAAGTTTATTCAAAATGACCTCCGTGATTTTGAATACAAGCCTTCAATCTGCGCGGCCAGTTGTCTATCGCAGCACGAACGAGGTCCATGTCAATATCGGCGGCTGCCTTAATTAAGGATGTCTTGAGTGACTCCAAATTGGGATGAGGCTTTGAGCACGCCTTTTCCTCCAAGTGTTGCCATATCTTGTAATCTAACGGATTCAAATCTGGACTGGAGGAGGGCCAGTCTTCGTGCCGGATGAAGTCGATTTCACGCGCCGCCAGCCAGTTTTGTGTGCTCTTCGCTCTATGAGCTGGCGCCGAATCTTGTTGGAATACCCAGTGCCTGTTATTGAACATGGTATGAGAAACAGGTTCCACAAGGTTCGTCAGGACTGTATTTTGATACACAACAGCATTCGTTTTTACACCTTTCTCACAAAAATGTACCTCTGTTAAGCCCCAATAAGAAACTTCCAACCATACCATGAGCGAGGATGGAAAATGACCTCGTTGGACACGCGGAATACGGTTGCTCGCTTCTTCACTACTGTGTGCGTACACCTTATCATTTTGTTTGTTGTAGCTCTCTTCTACGGTAAACATTTTTTCATCCGAAAAAAGAATTTCCCGATATTTTTTTCCCGCGTACCGCTTCAACAAAGCGCGGCATCTCTTCAGTCTCAGGTCCATTAGACGAGCATTCAAACGATGTCCTGTTTTTCTTCGATATGCCCGAAGCCCTAAGTCTTCATTTAACACCCTTTTCACCGTGGTTCTGCTTAACCCCATCTGAAGGGCCAACAGTTTCTGCTTACGTTTGGGATTTCTTTGAATTCGTGCCTTCACAGCTTTTATCACTGCTGGAGTCCTAACAGACCGAGGGCGACCACTTCTTGACCTGTCATCTACACTAGAGTCTTCATTGTATCGTTTGATGGTACGATAAACGAATCTTTTGGTAATATTCAAATTTTTCAGTATGTTAAAAATTTGAATTGGCGCGTAACCGCAACGATGCAATGCAATAACTGCAACACGGTCTTCTTTAAGCGTCCACTCCATATTTAAAAATGAGTAAAATTCTAAAAGTTATACATTTTTATTTTCATGAACAATTCGAAATTCTAATTCAATAAACTTTTTTGTGGCCAGCATTCTAAAAGAAAAGTTTTTACTGTGTGACAATACTTATGACCTGACTAGGTATATATATATATAAATGAATTTCTATTTCCCTTGGTCATCGCATCACGCGTGAACGAATGGAACAATTTCCCTAATTCTTTATTTGTTGTATTTATTAATGTCAGGAGAAGGTTCTTATGGAAGAAAAAATTAAGAAAGTTGAGCGGAACATTAGAAAATTCAATAAAAATTAACGACAATATTAATCTATATTAATTTTACATAACTGTCAGTTGTTTGAAAACTATCAGCGATTGACAGAATGCGCGCTGCAAATATGGTTTAACACAGATGGATATTTTGATAAATAATTAATTTATCATTTCATGTAGTTTCATTTCAATTATACAGTGAGTTTTTGAGAAGTTTTTATTCATCACGGTAAGTTAAGAGCAAGACGCCTAATATTGAAAGTTCAATTTAATATACCGATTTTAGTAGGTTTTAATAGACTGTTTTGATTGGCTTGATATAAAGAATACAATATTAATAATATAATTTTTTTTTCATTTTTAGTAAAATTTTAGTTTTTAAAAATGCCAGCAGTTAGATGGACATACATAAGTCGCAGAACTCGCAATGTTGCAAGTCAAAGACATATAAGAGCACATCAAACTGACGAGCAACGCGAAACGCGGAATGAAGTTGAACGGAATCGATGGAATCAAAATCAACAGCATAAAAATGTTGCTTTTAACCCTTATCGAGCTGCATTTAATTATAACGTGGAAATCGATTACAGTTCACAGCAAATCGTTGCTATTGGATCAATGAACGTTGTGTGTCAATATTGTAAAGCATTTAAGCTTAAAAATGAAGCCCCTGGATTGTGTTGCGCGAGCGGTAAAGTCAAATTGTCGCCACTGGTACCGCCACCAGAGCCTCTGCATTCATTCGTTTCCGGAAATGGGACAGATTTTATACATATATTCATATATTTCTGCCATCTGCGATCTATTCTGGGGTGCGCTGCAAAAACTGTAGAGACACATATATAATGGAAATATTTATCTTAAATTATAGTCTTACAAAAACGTCCACGACAGCATATAATTATCTATATTTTATGTGTAAGCCATTATATTGATTATAATAAACAGTGAACCATAAATACAATAAAAATTGATGATTTATTTTTAATGCACATTTGGTAGTAACAATTATTCTAATTATATCTTCTACTAATGTAAAACTGGATAACTTACTCCCCCGAGAGTGATGAAGTGACGAATTTCCCTTTTGATGTTAATTTGTGTCTCTCTTGATTTTTATGTAGTTTAGCCATATAATTCGTTTTGTTCGGCTTAATTTATGACCACATTTTATACAAATATCGAAGCTCACCAGGTGCTTACGTGGGAAACAAATGTCTGGTCATGCCGCGTCCGCCGGGCTCCGGCACCAGGGGTAGACCCAAAAAGTGCTGGCTGGACGTCTAAAAGGACGAAGGACGCCAATGTGCTCACTACCAGGGATGCTGAAGACCGTGCGAAGTGGAGTAGAAAAAGTCGGAAAGCGGACCCCAGGCACCGAAACAGAAGTTTAGGTTGCGGCCGGGATACAACGCTTAGCTAAAGAAGAAGATCGAAGTTCACCGGGTTATCCATTTATAAATATGAATGTAACTGTGTCTGTTATGTTTTCATTTTGGTGAATTTCGGTAACAAAGATAGATTATATCTTGGAGAAGACCATAGTTTATTTTTTAATTTATATGGCAGAACAAAGTTTTCCGGGTCAGCTAGTAGTCTTATATTTTAGACATATAAGTAGTATATTTTGATGTACGAATATGCTATATAAACAAATAAATGAAAGTCAAATTCATGTACCTGCGATAAGCCAATGTTACTCCAGATAAGGCTTAATGACCTGAATATTACCATAGCGGAAGACGATCACTATTAGGAATACCAATTCCCAAAATTAAGGCTTATCTACATATTGTGAGGCTTATTAAAAGAAACAGAAGCTAAAACAAAGAAAATTTATCATAAATTCATGGTTTAGGTAAGAATAAACGAATGGTTCGGAATATAATTTACATTCACTAAATCAATTCGGTTCCAATAATCGGTAAAAAGATATCAAAGTTCTTAATGCGATTGTGAGATCGTTCAACTTCGGGGAATATTTTTTCTTTCCTAATTTTCTTCTTTCTCTGCGCGGATTACGCTTTTTCCGGTATTTAAAAGTATCAGGTTTCGTTATTTACGAGTAAATAAAGCTGTCACGGTACTAAAAAGCCCTTCAGGAAATTAATATGGTGCCGTTTGTTGTTTCTTGCGTTGCAAAAATTAAAAAAGCATTTTAACCTTTGTGTTGTTATAGAATAGTATTTACATAAACTGCTTATATTTTTATCCGTACAGGGACGGAGAAAGAATACTTATCTATGCGGCCGGGGTCGGCCTGTGGTAAAAGGCGATTAAACAACCAAAGCTAGGTGGTAGGGCTCCAGGCCAGTCTGGATGGGAATCATGGTCAATCATGGGAGTCATCATCGTGGTTTTTAAATATTCCGACAAAATAACCTTGTTGTGTTCTGGCATATATGACCAGGTCCCAGTACCACTACGTGGATATCAGCGTGTTTGCGATATTCCTGGCGTTGCAAACACCCATAGGCGACGACTAAATTCTAAGTGGGCTTTCAGCCCGTCTGATTCCTATCAAGTATATCTTATATCTTGCTATAGCAATTAAAAAAAACTGATACATATTCGGTCTCTATCCCTTGGTTGTTATTTGTTCGTACTACATTGTCACCCTCGTTCTATTCGAAACTGCTGCTTTAGGACCTACGGTCAAATAGTTTTACTTTTCATTTATAGTGAGAAGCTTTTCAATAATGCCTGTGCCAAGGTACAACCAGGTAAAGATCTATACTACTGACTGGAATGGTCTTATGATCTCATTCAGTCATAATCGACGCAAATAGGCGACTAGAAATTTAACCCTGAGAAACAACGACAGACACAACGGGGTACCTCAAGCTCCAAAATGCGAGGTTAAGAAACCACTGAAATAAATAAGTCTTCTTTTTATTCTTCTTCCTGCCCTTATCCCAGCTATTTGGGGTCGGCACAACATGTCCTCTTCTTCCACTCTCCTCTATTAGTCGTCATATGAACATTCAGACCTTTTTTGCCATATCGTCTTTTACACAATCCATCCATCTTTTCTTTGGTGTACTTCTCCTTTTGCATCCATCTACTCTCATTTCTATCATTTTCCTTGTTTATATCACAATCTTCTCTTCGCATTATCTGGCCATATCAGGCTAGCCTATTACTTTTCAGCTTCTCAATCACTACTAATACTTTCAGACTTCGTCTGATATATTCATTGAGGAATTTATGTACTTGTTTACATCGCATCGTAATTCTTCTCGGACAATATATCTGGTATAAATAAGTATACTGGGATAATTTAAACAGCACCATCTAGTTCCAAAGTAAGCAGCAGAGCGCTTGTGTTATGGGTATTAGATAAGTTATGGTATTTTATTATTAAATACATTTTACATACAATACATTTATAAATATATATTATACATAAATAATTACAGACGGGAGTCGAACCCGTTACTTCCGTAGGCTGTTAGCCTCCGAGCTATGGTGATTATCAATGAGTCGTGAATAAAAAATAGTAAAAGTATTATTTTCTTTAAGCATGATCAAATTCGTGATCATGATATATATACGTAAGCGAGCGAGCTGTCAAAAAATCGAACGCCATTTATTAGAATTCATATAATATTTAAAGTTGTACATACAAATTTTGCTATTAGTTATATAATGTTTGGAATATTAATTTATTAATATTTCTAGTAGACTATGGCTATAAGCCAAGCAAGAAATCTAGCTTATTTTTAACCTTTGTGCTGTTATAGAATAGTATTTATATAAACTGCTTATATTTTTATACGTACACGGGCAGAGAAAAAATAATGACCTATGCGGCCGGGGTCGGCCTGTCGTAAAAGACGACAAAACAACCCACTCTACGTGGTAGGGCCGTCTGGATGGCGACTTTGGACTAGTATGCCGCGATAATAACTTTGTGTCATGTTCCGGAATTATTGACCCAAGTACCAGTACCCTTATGGGACAGCAGCAAGTTTACGACGCTACTGGCGTCAAAACCCATAGGCGGTGTTAACTGCTAAATTCTAAGTGGGCCGTCAGCCTATCTGCTGTCCTACAGCAATAAAAAAAACAATGCGATGTAAACAAGTACACAAAGTATAGAATTTTTAAAGCTATTCTAAATATTATGGGTATAAGATATTATTACTGTTAAAAATGAGATGATATTCTTAGATATATTTTAAAACAGTAAGAAATAAAGTTCTTATTTAGTACGCTACGGTATTTGTAGCACAGTAGCAACGGCTGCGTAGCAAGTAGAAATGTTAAAAATGCTTGCAAATATTACAAAATGTTTGTCATATATAAATATTACAACAATAAATATTGATGTATATTGTATTTAAATAATAAATTTATTTATGCATGTATAAAATGTTCAAAATAACAGAGCTTAAATCTGTTTTCAATTAAATAATATTGACATATATAATATATATATATATATATATATATATATATCTATATATATATATATATATATATATATATATATATATATATATATATATATATATATATATATATATATATATATATATATATATATATATATATATATACCTAGTCAGGTCATAAATTCTGTCACATGTTTAATGTAAAATAATTGTAACAAGTTTATTCATTATGTAACCATTCATATACCAAAATGAACTTAACAAAACATAGATTCTTATGACATTAAAGTTTATTCAAAATGACCTCCGTGATTTTGAATACAAGCCTTCAATCTGCGCGGCCAGTCGTCTATCGCAGCACGAACGAGGTCCATGTCAATATCGGCGGCTGCCTTAATCAAGGATGTCTTGAGTGACTCCAAATTGGGATGAGGCTTGAGCACGCCTTTTCCTCCAAGTGTTGCCATATCTTGTAATCTAACGGATTCAAATCTGGACTGGAGGAGGGCCAGTCTTCGTGCCGGATGAAGTCGATTTCACGCGCCGCCAGCCAGTCTTGTGTGCTCTTCGCTCTTTGAGCTGTCGCCGAATCTTGTTGGAATACCCAGTGCCTGTTATTGAACATGGCATGAGAAACAGGTTCCACAAGGTTCGTCAGGACTGTATTTTGATACACAACAACATTCGTTTTTACACCTTTCTCACAAAAATGTACCTCTGTTAAGCCCCAATAAGAAACTTCCAACCATACCATGAGCGAGGATGGAAAATGACCTCGTTGGACACGCGGAATACGGTTGCTCGCTTCTTCACTACTGTGTGCGTACACCTTATCATTTTGTTTGTTGTAGCTCTCTTCTACGGTAAACATTTTTTCATCCGAAAAAAGAATTTCCCGATATTTTTTTCCCGCGTACCGCTTCAACAAAGCGCGGCATCTCTTCAGTCTCAGGTCCATTAGACGAGCATTCAAACGATGTCCTGTTTTTCTTCGATATGCCCGAAGCCCTAAGTCTTCATTTAACACCCTTTTCACCGTGGTTCTGCTTAACCCCATCTGAAGGGCCAACAGTTTCTGCTTACGTTTGGGATTTCTTTGAATTCGTGCCTTCACAGCTTTTATCACTGCTGGAGTCCTAACAGACCGAGGGCGACCACTTCTTGACCTGTCATCTACACTAGAGTCTTCATTGTATCGTTTGATGGTACGATAAACGAATCTTTTGGTTATATTCAAATTTTTCAGTATGTTAAAAATTTGAATTGGCGCGTAACCGTAACGATACAACGCAATAACTGTAACACGGTCTTCTTTAACCGTCCACTCCATATTTAAAAATGAGTAAAATTCTAAAAGTATACATTTTTATTTTCATGAACAATTCGAAATTCGAATTCAATAAACTTTTTTGTGGCCAGCATTCTAAAAGAAAAGTTTTTACTGTGTGACAATACTTATGACCTGACTAGGTATATATATATATATATATATATATATATATATATATATATATATATATATATATGTCAATATCATCTAGTCCCTGAAGTCAAATGAAACGCATACTTTGCGTGGTGTATGGTGTTCCGTAGAGAAATCCCTTTAACACCAGTGCGAAATTCAGTCTAGTGTCGCGCGCGTTACTGATAACACCACTCGCAAGCCCCTTCTGCAGTACATTTAAAACTTTAAGTGAGAAAGTGCATATACCCTGTAATATATTATATTAACTTATAATTTAAAAATTAGTGCTTAAATTAACTTTGAATTAAAAAAATTTACATTTTAATAAAGTTATTCAAATTAGTTTTTCTTGATTTTATAGTAGTTGTTATGAAAATAATTTTTACGCGGTATTTAAGCGGTAAAGTATAATCAAATAGATAAATTGCTTACATATTTTATGTTTTTTATAAACATTGAAAGACCGAAATACATATTTAATAATAATAATACGAGAATTTAAAGTTGTGTCGTATACAAACAAAAGTTTGGTTTCATAATTAAATAACAACGAATACTAAAACTACTTTTTGTATAACTAATATATCAATTTGTTTTGAATTTATATCGTTCATTTTCAAAATTTATTTATATTTAATTCAGAGAAATATTTTAAATAATGCTGATTTACGTTAATATATTATGAGTTAATTAAACCAACGGACAGCGTGTAACATATTTAAATTGATATAGTTTGTTGATAATTTGTATTTCTATAATAAATTAACCAAAAACTAATCAAATACATGCATAGCAGTTAATCTACAAAATATGCTTGAGTGTGGATTAAAACTTATTTCAAACAAGATATGTATCGTACACGCAGTGTGTACTTAATCGCTTTTATTTTTTGTATTTTGCAAACATTAATGCCAATTACATGAAAATGAACGCAAAATAGATTATCGGCCTTCAAACTTGGGTTTGCATAGCATTGCCTATTGTGAGCTACTGTGACCGGAATCGAGACCCCAGGTGAATTAAAATCTATCTTCAGAATATCGACGTAGTAATCAATAATCGCTTAACTAATTGACATTGTTTACTATCTTATAATAAATCATAGTGTGATACATTTCAATAGTTCAAAACATACTATGTAACGTGGTTGCATAGTGAAAAGTGCCAAGATAATCTAGGTCCCCTTCACCGATGTGATAGTAAATAGTTTTGTGAAGTCATTATATCCTTTCTTGTATATTGACAACGATGAACAAAATAAATGTCTATATAAATGTAATTCAATTACCATATGTGCGGAAAACGTCTTGGAAATAATTCAATCGATTTACACAAACAACTCCTGATTGAAATGTCAGACTTGTATGAAAAGTCGGTCTCGCCGGAAGTAGCTTTATTAGTAAATTATACAAGTATAAAGAAGCAATTCCAGATTGTTAACCAGTAAAAAGGAAATACGATCGTTTTTAGGTCTCTAAACTTTTTTTATTGCTGTAGGACAGAAGATAGGCTGACGACACTTAGATTTGAGCAGTTACCGTCGCTTATGGGTGTCACATCAGTGGCATCGCGAACACGCTGCTATCCCATATGGGTACAAGAACTTGGGCCATTAATGCCGGAACACAACACAAAGTTATTATGGCGGCATACTTAAGACCAAAGGTGGTCCACATCCAGACGTGCTACGTGGTAGGGCCCTAAGGCCCTACCAAGTAGGGTTTAGGGTGGGTTGTTTTGTCGCCTTTTACGACAGGTCAATTTCGGCTGCAAACAACCCTAGTTAGGTGTTACGGCCCTAAGCTCGTCTACCAGAGATGGTTGCTATAAATGGTTATATCTACCAGAGATGGCTCTGGTTTCTAAATATGCCGCTATAACAATCTTGTGTGTTCCAGTATAAGTGACTAGTTTCCAGTAACCCTACGCGGACGGCAGCGTGTTAACGGTGCTAGCATTACAGACATTAAACTTATAACTAGTGCACAATAGGCGGCCTTATCGCTAAGAAGCGATTTCTTCCAGACAACCTTAAGGTCGGAATACAATAAAAAAAACTTTTGCTATAGGTGGCGCGCTAAAAGTAATATGTAATATAATAATATATTACAAATAAGATATAATAATAACAAACAATATAACATAAAATACAAAATATAACATAAAAGCAAATAGCGTTAAGTAGAATAAAATATAACACAAATGAATTAGTTTTAATCAGTCTTTAAAGGCTTCATCCAGATATTAATTTCGGACTAGTTTTTTAAAAATTGGTAGTGAATTCGCTTGATTAATACAAGTGCTTGAAATAAGCCCATGTAAAGTAGTTCATTAATAAATAATAGCTGCGATAATAAATATACTTTTCATCAAAAAAATCGAATCACTACTGCAAGTATTATTCAGGCGGCATTTAAATGAAAAAAAAGGATTGATGTCATTAAAAAAATAAGCCAATAAATAGCTGGCAGTTTAGTCTACACAATGGTGTACCAGAATTTTAAATTTAAATTTTCGAATTTTCATCCAATAAATGAATGGAAAGATTGTTTTCAATGTGTATTCCGTCGGAATTTTTGTACTTAATTAATTTTTTTGCATACATTATCTGTTTTTTAACTGAGCTCTGAACTGAGCTGAGCGTGATTGTTAACTAAGCTAAAAAATATGGATACCTCGCCCACAGAAGCCACGCGGCTTCTGCTGAGTTCGAGCTAGAAGTCGTGGCGTTGCTGGATGCAGGGCATGGTCAGCGTGTTGTGGCTGCACGATTGCATCTAAACCTCTCTGCTGTTAATAGATTGTGGCACCGTTATTGGGAGACTGGTATGTTTACACGCCGTCCAGGATCTGATAGAGATAGAGTCACGTCTAAGCAAGATGATCGGTAAATTGTGTCAGTTTCTTTAAGAAATCGCCACTTTAAGTCTATTCAACTGCAGCAGCGGCTCCGTGAGGTTCGAGAATTGACTGTAAGTTATTCTACCATGAGAATAAACCAGCTTATTAGCTGGGCTTATTCTGGGCTATTGCCCAGAATCGACGGCAGACGACCAAAGAGCGCGACTCAACTTTGCACTTGAGCACTTAAATTGGTCATACCATCAATGGAGCAAATTTCTCTTTTCTGACGAGAGTAAGATCATGCTGTATCGTAATGACTGAAGATAGAGGGTGTATCGAAGAGAGCGACAGTATTTTGCACAGTACTGCATTGAAGAAAATGTCAGTTACATGGATGGTTAGGTTCCCCAAAGTTGTTGCGGTTTTTATTGTGGAGACATAAGCGCCGATATAAAAACCGAACTTTCGTTTATATCTGGATTTCGGTTACCATCATTAAATGGGTCACGTTACATCGAAGTGACTGGAGCCTCAAGTGGTACGCACATTTTACTGGCGAAGACTTCATTTTTTGCGGTTATGGGCTTGCTAGTAAGAAGCTCGGATATGTATCCCATAGAATACCTATGGGATGAGTTGAAGAGACGAGTCAGAGCGAGAGATTCTACTCCGGAGATGCTTGACCGGCTTAAAATAGCTATACACAAGAAGAGTGGGATAACATCCCACAACACAAAATTGTGACACTTATCCGTTTCCTGAGGAACCACATAGAAGCAGTGATAAGAGCCCAGGGAGGAAATACGAGATATTGAATTTTAAAAAAATTTTATTTTTCTGTTTTACATCTTTGTTTCTAAAATTTAACAGTTTCTTCTTAAAGGGTAAAAACATACCTGTTGAAAAAAACACAATAGCTAAAGAAATTAATTTAAATTTGAAAGATTAATATTCGTTAAATGATACCTTATAATGTTCACAGTTACCTGGCATTATTTATATTTTTGGTTAAATGTAAAAAAAATTAAACTCATTCAAAACCAAAATTTAGAAGTGTTTCGATTTTTTTGATGAAAAGTGTATTTTAGCATTTAAAACACACTAATATTGCTGAAAATCACGAGCGAAATCATTGAAAGGCCGATCCTTCCCTTATAGATTATTCTGATACCGATTCAAGCACTCATCCCGTTTATAGTTCGAGGTTATATTTCTGGGCTGGTACATTCTCACAAAAGCCAATTTTTCTGCCAAGGCAATATTGATACATTGCTAAATATTCTATTTCTTTTGAATTCGAAGCTAAGGAAAATGAAAAGCTATTTAAGGTACCGTTATTATATATTGGATTTTTAGCGGGAATAATAAGTTCATTTTATATATTAATATATGAAAACTTCCGTAACATAACAGCGAACGCACTTTGGTACGCTTGCGGAGATCATGGGTTCAGTTCCTGTCTTATCTGGGTATTTATGTATATATAATAATATGTATTTATTTATAAAAGAAAAAGTATATACATATGTAGTATGTTGGTTATCCAACACCTATAACACAATTTACTTTGGAACGAGACGGCACTGTGTCAATTATCCTGATATGTTTATATATTTAATTATGTTAATTTTATTACAGCTGATTAGGAATGATTTTGTTTTTTTATATTAAGGTAAAGTATTGTTAGTTATTTTCCTGCAAAGAACATGAGCTTGAATATTTATACATTTGACGACGTTCTAGAAATGAAATTAGGGAATTCTACGCCGCGACCGAATCCATACGTCCATTTTTTTATTGCTGTAGGACAGCAGACAGGCTGACGGCCTGCTAAGAGTTTAGCAATTACCGTCGCCTATGGGTGTTTGCAACGCCAGTGGCATCGCGAACACGCTGCTGTCCCATAAGGGTACAGGAACTTGGGTCACTAATGCCGGAACACAACACAAGGTTATTATGGCGACAAACTTAAGACCGAAGGTGGTCGCCATCCAGACGGGCTTGGAGCCCTACCACGTAGCTAGGGTGGGTTGTTTTGTCGGCTTTTGCGACAGGCCGACCCCGGCCGCAGAGTTTAGTATTCTTTCTCCGCCCCTGCACGGATAATTATTTTACTACTAATACTTATATTTTATTTCATCATCGAAACGTAGTAATTACATTATAATACGCAGATTAGATGAAAAACATTTTCCGGAAACAAACACGCGATCTCTAAATCGATCTCTGAGTATGATACTACTTAGCTAACACGTATCCCTTATTAAAATGATTCGACATTAAAATATTACTATTACACAAAATATTCTTCATTAATATAGTTCTCAAAAAATTATGAAATGAGTCAAGAAATCTAAAAATTATATTTTCTACCACCGGGTAATAAATACGGCTACAGACCAAACTTAAGAAAGTATTGTGATCTAATTGCTCACATGGATTTGATTACACTGGCTTTGAGTGCTAACTATACAGAGCTCACATCCGTCAGCACCGGCGACAATACGGTCGAGGGTAATGACCAGGTTGAATGTTTATCTGTGTCCTTTCATTGTGCCCAAAATGGCTTCTATTATATGATTTTGGAACATGGATTGAGTGACATAAAATTCATTCATAAACTCAGCTTTAATGTGCGTGATTTATATCAAACTGCTGAATTTATAAAGAAGAAACTTGCTTTATTTTTATTCTTAACAGTTATATAGCCTAAATGAGCTGTTTAGGGTCCATAAGTAAAAATATTTACTAAATATTTTTACTTATGGACCCCGGACATATAGCATAGTATTCTTACTTCGCCCTGCATGGACCAAAATATTATTAAAACGAAACTGATAGTATCAACGCGTTATGAGTCTTTAAGGATTTGTATCAATTTATTTTGTTTATGTTAAGCACTCACAAATATTAGCTAATTTACTTTATTATTACGTAATATAAATAGACTAATGTTATAGTATTATTTTTTAAATAAATGTTAAATTATTCCAGTAAATTGATGGTTTAAATATTTAAGGGCTTATTTCCTACAATTAAGCGAGCGCAAATTACGGCTCTTTATTAAAATATGGAAATCCGTGACAAGATGTTTCGAATAAAGTCAACAAATTTTAATCTAAATACTGCCTTTACAGTGATGAGATACGGAACGCAGACGTGGTCGCTAACTATGGGCCTTATGAGAAAGCTCATGGTCGCTCAGAGAGCAATGGAGAGGGCTATGCTCGGAGTTTCCCTGCGAGATCGAATCAGAAATGAGGAGAATCGCAGGAGAACCAAAGTAACCGACATAGCCCGGATGATTGCAAAACTGAAGTGGCAGTGGGCTGGGCACATAGCTCGAAGGACTGATGGCCGTTGGGGCAGAAAAGTCCTCGAATGGCGACCGCGTACCGGAAGACGTAGTGTTGGTAGGCCCCCCACAAGATGGACCGATGATCTGGTCAAGATCGCCGGGATAGGTTGGATGAGGGCAGCGCAGGACCGATCATCGTGGAGATCTTTGGGGGAGGCCTTTGTCCAGCAGTGGGCGTCTTCCGGCTGAAATGATGATGATGACTGCCTTTACAGTATATACATACGTATGAACAATTTTATTGAATATTTTAACTCATAAATTATACTAACCATGTGTATATAGACACAGTACCCAATGGACACTTGACTCGACTAATTGAGGATTTTGCATGGAATTAACCATTAGTACTTCTAGCATTTATTTGTTCTGTGTAAATAATAAATTAGAATCATGATTTTAGTGTTATAGTAGTCAAATTTACTTACTTTGATCTATTTATCTATCTGATAACCTTCGTGCGAATCTGGGTGTTTATTTATTTATACAGTTAAAGTATATAAGTATATAGTCTCAGGTTGTTGTTTAGCGTCGGTCTTATCCCATCGATCACGATGAGTTTATTATTAAAAGCACGCCGATGATGCATGATTCGCCGTAAACGCGGTGCGCCGACGATTGTCACTTAAAAAAAGGGAAGTTCCTGTCTGGCTTCCAATGAAAGACGCTCGGTCAGAGACAGCTTATATAGTACAGCAAAATTTCATTTGTCGAGAAGTGTAGCGCTTACGTCCAGACTTGATGGCACTGTGTGATTATTACAGTACATGTATTGTTATTTAATGTCCACATTTTTCACTTCTTCTTGTAATAATTGTAATATTCAAAAATAATAATTACATTAAAATGGAACCACTACGATCATGCAAACGTATTGCAGAATACTGTTTCAAAATTTATTCCAATTACTGCGCATCAAAATATAAAAAAAAAATACAGACGAATGGATAACCTCCTCCTTTTTTGAAGTCGGTTAAACATTTATTAATATGTACACTAAGCAAGGGACTCTTTTTTAGTTAATCTGTTAAATACAGTTGAGCAACATTTTCATATGTTCGTTCTTTATATATATTCGCGGTGCATAAAGTGTTTGTCAAAGTTAAATGTTCTTGCAATATGTATCTTTTGTACTAATTACCAGTCAATTAATGATGGACGTTCACCCCACTGAGGGCAGTGATCTATGGTTTGTAAGGTTTGCATATCACGTTTCTACCAGTCATTGACACTCGACTTTAAATTTCCATTTATGCTTTCTTTGATATTTATAATTGTGGTTCCAGTCTCTAAAGCTTTTTAATTCTTCAAGCCGATTTATTACAATATTTTGAATTTACAATGAAAGTAATTATGTTCATTAATTGGATTAATTTAGTTATAAGTGTTCTTGAAAGAGGATTGTAGTGAAAACATTTTGGATTTTACTTCGAATGTTATAGCAACCGTTTACATTTTATTCTACTGTAAGTCAATAACTGAGTTATTAAATTAATTTATTCTTCATAAAAAAATCTTGTAGTTCTGAAAACCTGTATCGTCAGGTTTTTTTCCATAAACATCTGACGAATACATATATGCAGACAATATAACTATTGTTCTTCTTTTTAGTCGAATTCTTCATTACTGAAGGTTGTGTCCTTGAAAATCAACCGTGGCCTGTCTCTAAGCTGTTTCCACTTCCTCCGGTCCTCAGCGGTTGTTATTGGGAGTCCAGTGAGGGCGGTTACCTGCTCACATTAGTGGCTAGGTAAGCGGCCATGGGGTCGATTTTTCAGAAGTATAACATTAAAAATTATACTAAATTAAAAAAAATTGTAAAGCTATTTATCCATGAAGGGGCAGAGAAAGAATACTGACTTCTGCGGCCGAGGTCGGCCTGTCGTAAAAGGTGACAAAACAACCCACCCTAGCTATGTGGTAGTGCCCCAAGCCCGTCTGGATGGCGACCACCTTTGGTCTTAAGTATGCCACCATAATAACTTTGTATTGTATTTCGGCATGAGTGACCCAAGTTCCTGTACCCTTATGGGACAGCAGCATGTTCGCGATGCCACTGGCGTTACAAACACCCATAGGCAACGGTAACGGCTAAATTCTGAGTGGGCCGTCAGCCTGACTGCTGTCCTATAACAATAAAAAAAATAAAGCAAAAGCAAGAAGAAGACAGAAAATTGTAATAGATTAAGTGAATTGTCAAAATTAAAGATTAAAAGAAAAGATAAAAGAATACGCCCCGAAAATAATGACCGCCAGGGAAAAAAATTTAAATAAAGACCAATAAATATCTAGCCATGCTAGACAAAACAGAGTAGCCCTGAAAAAATATCAACTAGTTGAGTCACATACACAAGCACAGAAGAATTATATATAGAAAGATAAGGAAGTACTTGTAACTTAAGATTGACACTTTCTGCGGTGAATTTGAATCTTACAACTGAGTAATTAAATATTACTTGAACGTAAAGTAAATCGTAGTGTTCTCTTTGATACTAAAGCCAGCGTTCGAGTTGAATACCTCTAAATTATTGTTTCTGATAATTTATTTATTCGAATACTTCTAATGTAGGTTAATTGTTGTTAAATTCTAAAAATTTCTTTCTGACAGACAGTAGTTCCATGTTAATTTTTATTCCCGTATTAAATGTGAGTGTATAAATAAACATAATATAACAAAGATAAAAAATCTGACAAAGCATATAGGTAAATAATTACATAAATAAACATACTGGGACAATTCGCACACCGTCATTTAGTCCCAAAATGGCGAATCATTTGCGTTGAGCATACTAAACTACTGATATACTACTTTTTTGTAATATATATTATACATTATTATATGTTGCATTTTTTATGATTGTATTTGTATTTCTGTACATTAAAGAGTTATCAATCTATCTATACATTAACCGCGTCTAGGACGCGGGTAGGGACTCAATCCCGTGACCTCCGCAAGCGTTCAGGCAAGCAGTAAGCAGCAACAGATCAAAATATGTGTTACTCGTTACTGAACAGAGATCGTAATTATTGTTCGTTATTGAAATATATTAAAATTATTAGTTTCATTTCAACTTATTAAAACATACTCAATGAAATAATACGTGTATTTTATATCCCTAGAAAAAGCACTGGAAGAACCTGAAAAATCTGAAAGTTTCAACGTTCTTTAAGTATATACATTACCTTGTTATTCTTTGTGCAAATAGACTTGAGCGATTTCGTTAAACTTAGTATGGTATCATACATAGATGTTTTATTTTATATCTTTATAAACTTTTATTATCAAAATAAACAGATTAATCTACTATCCCTCCAATCCGCTTAGCGACTTACGCTCTTGTATATGTATGATATAAATAGTTTTCGAGTAGTATATTTAATAAGCCGAATAGTGTTTTCAGTTGAATGAAAACGTGTTTAGTCCTCCATTTAGAATTCCGTATTCCTATTTCGAATTCTTATATGTATATTATGTATTTATACGTATAAGCAAAGGTATTTTTTTTATCTCTATAGCATCATGGCAAACAGTTTTAATAAATAATAAGCCTCGCATTTGTGCGATATAAGCATCTGAAGTGATTTTAGTCTCAATAAGCTATCACTTTAAGGTGAATGCTTTCGCTTTTTATGTTGAAATCTATCGAACATCGGCACACATGTCTTTTCGGTCAATAATGCTGAAGCTATCCGTGTCGGCTAAATTTAATAGTCTCTTGGGGGACAAGGGCAATAAACATGTAATATTTGAGATCGCAGACGACACATTTGTCGAGTGATACACAGTATTTAGAAAAGCGATGATCGAATTGAATTTGATGCCTTTAATTGCGGTAGTCAACAATTTTTGTCATTAAAATCACAACCTCTTGATATCTACGAGTAGACTCTCAATTTTGAGTGACAAGTACTGACGGCTGCCAAAAAGCTTTTATGGTGAGATGTACTTTGGTTTTGTAATGTTCACCCCTCGCGATGCTTAGTATATAATAAATCCGTATATGCACCGATGTACATATATTTAGGAGGAGATTTGATTAGTAATGTCTAAGCAAAATAATAATTTTACATATTTAAATAGCTTGAATAGAAGTGTGGTGTAATGAGCAGTCACAGATATAAAATCCTGTTTGATGACAAAATTACACATTTCAGTATAAAATAATAATAACAAATCAATTAACTTCTATCACTCACCGAACAAGATGAACGACAGTTTCTGGTGATGCTCTGGCCGGAGATCGTCTTTACGGCTAGGACACCTACGTTGTGATTTCTCAAAGTAGGAAACCTAGATTCTTTTATTAATCGATGAGTGAGACATCGGAAGCTGAATATGTATTTTGGAATACATCTACTTATTGCTATGGGACTTAACGGAGGATGAGATAATAATAAACAAACTTATAAAATACATATAGTTAGATAAATATTAAAGATATATAGCGTGAGTAAAAATGTAATGATTGTAAAGTGTTTTGTTATGTTTATAATGCGAGTAAGTTAACAGTTAAGTTAATAGTCAATTACTTATAATAACCTTAGCCTAAAGTAATTCTAGTAGCTTTATTACTACAAATAGTGCTAACCTAACCACGATCGCGAATTGGGAATATTTTATTGTAAATCCGAAGGTCTACAACCAAATATGTTGCCCGGTGAAGTTACCCACCGCCTCAAGACCCCGCGAAAATACGACCCTAACCTTCTACATTTAGAGTCCCACAACACAACTTCTCAGTATAATTTCTTGGGGAAGAGGAAAAGAGAGAAGTGAATTATATAATGCAACGCGAGCAATTGCCCAAGCTGTGAACAGCGCTTGTACATTGAAGATCGAAGACCACATTTACCATTGGTGATACGCCTATGCCTATCGAATGACGAGCAAACGGACTCTGGTCAACTCATTAAAGTATAGCAAGGAAATAGAATCTTGCGTCATGTCGAAGAGAAGACTCAGGTAGGCTCAAGCACTTACATCGAGTCAGCACATTAATGGCTTTGTGGATGTTATAGTTATCGTTAACACTGTCCTATGATAATTAGGAGTTGAGTGATAAATTGAAATTCCTCTACTCTCACTTTATAAACTTATACCAAAAGAAGAATTGTGCATCCCAAGTGGCAACAGCAGCCGACAAAACCAAAGCTACTTTTTATTACTTCACTATGATAAAACGTGCATTAAAATTCAGTACCTACAGTTTTACGGAGATAGGAGAGGAATGGGATTATTAGGATGAAACTCAAACATCGCTGTGAGTTAAAAGCAATAAATCGAGCATGTAATGAATAAGTTTCTTAAGGTCACATCATGCTAGATATATTACGCCTTAATGTCTATCATGCCTTAATCAATGTGCCATGTATGAGACAGCAATGACCAAAATAACCTTAGCTATACCAAACCAGGGCCGAGTAAATGCAGCGTCAATTAAGGAAGACGAAGAATATCGTGTACAAAGTGATTCACATTATTACATTTGCTTACGGGTATAAAATGTGTGCCCATGCGTGCGTGCGCTCAAATTAGAATGTAGCCAAGTATACAGATCACAAACATTGAGATTGCAGATCAATAACCGCACTCGTCTATTCATCGTCAGCATAGTAACACTCTAACACTAAGACGAAGAGTGGGGAGTCAACGTGTGGTTTGGAACGTCTCAGTCTCGTAGTCTACACCTCCTGGTTATATTTCAGATAAGCATAATAGACTATTAAATGATAGACGAGATATACTACTATTCGGACCTCAGCTTGGTAGCCGACTACTCCTTATTTAATCCCGATTCAACCAGAAGTGTTCCAAGAACCTTACAAGAATCTAAATTCCGTGAGATAGCATCATCACAATCTTAGCGTTAAATCCCGGTTACAACCTAAACTTTAGCTTACCAAATGGAGCCTGGGCACCAGCCCAGGCTTTATTTTCCGACTTTTCTTCTCCACTTCGCAAGATCTTAGACATTCTTGATAGTGAAGCCATAGGCACGTGCGTCACCCTTTACGACTACCAAGATTAGTATTTACTCGACGTCTAAGCCCGGTTTCTCATGTAACAATATATTGTTATAATGAAGCCAATCAGAAATCGTATACCTCAAGTAAATTTAATTAGGTCAGTTGATTTTCCTTTATGTTCTAAACTAATATTATTATACTCGAGAGCAATGAATGCGGGTCACCTAAAGAAATCTATAAATCTTGGAAACTGAGAATGCTAGCTTAATAAAATAAACGGTGTTTAATAGACAACATAAATAGACAATATAAATACCCAATGAAAGTAATAAAATTTATAAGTTACTATATTTTATTTATTAAAACTTACATAAAAAAACTGCCGAGCTCGCCTTAAAACAAAAATAGGAAACATGACATTTTTGTACATTTATATATTTTTTTAAGAAAACTAAATAAATAATGACTACATTGTCCAACGTCAAGAGTTGTTAATCACACATACACATATAAGACTTCAACCACGCTCTAGACTTACGGAATCGTCGCCCCATCCTTCTACACGATGTTGCATACTGTTACTTTATTAAAATGTGTCTTACAACAAAAAGCACACGTTCGGGAACCTCAAGTGCTGTTGACAGCATATGAATATGTGAGAAAACAAAGAGGACATCCTTAAAGCTTTCTGCCTACTAACAAGCTTGTTCAACAATAAACGACGTCTTCAATTAATATTATAGTATCGCTTAAGTATAAGAATAGTTGTATTAACTTGATACCGTCACAGTTTTCAATGTCAATAAAAACAAATTCAGAGAGTTGTGCATCCCCGGACTCATGATAATTACAACAAACCTGATTGTTATAGCTAGGCCACAATGTATTTATATACATGCACTACATATATACACAGCTTATAGCTTGTATAAACTATATTTTTGTATTGATTTTTAATTTACAACTGGACGAATCGATTGGTTCAAGAGCTATATAAATGCTACGGACTCTGAGTTCGATCCTTATACAGGACAAAATATTAGTATCTTACAAAATAATCTTATAATCTGAATTTCACTGTAATGCATCATTCACAGTAAAACCAATATACACAGTAACATGCACAGGGTATCCTCAACCGTACGATTAACCCCTTTTGCGTACTATGTGGTTATGTTTAAATTACTTTGAAATAGCCGCCGAATTACTGCCGTTTTTGATATTATCATGAAGAACAGCAAGGAACTAAGATTTTCATTCTTTTGTCTTGAAAATAGTGTAACCCAAATTCAATATTTTCAGGGCCTCCAATAAATTGTATTTTGTACGAAAATATTAAAAGGGACAACGTTTAAGGTAAAACTCAATGGTGCTATATATAATAGTTACTAGAAATGTACATTCGTTATTATGGTGTTAATAAAGAATGGGGAAATTCCCAATTGCAATTTAATTAGCAGAAATAAGTTTTTACTATATATTTCATATACAGTAAGATATAGTTACTGTATATTTATTTATACATACTTATCGCACGCTTAATCATAAACTGACCGATTGCGATTTAGATCTCAAGTGAGATAATATAATTGGCAGCATTCTATCAACGCCCTCTATCGGCCGAACTAAGATTTATTTCGATATCTCTTTCCCACACTGAGTTACCGCTATTTAGTTATAAGTCAATATATGGGATAAGTCGTAAATGACAAAACGTTTTTTTGCGATCTCCCAAAAGACAGGTTTTTTGAGTTAGGTCAGTTTATGATTAAGCGTGCGATATTCATTTATTTTAATCCGCCATTACTATGAAACCATTTATCAAAAAAAGAATTAGCCCCGTCTCATTTCTAACTTTCTAGCGTAACGGCTAACGCACGTCGGTACGCTCGCGGAGGTCACGGGTTCGATTCCTGCCCAGCGTCTGGGTGTTATGTATACTACTGTATTTATTTACAAAAAAAAGCATGTTTGGTATAGTTTCAAGTACCCATATCACAATTGATATGCAAATAAAAATAGTTTGGTACTAGATGGCGTTGTGTGAAATATACTAATTATATTTATTTATATTTAATGCCTTCTCGGTGAAAACAAAGAGTCGCTGAAAAAACGATAACGATACGAATATACGTAGTAAGAAAGTAGTATTGTAATATATACAATAAGCTTATTACGTATTTTTTGACAAATAAATACGCTGATTCATAAAAAATAAGACATTGCATGGGCATTAAAAAATTTTGACGTTTCAAAATTCCTCTCAAAATACATTATATAAAATAACACAGTCAATGATACAATGTTTTAATGAAGATATTATAACCAATTTTATTGTTTTTGTTCATAATCATTTAAACATCCAATGATTATTCCAACCAAAGCTTACTTTAACGCATAAAATAAATAGTTTGAACTATGTGGTTATTTATTTAATGACCTGGACACATATTTAGGTTATGTTCAATTTTATATTCGCGCTACTTTTGTTTTTTTCTACTTTTTTATAATCCTAAATCCTTCTATTGTTATTTTCATTTTTTTTCTTTATTTTATAGTTAATTATATTTTTATAGTTGATGTTCATCAAACCGGTGAATTGGCCACCTGATAGCAGGTGGTGGTGGCAAGTCCCAGAGGCAACGCCAACGCGTTGCTGGCCTCGAGGAATCTAGGTCACGTATGCCGGAACAAAATATTAAACTAATATGGCGTCATATTTAAAGTCCTGGGGTGATTGTCATCCAGATGGACCGGGAGCTCTACCACCAAGCATGTCTACTGGTTGCTCCAACCTATCTCACTTTCATTCATTATAAAAAAAACTTTAGTACTTTTATCTTTTCTTTATTTTAATATCTTGATCTCAATATTCTTCTTCTAGTTATCAAAAACACAACAAAATTAATATAATAACAAAGAGAACTATTGTGGGTAAACCGTGTAAAAAGTGGTATAATAGGTTATAAAGAAGGAGGGTAGTAGTAAGATTATATTACTTGGATTGTGTATTAACAAATAGTGACTAGTGACGTGAAAGTGGTGCAATGGAATCCGATTTAGTGAAGTTCATAAACTGCACAGTGCAGATATTGGGTTGGCAGAAGTTCTCTGACAATCTCAATTTCACGCAAATTGAAAATTTGATCCCGTCTGAAATTCTCGAGGATATACATTTCAAGTAAGTATTGTGTTATGAGTATAATAAATTAAATTTTAAAATTATTTTAGTTGTAGGTATGGGTTGGTCCGCTGGGCCACAAAGTGGGTATGAAAGGATGTTTACATGCTGCGCAGATGCGAATGCTGAGATGGATGTGTGGAGTTATGAAAATGGATAAAATTATAAATGAGTATAGTTGAAGGTGAGGAAGTGTGAAATTAGCGCCAGTTATTAAAAAACTACCTACTTCTTGAAAAATTACTAACGTGATTGGCCCTGAAGCCTAAACAAGTTCAATATGATCAGAACGGAAAACCTTAACGTATTTTTTTTTTGTTGATAAATAATTACTGGCACTATTCACATAGTATCAAAGAAAGTAGTAGACCTCTTGTATCTAATATTAAGCTAACCAAACATTTTAGTAATACTTAATGGATTAGGTAAGATGAGTTCAATTTGTGCTGATTATTATTACTCAAAAGAAAATAATATTAAATGAACATTAACTTTTAAATTATGCTGAAGCTTGAAATTACTTAGTTAAGATTTTACTCGTGTGTCATCAATTAAACTGAAGTTTAATTGTAAGAAACGCATAATGAAGACTAAAGCCGGGCTCAGAAATGATAACATGAATCTAATTAAGATGGGCCCGGAAGCTCGTTTAATCACGCTGTTTACAAAGCATTATTGAACGGAAGTAAAATCTGAGAAATAAATAAACGGTTACCATTTTATTATAGAGCAAAATTAAACAATATATTTTTGAAGACTGATGAGACGATATTGCATTGCTCACGTAGGCGCATGTAACACTGCAGCGTGTTACCAGAGCCCTTGGCATTGCAAACATCCATAGATGACGGTAGCTGCTTTTTTATTGTAGAACAGTAGGCAGGCTGACGACTCGTGGATGTTTGCGACACCTGGAACAACGCCAACATGGTGCCATGGTCAACCAACCTAGGTCACTTATCTCACGAACACAACACAAGGTTATTATGGCAAATTTAGAGACCAGGGTTGGTTGCTATCCAGAAGGGCTTAAGTCCTATCTAGCTAGGGTTGTTTTGTCGCCTTTTACGACAGACTGCCCCTGCCGCAAGGGTCAGTATTCTTACTCCGCCCCTGCACGGAGAAACATTACTATTAGGTGAGCTGTTAGCCTGTCTACTGTTCCACATCAATAAAAAAAGAAGATGACTATCCCATTTTGCTTTCCTTGTGAAGTCAAAGACAGCACAATAACCTACTCTTCGCTCTGAACTGAGATAATACGTGAAGAAGATCTTCATTATCATTTTAGCGTTAACGTAGTAAATCTCTTGCATCGTGGGCCGAAGTCCATTATCCGTCTATTCTTCTCCAGATCGAACGGTTTTTGTCATCCTTGGTATTGACTCGGTTATCATGCATATCCTTTACGACAACAAGCCAGCATGGTCTACCCATTCTTCCAGGGTCCAATGGAGGAGACATGACTAGACGTTTGCTTAGTAAGAAGCCGGTTGCAGTAAAGCCTGTCTGTACCAGCAAAGATGACTTTGCAATTTATATTAAGAAGATACAAAGAATATTTAATAAAATAACGTAATAAGCCCATTGACCCTGAACTTGAAAAGGTCAGAGGTTATGGTACACGTTTATTATTTCCGAATGGGGGCAACAAGCGTAAGTCAGTATTTGATTGTAGGGCAAATATTTAAGGAGGTTTTCTTGGAGCATTAAATTAATTGAAGTGATTAGTGTACTGTTTTCATATCCCCATCCACTGAGTATTGCGTCTTAATACATTGTCATAATGTATGTTTTCCTTCATATCAAAATAATACTGATTTCAAAAACAAAACCAGGAATGGACATTGATTAAGCATATATCATATGAAAGAAATACACATTTGAAAAGAAAGAAAATAATTTATTTGATGTGGAAACAATATTACAATAATATAGTGAACAAAATAATTAATTTTTCGCATGCTCAAATGAGGTTTTTTTTTTATTGCTGTAGAACAGCAGACAGACTGACGGCCCGCTTAGGATTTAGCAGTTACCGTCGCCTATAGGTGTATGCAACGCCAGTGGCATCGCGAACACGCTGCTGTCCTATAAAGGTACAGGAACTTGGGTCACTAATGCCGGAACACAACACAAGGTTATTATGGCGGCATACTTAAGACCAAAGGTGGTCGCCATCCAGACGGGCTTGAGGCCCTACCACGTAGCTAGGGTGGGTTGTTTTGTCGCCTTTTACGACAGGCAGACCCCGGCCGCAGATGTTAGTATTCTTTCTCCGCCCCTGCACGGATAAAAAGGTTGATATAATGAAATAAATAACAAATGACACAAAGCTGATTTTCAGTGATAATCTTCAACGTGCCAATTTTAAGTGAATTATGTTAGCTACACATGATTAATTAACTCAATAACGAGGTCGATTAAATATAATTTTTGGGATCGAAGTTTGTTTAAAATTATATGGCGGGCTAATGAGTTTTTATATTGATGATAAAAATGCTCCAGATTAACATTTCAGAGGCCACTGGTTAATTTGACCCTATATTTACCCTTTTTTTTATTAGTGGGGAACAGCTGGCAGGCTGACGGCCTGCTTAATAGTAAGCACTATGGATAACAGTCTATGGATGCTTGCGACCCAAGGGGCACCGCGAAAACGCTGCTATCCCGTAGAGTATAGGAACCTGGATAATAGACCAAGGGTGGCCATCCAGACGCGCTTAGAGCCCTACTACGTAGGGTTGTTTCATCTTTTACGACCGGCCACCCCTGAACAACAAAAACATGTAATATGTTTCCACATATTAATCATTACCAAAGTTATGCTCCAGTTCTTACTACTCCCTACCGTTATAATTCTATCTAAACTTGGACTTGGAGATCATTACTTCAAAACTTTTGTAGATATTTTTGATTTTTATTACGAACAGCTGTTTAATCTCTTAAATAAATTGGACTAAAGATAAATTTTTATCAATTAACTCTCTATACAAAAATTTGAAATTATTTTTTTACATTAAAACCGGTTAATATTTCTAAATGGGCCTTTTGTGTACCTAAAGGTTTTAGAACGACTTAATATCATCAATCAATTTCGGTTTCGATTGTTAATCAATTAACGGATTACTCTTCTCAATATTAAAAGATAACAATTTCGATTAAATCAATATATTAAGCTCTTGACTTAACGACTTTATGAACAAAATCCCTGAAAAATTTACTTATAAAATATTGGACCATTAATTAATTCAAAATATAGATATGTATACTACCTAATAAATTTAATATTGTCTAATTCATGACTAAATAAACAATACAAGCTCATCCGGCAAATTTCGGACCGCGCGACTGGTTTTAGCTAGAGTTTATAATTTTATGGACGTAATAGTAAACAACTTTACCGGTCCGCTTTCGGAAATTTTACATTCCAGTTTAAGTTGACCTCAGATTTAATTACTTAAATTTAATATATTGTAATATATAATAAAGAAGACAAACAACAAAAAAAATTTAAGATATGTATTAGATACTGTATTTATATCCAATATTAGCTCATATGTATAGATAACAAGAGAGGCAGGTACTAGTGTCTAAAATCTGTATTTTAATCTGTATCTCAAGCCTTTCTGTCTGAATTAAATTATCTGTATTTTTGACCTGTGCTTGGCCTAGTTTGCGCGTTATTTATTATAAATATTTAATTTTGGAGTAAATAAACATTTTATTATTATTATTATTAAAAAGATATTTATATGATCTGTTGATATTTAGGTGGACATAAATAAAAAGGACGATTACTATGAAAATGCAACGTGTATTGCTCACACATAGGTTACAAGTTTACGAGTACAGATTTTTCAGAATACAGATTAATAAATAATGTTGCCTACTTTATGATAAAAATGGTTGCGTTCTTATTTTGCCAACATGATCAATCATAAGAAATAGGGTTCAGCTTAGGCTGGACTGTGTAAGTTCGAACGCACGTATTTTGGAGACTTGTGGCGTAATTGCATTCGATAACACTGACTGTTTGCATATTTCATTATTTTATATTTTAGGGTTTATAGGGTTTGTAATCCAAAATAAACCATAAGATATATCCACAAAAAAATGCTGCCCAAAGTCACTATTCCACGCGGACGGAGTCGCGAGTACAGCTAGTAGTAAATATGTTATTACACATATTTTTAGTTTAGTTTTGGGGGCAATATATTTCCCAGTTTCCTCCAAGTATTCCCATTTGTGCGCCATATGTAGCTGAGTCCAAATTACTTCCAATAATGTAGGGTGCAGAAGTGTCTTAAAAGCATTTCCAATATACTCGTAATCAATTGTAAACGATTTTTGCCCGGTACAACGGCTTTCTAATACCCTGCGTGGTTTAGCTCTAATATGAGGAAGATATTTCAAATTCATACAAGTTCTTTATGTTAAAAAGCTTCGAGGAATTATCTATTTTCTCGAGATATAAAATTCAATCATTTTGCATTTAAATATAGTCAATATTCATAGAATTTTAAACGATAGATGCTAAATATACATGAATATATTTGTTCGCCAGACAGAAAAAATACATAATAACTAAGGCTGAAGATGTTCATTAATTTTGTAAATATCTGCATTTAAAAATTGTATTAAGTATAGAAAAGTGTACCTGATTAATCACAGCTTATTACCAAACGGGGTGAGCATTACTGCAGATGTGTACTGTGAAGAACTGAACACAAGATGGAGAAGCTGGCACATCTCCAACCAGCATTGGTCAATCGCTCGTCTCCGCTGCTCCTGCACGACAACGCGCGACCTCATACTGCACAGCAGACGGTCTCCAAGTTGCAAGAACTGGGGTTGGAAGTTCTCCGTCATCCGCCCTACTCACCAGACCTTGCGCCTACAGACTACTACTTTTCCAGAATTTGGATAACTTCTTGGCGGGAAAAAAATTCAATACCCGAGAGGCAATACAAAATGCCTTTGAAGAATTTGTTGCCCCCGTCCAGCTGATTTCTTAGAGAAGGGCATCAATAAACTGCCACTGCGTTGGCAAAAATGCATTGATTGCATGGGTGATTACTTCGATTAATACAAATAAAAAATACATAAAAAAAAATTCGTTAGGCGATAGGTGATGGTAACTGCTAAATTCTAAGTAGGCCCTCAACCTGTCTGCTGTCCGACAGCAATAAAAAAATACTCTTATTACAGTTTTAATGGCTGGGTACATATAGTATTACATATATCTTTTATTATATATAGAATAATTATGTATAAAAAATTCAACATTTCATAAAAAATAAATACACTTCATATTAAACATGACTGGCTACGTCTTTATAAATCCATTCTTTCCCTTTTCTTGAAAGTCATCAAAAAGTTTAAATTCTTCGTGAGTCCAATCTACGAAATCCAATTAAGAAATGTCAGTAATATTTTTATTTAAATCCTTTAATTAATGTTCCGGTAACTTGAAAAGTTTAGAACTTTCTTTTAAAACATGCATTTTCTTATTGCCTTTCTCTTTTTTCTATTTTAAACAACAAAAAAACAGATTACATCTAAGTAAATATATAATATTATGATTGTCTTGAATATATCTAGTATATTATACGATCACAAAATATATTTAGTTATTTTTGTTCAGGGAAAACAACACATTTCTGTATGATATAATAATAATAATTTATTTTCATAACAATACTTATAACTATATACTAATTAAAATATATATAAAAGATATAATTTAAATTTAGATAGTATGTGTGTGTGCCACACACATACTAATACAACAGACAAATAATATAATATGATGTTTATGTACATAAATATTTAAAAACATTTAAATCCTTGGGCGTAAAGCAAGCTTATACAATTTGAAGACAGCGATTTTAAAAGCTTTTATCTAAGTTTGTATGAATTAATAATCCTCGATTAAGTTTAATTATGATGTTCTATAAATTGTTAGATTGTTATATAGAGATAAGCTTTTACTTTATAAAAAATTACTAGAGTGAAGATGTTGTTTCGTTTGAATCAGAAAAAATATTTTCTACTTCGACACACGAGTAATTAGTTCTAATGAAAGGTTACTCCCTTAATTAGTTAGTAAGAGAATATTCGCCTAAAATATTTCTTTAATTAACGAAAGCTAAGATATCACTATCATTCACTTATGATATAATAATGATTTATCACTTATAAAATCACAGATTACAGAGATATTATATTTCTTCTAAGACAACGGTCTAAATCCCTTGAAAATATTTTTATTGATGTTAGGGATGTATATGAAATAAGGTTTAATAAATAAAATAATGTCCACATGTGTGGTCCAAAAGCAGCAAACACACCAAAATCCTTATTGTCACACCAGAAGATGCATTTCATCTTCTATATGGAATGTTAGATACAAAATATCTGCGAAAAATGGATCCTACATTTGTTTAATGGATAATTATAGATCAATAAATCCACAACATATCTTAAATGAAATTGAAGTGACAATGAGTGCTTTACGACCTGTTAAAAAAGTCATGGCCAGTGAGTTGAGAAGGCCATAGATGAATTGGTTTACTTTCTTTCATTCGAAGTTAATTTCCGGAAAGAAATGCTGGTATTAGTGAAATACCAACCTAGTGGCTTTAAGGTCAATGGATATTATACAGAAACATTAAACATAAATTCACAGTATTTCATATAGTAGACAATAATTCTTTCATCTTAATTAGGAAATCAATTTCGATGTTTACATTGGAATCATTATAACTAAACATGTTTTACAATAATTTGGTATTATACCACGCAAAAAGTTGAGGTCGCTTGACGTCATGTAGTGAATGCGTCCCAATGGATTTTAACACAGCGTTGTTGAAGACCATATGAAGAGGAAAAGAAAAAGTCTGTACCGGGCAGTGAAGTGAAATTTTGGGTTGCGACCGAGATTTGCTGATAAGGTGATGATGATGTATTATACCTAGTCAGGTCATAAGTATTGTCACACAGTAAAAACTTTTCTTTTAGAATGCTGGCCACAAAAAAGTTTATTGAATTCGAATTTCGAATTGTTCATGAAAATAAAAATGTATACTTTTAGAATTTTACTCATTTTTAAATATGGAGTGGACGCTTAAAGAAGACCGTGTTGCAGTTATTGCGTTGCATCGTTGCGATTACGCGCCAATTCAAATTTTTAACATACTGAAAAATTTGAATATAACCAAAAGATTCGTTTATCGTACCATCAAACGATACAATGAAGACTCTAGTGTAGATGACAGGTCAAGAAGTGGTCGCCCTCGGTCTGTTAGGACTCCAGCAGTGATAAAAGCTGTGAAGGCACGAATTCAAAGAAATCCCAAACGTAAGCAGAAACTGTTGGCCCTTCAGATGGGGTTAAGCAGAACCACGGTGAAAAGGGTGTTAAATGAAGACTTAGGGCTTCGGGCATATCGAAGAAAAACAGAACATCGTTTGAATGCTCGTCTAATGGACCTGAGACTGAAGAGATGCCGCGCTTTGTTGAAGCGGTACGCGGGAAAAAAATATCGGGAAATTCTTTTTTCGGATGAAAAAATATTTACCGTAGAAGAGAGCTACAACAAACAAAATGATAAGGTGTACGCACACAGTAGTGAAGAAGCGAGCAACCGTATTCCGCGTGTCCAACGAGGTCATTTTCCATCCTCGCTCATGGTATGGTTGGGAGTTTCTTATTGGGGCTTAACAGAGGTACATTTTTGTGAGAAAGGTGTAAAAACGAATGCTGTTGTGTATCAAAATACAGTCCTGACGAACCTTGTGGAACCTGTTTCTCATACCATGTTCAATAACAGGCACTGGGTATTCCAACAAGATTCGGCGCCAGCTCATAGAGCGAAGAGCACACAAGACTGGCTGGCGGCGCGTGAAATCGACTTCATCCGGCACGAAGACTGGCCCTCCTCCAGTCCAGATTTGAATCCGTTGGATTACAAGATATGGCAACACTTGGAGGAAAAGGCGTGCTCAAAGCCTCATCCCAATTTGGAGTCACTCAAGACATCCTTGATTAAGGCAGCCGCCGATATTGACATGGACCTCGTTCGTGCTGCGATAGACGACTGGCCGCGCAGATTGAAGGCTTGTATTCAAAATCACGGAGGTCATTTTGAATAAACTTTAATGTCATAAGAATCTATGTTTTGTTAAGTTCATTTTGGTATATGAATGGTTACATAATGAATAAACTTGTTACAATTATTTTACATTAAACATGTAACAGAATTTATGACCTGACTAGGTAAAGTTAATTTGAGTATTTTTTCAGGAAACGTAAATTAACATAAATTTTCTTAACGCTGCTTTGAAAACAGCGTTGAAATTGTACAAAACTTAATAACTTGGAAATGTCAATTCTAGGTAAACCTTAGTGACAGTACTGTTTTGTGGACGTAAAAATAATAACGGATTTATATTAAAAAAGTTTGTGTAAAAACACTTTTCCTGTGGTTCAACGTACAGATAACAATACCATTATGCGTTTTGAGCCTTTAGGCCCCTCAGGTTCTTGAAAATGTCACTCGGCACACTACCCTTAAGTGACGTACAAACCAGGGGCATCGTAGGGCAGTGACCAACTCCCCCCATAGAAGGCTAAGAAGGCGAACGGAGTTTTAGTCGGCATGCCGTTGCGGCCGCGGCCGGCTATCGGATTTCGGTCAGCAGCACAAAGGCGGCTGTAGGTTTAGAACGATAAAGCTAACATAACCAAGTCGGCTTCCCTCCGGAGTCCAGCGTGGTACTGGTCATTTGGTTTTCCCGTGATAAATAACGCTTCATAACCTTCTTACCCTATTTGCGTTTCTTACCCTGTAAGCGATCTATAAATATGACGTTTTGTTTGTTGAAGGTTGAAATTAGCAGACTGCATGGGACCCGGAAAGAGGCCGTTCGCGCTGCCATGGTGGGGCAAACTGGCCTGGTGCACTGTATTTGCTGTTATGCTTCTAGTAGCTGTATTAGGAAATATTCTAGTCATATGGACTGTACTTGGTAAGAATGTTACATGATCATCAATGAATTTGAATAGATATTTGAAGGGAGTTCGAATTGGGATATGACAAAGAAACATGTCCGGTGTATGTAAACTATTTATACAGCTTAATATGGTGGGTATACAGGAAGCTTCTTATAATTCCAGCATAATCTTTAACACGTTATAAAACTATTATATATTTTATATCATCACACATAATTTGCTTTGTGATTTAGTGAATAATGACAAACTTATTAAAAGAAAAATAGTGATCATTAAAATTTCAGCATTAAAAACAGGTAAGAAAGAATACTCAGCAATTATTTTTCGGTATTAAAAATCTAAATTACTTTTTGATGAAAACTCCATTAATGTTAGCATAAAATTGTGTATTTTACACACGCATGTTAGTAACACATTTATGTTCTAAACTTTTGTTACTTACAAAATGGAATGTATACGATAAAACTAAATTACACTGTAGATTTTGTAGCACATCAATAAATCTTGAAATAGGGTTACATGAGACATTAGTATCGCCTCGTAAAAATGTATTGCGCCGAAAACGATATGTTCAACAAATACCCATTTAATTTATGATTTCCTTACTATTCAATTTCTTTATTTCGTTTATATAAATTCACTGCTTTTTTAATATTATAATTTTTTTATTAATAAAGACTTATTGTAAAGTTATTAATAGTAACATATTATAAATAACAATCATTACGATTGTGATAATCGGGTTTCGGGAATGGATTGTATATATACTAGCCACGCTTGCCAGAAACGAGTACCGGTTTCACAGATCAATGATCTTGGTGTACATGTTTCTGCGATTATATCAACGTCAATATATGGAAATTATAAAACATAATGCATATTTAGATGGGAATTATTAATAAAAAGGTATAAAGATTGTATACTTTCATAATAATATTATTATTATTTTTAGTTAGATTTTAGGGGATATTTTTTATAATTTTCGAGATACATTTCATTAGCCAACCGGCTAGAAAACCAAATGAAAAGAGGCATGGACGCCTCTTTTCACAAAAATCATATTGTTAAAATAAAATATCATAAAAGGAGTTATTGTATTAATGACGCTAAGTGCATAGCCACTTCAAATCTAGCGACACTTCTCATATTATATGGGTTTATAATCAGAATTATAGAGGTTGTAAATGTCAGATTCAGAAATATTAGACTTTAGTTCCCATTAAATTGTCATTTTGTTTCAAATGGCGAAAACGATTTGCATTTGCTGGAATAAGGATTTCCAATAAATGACGTCGTGAAATATTTTATGCATTTGCAGCAACTGGATCTGAGAATTGTAGATCGATTGTCAGGGATAGAAACGACCTCTACATCTGTCTGGCGTTAAGTGTGTATAACTTGACCCTGATGTTCTTAATTATTTTTAGGTTATGACGGCAACGAACGCATTGAAAACATATCTTTCTTTATCAATTTATTTCACTTGTCAAATAACTTTTTTTTATTGCTGGAACAGTAGACAGGCTGACGGCCCACTTAATAACTAAACATTTACCGTCACTTGTGGATGTTTGCGACACTAGGCGCGTGCTGTCCCATAGGGGTACAGGAACCTGGGTTACTAATGCCGGAAAACAAAACAAGGTTATTATGGCGATATAATTGTAGACCAAGGGTGGTCGCTATCCAGACGGGCTTGGGGCCCTACCACGTAGCTTGGGTTGTTTTGTCACCTTTTACGACAGGGCGACTCCGCCCGCAGAGTTTATTACTCCGTCCCTGCAAGGAGAAAAACTATTAATGTATATTGTTTTTTGTTAATATTTTTCCTATTAAGGAAAACTAGTAAAGCAAAGTATTCTAACAGGTTTTCTTGTCCACAGCACATCGACGTATGAGGACAGTGACAAACTGCTTCCTAGTGAACCTGGCTATAGCAGATTTATTGATGGCTACACTTAATGGTGCCCCGAATTTCGTATTCCTAGTCACAGCTCATTGGTCGTTCGGAGCTGTAACGTGCACAGCAAGCAACTTCACTGCGAGTCTCACAGTTTCTACTGGCGTATTTACTCTAGTTGCCATTACTGTTGACAGGTTAGTAAAATGTTTTAACAGGCAATTTAATTCCATTATGAATACTTTAAATCCAAAATCGATATCATTCTAATATTATATACATAATATTTATTTAAGTATCTGGTAGTTCAGTGGTATTAAACTTGCGGCGTACATACTCTCGCTGGTATTGGTCCACTTGATAACCAAGTGACAACACTATCGGGAGGCTTTCCTGCATCGGCCATCGGCTTTTTCGTTTTAATAGTAACACTAAGAACAGTGTTTCTTCGTCAGAGTCCATCGTGAAAATAAATATACAACACTATGATACTCGAACCAAGCGACAGCCGCGTTGCAGCCGCGTTGCTGCGGCGCGACGCTTTGCGGCTAATTTGAAGGCGCCCTAATTGAACTTGACTGGTTTGGACGATAATTTTATAGATAATTTTATATTTTATAGTTTGGAGACTGGAACTGATGTTTTTGTTTTATAGCATATACAGAATTTTATTTAATGACTCTGATATTGTTTTATATTGCTATTTTGTGATCACAGTTTTATGAAATCTTAATAAATTATAATAATTATTATTATTATTAATAATAATACTAAAGTTAAATTAAGATTACGTTCAAAATATTGTAAAAGAAAAACAAATGCTAAAGATGCCACATAAATTTACATTTGATGTAATCTAAACATTTCTTACAACGAGTCAAAGAAAATATTTTTACGAGTATTTTCCCCATGCTAAAACTTACACATTTATTTCCTCAATCCTCAAAGGCTTGTAGGCAACAACAGTCTTTACTAATATTACATTTCTGCTCTTCCTTATTTACTTCAAGTTTTACTACCTCACGCACTTAGATTACGTGAAGCCTTATATAATGTATAAGCGTAACCTGGTTAAACTTTTATACTCGCCTTTCTTTTAGATGTAGGTAATGAAATATGACGTCTCTTAAGACATATGTCAATCAACATATACGGTCAAATTAAAAATTCAGATCTTTTTTGTATTTTGTTAGAATTTAAATATCTATAGAAACTCACGCATTTGCAGTCTAGAATATAGTGATCAAATATATGGAAAGTTAAATAGACCATTTAAACTTAGCCAACTAGAAAAGGGCCATTTGGTTCTTTAGGCGTTATAAATGGCTATGATTCTAAATGGCTACGTACGCTTTGTACGGTCATGGTCGTGACTTCGAACCTCACGGAGGAGAAAATACTGCAATTAATTTGATTTAGTCTTCTTCTGGTGTATGAGTTCACCAGTTGTATGTTTATAATCTTCGATACAAGTTTTTATTTGTGCAGAGAACTACACACATCAGAAAAGTCTAAACAACATGTACTAATTAAAATTTTAGGATGGTGGATGAGCCGCTGTATGGATGAACTTCCTGAATGCATCTGAGCCTTTCAATATTTCCGGGCCGACGGTACACTCACACCCCTCTTGTATCAGGCCTAAACCCGAATCGCGCCTCATCGGAAAACATAATTTTATCCCATTGTTCCTGGGTCCATGTTCTGCGTTCTCTACACCATTCATTTCGATGAGCGCGATTCCCGTGACGTATCGGTGGGCACCTAATTGGGCGTCGAGCTCGTAGGCCGCACTCATGTAATCGATTTCGCACAGTTTGGGGACTTACGTCAACACCACTTGCATTTTGTAGCCTCAAACTTATCTCTCGAGCGGTTAACATCGGCTGGCGTCTTGCAGTCAGTTGTATGTACCGAGTGGTTGTACTCCTTTTACGGCCTGGATGCTGTTCAGCGGGTTCCCTTGTATTATTGTAGCGCTGCCAAAGACGACAAATAACACTTCTATGAATGCCAAAATGCCGAGATACCTGAGATTGATTACTTCCCGCTTGCAACATCCCTACAGCTCTTTGCATTTCATTTGCCGTCAAATGACGTCGCTCCATAACGTAAAGAATATCTAACAATTCAATTTTGTCGCTAACTTTATTTAAATGGTTGGTAAAATTATAAAATCAAGACTAAACGTAGCAATAAAAACGCACTTAAATTCAAACAAATTCCCTTTCATTTAATTTTATGAAAAAAACAAAACTTAATCGAAATTTTTTCTTACAACCAGCCAGTATGTCATCCATAACAAAAAAGTTTGCATACTTACGCCCTTTGAGTGAGTAAAGACTTAGAAATTAATTACAAAACGGAGTTTTGCTCCAGTAATACCAACCTTATAAATTGATTTAAGGTTTATTTTATAACGTAACTTTTAAATGATTGCATTGCATTACTTATACATATCTATTCGAATTGCGACTTTATTACAATGAAATATAGTTGAGTTTCGGAAGTTAAAACTACTTTAGGCGCGTTGAGCACTTTTTGGGTAAACAATTTTTGGTTTGTAAAGAAGTGTTAATGACCAATTTAAACTTTAATACTTGATCATAAACCTTCTCTATAAACCGAACTTCACTTCTTTATAAACTAAACGAAACTAAAATAATAATCTAATAGCTCCGTCGAGCTATCGTCATACAATTCACAAGTTACTTAGTTTTCACTTCTATCGGCAGTCCCCAAAGACTGCCCCGCATGTTTTTTTTTTTCAATAACAAGTATTCATAACCGTAATTGAACAGGCTTGTCATTCCTAAATCCTTCCACTTTCCTACCTTTGAATCTTCGCGGCAAGACAAACTGATCGATCGACGCGACACCAAAGAATCTCAACAGCGTGTGCGGCGGTGCGAGCGTCTGCCACAAAAAATTTCCTAAATAATATTAAAACTGTGCATAGCAAGTCCCGCGGGCAAAATAAGGATTAAAATAGAACATAAAATTGGTGAAGTGATGTCAAATGTGGAGACACAATTGTGAGTACAAAACCCTTTTACTTATTCCGTCCATCTATCCTGACGGTCTGTTCTAAACTATTATCTCCATTTAAGCCTAAACATAATTGTGGTCCTTCGAGCCGGATTCCCGTGGAATTTACAGTAAATCAATATTCAGTAGTCTTATTCGCATATATAACAAGTAAAATCTTATCAAATTTCATTGTAAAAAGTATAACCCGACAAAATATAGTGGGCTACACATTGAGGTGATACTATACGGATTCATTGGTCATCATAATTCAGTAGTATTATGCCGGTACGTTTTGAAATTAAAAATTAAATTTTGCATTTATGATTTATAACACCACATAAATACATAACGATATAATTAACACTTATTTACATTACTTTGGTTTGAGAGTAAATAAGTTACTTCATCCTATATAAACTTACACTTTACCTATGTACACGTAACAGATTATACTCAACTACCTACCTGAATTGGTTTCATCTTTTTAATTAAACTTATTGTCTTACATAAAGACTAACCATGGAATTAGATAAACTTAAAGTACTACGATCACGACGTGAATATGTTTTCCGTGCCATGCAAATCCTTTACGATCTTTCCAAAGAAATGGTTCAAGATCGCTCAAAGGTATCGGCGTTCAAGTCGAGATACACGCGATTACATTCAATTCATGATGAGTTTGTTCAATTGTGTGAGGATATACAATGTTTGGAGTTAACCATAAAGCCTAATCAGCAAATCGATCAGGAAGTGATGAGTTCGTTTGACGATTTGTACCTAGTCAGGTCATAAGTATTGTCACACAGTAAAAACTTTTCTTTTAGAATGCTGGCCACAAAAAAGTTTATTGAATTCGAATTTCGAATTGTTCATGAAAATAAAAATGTATAACTTTTAGAATTTTACTCATTTTTAAATATGGAGTGGACGCTTAAAGAAGACCGTGTTGCAGTTATTGCGTTGCATCGTTGCGGTTACGCGCCAATTCAAATTTTTAACATACTGAAAAACTTTGAATATAACCAAAAGATTCGTTTATAGTACCATCAAACGATACAATGAAGACTCTAGTGTAGATGACAGGTCAAGAAGTGGTCGCCCTCGGTCTGTTAGGACTTCAGCAGTGATAAAAGCTGTGAAGGCACGAATTCAAAGAAATCCCAAACGTAAGCAGAAACTGTTGGCCCTTCAGATGGGGTTAAGCAGAACCACGGTGAAAAGGGTGTTAAATGAAGACTTGGGCTTCGGGCATATCGAAGAAAAACAGGACATCGTTTGATTGCTCGTCTAATGGACCTGAGACTGAAGAGATGCCGCGCTTTGGAAAAAATGTTTACCGTAGAAGAGAGCTACAACAAACAAAATGATAAGGTGTACGCACACAGTAGTGAAGAAGCGAGCAACCGTATTCCGCGTGTCCAACGAGGTCATTTTCCATCCTCGCTCATGGTATGGTTGGGAGTTTCTTATTGGGGCTTAACAGAGGTACATTTTTGTGAGAAAGGTGTAAAAACGAATGCTGTTGTGTATCAAAATACAGTCCTGACGAACCTTGTGGAACCTGTTTCTCATACCATGTTCAATAACAGGCACTGGGTATTCCAACAAGATTCGGCGCCAGCTCATAGAGCGAAGAGCACACAAGACTGGCTGGCGGCGCGTGAAATCGACTTCATCCGGCACGAAGACTGGCCCTCCTCCAGTCCAGATTTGAATCCGTTAGATTACAAGATATGGCAACACTTGGAGGAAAAGGCGTGCTCAAAGCCTCATCCCAATTTGGAGTCACTCAAGACATCCTTGATTAAGGCAGCCGCCGATATTGACATGGACCTCGTTCGTGCTGCGATAGACGACTGGCCGCGCAGATTGAAGGCCTGTATTCAAAATCACGGAGGTCATTTTGAATAAACTTTAATGTCATAAGAATCTATGTTTTGTTAAGTTCATTTTGGTATATGAATGGTTACATAATGAATAAACTTGTTACAATTATTTTACATTAAACATGTGACAGAATTTATGACCTGACTAGGTATTACGCAGTAATTAGTGCGGCCGATACTTTGGCTACAACTTACAATACGAGCGTAGACGCCGCTGCACGGTCGGACGGCGGTTCGCCGGTACAGTCGTCAGCCGTCCACTCAATGAACGCGCGCTTACCTAAACTTGAATTACCCAAGTTCGACGGCAATATAGAAAACTGGCAAACCTTTTATGATACATACACGACTTTGATACACGAAAATAACTCAATCTCAGATATTGAAAAATTTCATTATCTCGTTTCATGTTTACAAGGATCCGCATTATCTATTGCGAAAGGAGTCCCGATGACTCAGAAAAATTATAAAGTTGTTTTCGATACTTTAGTCGAACGGTACCAAAACAAGCGTATCTTAGCCTTAACGTATTTAGATAAATTTCTTAATCATTCCGCCGTTAAATCTGGTAGCTTCCAAGAATTGCAAGCGTTAACGAACTTATTCCACGAGTCCTTTTATGCACTTCAAGCTCTAAATATTGAAAATTTAGGTGAGTTTATTCTTTTCCATTTAGCCTCGCGGACTCTTGATGCAGACACTCGCACACGTTTTGAGTCACAAAACTGTTCACCAGTACCTAAACTTGGTGAACTTTTGAAGTTTCTTCAAGACTACGTAAAGATCTTAGAAACTAGCCGATTATCCTCTGGCAATCTTAATCTTACCCGGACCTTTGACGGAAAAAACCCATCGCCGGCGAATAATAGGCAAAATAGCTGCGCACCAAAGCGCACATCTCATCTAGCAAAATCCACCAGCCCTACAACATTGTCAACAATTGTATGTTCTTGTTGTGGCGAAACGCACTCTATCTATAAGTGCCCCAAGTTTCAATCTTTAGACTCTCACGCTAGGCTAGACTTAGTAAACAAAAGGAAAATGTGTATAAATTGTTTACGTACAAATCATATCATAGATTCATGTTTCTCTAAAGTATGTTGCACATCATGCGGATTGCGACATCATACCTTGCTACACACTGAGCAAGCGCAAACACATACTCCTTCTGTCAGTCAGGCGAGTACTGTAGCTCATGTTGGGAACAGCCGAGGTATAGTATTGCTGGGCACGTGTCAATTACGCGTATGTAATACCACGTCAGGTGCACAACTCACTGTGCGCGCCTTAGTAGACAGTGGTGCTCAGGATTCGTTTATAACTACCGCCTGCGCACGAACACTCAGTTTAAGGCTCCGCCGCTGCAATCTTAAGGTAGCTGGTTTAGGACAGAACACCGTGTTTCACGTGAAGGGTATGACGGACTGTGATTTACGACCACTTGACAGTGACAATCCGCAGTATCATATTAAACCGATTGTTTTGGATAATATCACCACTCAGATGCCCAGTGTGAATATACCATCAGTCGTTAGAGATTATTGCAAACATTTAATCTTAGCCGACCGCGATTATGACATCCCCGCTCAAATCGACCTATTGATAGGGGCTGAACTATTTCATGAAATCTATGACGGCCAACGTATAAAGCTAGGGCACGGCTTGCCAGTCGCTCTGCATAGCGTTTTTGGTTGGATACTCAGTGGCGCGGTTAATACTGATTTATTAATGCCTCCTCCTACTACGTCCACATTACTAGCTTCCACGTACTCACTCGATGAGCTGGTTAAACGTTTCTGGGAAGTCGAGGAACCACCGCAGATACCTATTTCTGTACCCGAAGACGACATGTGTGAACGCTTGTACACAGACCTGACTAGCAGAAAACCTGACGGGCGTTATGTAGTACCACTCCTCTTAAAGGACGGTGACTGTGCCTTAGGTAATTCGTACAATGGTTCTTTGTCACGTTTAAATAACCTTGAAAGAAAACTTAGTCGACAAAACCAACTTAAGCACGATTACGTAGACTTTATGCGCAAGTATGAGAGTATGGGTCACATGTATCCTATATCTAATCCTATATCACAATCGGAAAAACGTTATCTTATCCCGCATCATTGTGTCATTCGTCCAGAAAGCACGACAACAAAGTTACGCGTGGTGTTTGACGCAAGCTATAAGACTACAAATAGTCTATCTTTAAACGACATAGTGTTCACTGGACCTAAGCTTCAAGTGGATATCGTAGACATAATAACACAGTTCAGACTACATGCGGTAGTGTTCACATGTGACATATCAAAAATGTATCGTCAGATTTTAATTAGACCTGAAGATCGTGGCTATCAGCACGTACTATGGCGGGAGTCTTCGAGTGATCCAGTAAAGGAGTATGAACTCGCGACTGTCACCTACGGAGTAAGCAGTTCACCTTATCTCGCTATACGCACACTCCATCAACTGGCTGCTGACCATGGTGCAGAATACCCGCGCGCCGCAGAGGCACTTCTTCATGAAACTTTCATGGACGACATCACAACTGGAGCTCCCTCTGTGAGTGAAGCTGTCGAACTGAGATATGAACTCGTGAAATTGCTTAGTTTGGCACAATTTGAACTCCGCAAATGGAGTAGCAATTCTCACTCGTTCCTTGAAACCTTGCCGGTGGACCATTGTCAATCTCCGAAACCTTTCTCAAAAGAAAGTAACAATCCAACACTCAAAATCTTAGGGGTTCAATATGATCCTTCAGGTGATATCTTTACTTATTCCCACGCTTCTATCAAGGATGGCGAGTTCACTAAGCGTTCAATCTTGTTCAATGTGGCTCGCATATATGACCCTCTAGGCTGGTTAACACCTTTCATTCTGAAGGCAAAATTACTTCTTCAAGATTTATGGCATCTTAATCTCTCTTGGGACGAACCCGTACCCAGGGACATAGCTAAAAACTGGCGAGATTTTATCTTCGACCTTCCCAACCTAAACCTTGTTAAAATTCCTCGTCAAGTTATACCGATACAATCAGCACATCCCACAGAAGTTGATCTCATTGGATTCAGTGACGGTTCAACAAAGGCATATGGATGTTGTCTCTTTCTCCGCGTTGTCACGTTGGAAAAGGTTGAATCGCATCTATTAATCGCTAAATCTAAGGTAGCACCGCTCAAGATTCTCACCGTAAACAGATTGGAGCTTTGCGGTGCTGTGTTGCTATCAAAGGTAATAACTCGTATCTATACTTTACTTAGTAAACGGCTGAACATTAAAAATTTAGTGTTATTCACAGACAGCTCGACTGTGTTGTCATGGTTGAACACAGAACCACATAAACTAAAAACTTTTGTAGCACATCTCGTAGTTAAAATTACCGAAACTACCATCCCATCTTGTTGGCGGTACGTTTCTACACATGAAAACCCAGCAGATTTCTGTAGTCGCAGTCTATCATGTTTGGAATTAACTACATGTGAAAGTTGGTGGTCAGGCCCAAAATGGCTGACTACTAATCAAATCCACTGGCCTGTATCAGCAGTTGGAAAGCAGGATACCGTCCCAGAATTGAAGCGATCGTCACACTTGTGTCATGCTAGTTTCACGACAAAAGAAGCTGACGTACTCGAAGAGCTACTGGAACGCTCCTCTAACTTTTCACGTGTGCAACGAGTACTAGCGTGGATCTATCGGTTTATAAATAACTAAACTTAAACGATCTGAACGGAATTCGTCACCGTTTCTAACATCATCAGAACTCAATAATTCTTTAGAGCAGTTAGTCAAACATGTTCAGCGTGCACATTTTAGTGATATCGCAATAAAACTTAAGTGAAATAAACCTCTACCTCAACATTTATTGAAGCTAGCTCCCTTTCTCGATTCTGGCAAAGTCCTGCGAGTGGGGGGACGACTAAAACATGCTAACTTACCTGATTACGTTAAGCATCCGTACCTCTTACCAACAAAATCTCGACTAAATAATCTTTTGATTGACCATTATCATGCTACTTACCTTCACTGTGGACCTCGCCTTCTGCAGTCTTTACTCCAGCGTCAATTTTGGGTGTTTGGTATTCGCAATCTTATACGATGTCGCTTATCCAAATACATTACTTGCTTTAAAGTAAGGCTAAAGGCTAGACAACCGAAATTGGGCGATCTTGTCATCATCCAGGAATCGAATTTACCCGTAAATGAATGGCGGTTAGGTCGAGTTGTTCAACTGCATCCTGGCGCGGACAACATAGTTCGAGTCGTGACCGTAAAAACCTGTAAAGGTTTACTTGTAAGACCTGCGGTTAAAATCTGTCCATTGCCTACAGATGAAACCAATTAAATTACATAGCATATTTTATATTAATCTTAAACACTTTTTATCTATTTACACAAATTTTATATATTGTAGTCTAACATAATTTAACATAACATTCCCTAACGCAAGCTTAGTAAACACAATACAAAATAATAGTGCCTCCAATGACTATGAAATCGTATAGCATGTAAAATCCAAATCTTAGAATCATTCATCTTATGAAATCCCCGGTTGATTTCAAGTGGGGGGATATGAACAGGCTTGTCATTCCTAAATCCTTCCACTTTCCTACCTTTGAATTTCGCGGCAAGACAAACTGATCGATCGACGCGACACCAAAGAATCTCAACAGCGTGTGCGGCGGTGCGAGCGTCTGCCACAAAAAATTTCCTAAATAATATTATAACTGTGCATAGCAAGTCCCGCGGGCAAAATAAGGATTAAAATAGAACATAAAATTGGTGAAGTGATGTCAAATGTGGAGAAACAATTGTGAGTACAAAACCCTTTTACTTATTCCGTCCATCTATCCTGACGGTCTGTTCTAAACTATTATCTCCATTTAAGCCTAAACAGTAATAATAATTGAATGTATGTTTTGATTTAATGATCTTTACCCAATTCAAATAATTTTTATATAAGAACTAACTTGTAACTTAAATTTTATTTTTACATGTTTATTGACTTATGAAATGTAAAAATATTTATTCCCAATATATGGGCCCTTGTCTATATTATTTACTACTAACAAATACCGCAATGAAGTAGATTGGTAAATATAGCTTTTCAGCAATTTACTTCTTTTATATTACTTGCCAATACTACGACAACGACTTAACGATGATAAGATATTTACCTCAGTCACGATAACTGTAATGAATAGGTAATGAGAATACTAAATTATAATACACAGATATATTTCATCAGTATTTCTAAATATAGTATAGTACTGAGTAGAATTTATGGGGCGATACAGTTCGTCGTATTCGTAGAATAATGACGGATCTGACATATATTAAACTTTACAAGACAGCCATTTTAAAAATACACAAGCGTCATTTTACTATGAGAGTCTATCATATCCGTCATTTTACCGACTGCTTAGTTTGATATCTAAAATACATGTAATTTTTTTTAATGTAGCAATAATATTTAGACAATGTATAATATCCAAATATGGTAAAAAGTGAATATTGGATTTTTTCAAATCTGACGTTATTCTACGATCACGACGAGTTAAAAGAAGTATATTAACCGGTTAATTTGTATATTTGAAAACAAAAACAAATTTTGTTATATACAATAAACATTTCTACACTCCTTTCCAAAAAGAAAACGGGCACCTTACAGTAATTGGCTTTTCTATGGATTGATGAATAAATTGTTGATCGAAGTTTTAAGCGATTCCTTCCAGTGACATTTAAAGCTAAAGAACTCTGGTGAGTCTTGTCACGGGACCAAGCAGCGCGACTTTATACGCTACTGTCACTCTTGATTTTTTAGGGAAAACAGAAAATGAAATAGATGTGGTTAATTTTTTAGGAGTGATTCTCTTCCGAAGGGACCTCCGGATTACCCCCTTTTGTCAATTGGAAAAAGAGATAATCCATTAGGATCTTTTACGGCTCCTTACAAAAATGATGGGATATTGTTTATGGTCGGGACTAAATGGCCTAGAAAAAGTTTATTACGTACTAAATAACATTAATGAGTTAATTAATAACCTTAAAGTTATAAAAGGAAGTCGCCAAGAAGAGTTTGCGCAAAGAGGCGCACTCAAAATTTCCTCTGAGACTTCACACAGATGTGTATCCTAGGCTCCAAAGCTCTGGATTGTAGCTTATGGCAATCAAGTAAACAGCATAAGGTATAAGTGATCCAGGTTCCAGTTCCCCTATGCGGGCCGCAGCGTGTTAGTGGTGCCATTAGCATCGCAAGTATCCATAGGCAGCGATAACTGCTTGCTTAGTGGGTCGCTAGCCTGCAATTCCTCAGTTCAAAATTTTTAAGAAATTGCCGGAAATAAGTTTTCATGTTTCGTATAGTTCAGTAATTTTGTATGTACTCGTATGTATCATTTAGATGCTGTTTCTAGAACACAGTTCGTCTCTAGAACTCGTACAAACTAGTCCAAATTGGCTTATAAGCCAATTTGGTCTAGTTTGTGTGCAGACGCGACGTCTCAAATAGCTTATAAGCTATTTGAGACATCGCGTCAGTTGGCAGAATAAAGTCTGAAACTTTGTCGATATTGGTTTTATGAGGCACAATTTTCTACAAATGAAATACATTTCTTTGGTAATGTAACTACGATAATGGGATTTACCAATGAATGTAAAACTAGGTACTAATAATATGGTTTACTATTGCTATTTACACTTACTCGTATAAGCAATTTATTTTATTATGGTTCTGTATAACAGTTGCAGTATTAGAAACTTAATTACTTTTGCATTGATCTCATATATTGTTAATACATTTTGTGAAACACTAATTTAGTATGAGAGTTGGTAAGCCTGATTTAGATATAAGGGACTACCCCTCATAATCAGACGACGGACAATGGATGAAACATGGCTTCACCTTTATGACCAGGAAACGAAAAACAGTTTATGACTTGGAAAAGTCCATCATCTCCAACTCCGAAGAAATTTAAGGTGATTCCATCCGCCGGTAAGATCATGTTTATTCTGGGACAGCCAAGGAGTGGTAATGATTAAATACTTTAATCATGGAGCCACTATTACGAGGACTTTTTTACGCAGGACAAATAACAAAATTGCACGAGGAAACAGCGAGTTTGCTACGCCGTAGCTTGCGAACGGCGTGGCAAACTCGCTAAAGTTGTTTTGTTTCACCAAGATAACGCCCTCGCGCACAACTCCAGAGTTGCGATGGCTGCCATTCAAGAAGCTGGCTTCGAATTAATGGAACATCCTCCATATTCACCGGACCTAGATCCTAATGATTTATACCTATTTCCGCCGTTAAAGAAATATCTCAGGGGCCATAAATTTCGAGATCATGACGCAGTAGTCGCCACGGTACACGATTTTATAAGGGATCAGGAATAAGATTTTTTTAAAGGGAGTTTTAGCTTTAGAAAAATGATATGCAAAATGTATGCCCGAAAGGTGACTACGTCGAAAAATACAATAACATTTAATAAAACGTGATTGCGTCATACTCATTATCATTTTTATTAAACACACCTAGTGTATGTATAAATGCATAGTTATACGTTTTGAGCCTTTAAAAGTAGCACATGTAGATGCTCAGGGTTAGAAAAATACTACGTCGGTAAAGATTAAATCTGGTAATGGTTTTATTTATGTTTGAAAGGCGCGTGAAGTGGTTCCAAAAGGACGTCAAAGGAATTATGAGACAAGGAGGACGTGACAGCAGTACCTAAAATATATTATTTCAAGATCCATTTCTAGAAACTAGCATATAGTGTTACCTGGCGTATAATAATAACCAGCCCACAAACATCCCACTGCTGGACTCGAGCCACCCCCTAGAGGGAATGGACAGTATACCCACTTGTCCAAGGTGGATTGGCGGGTTACACATACCGTGATCTTGGTATGCAGGTCTCCTCATGATGTTTACCTTCACCGTCAGTTCATGGCAATTACGCTATAATATGCACATTAGGCGTGAAAACTGCCTAAGCCATGCATGCCGCCATAGAATTTGAACCTGGGACCTCTACCTTACCTTTTTTGCTTGGCGTATATAAATTGCTAACGAAACTTCTTTTTAGATACGTGGCCATAGTGAAACCTCTTCAGCACAGATTAAGTCGTCGAGTGGCCCGAGGGGCCTTGGTGACGGTTTGGTGCTTGAGTGCCTTGCTTGCTCTACCAAGTTTGTTGTACTCCGGTATCAAGAAGAAAGAGTAAGTACCCTTCAAACTAATGTACATTCCTGAAACATGTTGTTCATAGCACATTTTAAGAACAAGGTAAGGACTTTTTTTGCATATTTAAGCTTAAGTTTGGAAAATTTAACATGTTAAACATTATTCTCGTCGGCCCACTAATGTCCACAGCTGAACATAGGTCTCTCCCAAGGTCACTTAGCGACTTATAAGGATATTAAACATGAATTTTGATTATGAATACTAATTGTGATTATTTTTACACATTAAAAACAATAATAGGGTAATATTAGAATTATATAAAAATACGTGTGTATAACGTTTTTTTACGTTTATACGTGTGCGCATATGTTTTTATTTTATTTATTTGTCTGTACTATTTCTATGGATAGCTTTGCATTATGAAGCATTTAAATTTCAATAAGGAACGTAAACAATAATTATTTCTGAAGGTAGTCCACACACCGATCAAATTTAAGGTTTGACTTAATTAATCCAGAATCTATTGATTTTCTACTGGAAATATTATACAGGATCTGGGGGCACTACCGTGCCCCCGCCAAGTCGAGCAAAAAAGCGGCACGGCCGTACTATCCTTTTCTCGAAGCAGTTCAGACCATTTTCGACCCCCTATAACTTCGTTGTGTATAACACTAGAAGCCTAAATCTCAATAACCAAGCAGGCATTGTATGAATACGGTATATTTCAAATTTCATTCAATTTGAACCAGTAGTTTAAGAATTATAACTAGTTAAATTTCTTAATTTTGTCACTCACTCACTGACGGATCATCACAACTCTAAGGCACTTCTAGCAGACATAGAAGCTTCAAATTTAGAACACAATTAGTGTTTAGTGTATAAGTCAAGGAAAAACTAAAATATTTTGTAATTTCGGTCCAGTTTTCTAGATACAACAACTGCAATCCTATATAAATGTATAGGATGACAAAGTAACATTTTCAGTTTCAGTGTACCTGTATATACCTACAAAAAGAAATGAGATGCTATCAAAAACAAAACTTGTAAAAAAACCAAGTCTCGCAACTCAGTTTTTCTACCGTAAAAGTTGTGAGATCCATGTAATACCAAGTCGGTTACTTTATAAGTCCCTACTTAATGGACCTTCTGTCTTAAGTTATTACGTAACTAGCTAACCTAAGAATATCTTATAGTGACCATATCAATATTAAAAATATTTTATGTTTTAAATGAAATAGATTGACTTGACAATCGCACAAAACAATTTTATTACAATGAGATACATTGTTTTCATGCGATTGCCAAGTCAATCTATTTTATTTAAAACATAAAAGATTTTTAACATAAATTAAAAATATTTACTTAAATAATATTTACACTTATTCTTTAAATAATATTTATACTTATTTCATCCATCAGTCAATGGGATGAAATAAGTGTAAATATTATTTCATAAAAGATGCAAATATAATTTGCAAGAATTGTATATTTTTCACATACGTAAAAGGCTAAAGTCTACACATCACTACAGTAGTTATAAAATCTAACATATCCTAATCCTATTGATATTCTAATAGCATTATAAACTTTGAATATTTATGTTGTTTATACAGCTACTATCTATTTTAAAATTTTACCACAAATATTGGAATAAAATTACAGTAAATTGCGTTGAATCGGATTTTCTCAGGCGCTTTATTTTGTATATATATATCCATATTACAAACACTCTTCAATTAATTTTGATACTAGTATTATAGGTATTCTACTGTTATTAAGTAATTCGTTACTAAAACTATTTTAAGGTTTATGCGTGTGTTTTTAAGAATCAATGTTGACGTTTTACCTACTTTTATATGAAAACAGCTGCTGTAAAACTCAATGATTATATATATCATCAATGATATATAGATCATTAAACAGCTTCAAAAATACACTGTACTTCAAAAAATAAACAATACAATACATATATCTGTGCGTATTTGAATCTATAGTCATTGAAAACAATTGTTTTCTTCCTCCTGCTCTTATATGGGGCCATTTATATTATTTCCTCTGTTAGTTGTCATCTTAGCATTTACACCCTTTTTTGCCATATCATCTTTTACGCAATCCATCCATCTTTTTTTAGGCCTACCTCTATTCCTGTATCCATCTACTATCATTTCTATCGTTTTCTTGTTATATAGCATTCTTCCCTGCATATTACATGGCCAAACCACGCTAGTCTATTACTTTTAAGTTTTTCAATAACTGCAGGCGCTACTTTCACACTTCCTCTAATATTTTTTTTTATTGCTGTAGGACAGCAGACAGGCTGACGGCCCGCTTAGAATTTAGCAGTTACAGTTAAATTTAGTTAGTTAATATACTCATTTCTAATTTTATCAATTTTCGTAACTCCACACATGCATCTCAGCTTTCTCATCTCCACGGCATGTCTTTCATCTGTCCCCTTTTAAAGTGTTCATTAATTAATTCTGATTCCTTAACAACAAAGAGATATATACAATTATAAAATTTGTTTCAACTCCGTTGGTTTGACTTCGTTCTGTAAGTTACTATGATCGTAACAGAGGTACAAATTAAGATATTATCATGAGATTTTTGTATTTACAGTCAAGTCTGATTCAACAATTGTTTACTAAACGTTAGTAGTAGGTCCTATTTATGAGGTTCCTTTTTTATTGCTGTGGAACAGTAGATAGGTTGACAGCCCACTTAATACTTATTTGTAATTAATGAAGACTCTAGTGTAGATGACAGGTCAAGAAGTGATCGCCCTCGGTCTGTTAGGACTCCAGCAGTGATAAAAGCTGTTAAGGCACGAATTCAAAGAAATCCCAAACGTAAGCAGAAACTGTTGGCCCTTCAGATGGGGTTAAGCAGAACCACGGTGAAAAGGGTGTTAAATGAAGACTTAGGGCTTCGGGCATATCGAAGAAAAACAGGACATCGTTTGAATGCTCGTCTAATGGACCTGAGACTGAAGAGATGCCGCGCTTTGTTGAAGCGGTACGCGGGAAAAAAATATCGGGAAATTCTTTTTTCGGATGAAAAAATGTTTACCGTAGAAGAGAGCTACAACAAACAAAATGATAAGGTGTACGCACACAGTAGTGAAGAAGCGAGCAACCGTATTCCGCGTGTCCAACGAGGTCATTTTCCATCCTCGCTCATGGTATGGTTGGGAGTTTCTTATTGGGGCTTAACAGAGGTACATTTTTGTGAGAAAGGTGTAAAAACGAATGCTGTTGTGTATCAAAATACAGTCCTGACGAACCTTGTGGAACCTGTTTCTCATACCATGTTCAATAACAGGCACTGGGTATTCCAAAAAGATTCGGCGCCAGCTCATAGAGCGAAGAGCACACAAGATTGGCTGACGGCGCGTGAAATCGACTTCATCCGGCACGAAGACTGGCCCTCCTCCAGTCCAGATTTGAATCCGTTAGATTACAAGATATGGCAACACTTGGAGGAAAAGGCGTGCTCAAAGCCTCATCCCAATTTGGAGTCACTCAAGACATCCTTGATTAAGGCAGCCGCCGATATTGACACGGACCTCGTTCGTGCTGCGATAGACAACTGGCCGCGCAGATTGAAGGCTTGTATTCAAAATCACGGAGGTCATTTTGAATAAACTTTAATGTCATAAGAATCTATGTTTTGTTAAGTTCATTTTGGTATATGAATGGTTACATAATGAATAAACTTGTTACAACTATTTTACATTAAACATGTGACAGAATTTATGACCTGACTAGGTATTTAGAGATCAGGAGTAGTTAGCATATAGTTGGACTTAGAGTCCGTCCACCTACCTTTTTAGGTTGTATTGTCGCTTTTCCGGTAGGTCGTCCTCAGCTGCAGGTTAACCCCCTCATACTAATTACTAATGTATTCTTACTCTGCCTCTGCATGGAGATAACACATGTTATGTATGTTATTCTTAAGTTTTGAACGCAATTATTGATTTTATCTGCTAATACTACTGATACATCCACCATTCATTGTTTTACAAGTTAGATACTGGTAATAGATAGCGAGGACTCGCGAAAAACTTGAATAATATTTTTTTTACAAAAATGATACATTTCTCAACGACAAAAAAGACATAACAAACAAAAAACTTCTACTATATCTATTCCACAATGTAAAGTTTCACCTTTTTATGCAATATAGGTACCTAAAAAGGATGGCATCTTCCTTTAACACTAAAAATAAACAGAACAAACTCTTGGGTATTCATGTATTGAATTTTTAATCATTTTATTCTAATAATTGTGCTCGTTAAAAAGTTTTAATTGCTGTAGTCCAGTGTTACGAAGGGCATATGGAAACACCTTGAAATACCTTTGCCCTTAACAAAGCCATTGTAGCAATATGAAAATAAGTGAACAATGCATGTTCATTGTGAAACATATTCGTATTAAGCAAAGGGAACAAAAAGTACGTGTATTAATTAATAGTTTTGAATACGTAACATTCTATTCATATATGTTGCTTTAGTATAAAGCAATTAATGTATTATACATATATTCAATATATGTATAATATATTATCGATATATTATCATTACCACTTGGTAATGATAATAAACTTGAATCTAATCTTGAAAGCACTTACTTTTAACCTCTCATTATTTATTTAAAATGTTATTTATAATTTTATAATAATAAGTAATAACAAAGTGTTGTGGGTAGTTTAAGTTTTTATCTTATTATTGGTTGGCTGGCTCTGCCAGTCGAATAAACGAGCTAATTCTAACCGGTTCTTTTAATGTTCGCGATATCATTTAAACCTTTAACAGTTGGCGACGAGGACAAAAAGTAACGCATATGTATTTAATTACCATAATGGCTAAAGTTACAGCTGGCACATTGAACGTTTTCAATAATTTTATGCAAGAATCGTGTATATACAAAGACAGACTAGAATAATGGTTTTTAGCGAATGATATTACTAAAGACGAAAATACCGGTTCTAAGCAACGAGCCATTTTGTTGAGCAGTTTAGCAGAGCCAACATACAAATTCAAGACAAGTTGGTATCTTGACTTATAAGGAAGTGGTTGATTCGTTCCATGGGCATTTTAAGCCTAGAAAATGTACATTCGCAGAGAGGTCTAAATTCTACACGTCATCTCAGGAAATAGGTGAATGCTTGGCAGATTGGGTTACGCGTGTCAGAGTCCTGGCCACGTACTGTGGATTCGTCGTTACTAATTTAGAAGAGCAGCTGCGTGATCGTATGCAGCCTGGACCTGAGCGAGATACTCTTTTTACTAAAGAGATGTCGGAGTTAACACTGAACAAAGCACTAGAAGTGGCTGAAGATTTTCAGAGCGCTCGTTTGGGTGCCAGCAACACGGTGGTGGTTCACATCAAGTAATGCAGGTGGCAATGACGCGTCGTGTAGCACCAGCGTCAGCTGGCCGTGAGCGCGCGTAGCATTGCAGTCCGCCGGCTAGCAGAATATCGTTTCAGAGCTTTCAAAGTTACACGAATAATACTTGTGCAGCACGCGGATATCTAGTGCATGATATTTCACAGTGCCGTTTTTCATTGTAAAAAGTGCGGTTTGCGCGGTCATCTAAAAAGTCACATCAAATTGGCAAAATGGCTAAATTTTGTTGAATGTTGTACAGATGGTGAAGACGATGAACCATCTGACAGTTAAGTCAACAAAATTGTAAAAACCAAACATTGCTTATAGAGTGAGCAAGTACGGTGGTAAACGTAAAGTTAATTTTTATGTAGGGGAAATTGTGCTCGTTAAAAACTATAGTCAAAATAAAATCTTGATGTTGTGGACTTATAGTAAAAAATCTAGACATTCCATTTTCATTATATAGCTGCTTTATTCAGAGGAAATGATCAAGAGGCAGACAAATCAAATTCTCAAATATAAGGGGGAGAGGTAGAAGATAGATGCCTCGAGAATTCGAAATCTGGTGATCCACTTGAGATCCCTGTGCCTGCGATCCTGGTATTAGAACCCAATACCTATACTGGGAGCAGTCAAGTTGCTACTAAAGAAGCATATACTTCACCTATTTCTATTTCTCCGGATAAAGGTAACCCTCGGGAATCCCCCGTGTGCAATGGAAGAGAGACTCATGAACCCATTGAAATTAATACTGGCAATATTAGTCGCCAATCAACCGACAGACTTACTAGTCCAAGCTTGGCGTTGACGCCACAGAAGGTTGTCACACCCCAAATAAAGAGACAGAGAAAAAGGGAGGAATACAAAAAGTACTTCTAAATTAAAGGTGGAGGGATGTTGTGGGGGGTTTTAGTTTTTATTTTATTATTGGTTGACCGGCTGGGCCAGTCCAATAAACGAGCTAATTCTAACCGGTTCTTTTAATGATCGCGATATCATTTACACTTTAACTACAAAGAAAGTTATAGAAATGAGAGTAGAAAAAGGTGGATGGAATGCGTGAAAGATGATATGGTGAAAAACAGTGTGAATATTGAGATGACGGCCAACAGAGGAGAGTGGAAGGAGAGAACATGTATGTCGACCCAATATAATGTTGGATAAGAGCGGCAAGAAGAATAATAAGTAATAATAATAACATATCATCCCGCAATTTACGCGTCTTTATTACATAGTATAACTAGTACCTGGATGACCGAGCTTTGCTCGGTATTTTTCGGCTTCGTGAAGTTAGATTGTTTATAAGCGTTTTTTTACAAGATCGTTTAGGCATTTTTAAGTGAACACGTGCATTAAGAAGACACAAATAATATAAATAAACAATTGATTTTCTTAGTCTAACCTCAAAGCAAACACTCATTGACTTCGTGTTACTTAACAACGGCATTTGCTGGAATAGCTTTAGTGATGTTGTGTCGTTAAAGCAATTTAAAAAAAATAGTATTCGCCGATAGATGTCAGGAAGAGTCATTTTTCAGTTTAAATTGGGACTACTCAAACGCCACCTTTTGACATTTTCTAGAAATGATTCCTAGCTAGATCGATTTGTCGCCCCCGAAACCCTCCGTATACTAAATTTCATGAAAATTGTTGGAGCCGATTCCGAGATTCCAATTATACCTAGTCAGGTCATAAATTCTGTCACATGTTTAATGTAAAATAATTGTAACAAGTTTATTCATTATGTAACCATTCATATACCAAAATGAACTTAACAAAACATAGATTCTTATGACATTAAAGTTTATTCAAAATGACCTCCGTGATTTTGAATACAAGCCTTCAATCTGCGCGGCCAGTCGTCTATCGCAGCACGAACGAGGTCCATGTCAATATCGGCGGCTGCCTTAATCAAGGATGTCTTGAGTGACTCCAAATTGGGATGAGGCTTTGAGCACGCCTTTTCCTCCAAGTGTTGCCATATCTTGTAATCTAACGGATTCAAATCTGGACTGGAGGAGGGCCAGTCTTCGTGCCGGTGAAGTCGATTTCACGCGCCGCCAGCCAGTCTTGTGTGCTCTTCGCTCTATGAGCTGGCGCCGAATCTTGTTGGAATACCCAGTGCCTGTTATTGAACATGGTATGAGAAACAGGTTCCACAAGGTTCGTCAGGACTGTATTTTGATACACAACAGCATTCGTTTTTACACCTTTCTCACAAAAATGTACCTCTGTTAAGCCCCAATAAGAAACTCCCAACCATACCATGAGCGAGGATGGAAAATGACCTCGTTGGACACGCGGAATACGGTTGCTCGCTTCTTCACTACTGTGTGCGTACACCTTATCATTTTTTTTTGTTGTAGCTCTCTTCTACGGTAAACATTTTTTCATCCGAAAAAAGAATTTCCCGATATTTTTTTCCCGCGTACCGCTTCAACAAAGCGCGGCATCTCTTCAGTCTCAGGTCCATTAGACGAGCATTCAAACGATGTCCTGTTTTTCTTCGATATGCCCGAAGCCCTAAGTTTTCATTTAACACACGTTTCACCGTGGTTCTGCTTAACCCCATCTGAAGGGCCAACAGTTTCTGCTTACGTTTGGGATTTCTTTGAATTCGTGCCTTCACAGCTTTTATCACTGCTGGAGTCCTAACAGACCGAGGGCGATCACTTCTTGACCTGTCATTTACACTAGAGTCTTCATTGTATCGTTTGAAGGTACGATAAACGAATCTTTTGGTTATATTCAAATTTTTCAGTATGTTAAAAATTTGAATTGGCGCGTAACCGCAACGATGCAACGCAATAACTGTAACACGGTCTTCTTTAAGCGTCCACTCCATATTTAAAAATGAGTAAAATTCTAAAAGTATACATTTTTATTTTCATGAACAATTCGAAATTCGAATTCAATAAACTTTTTTGTGGCCAGCATTCTAAAAGAAAAGTTTTTACTGTGTGATAATACTTATGACCTGACTAGGTATATATATATACAAGAATTGCTCGTTTAAAGATATAAGATTAGGCTTGTCCAAGACAGATTAGGCGGTTACGCTTAGAAGATCTCAATGTGCACTCATCTTTACAAAGTTTTCCTTCGCCAATTGTGGAAATTATTCTAAGATATTATCTTAAACTTACAGTGTTCAAATGTGTTTAGTTCATTACACAAACAAACTTTGTTGTTTAGAGTTTTGTTTTAAATACATCTATTTATATTAAAATTCTAACTGTATAACATTGTTATGTTAATATTGGAAGGTTTTAATTAACTTTCAAAAGTTTGTATGAATTTAATTAAAATTCAGTGTTTGAAAACAATATTAGCTATTAAATCTGTATTCCGTAGTAGTATATTCCCCTTCTGTGTATTGTCACTCGTAATAACGATTCCGATTTGTTGCTGCTACGCAATGGACTCACATTTTGCTACGGTAACGCATTTGGCCTATTCCTTGCTTTTTTTTCGGAGAAAAACTATGTTTGTCGAGTTTCTTTGACCCGGGGGGATTGAGGGGTATGTGGGACTCACCCCTTGTATCGGCGAGTCTCTTCCACGATTTTCGCCAAGAGTCACAGTTCCATCCTCTGGCGCTCTCCTACGTCAATTCTAGAACGAAAGGGTCTTGCGGAACACACGCGTGCCCTCACCCTTTCGGCATCGCTGTGGGCGGTGAAACCGGTCTATTCCTTACTACGCATAGAAAACGTAACATTTCGATCGCTGTTTTTATAAATAATATTAATTGTAATAGATTAATTGCACTACACAAAATTAAACTGATTAACCTAGTTTCGATATCCACTATAGGATTCATCCTCGAGCAGTACTTTTTTACCGAGCGTGCGTATTATAACAGCATTACCACAGATTATGAATGAATTCATGAAAAACTGATTCTCTAGAAAGAGGCCTGAGTCCAGCGGTCGCACGTTATACTCTCATATATATATATATATATATATATATATATATATATATATATATATATATATATATATATATATATATATATATATATATATATATATATATATATATATATATATATATATATATATATATATATATATATATATATATATATATATATATATATATGAGTATTGGCATATAATGATTGATGGTTTACTTAGACTTTGTATTACTGTAAAATAAGCTTTTTATAAATAAAGATTATTTTCTAATTTTAGTTCAATTTGAAATGTGTCTATGAAAAAATATTTTTGTCTTGATAGATATTTGGATGGAGTGCGAGAAATATGTCTTATTAAATGGCCAGACGGAAGTTACCCAACATCGGTGACTGAATATTGGTAAGTTTATTTGCTATTTCTATTTTTATTTTGTTGAATTAAAAACTATTTGGTCATGATACTTTATACATACTTGTTAGATAGAGGTTTTCAGAGTCCAAAAAAACATGAGGATGTTGAAAGTAAATGTTTTCCTTTCTTTCCTGCATTCACGTCCGTTTTATCATCCATCTCATCCATCCATCTGAGCTATCTGGGCTCTAAAACGGTAGTTTTGGATGTGAAAAGAGATTAAATACTGATATTATGATAGTATTTTAACTACTTATTCAGTTTTATAGTAAAATTTGTGTTCTTGTATTTTAATAAATAATTAATATAGAATACAAAAATTTGTAACTCTTTAAATTATAATTTAAGGCACTTGTTAGGATATAATATCAATAATTCATTGTTTTTTTTTTATTTCAGCTATAATCTAGTATTTCTAGCCGTAACTTACGTAGCTCCAATGTCAATTATGGTATGGGCGTATGCGCGAATGAGCGCTGCCTTGAGAGCGCGAACAATTGGTGAATGCACACACCACCAGATGCAAGTTGTCAAAGCTAAACGGAAGGTAACGAACCACTACTATATACATTGCTCCTTTTATAGAAGACTAGTTGACCCAGCAAACATTGTTCTGCCATATAAATTTAAAAAATAGCCTATGCCCTTCTCCAAGGTCTAATCTATGACTTTACCGAAATTCATCAAAATTGGTTCAGCGATTTAGGTGTAAAAGCATAACAAACAAACTCCCTTTCGCATTTATAATATGTATTAGTTAGGATTATATAATTTATAATATATATATGACGGATGTTCATCATTGTTGTCGTTCGCAGTTCGCATATTATGTGGGCTTTGTAGTATCAGATGAAGAAAAGAATTTTATACAAATGCGCAAAACCTGATCAGCGATACATCGTTTATAGCCACGTGTCTTAAAATAGGACGTGAGATGATTCAGTGACGATCACACGCACCGTACGCGGAGGCTGAAGTGCAGGCGCGTCACTAACTCCATTGAGAGCCACAAAGTGGCGGCTGACGTTCCGGAAACAGTTCGCTTTGTAATAATTGCCATTAGCTGGTGTTGGCGTACTGGAAATGAGTCGTATCACGACATATTTGGTGACTCATATGAACAATTTCGTTAGAGAATGAAAGTGATTGAGTTAGCTCTCAAAATAAACTGTGAGGTTAGTGGGCCGATCTGCACCTGTCACAGGATCGATGGCAGATGGACTGAATGAGTCGTGGAGTGGAAACTATGTCTTATAAAAAGTAGTGTATGGTATCGTTTAGCCAGACTCGTTTGTTTCATTGCATATAGGTGTAGCGATAGACGTGAAGGGTTTGTTAGTGTCAGTTTGCATATTTTGCGACTTATTTCGATTTCTTTGGTTCACTTTGGTTCTTCTACGGATGTCCTCATTTCAGATTTTGTCCTTAGGAGAAAAAGAATATGATCCGCTCCACAGCCCGCTGAGCGATTTGAAATTGTGAACCTCGCTCACTATCAGCGTCCAACTCCATAGGTCAATACAAGCAGGACGCATTGTTTACAGACTTTTATCTTCGAGCACTCGGGGAACTATAAACTATTAATAAACGTTTTTTCTTCCCGGTATAGAATTTATAGTTCTGTCATAGAGGGATTTGACCACGCCATTTGATATAAATGGAATACTATGTATTCTCGTGCCCATCAAAATTAATTATCTCAATTCCAGATTTAGTTATTTATATTTTTAAAGAATTAACAATTTAATACCCTAACCCCGAAAGGAACTTGTAAATTTATTATTTAAATCTTACTATTATATGTACGTATATTATAAAACACTATAGAAAGTAATAAATTGTATATAAATTTATGTAGGGGAGAACATCATTGTGCTCTGAACATCAATCTTAATCACTGTCAAAAAGAAATATATTGTCTCTTACAATTTAGAACTAAAGTCTATAAATGAGAATATGCTCTGTATTTTCATTTGTACACTGTTGCAAATTACGTATTGACGTATAGAATATTGATTCTATATTGATTTATAATACCTTTTTAGCCAAATATGTAAAGGATAGTATTAATTAATATGTATTAATTAATATATATTGGAGTAATAGTATTTTTGATCTAGAAGCAAACCCACCACGTGTTAGTATTTTATATCCTAAATAAACCAGTTGTGTTTACCAAGGACGTTATAGAACTCCGTAACCGTAATTGAATAATTGGATATCTGAAATAAAATTAAATATACATATTAGATTTGATTTATATAAAAGTTTTAAATAATTTCGCATAGGAGTGGAGTTTAAATGAGACACGTTATAATAGTTCTTGACCTGTCAACAGACACACGAGTCATGGAGATACTTCCATACATTAAAACTTATATAATACCTTTCTATATCCACGATACTATCTCAAGTTTTTCAATGAAATTATTAAGCTTCAGTGAAATCAAATAAAAAATTATATTCTAAGTTATGTAAACAAAGAAACAAACAACTTGATTATGGTTTATAATAACCAACTCAACATAGCTTCCTCCGACATATACCTAGTCAGGTCATAAATTCTGTCACATGTTTAATGTAAAATAATTGTAACAAGTTTATTCATTATGTAACCATTCATATACCAAAATGAACTTAACAAAACATAGATTCTTATGACATTAAAGTTTATTCAAAATGACCTCCGTGATTTTGAATACAAGCCTTCAATCTGCGCGGCCAGTCGTCTATCGCAGCACGAACGAGGTCCATGTCAATATCGGCGGCTGCCTTAATCAAGGATGTCTTAAGTGACTCCAAATTGGGATGAGGCTTTGAGCACGCCTTTTCCTCCAAGTGTTGCCATATCTTGTAATCTAACGGATTCAAATCTGGACTAGAGGAGGGCCAGTCTTCGTGCCGGATGAAGTCGATTTCACGCGCCGCCAGCCAGTCTTGTGTGCTCTTCGCTCTATGAGCTGGCGCCGAATCTTGTTGGTATACCCAGTGCCTGTTGTTGAACATGGTATGAGAAACAGGTTCCACAAGGTTCGTCAGGACTGTATTTTGATACACAACAGAATTCGTTTTTACACCTTACTCACAAAAATGTACCTCTGTTAAGCCCCAATAAGAAACTCCCAACCATACCATGAGCGAGGATGGAAAATGACCTCGTTGGACACGCGGAATACGGATGCTCGCTTCTTCACTACTGTGTGCGTACACCTTATCATTTTGTTTGTTGTAGCTCTCTTCTACGGTAAACATTTTTTCATCCGAAAATAGAATTTCCCGATATTTTTTTCCCGCGTACCGCTTCAACAAAGCGCGGCATCTCTTCAGTCTCAGGTCCATTAGACGAGCATTCAAACGATGTCCTGTTTTTCTTCGATATGCCCGAAGCCCTAAGTCTTCATTTAACACCCTTTTCACCGTGGTTTTGCTTAACCCCATCTGAAGGGCCAACAGTTTCTGCTTACGTCTGGGATTTCTTTGAATTCGTGCCTTCACAGCTTTTATCACTGCTGGAGTCCTAACAGACCGAGGGTGACCACTTCTTGACCTGTCATCTACACTAGAGTCTTCATTGTATCGTTTGATGGTACGATAAACGAATCTTAAGGTTATATTCAAATTTTTCAGTATGTTAAAAATTTGAATTGGCGCGTAACCGCAACGATGCAACGCAATAACTGCAACACGGTCTTCTTTAAGCGTCCACTCCATATTTAAAAATGAGTAAAATTCTAAAAGTATACATTTTTATTTTCATGAACAATTCGAAATTCGAATTCAATAAACTTTTTTGTGGCCAGCATTCTAAAAGAAAAGTTTTTACTGTGTGACAATACTTATGACCTGACTAGGTATATACGTATACTTGAAGCGTAAAATGTTTCTTTACGAAAATTGCGCTTACGATGAAATTTTGTACAGTTTATATAAAAGAGGAGTGCCAACCTGAAAAAGATTATTGATTAATTGTATATTTCAATTAATGTTCGGTTAGTCGGCAATTCGAAATTTTGTATTACCGGATAAAAGATGAAAGGGGTTTTACAAAAATATCATTTGCATAGAAGATTTGAATCTTTAATTAAAATATTGTATTAAATATACATGCAAGTTTCAAAAGACAATATTTTTGTTTTTCTAATAGAAATATAGAAAAAAGGTATTTAAGGTATTTTTGTTCTTTCGGTTTTTTATATTTGTTTTAATATAATGTTATTATTTACCAAAGAAAGGCTAATTAATTTTACAGTCTAAGCGAAATCTATGATTATAAAGTATTATACCTCTGAAAATAGAACATTAATCATTTTGAAGCTTAAAACGCAATTAATTTATTTGTAAAGGTTGACGCACATGCCAGTACCATAGACCTATTTAAGGGATGCCAAAGACCATCCAACTTGGAGAATGGAAAGAAAAACAGACTACGGGCACCGGAACTGTTAGGATAGCAGTCGGAATTAAACCCAATGGCGTTTATGAACTTTTTCTTTCAATTTACAATGCCGAGTATAATTAATAAACAACGAAACAAACACGCTAAATAAATATTTTCTTTGCTAGTTGAATCAACAACACAATTGTAACCGTAGATATAAGGGAGCTATATTAAGGTGTGACACTTTAATGTCACTTCACAGAAAATTGCCTTCACTTAGTTATAATAAGCCTTGTGCTGTGATATCCGATCAGTTACAAACTAATCACAACTACCTCCTAGTTGACAACTTTGCTTTATACCTAGTCAGGTCATAAGTATTGTAACATAGTAAAAACTTTTCTTTTAGAATGCTGGCCACAAAAAAGTTTATTGAATTCGAATTTCGAATTGTTCATGAAAATAAAAATGTATACTTTTAGAATTTTACTCATTTTTAAATATGGAGTGGACGCTTAAAGAAGACCGTGTTGCAGTTATTGCGTTGCATCGTTGCGGTTACGCGCCAATTCAAATTTTTAACATACTGAAAAATTTGAATATAACCAAAATATTCGTTTATCGTACCATCAAACGATACAATGAAGACTCTAGTGTAGATGACAGGTCAAGAAGTGGTCGCCCTCGGTCTGTTAGGACTCCAGCAGTGATAAAAGCTGTGAAGGCACGAATTCAAAGAAATCCCAAACGTAAGCAGAAACTGTTGGCCCTTCAGATGGGGTTAAGCAGAACCACGGTGAAAAGGGTGTTAAATGAAGACTTAGGGCTTCGGGCATATCGAAGAAAAACAGGACATCGTTTGAATGCTCGTCTAATGGACCTGAGACTGAAGAGATGCCGCGCTTTGTTGAAGCGGTACGCGGGAAAAAAATATCGGGAAATTCTTTTTTCGGATGAAAAAATGTTTACCGTAGAAGAGAGCTACAACAAACAAAATGATAAGGTGTACGCACACAGTAGTGAAGAAGCGAGCAACCGTATTCCGCGTGTCCAACGAGGTCATTTTCCATCCTCGCTCATGGTATGATTGGGAGTTTCTTATTGGGGCTTAACAGAGGTACATTTTTGTGAGAAAGGTGTAAAAACGAATGCTGTTGTGTATCAAAATACAGTCCTGACGAACCTTGTGGAACCTGTTTCTCATACCATGTTCAATAACAGGCACTGGGTATTCCAACAAGATTCGGCGCCAGCTCATAGAGCGAAGAGCACACAAGACTGGCTGGCGGCACGTGAAATCGACTTCATCCGGCACGAAGACTGGCCCTCCTCCAGTCCAGATTTGAATCCGTTAGATTACAAGATATGGCAACACTTGGAGGAAAAGGCGTGCTCAAAGCCTCATCCCAATTTGGAGTCACTCAAGACATCCTTGATTAAGGCAGCCGCCGATATTGACATGGACCTCGTTCGTGCTGCGATAGACGACTGGCCGCGCAGATTGAAGGCCTGTATTCAAAATCACGGAGGTCATTTTGAATAAACTTTAATGTCATAAGAATCTATGTTTTGTTAAGTTCATTTTGGTATATGAATGGTTACATAATGAATAAACTTGTTACAATTATTTTACATTAAATATGTGACAGAATTTATGACCTGACTAGGTATAATACAAGAGTTGCCAGTGTATGTCCAAAATTAATTGGATCATGTATAATTAATCAATATTGAAGTTAGTCTATACATTTTGTATATTACGATCCGGTTGTATCACAAGCTTTTGTTTTCCTTTTCTTCTCTTTCTTTAGCTACTAGAATCAGCTGGTTGTATTTTTTATGAGGTTTATTCATATTTTGTATAAATTATAATTGGTATTCTTCATGGAGCAAATTATTATTTTATACATACTTTCTTCTAAAGTTCGGACGCCGAGCAGGAAGAATTTCGAACATTGACCTGTTATTATCTGTCTCTGTCACTCCCGCGTAAATATGTATAATGAGTGCTCGCTCGCACAGAGCAATGATCGCCGTCCTCCGGGATTGTAAACAATTGTATAGCAATTTTGAACACTGCCACTTGAGAGTGAATAAACGTTATAATAACTGGTTTGAGCGAATGGAAAAGTGTATTAAGCTACGTGTTGAATACTTTGAAAAACAATAAAAAGTACTATAAGGTTTTAGTTGTGTTTTTTTCTTCAAACGACAAAACTTAAAAGGCATGCCTCGTAGTAATTGTAACTTGGTTTTTATAACTGTTACAATATAAAATCTAAATAAATAATTTATTATAATATCAATAATTTATTTAATAATTTAGTACATTTTTTCTCCTTCAAACATTTTATGTAAACCGCACTTAATACAAAAATGTTTGTGACCACTGTCAGTAGGTAAAGAGGTCATTGTACGAAATTCTTCCTGCTCCGCGTCTGTAGTTTACTTACTTCCTTTATCCCATATTACATAGGGTCGCTATAAAGTTCTCTCCTTCCTATTTTGCCTGTTAGCCGTCATCTCATAATTCACATCTTTTTTTCGCTATACTATTATCTGCGCAATTGATCCATTCTTCATCTTTTCACCCGCCAACCTCCTTCTTTCGCCTTTATTTTCTTTTGTCGACCTACTCCCGTTAGTAGTATTTTCATGACATGAAGTTGCATTGTTTCTTTTGAATTATATAACCATAATTATTTAATACGCCCTACATGCTCTAGATAAACTAAGTAACTCAATGATATAAGTTTTTTCAAACAGAAACTGAGCCGTTTTTTCTGTCTGATTTCAACAACAACAACAATACACAGTACACAAATATTTTCTTAATGCTAACTCTGGTTAGAAAAAATTGAATTTATGTTAAATTTATGTTAATTACATTTACTATATAAGAAAATATACAAGTTTCCAATCATGTTATATCAAAATATGAAAGAAGATTTGAACTGACTGAACAATAGTGGTAATTGATTACAAATTTTAATTAAGAATCTACACGCCAGAATTGTTTTATACAAATAAATGATGATCCAAGTATAATTTGCGAAAACAAAGGCTTTTGAAAGTTTTGTCTCATTTTGTCCACACGACTTAACCTACTCAATTACTCGGGAAATCCAACAATTTATCATGAAACTTTTGTTTGCCAGTATTATTACTACTCTCTCGGTATTAAAACACAGAAAATTAGAGAGTACAGAAATTAATTATAGCTCTGGTGAATAAAAGAATATGTGAGACAATGAAGAAAAAGATGTGGATTTTGATTAGACCCTGATAAAAATTCAACTTTTCTATTAAATAATTATAAAAATAAATGAAACAACCAGCGATCCTTTGTAACCAGAAAGGAAGAAAATTTATTACTTATTTTGTTTGTTTTCACGTTGTAGATTATTATTTTGTTACAAACTTGGGTTATCACGTTGGGTTGTCACTACTCGTAACATTTTTAATTTATACTTTTCATCAAAAAAACCGAAACAATACTGCAAGTATTATTCAGGTGGCATTTAAAGAAAAAAGAGGATTGATATCATATAAAATACGCCAATAAACAACTGGCAGTTTATTCTACACAATGAGGTACCAGAATTCCAAATCTAAATTTAAATTTTCAAATTTTCATCCAATAAATGAATGTAGAGATTGTTTTTAGTATATATTCCTTCGGAATTTCTGCACTTAATCACTTTTTTTTGCATAAATTATCATTTCTTTAACTGAGATCTGAGCTGAGCTGAGCGTGATTGTTAACTAAGCTCTGTGACATTCTACCAAAAATATATTTTCTTAAAAAAATATGGATATCTCCCCCACAGAAGCCGCCCAAGTCGTGACGTTGCTAGATGCAGGGCATAGTCAGCGTATTGTGGCTGCACGATGTATCTAAGCCTCTCTGCTGTCAATAAAGTGTATCAGCGTTATTAAAAGACTGTTATGTTTACTCGCTGTCAAGGATCTGGTGCACATCAAGTCACATCTGAGCAAGATGACCGGTATATTGTGTCACTTTCTCTAAGAAATTGCCACTTTAACTCTATTCAACTGCAGCAGCGACTCCGCGAGGTTCGAGTATTAAATGTAAGCGATTCTACGAAATTCTATGAAACCTCATAAACCAGCTAATGGCCCAAAATTGACGGTAGACCACCGAAGAGTGCGACTCAACTTTGCACTTGAGCACTTAAATTGGTCATACCTTCAGTGGAGCAAAGTACTCTTTTCTAACGTGAGTAAGATCATGCTGTATGGTAATAACTGAAGAAAGAAGGTGTTTCGAAGAGAGGGAGAGCGTTTTACACAGTGCTGCATTGAAGAAAGAGTCAGTTACGTGTCGGTTCGTACATGAAACCACCACGTAACTGACTCTTTAGGCCTCCCCAAACCGTACATGGTTTGGGGAGGCATAAGCGCCGATAGAAAACCCGAACTTGCGTTTATATCTGGACTTCGGTTACTGTCATTAAATGGGTCACGTTATACCGAAGAGTGACTGGAACCTCATGCTAGGAGCCACATTTTACTGGCGAAGACTTCATTTTTATGCAGGACAATGCCAGAGCTCATACCGCAGGCATTGTAAATAATACCTGAGTGAAGTCGGTATTACGGTTATGGGCTGGCCAACAAGAAGCCCGGATATGAATTCCATAGAACACCTATAGGATGAGTTGAAGAGACGAGTCAGAACGAGAGATCCTGCTCCGGAGACGCTTGGCCAGCTTAAAACAGCTATACAAAAAGAGTGGAATAACATCGCACAACACAAGATTGTGACGCTTATCCGTTCCACGATGAACCGCATGGAAGCATAAGATGATAAGAGCCCGGGGAAGAAATACGAGATACTGAATAAATTTTTTTTTCTAACATTTAACAATTTTTTCTTAAAGGGTACAAACATACCTGTTGAACAAAATACAATAGCTAAAGAAATTTAATTTTAATTTGAAACATTAATATTTGTTAAATGATACCTTATAATATCCACAAATAACTGGCATTATTTATATTTTTGGTTAAATGTTAAAAAAATTAAACTCATTCATAACCAAACTTCAGGGGTGTTTCAATTTACTTGATGAGAAGTGTAGAACAGACCTCGATCAGAATGTTTCAACGAAGTTTGTTGGTATGAATTGCAGTTCATTCGGTTAAATTAAGCGTACGGTTGCTTTTTTTAATGATAGAAACTTTAATTACTTTCTTCTCAGTCGAGTGTAGTTGTTTTAAAAGAAACTGAATAGAAGAATAAATAAAGTAAAGATAAATGTCTAAACAACTACTTAGCGAGTACAAATACATAGACAACTAATGAGACCCTTGACACTGACTAAAAATTACTAATAGTGCACTAGTATTACTATTACTAGTATATAAGAAACATTCCAAAATGAACAATGGACGTCAAACAGAAATGGTCAATGAAAACCATATTGTTTTGTTTGGAACGTACTACATCCACATCAAACATTTAGACACGCTCTTTTATCATTTTCTTGTAGATGAGATTGATTTGAGCCTAGTTTTTGAGTTACACTTTTACTTTCTAGTATCGTACTCGTCTATGTATAATTTATGGTTCTTCTCTCGTGTCTGTTATTTCTTGCTAATATTAATCTGATCTAGATAATACATATCATATTTATAATATTTAGTCTTTTACATTGGATTTTTACGTAAGCCAAAGTTAACGTAACTACCTAGCGCAGATATAACAATAAAATAAACTGAATATATATATAGGTATATTATTTTTCTATATGTTCCTTCTGTATTGTCTTTTGTGATGGTGAAATGCAAAACTTTGCATAGAATGAATAAAGTCTGACATGACTATTTCCGCCTTACTATTCAATTCCAAATAAAGCTGTATGTTTTTACAAAGCAATTTAAATGTTTTAACGGTATACCATCGTTTAATTATCTGTATCCAATGGAAAGTTAGGTGTTTTGTAAAACAATTAAAGGAATTTTTATTTCATCAATTGTTTTCTGTATTTAATTAATGTTTATGTTTGATATATCAATATTAGGTTTTATTTTAAATACGTGTGAGTGTTTACTATTAATGTAATTTAGTATTAATCTCTTTCTCGGTTAACATTCATAAGTGGTTTTCAAATATTTGTCAGGCTTGGTAAATTAAAGTAATAAATTTATGTATTATTATGAAAAAACCTTAGTTGTTAGTACTACTTACTTATAATAAATGTTACAAGTAATTCTGGTTTACATTTTTGTAAGATATTTAGTGAATATTTTAGGCAAAAATATGAACTATATTTAGCGAGTAACAATAATCTACATTAAAAGAAGTGATTGGGCTTATATGATTTGGTGGCCTAAGTATATAGCATACGATATGCAACCAAAGACCAGAGTTAGATTCTCATCATAGAATGCATTGCTTTGACAATTCTTCTAGACGTTCTTCTTCAAACATTGATTACAAATAAATTGAAATCCCAAAAATGAAAATTGTAATGTGTAAAACCAATATGTAAAACTTGATAAATTAAAATTTATAGTTATATACAAATAATGAGCGCTGCCATGTCGCATTGAGAAATAAAAAAAGGCTTTCATTTACAAATTTCAATAGAATTTTCATTTCACATTTAAATTTATTACTAAAAACAAAACCTTTTTTTATTGCTGATGGATAGCAGACAGGCTAACGGCCCACTTGATAGTAAGCATTTACCGTCACCTATTTACATAAAGAAAGATCTTTGCGACGCTAGTGGCGCGCCGTGAACACGCTGCTTTCCCATAGGACAGGGTTGCCAACCCCAAATTTAAAAAAAACTAGGATATGATGTTGGAAAAAGCAGGACAATTTAGTTTAAAAAGAGGACGCAGTAATAGAGTTGCAATACTTATATTAATTTGTAATGAAAGTAGGTTTAGTTAGAATTAGTTTTTTTTACTACTGCGGAACAGTAGATGGCCTACTTAAGCAGTTACTATCGTCATGTATGGATGCGACGCTAGGGACACCGCAAACACGCTGCTGTCCCATAGATATACATAAGATTATTATGGCGGCATACTTACAAACCAAGGATAGTAGCCATCCAGAGGGACTTGTGACCCTACCACGTAGCCAGAGTGGTTATGTTGCCTTTTACGATAGGTCGACCCCAGCCACAGAGGCTATTCTTACTCCACCTCTGCACGAAGAGTATAACAAGTTAGTTACAAATATTATTTAATAATAAGTATTTGAATATTAAAAAACAGGATTCTACTTAAAACTATCTAGGACATCCCAGGACACCACAAAAACTAGGACATATCCTGGGAAAACAGGACGGTTGGCAACCATACCATAGGAGTACACGAACCTGGGTCACCAATGCCGGAACACAACACAAAGTTATTATGGCGGCTTACTTATAAACCAAGGGTCGTTGGCATCCAGACGGTTTGGGGCCCTACCACATAGCTAGGGTTATTTTGCCGCCTTTTACGACAGGCCGACTCTGGCCAGAGGGGTTGGTATTCTTACTTCGCACGGAAAAAATATATAAAAAAATATTAGTCTACTTTAATTTTTTTGTTTAATAAACCGTATAACCATATAAACCGTAAACAATGGTTAAAGCTTAGCAAATTAAACTGTTACCCTGGTGACATGAAGGTTGTTCTCGTAGTACTAATTAAAGGAAAATTAGTTTCCAAAAATAGACACAGTGGGTTATTTGACCAAAGGTCAACTGTTAAGAGTTATTTAGAAAGAGGGTGAATCTTTAGTTTCTATTAAATCGACTGGTTATTTTGTTCCTAAAAGTTTTATATATCGTGTATTGTTTATCCTTGCAAAATAGAATTGATGAAATTAATGTGATGATAATCTATTAAGGAAATGATATAAAGTTATTCCTTGGTTTATATAAGTTATTATCTTTGTTCTCAGGCTGTGCGGATGTTTGTTCTCGTCGTGACTGTATTCGCGTTCTGCTGGTTACCATACCATGCCTACTTCGTGCTTGCCTACCATTTCAAATGGCTAACGGTGGCGTCGTTTACACAACATATTTATTTGGGTTTCTACTGGTTGGCGATGGCCAACTCGATGTTCAACCCTTTAATTTATTACTGGATGAGTAATAAGTAAGCTCTTATTTCTATTTTTTTATCGTAGTAAGGAGGACTTAAAAGAGATTTCCGTAAATATGCAAGGGCAATATTTTATTGGCTACTATGGTTGGCTTTAAAAGCGCGGTCACAACCCAATTCACCCAAATCAAAGGCTAAACCTTCTTAATTTATGTTAAGAACAAACTTTCCGTTTATGGAAACATTACTGGATAGATATACATACAATTATAGTATATACAATTCATACAGCGCCACCTGGTCTCAAAGTAAGTACCAAACTACTTATGGATACATACTACTTATATACAGATATACTCATTAAAATACACATAATTAACAAATAAAAAATATTTAAAAGGGTATGTATGGACTGACTGTTGCTCTCAATAGATGGAAGATAGTGTTTGCAGTGTAATATTGGAGTTAACGCGAGTTAAGACTGCCTGATCACCTGTGGATAGGTTTTTAAATGAATTATGGAGAAGTCTGGGAGTTTATGTCACAGTACATCGAGTTGTATCCATAAGTAGTTTGGTACTTACTTTGAGACCAGGTGGCGCTGTATGAATTGTTACAGAATATTAATTTTATACGACTAACCTCAATAAGGCCTTTATAGAAAACAAAAGTACTTTTGTATTACATTTTATTATCAAATAAATCAGCCTCATTTGAAAATTCCCTTTTTTCGTTACGTAACACAATAATATAATTTTTAATGGATTACATTTACAAATAATTTTATATATATATATATATATATATATATATATATATATATATATATATATATATATATATATATATATATATTGGTTATTTTAGTTTAACATTTAAATTATTCGAAGACTTGGTTTACAATGAGATAAAGTTTCTGTTACTAAGTTGTGAGAACTAATCATGCATGTTTGTTTAATATTCCATTCAGGGGCGAAGTAAGAATACTAACCTCTGTGGCCGGGGTCAGCCTGTCGTAAAAGGGGACAAAACAACCCACCCTAGCTATGTGGTAGGGCCTCAAGCCCGTCTGAATGGCAACCACCCTTGGTGGTAAGTATGCCGCTATAATCATCTTGTGTTGTGTTTCGGCATTAGTGACCCAGGTTTCTGTACCCCTATGGGACAGCAGCGTGTTCACGATGCCCCTAGCATCGCAAACACCAATTGGTGACAGTAACTGCTTACGATTAAGTGGTGGCCCTCAGCCTGTCTGCTATTCCTCAGCTATGAAAAAAAAACTAGTTTTACTGTCGATTTTAGTAACAGCCCGTTCCACTGTTATAGTCGAGCCATAAATAGGAGCAGAACTCTATGCCTGTTCATGTGTGTACAGTCTGTACAGCCTGGTCTATGTTAAGTATTTCTCAACCTTTTGCTGTGGTGTGAAATATTGCTTGGACCAGGCTAGCACAGGTTTTTAGAAACAAACATAGCTTTACTCTCTAGTTGTCTCCTAAACTGTACAATATTCGTGTTAACGACATCAAGGATCCCAATAATTTTTGAAATAGTGTGGAGTTTCCTTGGTACTTTGGTGCAGGTGTTGGGTTTTCTAAGTAGAAAATGCGCAGACTTGTTTCTACAAAGTTCAATTCAATTAAGTTGGACAAGATTTTATTTTCCCTATTCAGAGGCTTTCTCTAGTAAGATCTTAAGTTCAGCCACAAGTCCCGACTTTCGTCCTAAAATTTTTAGTTTATTATATTATTGTCATCATCATCATCTCAGCGTAAAATCCCGGTTGCAACTTAAACTTCCGCTTTGGTTCCCGGGATCTGCTTTAGGACTTTTTCTTCTCCATTTTGCACGGTCTTCGACATCCTTAGTAGTCAGTCTATTGGTACGCATATCATGTAATTATTATAAGTTTATTATATTATTATTATTGTATTTTAGTTGTGAGCTATGTTAGATTTCATATTCCAATTTTTTATAGAGATCTTTCAATTTCTAGCCATCAGGTATGCCATCTATTACTGTAAAGGGAAACAATATAATGCATTTTTGCAAGTTTTGTTTCGCAATATATATTTTTCATATACCAAAAGGCACAATAGGCTTATTTTGAGCAAAACTATCACTGCAATCCCGTATTAGTTCAAGCCCATTGCATAACATAATTTAATAACATCGTGAAATGGCGGGAAATCGAGTGTTTTTCGAGAGTGTGAGTGTGAGAGTGTTTTAATTTGGTCGTGTATTTCTCATACATAATAATTAGTCTCGCTTTTAGTCTTATACAATGTTACTCCGTAATATTATTAAACTAACCTTTTTAACAACAGAATTTTTTACATGATTTTCACCCCGTTCAAAACGTCAGATTTATTCGAAACTCTGCACACTTATCAAGGCCTGATGGCAATGCAATAATCTTTATAGTTTGTATCATTATCTTTACTAGGTTCCTCAGGGTTAATGAATTTTCGGACTGATTCTCGTCCGAACAGCGCTTGGATGGGTGACCGCCTGGAAACGCCGCATGACGGTGGCATTTTGCTCTATTTCCCCACACTTTTTTACAATAAAATTAAGCTTTTTGTTAATCACACGTTTCTTAATTTAAATTCATTGAAAATTATTTGTTACCTTTTAGTTTGAGTTTCTATAAAAGCTGTTTTTTTTTAGTATTTTTAAACTATAGTTTACTAATCATAAGAATAAACATTGTTTTACCAATTTATTTACTGTTTTTCTCATAGGTTTAGGATCTACTTTCGAATAGTCCTGTGTTGGTGCTGGACTTCGAAGAGAGCGACGCCCAACGACATGAAGAAGTTAGAAATAAACAAATCATTCTCGGGTAAGAAATTCGCCACGGATAATTTATTTGGTCAAAAGACGCAATTAGATTTGTTGATATATGTATAAGTTGCACAGTAGAAAAAGTGATAGGAAAAAATTAAATGTGGCATGTTGAAGAATATGAATGAACAGAATTTTGAAAATAGAATGAATTAAAATATAAAAAAATTTGGTATGTTGGCAAACATGTTATTTGTATTATATCAAATTAATGAAAAAATTGTATTATTTATCTATCTTTTTACGCAAAGGCTTCATTTCTCGAAAAATAATTATAGTTTGAGAAACTATCTAGTATGCAAATTTTATCCCATTTAATTTGTAATTGTATTTTTGTTACTGAATACTGTATCTATAGCAGGCAATAGTGTAACGAAAGTAGTGTAGCGAAAGCAAAAATCCATTTATAAACAAATAAATATAAATAAATATATTGGGACATTTCACACAACGCCATCTAGTCCCAAACTAAGTTGCATTAGCACTTGTGTTACGGGTATTAGACAATGATATACTACATATATACTTTTCTTTTTGTAAATAAATACATATTACACATAAATACTCAGACGCTAGAAGGGAATCGAACCCGTGATATCCGCAAGCTTACCGACGTGCGTTAGCCGTTACGCCAGGAGGTCGTCGATTTCTCGCCTTAAGTGCCGCCTCCCATGAAATTAAATAAAGTGGATTCCCATTCCTGGTAGAAATTATATTTCTAATTTCAATAATTGTACAAAGGTTCTTATTAGAGGGTGTTAAGATCTTCTGTCAAGTATTATAGTAAAATTTCATGCTATTTTCTCTAACCGAAGCACTCATCATGTCACAGAGTATTATACCAGCGTACCTGGTTTTAGCACCTTCCGTTTTTGAATATTTAACAATAATTCCGTGAATAAAGTTAACAATGCCAAGTTAAAAATTTTGTTTTCTTAACAATTTACTCCAAATTAATTTGCACGCAGCATTTCATACAAAGAGCATTTCATTTGCATACAAAGAGAATAAGACGCGAGAATGTTTCTTACATAAAAGTCTTAAGCACAGAAGTTACTGTCGCATACGTACGCAGTCGCACTGGGGCTATTTCCGAATACTATTATAACGAAGATTAAAATCCAAAAATACGTAGGCTAATCGTAATAAGTATTAGTGAATCATTTCAAAAATGTTGGAACCAAATTTCGCCTCTTCTATCACTAAAATATTACGAACGGTATGTTTCAATCTTCAAAATCAAAATATCGGTTGTTACCAAAAAGGGCTTGGAAGAGAAATGAAAAAATACTGCACACCTTTATATGTTGATTACCATTCTTGTGAGAGTCGATAGTGCAAAGTTGTGCACTCAAAGGTTTTTCCGGACGTTTATTTTACGCATAGTGAAGATATGGAATGAGCTTCCGGCTGAGGTTTCTCAACCAAACTATGACATGGGGTACCTATTTCTTAAAGGGTCATAAAATTTTTCGTGGAAGACAGTGCGTTAGTCATGCCCCTGGCATCGTAGACATACATGGGTGATGACAACTATTTACTATAAAGTGGGCCGTCAGGTTTCCAGCTGTTCTACAGTAATAAAAAAGAGAGAAAACACAAGAAAATATTAAAGGACAAAAGGTGTGATGATGATGATGGTGAGAGGAGAAAGACTTAGGCGTTTAAAGAGGTGGCAGCTGTCTAATAACCGAAATTCCAAAAAATAAATCAAATTAATAATGCTTCATTTACCGCTTGTTAAGATAATTCATCCATGTTTCGCTCTTCTCAACTCCATAAAACGTAGTAAAGTGGCCATATATTTCGCGTGTGTGAATTTTTGTATAGATTGCTACTTCTGTATTCTTCTCAGGTTTACAACATATAAATTGGAAGTCGTAGGCGTACAACCGCAAAATAGGCCTCTTATGGAACGTTAGATTGTATTGTTTATTAAATTGTTTATTAAGTTTGTGAACTTAAGGAACTATATAATAAATAAGTCCACGGTCTTGTGTGTAAAACCTCTTTGGTTCGAAAAAAATCAATTTTGGTACAATTATTCTTCTTTGTGATATGGTAAATTATTTTTGCAATATTATCTTCCCAATTATCATTTTCTAACTAAAATTAAAATACTTTAATTATATATTTATAAAAGTTTTCAAGTGGGTCATCACATGTGGATCGGCACAACATGTTACATGTTGTAATAGTTGTGGCTTAGTTCTTACAACCGGCCGCCAGCCTGACGTTAACCCCTTTCTGGGGAAAAATCTGTCATCCTTTTTATTTAAATTATTTTTCTCATTTCACATTGAAAGTAGGACACGAAATTTCGTTGTCAATTATCTAATATTTATCCTCAAGCGACACTTTTATTGGTTTCTTCTTGAGTAAACAACATCCGAGTGTCGATTTGGGTGTGCAGGGTGGCACTTTTGCCGGGTCGCCGACTTTTACTAGGTCCGTGCGCAATTCACATTCGACAACGTTACGAGCGCTTCTAAATAGAAAATTAGCAGTGCCGAGCGTCTTCGAATGCTTTTGGTCCTGCGTTCCGTTGCGCTTGAATGCAGACACAGGCTAGCGTACAATGCGTCCATCTTCATATATATTCCTCGTGGCTCACAGCATTCTTCCTCTTGGCAAGTTAGAGGTCTTAAAACTCACGAAATCTTTCACAACAAGATATAACCTTCGGCGAAGGACATCGTGGTAAGCAGGGATAGCACATAGGTGGATCTTCACAGCACGTTGTTGGACAAGGGGCTACTAACATCGGACATACTGCAAATTGCTCGCAGTCTTCAGGGTAAAAGCACGTCATTTTTATATAGATTTTATTTCTTTTGCTTTTGTAAATTTAATATTATAATAAATTATGATAATTGGATGAGATTTCCAAGACTATTCAATGGAATTGAGTTTAAATGATTTCTATATTTAAAAATTCTTCCATCGTGTTCTGATAAACCCTCCACTGTGGCTACGTTTGTTCTTAGGGTTATATTTGATTCCTAATTCGACCAATTTTGCCAATAACTGGAGCAATAAGCAAACAATGAAATGGTCTTCTCGAACTTATGTTATTAAGCGAACTACAAGAGAGCATCTGTACATACATATAAAGTAACTGTGTAAATATGAAATACTGTGAAATACAAATAATATATATATATATATATATATATATATATATATATATATATATATATATATATATATATATACATTTTTTTTTGAGGTGGAACATTCTTAATGCCACACCCTGCCTCTTGGAGGCTGGCAACGAGGAATCCCGTGCATTGCGCCCGTAGCCCGCCACAGTGGACAAGGGGGACGCACGGCACTAGTGTACCCACTAAAAACCGTCCCAGTTTTCTCTTCTGCCCGGTGCCCGGGAGGGAGGTATATAAAATTACGTGCACCTCCCGTCCGGGTGGGTTTAATATATACTGGTTTTAAATAATTTAATGGTACGATGAAATTACTAAGTAAAACTATGGTACTTTACATGTAATTTATGCGGTGTACAGACAGATGAATTTTATGCAGTATTTGATTTAACAGTGAGCCAAAGGCAACACCGCGACGTTTCATCCCTGAGCCGGCCTTGACAGTTGAAGAGACACAGCCTTTTGACGCGCTCAGCGCCACTGCACGGTACGTAATCTATCATAATTCCAGTAGTCTCTAATCTGTTTCATTATTTGATTGGAATGATGTTAATTTTATTTGTCATATATTTTTAGAGTGGCATTTGTAGAGTGAATATTAGCGAACTATTAAGCTGGTTGATGTTATATCATCGAAATGATTAACCCTAATTAAATCCGAAGCAAGTAAGCTGAAGGCCCACGTTTGACTACAGCTAAAACTTCAGTCTTTTTGAGTCATTGTCTCACAATAACTTTTCCTTCCCTTGTTGAAAAAGGTATGAGAAAAACTGAAATAAATCTGGTCAAATTCGCAGCCTCTATCATTTGACGCAAACCCAAAAACGAGTGAACCCTTCCTTTAGATATATATATCTTGTCTATAGACAACTCTTTATTGTCTTCAAAAATTACAAACACTATTGGCATGTCGCAATGCATCATCCGTGTCGCAATAGCGGTAATGTAAATATATATGTCGGTAGTCACGAGTTGGATGCTTATCTGAGCCCATCAGTTCTGGGTATTTATGTATAACATGTATTTACGAAAGAAAAAGTATATAATTAGTACAGGCTAGAGCAAAGACTTTTTTTCTCATAAACCACTTTCAAAATTTATCTGGTTCCGGTGGACCCCCTACAGCTACATTTCTACCATATTCCCAAAACTCGACAAAAAATGTGAAGATTAGATCTTACCATGGAAATTTGCGTTGCGGCTGAGTTCCAACCACGAATTAAAAGTTGTCGAAAAAAGTGAGAATTGATTGTTAATTAATTGATTGTGCTGTGAGTGGATGTCAAAAAAGTAAAGTTCGCCAATCAACCAAGTGATCCCATCCAACTTTACTTTTTTGACATCCACTTACAGCACAAGGAACGAATCAATTCTCACTTATTTCATTTAGATAACTCCCCATTCGGAGTGGTAAAAATAAAAATAGTAAATTTTTTTGTGTTGTATTTATTCAAATATGTAATTATTACTATATTAATAATTATTGTTATCATATTACATTGTAATATGATAACAGTCGTAATATACGTAAAATTAAACATTAATAAGGTAACGTAACTTCTACAAGGACAATCACAAAATAGTCATAATTTTAATGGGAGGGATGTATTTGATGGATTAACAGCAAATAATTAATATTTGGCTTCAGTTTTGTTAGGAATAACCGCAAATCTCCCCGTACCTTGATATTCAATCTGCTCCTTTTTTATTAAAAGGTTTATAACGACACTAAAACTTTTTTCGGCAAGATATATATGAGGAGGAAAACGCTATCAAGAGCTTTACTTTCCAGAAAAAGTACTCTTCCTAAAACTGATTCAAAAAGTGGCGCTGTATGAATTCTCACAGTATATTTATTTTAAACGAGGACATACTATGTCAGGCTTGTGTGTGTGTGTGTGTGTGTTGTCAACCAGCTATTGTTGTTTTGTCGCCTTTTAAAACAGGCTGGCCTCCGGCCACAGGGGTCAGTATTTTTACTCTGCCTCTGCATAGAGAAAAATAATTTCAAAAACGATACTCACGTAAAAATCACTGGAATATCATAATACGATATTACAAAAGCGTATAGCAACTAAGCAGATACGATTTTTCTTATAGTAACATTATCTTTGTTGGTTAACTTTAATTAATTTAAAAAAATCTAATTAGCATTCTTTTTTGAACAAAATTGGTTACGAGCTTCCGGTACAAGTCTTTGTAAAGTTTATTATGTAAGCTCAGAACAAATATTGAAAAAGATTCTATAACAACTAAGTTATTTTTTTAAATGCATGCTTTTTATTCTTCCAAAAATTAGATTTTTTTTATTCCCTTAATTTTTATGTCTATGGTATTATCTCATTATCTTGATTAGGATCGCCAGGATTTAAAAAATTATGATATGAATACATAAAAAATGGATTAAATTAAAAAAAATCTTAGAACTTTGAATGCGTCGCCCCTGTATGCGTCGCGATCTTTAGGAGGTTTTGACGCTTGCCACTTCTTAAAGAGAGATTTCTTCGTCCTGGTTTCTCTCTAGACTATTTCGTTCCAACAACAAGTCTCCTTATCACACTTGCGTTCATCCTTAGACAGGCCAAGCACCTCTCTCGCCGACCCGAGGATAGCCGTCTGGATCCTGTCCCAGCAGTTTTGGACTGATTTATCCTCGTATCGGCGCACTTGCCGCCGATGGTAGAGGTAAACTCCTGGGACTTCACTTCATCATGTAGCTACCACCATATGAAAGTGTTCACGGTAGATTTGGGTACGGGATGTGGCCATAGTGAGGGATGTGGGGAATATTTCCCACATCTCTCACCCACATGACCGTTCAGATCGCCACCCAAAACGACAGTGGGACAATGGGATCCCACGAAGCACTTCTCCGAGAAGATTCCAAACGCTATCTTATCGGCGTTGCCACAACCGATCTGTGGCGCGTAGACGCTTATCAAGTGGGTAACTGCCCCATCGATAAGTATCCTCACAACTATAAGTTAATAAACTAGACGGCGCTGTATGAATTGAGCCAGTATATTTATTTAAATACACGACATCTATTTTTATCCGTGCAGGGGCGGAGAAAGAATACTAACCTCTGTGGCCGGGGTCGGCCTGTCGTAAAAGGCGACAAAACAACCCACCCTAGCTACGTGGTAGGGCCTCAAGCCCGTCTGGATGGCGACCACCTTTGGTCTTAAGTATGCCGCCATAATAACCTTGTGTTGTGTTCCGGCATTAGTGACCCAAGTTCCTGTACCCTTATGGGACAGCAGCGTGTTCGCGATGCCACTGGCGTTGCATACACCTATAGGCGACGGTAACTGCTAAATCCTAAGCGGGCCGTCAGCCTGTCTGCTGTTCTACATCAATAAAAAAAAAAAATTTACGTATTTTTTGTTCTCACAAGAATTTGAAATTTTAAAGAAAGGTAATAAAAAAATACCGACATCTACAATACAAAAATTCGGTCTCCGAAGTAATAGTTTCAAAACAAGTTAGAAAACAAGTACCTACAATTTAACATCAGAATGTTAGACTATTGTTCACTTTCAAACAAATTTAATACCAGTCTACGTAACTTTGCTATAAAATCAACAAACCGAAATACTAAGTAGAAAGTAATCGGTATTCCTGGTAAAAAAGTTCATGGTCCGCATAAAAGACGTAACAAAAGAATGTATTTTGTCGCCTTACCTTTATCCAGTTGTATGGCTTGTATTTTTCCTACTTTTATGGTACCCACTTAATGCTTTGGGCTTACTTTTGGCTGAGCATAATAAGATGAACATGTTTCTAATTGTTAGGTATTGCAATTAAATGCAATGCAATTAAACAGTTATTAAGTTTATCCGTGCAGGGGCGGAGAAAGAATACTAACCTCTGCGGCCGGGGTCGGCCTGTCGTAAAAGGCGACAAAACAACCCATCCTAGCTACGTGGTAGGGCCTCAAGCCCGTCTGTCTAGATGGCGGCCACCTTTGGTCTTAAGTATGCCGCCATAATAACCTTGTGTTGTGTTCCGGCATTAGTGACCCAAGTTCCTGTACCCTTATGCGACAGCAGCGTATACGCGATGCCACTGGTGTTGCAAACACCCATAGGCGACGGTAACTGCTAAATTTTAAGCGGATCGTCAGCCTGTCTGCTGTCCTACAGCAATGAAAAAAAGTATTTTATAGAATTCGTTTCTTATATCAGCAAAAAATAGGTTTTCATAAAATATATAAAATAAAGTGCCTAAATCGGTTAGCATTAACAGGTATAATAATAAATAATAATAAATTGTTTATTGACATATATAAAAATCCATAACAATTAAATCATTGGTCCCCAAACTAGGTTGACCTGTATCTTTGTAGGTTTATAAAAACCTGCGCTGGAACGTTGTCCATCTTAGAACCAAATTATAATTTAATGAATAGTTTTTATTGTACTTATTTTATTTACTTTTTTTACTTACTTATTGTACTCATAGTTACTCAATGTAATAGGAAAATTAGTTATCGGATTAGTATTAATTTTATTACATTTGTTCATAATGTTCACTAAAATCTTACAGTTTACTTGAATTTATGTTTTGATTTAAAAATTATTTTCGTTATCAGCCAACACATCCACACATACCGATCCCGTACCTTCCGCCATCTAGCCCCGACCGATAATCTTGCACTGATCGTTATAAAGATGATTAGCATGAAGCTAATCATTATCGGATACAAACAACCCAAAAATAAGCTAGTAAAATTTTAGTAGTTTAATAATTCCATGTAGAACCCCGCGGCTTGGGTCGGCCTCATGTAAAAGACCACAAAAGTAGTCGCTAACTGGTAGAGCCCCAATTCCGTCTGGATGGCAACCCATCTTAGCCTTGTGTTGTGTTCCGAAACTAGGACTCAGATTCCAAAACCCCTTTTTTGTCCAGGGAAAACTGCATCTTAACAGTGCCGCGTCGGATCTCCGGGGAGAAGCCGACTCGGGTATGTTGGGTTATCCATCCTTCTAGTGTGACTCAGCTGACTAGCAAAAGATAGCGTGGTCGCAATAGCATACTCACTAAAATCCCCGGTCGCCATCGATCCTTTGTCGGGGTCGCAGGATCGACTTTTGGTCATTGCTCTACGACGCCCCCGGCTCTTGCGTCTACCTAAGGTAATGTCCCCGGTGATATTTATCACCGGGGACATCCCGACTGAGTGAGAAGCACTCAGTTAGTAGGCCCCCAGGCCCTCCCGGCTAGAGATATAAGTCAATGGCTGTTTTTTCTCTTGTAAAAGCATGAGATGCTCGCATCGGCGCCTACCTCTATTCGTCCTCCGTTAAAGATTCGAATACTCCTGTGCGGACAACTGCTTACTATTAAGTGAGCCGTCAGCTTAATTCCTCAGCAATAAAAAGTAATACAATAATACTCCACAAAAAGAAAAATATAATCGGTAATTTTTAAAGAACATTGAATTTGTGAAATAATCGGAATTTTTATGTAGTTTGACATATGACTTTATCGAATTTATTGCATTTTTATTAAATGTTCCTTGTTTGTTAGCAGAGCACTCGAACGCGACAGAACTGTTGTCAAATGGGAACGCCAAGAAAAGTGTAAGGGATGAAAGGGGTCAACGCTACTTTGTGTGCGACGATAAGTTATAATTGAGTTGTAACAATCTTTTGAATAAACATTTAATATTGAAGGTTTAAGACCTTTAAGGTGATTTGGTTTTAGTAAAAATATGTTACTAAGCTATAGGTTTGTGGTATATACAAGGATAAGTTATAATTTAAGTTTTTGGTAGGACTTTTTAAACGAACACTTTGCGGTGAAGTTTGAAGATTGTTAGAGTCATTTCAAAATGAACGGACTTTTTATTAAAATATATGATGTTAGATATAAAAATTATAGTATTAGAACAAACAAGTTGATGAAAAACTTGATAGATATGAAAGCAACGAAAGTTTTTCTTGCTTGATAAATAATATCAAGAAATATATTCATATTTTTTTGATAAATTCTAAAATATAGCGAATAACTTAAGCATAACAAGTTAATTGAAGATTCATTTCAAGAAGAGTTCTATTCAAAAAATAATATGTCAGATATTTGATTAAATTTGTATGTATTAAATTCGCCTCAATTATATGTTTAAAGAAAAATAAACATCACACTAATATTTCTCTATAAAAGTGACAATTATTTATTAGTAACATAAATAAGAAAGATTTAATTGATTTGTAAATAAAATAAGTGCTACTTTTACATCAGGTGGCTTTTTTAAAAGCTTTTTGATCGTCAGAATTATTTTTATAATATTTTTTGTTTTTGAATAGTGTCAATAAATCTATTTTATAAAATTGATAAGTGTGACGCGAGATGACATGTTTAAAATATTTTTTTCACAAATAGCTTATACATGGTGATTGGGGAAACACGTTTTACAGTATTAATACTATATTTGTTACATTCGTTGCCTATGAACTACTAAAAAGTGTAATCAGTTTAATAATCCAATCGGATTTTCCCCATGCAGGAGCTGAGTTAGAATACTGACCTAAGACCAGGATGGCTTGTCGTAAAAGTTGACAAAATAACGCCAGATAGGTGGTAGGGCTCCAAGCCCGACTGGATGGCAACCACTCCTGATTTTAAAATTTATTGCATTAATAATCCAGTTTACATTCGAGGCTGGCAGCGTGTTAGCGATGCCTCTGGTGTTGCAAAAACTAAGCGACGGTGACCACCTGCTATTGGCCGTTTTCCTGTATGATTAACACCAGCAACAAAAACTAATATCGTTTATGAAGCTTAATAAACGAACCGATCTTTCTCGAAATGCCCATTTTCTATTATACCAGTAGTTTGTTGTATCTCTCTATACATTAACTCTACGCTAAAAAATTACGTCTTGCTACATGTAGGTCGTAACATTACGCCGCTAATATAAGTAAATATGATTATTTATACATCTTGGCCAAAAGTATTGAGCACCCATTCCATCTCCCGATTTTGTGAAGAGTATTAAATCAAATTAAAATAAAATAACTTTACAAGGTTTTGTACTGTTATTTATTGCTAAAAACTCAATATTTAGTGGGTCCACCCAATCAAAGCAGATATTCTTTTTTGAATAGAGCTTACTAACTTTTTACAGTCTTCTGTAGTTATAGCGTTCCATTCAACGCGCAGGCAGCGTTTCAGCTCATCTTTGTTATTGATTGTGTGGCGCCTGACTCTGCGCTTTAATAAACCCTATAAATGTTCTATGTGGTTTAGATCCGGAGACTGGGCAGGTTAGTCCAGAAGATCGACTGGATTTTTCCGAAACCACGTCATAGTACGAGTAGATTTGTGACACGGTGCGTTATCCTGTTGAAATTTAACATCATCCATATTGGTATCGCCGAAAAGTTTTGTTAAAGAAGGCTTCTGTTAAGGAAGGCATTTTCGAGGACATTTATATATTTTGTAGAGTTCATGCGATCCTCGCACACGAACAATTCGCCAACTCCTAAACCGGTCATACAGCCCCAGACCATATTATGCTTCCGCCTCCGTGTTTTACGGTTAGTACCACACCCTGGCTTCTGGTGCTGACTTCGCCAACTCGGCGACGCACAAAGGTCACACCAGGTGTGCCAAAAACCTGCAATAAAGAAAGAAATAATGAGTTTTGTAAAATTAAATAACTTTATAAAGGCACTTTGTTTTTAAATGATTTTATTAAATATTGTTAGTGCATTAAACTGAGAACTCACCTCGAAGTTCGATTCATCTGACCAAACAACATTAGTCCAGTCTTCGTCGGTGAAACTTCGGTATTTCAAGGCCCACTCATACCGAGATTTCTTATTGTCGTGGGAAAGCCATGGATTCTTTCTGGTTTTACAGCCTTTCAGGCCAGCTTCCAGCAGTCTTCTGCGAGTAGTTCAAGCAGAAATTGTTCGGTTAGTCTCTACTGAAAACTCAGCAGCGAGCTCAGAAGACGTTTTTTTTCCTGTTTTTTAGAGACTCTTTCAGTAATTGACGATCCTCACGTTCTGTAGTGGTGCGTTTGCGCCCACTTCTGGGCCTATTTTGATGAGATCCGGTAGCAGCAAATCGTTTAATAGCATTTTGCACGGATCGGCGCGAACATTTCACAGTTTTCGAAATCTCTATCTATCTCTGTGACTTCCCTTGCTCATGTAGAAGCTGTATTTTTACACGTTTTTCTAATGAAAGTTCGTTTCTTTTTGTCATAATAAGCCGATATCACCTCAAACTCGCGAAACAAAACACCAAAAGTACACTATATTACTGGATGTGTCCACTACGAGCGATAGTAGCGAACTGCTAAATAAATAGAAAATTCGTAAAATAACTTTATTTAATTGCTAGAATGAATTACTTTGCTTTAATCTTTTTAGACGCTGACAAAAGAATCCTTAAAAGAAAACTTTGTTTATTGGCCATACTTTCCCTACACGTGCGAAATTTTTAAGGTGCTCAATACTTTTGGCCATTTATATGAACGTGAACACAGTTAAAAATTAACTTGTAAACTCAACCTTAATATGTATAAGATTCGTTTATGTTTATACTATAATAAATATTTAAAGTATGGAAATATCAAGTTTGACATACGATGATAAAATTTATATTAATTCAGACAATACGTACATGACATATATAAATATATAATGTGTGCAGTAAATAATCCACATCGACCAAATAGATCAAGATTTCAGGGCCCCCAGACCTTAATTATTTTTATTTTTTATGGATAAAATAGATAAAATGAGACGCGAGAGAGCACGCTGCCGTGAGTAAGAACTCACTGCGGCGCGCGGCGCTTAGGGAACGTTTGGGCTCTACGGTTGGCTTAGTATTAGCTTACATAATGTATTAAAATCTTAGTATTAAAGCCCTCTAAATATCATAAATAAATAAACAAGTCTCAGTAATGTGAGTACAAGTTGTATGTACCTCTAGCACCTAGTACCTAAGAATTGGCCGTCGGCCCGAGTTAGCGGATATGTATACGTTCACTGTACGCACCAATACACTGTCCGGTCTGGGAGCCCTGGAATCTCGGACCATAAAGAGTGAGAGAAATATTCATAGACTGCACTTTTGCTCTACTCTAAACCGATGTGCGTTATTTAAAGGCAATGAAATTGTTTAACCGCTATAACAATGAAAATATGTTTAATATGAAAAAGACAATTAATGTAACTTGTGATAAGGTAAAATTAATTCAATAAATGTGTTATTGTTTTTAACACTGTGTTTCTTTTTAAATCCTTTAAGGCGTAATTACGTATTAGACTCTGTAGTCACATAAGTCTAATAAAAGGTGTCAATTGTTAAGTAAATTTATTGTTTCTCTACAAACACTGTTTCACTGTCACTAGCAGTTCACTTAGCAGCAGCTTAGATCTGAAAGATGGATACTTCGAAAATCCGAGTCAATTTTGAATACGAGGTCCGACGTGGAACTAACGCTGAAATAGCTTACAATATCAACGGTGCGTTTGGAGTGGAGACTGCTAATGAACGCTGTAACGTTCCACCCCCCGCGACGCTTATTATACTAATAATATAGATCCGTATATGTGTGCCGACGTACACGTGTGTTGCTGTTGGCGACACAAAACCTTTCCCCATCACCGTCGGGGTGCACCAAGGATCCCTCCTTAGTCCGCTTCTGTTTAGCGTGATATTAGACATATTGTCAGACAGCATCAGAAACTCACATGAGCAGCCCCCGTGGCTGCTCATGTATGCTGTTGATATCGCGCTAGCAGATTCGGATAGAGGTAGGTTGGTACGACGCGTGAAGGCGTGGAAGGAGTCGCTTGAGAACGGTGGTCTAAAGCTCAACGTGGTGAAGACCGAGTACTTGGCCTGTAACTCCACAGATCCTACACCCGTACGCATAGGCGGCGACAGGGTCGAGCGCATGGACCAAGTGAAATACCTGGGATCTGTATTTCACGCGTCTGGTGACATCGATTGCGACGTCAAGGCACGCATTGCTGCCGCGTGGGCCAAATGGCGTGAGGTAACTGGTGTCATTTGTGACCCCAAGATGCCGGTAAAGTTGAAGGTACAGGTCTATAAGACGATGGTCTGTGATGGCCTGTCCTTTTATACGGATATGAAACGTGGCCAGTTTTAGAGCGACACAAGCAAGAACTGCGTGTCACGGAGATGAATATGCTGCGATGGATGTGTGGAGTGACGCGGAAGGCCGCGTTAGGAACTCCCGCATTCGCGGCAGCCTTCATGTCCGTGACATTGCGGATAAATTGCAGGAGTGTCGGCTCCGATGGTACGGCCATGTTTTACGGCAACCGGATGCTTACGTGGGAAACAAATATTTGGCCATGCCACCTCCGCCGGGCCCCGGCAGGAGGGGTAGAACCAAAATGTGCTGGCTTGACGTCGTAAAGGGTGATATGCGTGCCAATGGGCGCACTACCAGGGATGCTGAAGATCGTGCGAAGTGTAGAAGAAAAAGTCGGAAAGAGGACCCCGGGCGCCGATGCGAGAGTTTGGGCTGCAACCGGGATTCATCGCTAACATGATGATGATGATGTGTGCCGACGTACATGTACTATGTACGAGGAGATTCGATCAGTACTTAACGACGAATCGAAACAATAATTTTAATTAAATTGAAATTTCTCTATTCTCACTTTAGAAACTTAAACCAGAAGAATAATTGTGCAACCCAAGTGGCAGCTGCAGCCGGGAAAATCAAAGCTACTTTTTTATTACTTCACTAGGTAAAACGTGCACTAAACTTCAGTACAGTTTTACGGAGATAAAAGAGAAATCGAATTATTAGGATGTCTTTTAAAACATCACAATGAGTTAAAAGCAATGGATCGCGCATGTGATGAATAAGGTTCTAAAGGTATAACATATTATGCTAGGTATATTGTCTTAATGCATGATAAAGGCATGATAGATCATGCCTTAATCAACGTGCTTTATAAAACCAGCTCCGAGTAAATGCAGTATTAATTAAATGAGTTGAAAAATATCGCGCACGAAGTGATTCTAAATTATTACATTTACTTATCATTATAAAATTTGTACACATGCGTGCGCCCAAAAAGCATAAAGCACTACTAAGTGATGGACGAGAAATACTATTCGGACCTCAGATTGATAGTCGATAACTCTTTGTAAACTTCTGATTTAACCAGAAGAGTTCAATGAACATTACAAGAATCTAAATCACATTAATTAATATCATCATAATCTTATCATTCAATCCCAATTGGAGTCTGTGTTTCGACTTTTCTTCCCCACTTCGCAAGATCTTTGACATCCCTGATAGTGAGCCTATAGGCACACACGTCGCTCTTTACAGCTACTAAGATTAGTATTTACTCGACGTCTCAGCCCGCGCTCTTATGTCTCAATATAATGAAGACAATCAGAAAGCGTTCACTTCATGCAAATATAATTGTGTCTTAATTAATTAGTATTAATTAAGGTTTTCATTATGTTGTAAATTAATATCATAACGCTAAATGAGCGTAAAAACAGATATTGTGTTTATATAAGTGAATGTGTGATGTGTAATGATTTATAAATACATTGAATTTATAAAATATATAAATATTCTCGATACATTATATGATATTATATATAATAAAGGGGACATTTTATTTGCGACTTACTTATATAATATTGAAATTTTACTACACGTAATCAAAAGAGATATATCACTTACTTCTATTTCCGTCCACGAAATCTTTGATTCAAAGTAAGGACGCTTACTTTGAATCAAAGATTTCGTAGATGGAACAAATGAACCAATACCCACGAAGTTGATAAATTATTAAACCTAATTGACTTACTTAGCAGTCCAAAAGTTCTGTTTTGAACTGAGCCTCACTGACTTTAAGCTACTTCAGAATTACACAAAGTAATAATTGAATCATGTGGACTTACTCGCGTAGTCTATTGATTACCTAATAACAAAACCGACTCGACTGGACACTAGTTCTAAAAAAATATCAAGCAAAGAATTAGGCATACACGTGAATTATTATTGTATTAAGAGATCTACACCATGACAAATCTAAACTGGCCTTATGCAGATCAAAGACAATGCAAACGACCATAATCAATCCTCTATATAGAAACAAATATAACGCGACGCAAAGCCTGGAATGAATGAAAAACACTTTATTGTTCACCAACTAAATCTATGTACAATGAAAACTAGAATAAGTTACAGTGATACAATGGGCGGCCTTATCCCTAAAAGCGATCTGTTCCAGGCAACCCTATAATGGAGTGGAATAAATACATCTATTAATTAACATGTGGATGGCGGTGCACAAAGTTATACGTAATAATATCAATATAGTCATATTTTATATTATAAAACTATAAACAAATAATTATATTTTCAGTCCATTTACACAAAATACATGAAGGAAGAAACAAAATGAGAGAAAAGAAAAGAAAATGGTAATGAAAGCCTGGAGTTAGTCTTTGGCTGTTATTACTGTCTTCGAATCGTCGTTTTATTGATCCGCCTCTCGCGGCGTCCCGATTCAGAGTCCCCCACTATTGTCACCTGATTCCTTAAATGCATCGCCCAATACAATCCCTTAACTATGTTTCAAATTTTGTCTACTCGCCATAGTTAAAAAATTTTAAACATTGCGTTACTTGCCACAATAAAATCCCATTACAGTGTATCGATTATTAAGAAAAACTAAATAGATAATGACTACGTTTTCCAACGTCAAGAGTTGTTAAACACACATACACATCTAATACGGCTTCGACTTTGAAGCACAGGTCATCAATATGAGCAAGCTCTAGAGTTGCAGACTCATCTCCATTCTTCTACATGAAGTTCTCATACTATCTCACTATTACACTGTGCCTTACACCAACAAGCACCCGTTCAGAAAACTCTCAAGTACTGACAGATTAAAATTGTAAAGCATGTGAGTAAAGAGAGAGGACATCCCTAAAGCTTTCTTCCTACTAAGGAAACAACGAACGACCTTGTCATCAATGTTATATAGTATCGCTTAAGTATATATAGTATTAATAGTTGCAATAACTTGGTACAGTCACAACGTACCGTGCGTTTAAACACTTTTTTAAGGGAAATTTAGAATTTGAGAACAAACCACGTGGAAGGCTGCCCACACAGGTGAATAACGCTGAATTGAAGGAGATGGTGGAAGCCGATCAAAGTCAAACAGCGCAGGAAATAGCGGCATGATTTAATGTTACTTTACCTACAATATTGACTCATTTGCATCAAATCAATAAGATAAAAATATGAAATATGGATGCCTAATGATTTGACTGATCTGCAGAAAGAAATGCGTGTTGAAACTTGAGTTGCCTTGTTGAATCGGTACAGAAATGAAGGAATATTGAATCCAGTTATGGCATGTGATGAAAATTGAATTCCTTACGAAAACCGTGAACAATAGCATATCCCAGGTCAAACGCCGCATCAGTGCCCAAAATAAAGTTTACCAATAAAACGGTAATGGTAACTGTTTGGTGGTCTCTTAATGGTATTTTTAGCTATAGATTTCTCAGGTCTGGGCATGCAATAACAGCAGATGTTTACTATAGCGAACTTTGAACAACTGTTACGTGGTAACAAGAGTAAAATAATTAATCCCTAATATTTAATAATTATTTCCAATTAATTTCAATATTTGATATTGAGGGTATTTAAATGTAAACAAACCAAGTAATTATTTCGATCGCGCGTACCTTAAAATGTAGGTAACTATGAAATAAATTAACCAGACCAAGGCATATATGGTAAGGCAACGGCCGGGAATCGAACCATCTAGAAACCATTCAGTTGAGTAGCGTTCATAGAATATACGAGGATGAATGAACGGTATCGAATGACGAGCCGTTTGGGGCTTACTCTTTACCCCTCTGACCTATAGCTCTGTCACTGTTCCGCCATTTTTTTCCTGAATAGCGGTCCAAAGTTCGAGCGCTATTCAGTATTTTTCCACGCCACAGTAGTAAAACCAAAATCTGGAAATTTCGATAAGTGGGCGTTGTCCTCTCAAAGTGGGAGCATGTCATTCCGCGGCCATATAAAAAGACGAAGCCGCGAAAGACGCCAAGAATTCTGACACCAGAAGAGCTACAAGTCGTAGTTAGTTCAAATACTAAACCAGTGCATTATGTTTTGCAAATCTAATCTATATTATTTGTTAATTATTGCATCGTATTCAACCCTCCGGTGAGTTTATAAAGTTAATTCCGTTAGGGTCGGTCGCTATTGTCTAGTTTTGTGCCTAAATTAATCCGAAGTTATTTCTTTTCAATAATTTAAATTTTGCTAGTTAATTCTAGGTAGTGTGTTGGAACGTACCGAGGTGTGACAGCCGGTGTAAATCATAACCGTGTTATTTAGTTATTCTGTGTTCAGGCAAACGTGTTTCGCCGCGGTATTTTTCTTAAATTTTTAAATAATTTAAATGCATCGTGTAGTCCTCGCGTGCGTGAATAAACATCGTGGCTTGTAGGTATTTTAGTTTTTATATCTGTTTTGTTAAATTTGTTAAATCTCAATGTAGTAATAATAAGCCTTGAATGTTGTAGATAGTAAAAGATTGCCACAGATGCGTCGTTATAAATATTTTTATAAAAATAATTACGTTGTTAGATCATATAATCCATACATATAAGTTTATTTTGTAAATACCGTGTTAAGACGGATTTTCCTTCGGTACCGAAGATTTGTATATCAAAGGTCATTCATTTATTTTTTTATATCGAAACTACCTATATTCTTGTCAGATTTTAGCATGTAAACTTTTCTTTTGAGTTTCATGGCGTAGTGGAATGGTGAATGGTTTGATTCTGGTTAGGCAATTTTTTCATTTTTTTTATTTTTTTTTTTTATTTTGATTGGTAAAATATTTAGACCGGACCTAAACTATCACCACTCCATTTTCGCGTACTAATGATGTTTCGCGAAAGATACCGACGCCATTCCTGGTCTCCCAGGGAGTCAGGGTGTCGGGTCGTTCGCGCTACAAAGGTCACTTCGACGCGTTTCAGAGTTGGAGGGTCCTCCGTACGGGCTAGAAGCTGCCGTCCTCCGTACGAGCTAGAAGCTGCCGTCCTCTGTACATGCTAGAAGCTGCCATTTACTGTACGGCCTAGAAGCTGCCAACCACTGTACGGGCTGGAAGCCACTGTCCACTGTACGTGCTGAAAACTGTTCGTCTACTGTAAGCAACAGGGCACGTCGGGCCCCGTGAAGCGGCGAAGGACGACGGACGACCCTCCAAGCACAGAAAATATACATAAGTTAAGTGACCACGCACCAATAGGGTTTTAACGACCAGTAAACCTCTCTGTGCCGCGAACCACGCCCCGGGTATTGTCCCCTAATTGACGTATTTTTTTGGCTTAAAATTCATTCCACTATAAAGACAACCCGTTTAATTACGTTCTTATTTTTTTATATAATAAACTTTTTATTATCAGTAGTCGTTTTTTTTCTTTTTATTTGTTCACAACCGTCAGGTTGTCGTTACACAACGGTAGCAAAACTGGCAGTAAAACCACCCCGACTCGTGAATCGATATTCACCATTATTGCTTCATGATAACGCAAGATCTCACACTGAACGAGAGAACATACGTCATCCAGGACTGCCAGTTTTATTTCATAATTTGGGCAATTTTCTACGTGAAAAAAAATTCTTTCCAGGAGGCAGTACAAAATGTTTTCACACAGTTTTTCGAATCTAGATCCCAAAGTTCTAACGGAAGTTTATTTATACCTTCATTAATTTATACATATAATGAAGGTAAATATTTTGATTAAATAAATATGTTACATCTTAGAAAAAAAGTTTAATATTTTTAGTACAAATAGCCAATTTAAACTTTAACCCCTAATATTATTAACTTTATTCTATCTAATCTTATCTCTATATATATCTGATCTATTCTGAAGTTTAATAGCATCTCATCACTTTCAAAGACCACTGAATTAAGAACAACACTAAACTTTTAAAAAAAAGTCTAAAAACTAATAATCTAAGTAAAGACTTTTAGGGATTAACGCCCACAAATATTAAGTAGAGTTTTGATACATTAATCTGTAATATATTTTATTGATGTACTTTAATGACTGCTTCTTGTGGTGCCTGTGTTTGATCCTCACGGATGACCAATACTTATATGATCTGCAAATATTTGGCTCTGGTCTGAGTGTATGAATCCTACACTAAACATATCATAAACTGCTTGTTAGTTAAAATCTCCGTGAAAGCGATCTCCTAACTATTGCAATTAGTAAAGTAAACAATTTATTCTCAGATCGTATGCCTGTCATAAAAGACGACAAAATAACCCCAGTTACGTGGTAGGACCCCAGGCTTGTTCCTGTATCCCTATGGGATAGCAGCGTGTGTGGTGATCCTAGAGTTGCAAACATCTACAGGTGACGTTAACTGCTTACCAGTCAGCTGTTCCACAACAATAAAAAAAAACTTCGTATTACAAATACTCATAGTTATTAATCTGAGTAAGAATTTTTATAATTGTGATTAAACTGTAAAGCAACCTTCATAATTTCCGTAAAAAAAACTCTGAATATTACACACCTAAGTTAGATAGAATTAACAGCCCCACTTCATCAAGTGGAAAGTCAGTGTGCCCTTGGAAACTGACTGTAATACGGCATATTAAGTAAAAACCAGTAGAAATGATAATTAAATAAAAAAATTTAAACTCCATACAGGATAATATAAAAAGATTATAATTGAAGAACAATATAAGCAAAGGCATTTAATTAAAAGTCGAGTGCAGATATACGTTTAAGAAGTGCCTTCCTGACAACACGCAAGTCAAAGGCTCTTCTTTCGCAGAGGGACTGTTTGGAGCAATTACGTGGGACGATTAGAGATACCGTAAACCACGTTAAAGGCGAATTAAATGTAACTATCTACACGATCGAGGGCATTTTGTTTTCAATTCATCAGACGAAGCTTAACATTCGATTGTAAACGATTTTAAGATAAAAGATTTAATGATTTAAGATTACTTAGCGAAAAACAGTGACTATGCTTACATCCGCACAAAATTATAAACATACATACTTTATTTGTATTATATTATTTTGACTACCTCCTGGCGTAATGGCTAACGCACGTCAGTACACTTGCAGAGGTCACGGGTTCGATTCCCGTCCAGCGTCTGGGTGTTTACATATAATATGTATTTATTTATAAAAAAAAGTATATATTATGTAGTGTATCAGTTGTCTAGTAGCCATAATACAAGTGTTATGCAACTTAGTTTGGGACTAGATGGCGTTGTGTGAAATATCTCAATATATTTATTTATAGGAGCTCAGTTGTATTATACTTGGAAACCAATTTAAAGGTGCGGGGTTTGAATCCCATGATGCACCAATTAGGCAATTTTTACGCCTAATGCGTATATTATAGCATAATTGCCATATACTGATAGTAAAGGAAAACATCATGAGGAAACCCGTATACGAGACCACAGGTATGTGTAATCCGCCAATCTGCCTTGATCAAGCGTGGCCGTATACTGTCCGTTCTCTCTTGGGGAAGGTGCTCAGCAGTTGCACGTTTTGAGTTCTTATTATTTATAATTACTTGTATATATATAGTAAATGTATTATTTAAAAATGGAGATGATTTATTGCTTCATTTTAAAAATAAAACAGCAATTACTAACGCAGAAGCCTAGGCTAGTAGAATTCGTCTTAGATATAAGTATCCAAAATAACTTCAACTAGGTATATAAATACATATAAATTTATAAGAGCAATAATAATGTCACTTGACTAAATTTGCGTTAGAAAGTTACACTGCATATAATATCTTAAATCGATAATGAGGGCAGTGATTTGATTATTTTGATGTTCATGATTATCTTATTTGTGTATTTCTTGGATTTTTGATTGAAATCGACCTTAAGCAATACATAATGGGATCCAATAATTATTTAATTTTAGATGTATATATATAGTGGCTTTTTGTGTGTTAATATTTAAAAATCATAGCAATATCATAGCATCAACCGGTGATAAAATTTTTAAAAAAATCTCTAAAATTAAAATAAAAAACATGTAAATAAATTCTGTAATATAAAATAAAAAAATTACTTTTACCGAAAACATTATTAGTTTGGAATAATATTATTACTTGTAGAACGTAACTTATAGAAGTTATGTAACAAGATCTATTGTATATATTCTTAGATAGAAATGATGCGAATGAACAAAACATATTATAGACAGTCTCATCAAAAAACTAAGACAGCATACGAATAAAAATGGAAAACGAATCAGTTTCTCTGAAGGTATCTATTACATTAGGATATTATAATAGTTAAAGGAAGTGTTTGATGGAAATGATACGAAGCGAACATGTTAGTAGCATTTTATGTGGGTGGTAAATATTTTCAGTTAGCAATAAATTAATACCTCCGTAAGTTTTTATCAAGGAATTGAAATTTGTTTTACTTTTAAAAGTGTGGTCTATTAAAACAAACGTAATAAACACGTTGCTGACAAATTCTAAGTGAGTGGAAGTTATAGCCGTGTCTTTGACTCTCTTAGAACTTTAATAAACTTATTCTTACAGAAAGTATGATGCTGCGGTATCATATTATATAGATATAAATATTACATTGTTAAATATGTGGCAAACTTTACCACTCTCCGTCTTTCTGCCCTTATCCCAGATATGTGGGGTTCGCACAACATGTCCTCTCTTTCCACTCTCCTCAATTAGTCGTCATCTGAACATTCACACATTTTTTGCCATATCACCTTTTGCACAATCCATCCATCTTTTCTTTGGTATACCTCTCCTTTTGCATCCATCCACTCTCATGTCTAGAATTTTTTTTTTTTTTTTTTATTGCGTAGGACAGCAGACAGGCTAACAGCCCGCTTAGAATTTAGCAGTTACCGTCGCCTATAGGTGTTTGCAACGCCAGTGGCATCACAATCACGCTGCTGTCCCATAAGGGTACAGGAACTTGGGTCACTAATGCCGGAACACAACACAAGGTTATTATGGCGGCATACTTAAGACCAAAGGTGGTCGCCATCCAGACGGGCTTGAGGCCCTACCACGTAGCTAGGTTAGGTTGTTTTGTCGCCTTTTACGACAGGCCGACCCCGGCCACAGAGGTTAGTATTCTTTCTCCGCCCCTGTACGGATACGGACGTTTTCTTGGTTATATGGCATTCTTCTCTTTGCATTTTATGGCCATACCAGACTAGTCTATTACTTTTCAGCTTCTCAATCACTGGCTCTACTTTCTCATACATATATTTGCATAAAGTCTACACATCTAATCAGAAAGCCTTACTTACTAAATTGTCTATTTTTTTAACGAAAGTAAGTTGCGCGGGCGATGTCGTCCGCGTGTCTGCCAAAAACTTTCCTCGCCGCGTTCACTCGAATACTGACTGAACTGGGTAATCAATGTAACTGCCGGCCTGGTTCTGTAACGCTAAAATGATGAACTTGGAATATTTACTTATGACCATCCCATTAATATTTTACATTTTTAAATTATTTATAAACTAAGACATGTAATAATCAAATAAGCACATGTGTATACATCATAATCCCTCTTCCGTCAAAAGGCAAACTCAACACTGGTTAAACAATTTGAGCCCGAAACAACCCAATATGTGTTCATGTATAAATTTACAGCCACATCTTAGTTCGGCAGTCTCTCTTGGGAACTTGGACGAATAGTTCCGTGTAGATCCAATTTACCCACATTATATGTTTGGATGCCTGAACACGCGTGTTTACGAAATGATTTGAATCACATTAATTGTTAAGCGAAATAAACTTTTGTTTATGTTATCTTATTTTAGGTAAATATACTATTTCACCTTTTAAGTGTTATAACCTTCCTTTTTATTTGAATGTATATTTTAAATGTTCTTTTCAAACAATATAAAATAACCTTATTATCTTTTTGAATAGATTTTTTTATTGTTGCTAAGCAGTAGAAGGATGATGGGGACTACTATACTACCACTATTAAGTGGGAACTTAATAGTAAGTAGTTACCGTTAACCATGGATGTTTGCGACGCCAGATACACTGCTAACACGCTGCCATCCACGTATGAAGGTCTGGAAATAGGGTCACTTATAACACGCTCACGGATCATCACACAAGTCTTTATGGAGACATGTTTAAAGACCAGGAGTGGGTACCATCAAGACGTGCTCGGGGTCCTACCGTCTTGTGTTGTTTTGTGGCCTATTATGATAGTCCACCCCCAGCCACAGGGTTTGTATTCTTACTTCGCTCTTTCAAAGAGAAAAATAGATATGCTGAAATGCAATATCATTTATATCAACAATCATGCTAATTATAAGCCGAAGGTAATTTCGAGTAGCTTGTTTCTGAATTTGAAAATTTAGAATCATTTTGTTTCGTAATTTTCAGCATGCACGATTTTCAGCTTCCCAGCTATCAACATCATTGGTAAGTTAAGCATACAAATGAAGGTTGTTTTAGTTCTGTAGGACAGCAGACAGGCTGACGGCCCGCTTAGAATTTATCAGTTACCGTCATCTGTGGGTGCTTGCAACACTAGTGGCATCGCGAATACGCTGGTGTCGCATAAGGGTACATGAACTTATGTCGCTAATGCCGGAACACAACACAAGGTTATTATGGCGGCATACTTAAGACCAAAGGTGGTCGCCATCCCGACGGGCTTGAGTCCCTACCACGTAACTAGGGTGGGTTGTTTTGTCGACTTTTACGACAGGACGACCCCGGCCGCAGAGGTTAGTATTCTTTCTCCACCCCTGCACAGATAGGCTTGCAATATTAGTACTTAATAATAAGATATTGAGATTACATTTCTTATCTTTGTTTTATTTTTGACTGACGTAATCCTAATTCAAAACTCGTAACGAATAGGAAAATGAAAATGTAGCCTGCCTTAAATTAAACATTAATCCAAAATGTCGAAAAAGTTGTTCTCACAAAATTTATTCAAAGGTTCTGGAAAAGAATGAATTTAAATGTGAGGATGAGTTTTATTTCTTTAGACAACTTTCCGTACATTAAAATGGCTCAATGCCAGTTTTACTGCAATGGTTTTTGTCATAAATTTTCGCCGGAAAATTTATGACAAAATTGCAGGAAAATGCAAATGCTTCGTGATGATTTATGACAAAGTTATCTAGACTTTTAGTCACGTGTAACCTTTTTTTAAATAAATAAGCTCCTTTTCTATGAAAAAGAACGTTTATGAATATAAGCCACATAGACACTAGACATAAATATTATTTCCAACGTGCCGCCATTTTAAAATAAAGATTCGTTTTAAAGACTCAAAAAAAAAAAAAAAAAAAATAAATATATATATATATATATATATATATATATATATATATATATATATATATATATATATATATATATATATATATATATATATATATATATATATATATATATACCTAGTCAGGTCATAAATTCTGTCACATGTTTAATGTAAAATAATTGTAACAAGTTTATTAATTATGTAACCATTCATATACCAAAATGAACTTAACAAAACATAGATTCTTATGACATTAAAGTTTATTCAAAATGACCTCCGTGATTTTGAATACAAGCCTTCAATCTGCGCGACCAGTTGTCTATCGCAGCACGAACGAGGTCCATATCAATATCGGCGGCTGCCTTAATTAAGGATGTCTTGAGTGACTCCAAATTGGGATGAGGCTTTGAGCACGCCTTTTCCTCCAAGTGTTGCCATATCTTGTAATCTAACGGATTCAAATCTGGACTGGAGGAGGGCCAGTCTTCGTGCCGGATGAAGTCGATTTCACGCGCCGCCAGCCAGTCTTGTGTGCTCTTCGCTCTATGAGCTGGCGCCGAATCTTGTTGGAATACCCAGTGCCTGTTATTGAACATGGTATGAGAAACAGGTTCCACAAGGTTCGTCAGGACTGTATTTTGATACACAACAGCATTCGTTTTTACACCTTTCTCACAAAAATGTACCTCTGTTAAGCCCCAATAAGAAACTCCCAACCATACCATGAGCGAGGATGGAAAATGACCTCGTTGGACACGCGGAATACGGTTGCTCGCTTCTTCACTACTGTGTGCGTACACCTTATCATTTTGTTTGTTGTAGCTCTCTTCTACGGTAAACATTTTTTCATCCGAAAAAAGAATTTCCCGATATTTTTTTCCCGCGTACCGCTTCAACAAAGCGCGGCATCTCTTCAGTCTCAGGTCCATTAGACGAGCATTCAAACGATGTCCTGTTTTTCTTCGATATGCCCGAAGCCCTAAGTCTTCATTTAACACCCTTTTCACCGTGGTTCTGCTTAACCCCATCTGAAGGGCCAACAGTTTCTGCTTACGTTTGGGATTTCTTTGAATTCGTGCCTTCACAGCTTTTATCACTGCTGGAGTCCTAACAGACCGAGGGCGACCACTTCTTGACCTGTCATCTACACTAGAGTCTTCATTGTATCGTTTGATGGTACGATAAACGAATCTTTTGGTAATATTCAAATTTTTCAGTATGTTAAAAATTTGAATTGGCGCGTAACCGCAACGATGCAACGCAATAACTGCAACACGGTCTTCTTTAAGCGTCCACTCCATATTTAAAAATGAGTAAAATTCTAAAAGTTATACATTTTTATTTTCATGAACAATTCGAAATTCTAATTCAATAAACTTTTTTGTGGCCAGCATTCTAAAAGAAAAGTTTTTACTGTGTGACAATACTTATGACCTGACTAGGTATATATAGTCGCGGCTAGTGAACGTTACAGGGATCAGACGACTGTCAATCCTGAGAAAACTAAACTTTGCCACATTTATTCTATCTATATTCTTTTTTCGCAGATACAGAAATTAAAAAGACATCGACAAACAGCTGAAATATGAAGAATATTTCAGATATATGAAATCTTTTTCTTGGTGAAGAGTTTAAATGTTCAAAAGTTTTCTCTGAGCAAGGGCGGAGTAAGAATACTGCGGTCAGGCTCGGTCTGGCATAAATGGCAACAGAACCACTCTAACTAGGTGGTTAGGCCCCGAACCGGTCTTGATGGCATTCTCCTTTAGTATATAAGTACGCGGCCATAATAACTTTGTATTGTGTTCCGGAATTAGTGACCCATGTTCCAATACCATTATGCGGATAGCAGCGTATTCGCGGTGCTCCTAGCGTCACAAACATCCATAAGCGACGCCAACTGGTTACTATTAAAGTTGGCTGTCAGCCTGTCTGCTGTTCCTCAGCAATAAAAAAAGTGCGTGACATTCTAGAATAAACCAGCTTACTCTTCAAAGTAATTCGAATTCTCACAAATGTTTCTTACTGCAACTCATCCTCGACGATAGAGCATTAAAGCTAGTCTAACATAATAAATATTTCTGATTTAACCATTTACTCATCTATTTTACAAAGATTATACGGACGTATAAAAACTTTCTCCAGCGAGGTTGTACAGGCTTTTATGCTGCGGAACATTGATATATTTGTTCAGTGCTCAGTGCTGGCGTGGCTGCCTATGTGACGTCAAAAGAACTTCAGTCCCTGCAATCAGCACTATGGGCTTGACCGGACCTATTAATCCTAACCTCCTAGTACTGCATAATATACTCGTAACAATCGTATAGTAAAACATTTCTTCACATTTTTTTTATTTTATCCATCAAAAGTAAAAGGACAAATTAGACAAATGAACAGACAATGTTTCCCGTTATCTATTATAATTAAAAAAATATGCGGGAGTTTGAGATGAAAACTACAACAATAAACCATTTGTTCTAGTATTTGATAACATGCAAAGCTACGAACACTAGATTTCTTAACATAGACTTTTATCTCGATAAAGACGTTAGAACGCCTACTCGTGGTAAATCATTTACCGTTTCGTCTTTTGAATATTTGGACAAGTATATATGAATTTTTTTTTATGTAACATTTGACATTACCTAATTATAACAATAATTAGAACTTTTTAATTATGAACCGTGCAGTAATAAAATTTAAGCAAAACAAAAATTATTTAATCAAAGTGTTTTTGAGAAGAGGCAGAACTTAAACGAGGAGCTTTTATACCGTTATAACCGGTACCTATCTTTTTTATAGTATTCGTTTATATTATAGTATATGGGTTCAAGTCTTATATTTCTCATAACAATTCGTACCGAGTAAAAGAACTACTATTCAAGAGATCACATTTCATTTGAAAGTTTGTTATTATTTATTTATAACTTAATAGTAAGCAGTTACCGTACAGGCTCAGAGTCTTACTTAGCTTGGGGTTGTATTGTCGCCTTTTGCGACTGGCCCGGCCGCGTTAGTATTCTAACCAAATTTGATACGCTTATCTCAGATATAAATATCATGACATACGCATATAACGTATTGCTCATAATTTAGATGTTAAATATTATGCCTTAGAAAGACGAAATGGGAAAGCGATTTCAATTGTACTTCACCTGCGTAAAATAAATTCACGAAGTAATTAAAACTTCAAAGTGCTTTGTACGAATCTATTCATTGCATCGTCAGAAAGAGAAAGTTAGATACACCAATTTGAATATAGACTTCATGAGTAACTAAACGTTTATTTACTCATGTGGTAATCCTGCGTCTTAGTAGTTACTTGAATACTCCTTAATTGAGGTCTGTGATTTAGGGTTTGTGAATGTCGTGGAAGTAATTGTGAGAATTTGAAGTGATGCTTATTTGCACAGATAAATTATTTTAAAGTCAAGTGTGTTGAAATTACAAGTCATGGTATTATCAAGTCTGTTATTTTAAGTTTCCTTTATTGGTATAACTATTATCCATATAAATTTACAAAGATTAGTAATATACATATAAACATCTATACAGTACTCCTATAAATATTATTTGTTTAAAATTATATACATTTTATACACATTTTGCAATTCTAGCGACAAGAAATATTTTTCATATTGGCTAAGGCTATGAGTACTTCATCATTTTCATACAGAGTCGTAAAAGGTGACTAGTGATTTAACAGACAGCAAAGAAGTGCCTCTTCCACTTTCTCTTCCGCGTTAGCTTAGTTGAAAGCCACTATCGTAAAATCCGAATTTAACCGTTTCCAAAAACTAATTTTTCTTGCACATTTTTTTGGTTGGTTATTCTAAAAGTGAAGTATCTGAAACTAAAGCATGCTGTACAATACATTTTTATAGACATCATTGAATAATATGTTTTTTTTTGTTTCTATTTAACATTTATTTCAATACTCTACTAATGAACAGTAATGTTCAAATATTGCCCGCTTCTGTAAATAAATCTAACGAACCATGGCTTCAATCCTCCATCTAATCAACTTCCGATGTACCAATTTTATTTATACAAATTTGTTAAGGATAAAGTGCCTGGGTACATGAGTGGAACATAGAAAAAACCGAGAACAGTGAAATACTAATGATTGGGAAAATGAAAAAAGTGCTTGTTGAGAAATGTGCAATTCCATAGAATAAAAAATAATTGCATTGACTTTGATTCAACTCCTTCCCAATTCTATTCGGTTTTCCATTTTTATTCACGGAGGGAAGTTGCACGACACTAGCTACACATATTTCTGTACACTCAATATATATATATTGCTAAATATTAAAATATAACAAACATTAAAACAACCGATTAGAATTAAGACATACGCTGGGGCAACCAGCTAATTAATAGATATATGAAAATTAAAACTACCCACAAGAACAAAAATTATAGACGTGGTTGATTTTTTTGGTTTCACAGAAATGACGATCGTCTGATCCCGAACCTAATTAAAATGTTATAACATTTTCGCTATACACTGACGGCAAAAAACATCCCAATAAAATCTACATTATACAGAAAACAACATGTCAGTGTTTTACCAGTCAATCCACTTTGGTGAGTAGCGAGTACATTGTTCGTCTAAAACCTTAGTTCCCAAAATGGTCCAGCTTCTTAAAATATTATCTGCCTACATTGATAGGTGAAGTCAAGCCAGCATTTTAGTTCTTCGTTATCAAAAGCAAATAAATTTTCGTGGACCCCAGCTTACGAATTGTGAACCCCAATTTTTTTTGTCACGCCAACGTAGACCCCCACCGAGTCTCCCGTGGACCCCTGGGGGTTCATCTGGACCACTTTGGGAACTAAGGTGCTAGATTAATGATTTCGAGTGCTAGATTAATGACTCACTATAAAGGATGCTAACTGCGTGAAGTAAAAAATAGGACCTTCCATTGCATTTAAAATATTTACTTAACAATGATCAGACATCAGTTCATAATTACATATTGATAATTAATTAAATGAAAAATTCCCAATAAAGTAATCATACTATGTGGACGGTACAATGTATCAGAAGACGTTATATAATATATATATATATATATATATATATATATATATAAATATTATTTCGCTTTCACTAAATTTCATAATGTATTCCATTATTCAAATTATAACATAATTACAGTAAAAAATCTTATAATTATGACATCTAAATAATATTTTTTGTTAAATCATTTTTACGATGATCATTTATGACTACTATCAATTATGGTTAAATAATGACTTACGTGTCAGCATCTAGGGTTCTCAATATAACACTTTAAAAAATAAAGTAAATTAACTTGAATTAAGCTAACATATTAGTTTAATCTAGAAATCAACTTCGGCCATTTTTCTTAACTTAAGCGCAAAATTACTATGTAGGTACCAACGGTGAAGAAAACCATCGTGAGGAAACCGATGCCATTCATCATTTCAGCCGGAAGACGCCCACTGCTGGACAAAGGCCTCCCCCAAAGATCTCCACGATGATCGGTCCTGCGCTGCCCTCATCCAACCTATTCCGGCGATCTTGACCAGATCATCGGTCCATCTTGTCCATTGTAACCCGCTAATCCATCTTGGACAAGGGGGATGGGTATGCTGTTCGTTCCCTCCAGAAACCCGAGCCCAACAGTGGGACGTCATTGAATGGTTTTTTTTATATTGATATTATTTCAAACGTACTACTTGAAAATAAAGGAAAAGCCAAAAATGGGTAAAAAATGGGAACTCCAGAACTGTCATAATAAAAAGCAATTAATAAATCATATTACTGTGGTTTTCCAAAAGTTAAAACGCACCGATTTAATTATTAATAATAGAATATTTAATAAGATTTTTAAATTAAATATTAATATATATTAATGACTAGTTGACCCGGCAAACGTTGTTCTGCCATATGAATAAAAAAGTAGCCTATGTCTTTCTCCGAGGTCCAATCTATGACTATACCGAAATTCATTAAAATCCATTCAGTAGTTTTTGCGTGAAAGAGTTATAAACATCCATATATATTAGTAAATATTAACATATATTATTAGTTCTCTGTTCTTTATTATATACGTTCCGTTATTAATTTAAACAAAAAAATGTCGCTTATTCCGGTTACAAACTAATATCATTTTCCGAGTAGCCATAAGTCAGTTACCACATTTAATTTTACAATATTGCTAAGTTGAAAAACGTTAAAGTTTGTTATTAGAGGAAATATATCATCAGAACTGGTACAAACTATTTGACAACAAACCCACATTAAACGCTAGAACAAATTTATCTAACATGAACACGGAAACTCGTTTGACAGATTCTGTTAACTTCTAGTATAATTAAATCCATTTGCATTCTAAACGCGGATTCTTTTGAAAGATGGATTGCGTAAATAATGAATGAATTGGAAAAGGTGAATGCTAATAAAGGAAAAAAGTAAAATAGAATCGGCAATGTCCACATAATTATAAGACTTGCTCGCTCACTCGCTATATCGCGTATTTCTGTATGCCACTCTAGCCTGTGGCTCTCGCGTCTTGACACTGAAATTTACACATAGACACAAAAAATCAGCATAGATACACTACATACAGATATTGTGTAACTGTAAAAGATAGAAAGACGGTCCTCCTTCGTTGCCTTAAAAGTAGCAGGAACATAGTCTTCATCAAATGAACTTTGTTTATCGGGCTACAGACTGGTACCTGAGACTGAATTAGTAAACAAAATGTAGAATTGCACAGTAGTTATACAATTTAATCTATCAGGTGTACCGGAAAGTTATTACCGGTTTTCCTCATTGTTCCTTACATCGTTACTACCATCTCTCTCCTTTTTATTATTACGCATCTCATAATTTCTCTCATCACTCGCCAGTATAGTATCATCCATAGAGGTTTGCAATTTATTTTTTCGGAAGTTAATTTATTTTAAACTTATTAGAGGTACTATATGTTAGTTTTGTTTTCTATTAAATGGGTTTTTTTAATTATCACTTTTGATTTAAACTGTCTTTGTGTGCTTTGTTGTTTTAGACGCATGTTGTTGTATACATGGCTGATGAAAATGAGATAATACTCTACCAAATAGATGATCCCTAGCTGGATAAATTTGATTTATTCTCAGTTTGCAAAGTGGTCGTGATTAAAATAGATTACTGCGTTCAAAATATAAGTAATTTTCCTAAAGTGCATATTTTTCTTTGGGATTTAAAAAATGTCCCCTTATGAGTAATAACTAAAATGAACATCGCATACTATAGACGTTATTTACTTTATGCACTGGTAAGTTACATGTGTTTAAAAGCGATTGTTATAAATTATAAAGCTTTTCCTGTCCTTGACTCCTTAGTTATTCATAAGTCTATTGGAATACAGTTTAAAAATATATTTACGTTGTAACGCATTTTAAGATGAGTAAAAAAACAATATGAAAACATGAGCGCGTGTATTGAAGTTTTTATTACAAAGTTACATATGTCCCTGTAGGGTAGGAGTAAAAATTATGACTGGCTGGCTGGGGGACGCCTGTCGTAAAAGGCAACAAAACAACCCTGGGTAAATAGTAGGCAATCTGGTAATTATAGGCGACTGAATGACAAACATCACTGGTCTCTAAACGTGATGCCATGTGTTATGGTTCAGCATAGGTGACCCATATCGCCTATATGGACGACAGCGTGTTCACGGTGCCTTTGGTGTCGCAAACATCCATAGGTGACAATAACTACTTACTATTAATAGACTAAGAGAACATCGTAAAAAGGGAACTTAAACAAAGCGAGCCACGCGTCCGTACTGACTCGCTTCCAACGCAGCACAAATCAATGCCACATAATGATTATTTGATCGATACTAAAGCGGCGGACCCGAATGCGACTTGTGGTGTGTAAAAGAATGAGGGTAGCGCCACACTTGCTACAATGTATAATTTCACCTTTCTCAGAACACTGAGTATTTCTATTTGTTTTCAGGAATCAATGCCATTGAGAGTGAAACAAATACATATTATATTTAATTGCCCATCTTACGTCGACAAATTTTACGCATTAGTTAAACCAGTACTACCACACGTTACTAAAGCGGTCAGTAATTTGAATTGCTGGTACTCTTACAATACATCTTTTTTTTTAGGAAACACTTCATACCGCTTTTAATTTGGAACCCGTTGGATATAAATTATATCGCGACAAATATTTTCTCTTGCCATGGTACTATCTATCTATTATCTAGTATAGTCTATGCAGGTAAATATTTTATTCGGGTCTTACGAAGACCACATTACCTCCTCAAATTCAAAAGGATTAATCAAATAGTGCCATTCATTTTCTATTAGGCTGTTAATATTTTCCCATTGTCATTTTTTACGACGCCTTGAACGAGATCTGGCTGCTCTGCATCAACACGTGGTCTACGATTTTACAGTTGTTCTTACTTTAAGACGGCATTATAAAAATTATGTTTATTATTTAACGATTAGTAAATTAAAACGGTTCCTTAGTGTATGCGCCTCTACCACTGTAGAGGTAGTAATTTTCCTTCCCTTCCTTCCGGCAGTAATTGGGTTCCTGAAGTATCAGGAACCCAATTATTGCCGGATTTCTTAATTTGATCCTCCCTCGTGTATGTTACATGATCATATTTCCAAGCGACGAAAGTTTTAAAGAATATTCTTAATTTCAGATACGATTTCACTCGAATGTGGAGAATTTGCAAAGGGTCATAGATAAAAAATATCTAACTAGTGAATATGGCGGAAATATGCCGAGTTTTCGAGTACAACACAAATTATTATTTAAAGATATAGAAGCACACATGTATTGATCTAGTTCTAGCAAATTACTGACGATTAAATAAAGAAAATAATAAAATAATAACAAACTCTAACATCCCAGTACAGGCCTTAGCCTAAAGGGCTCGGTCGGATTGGCGGGTTATACACACAACAGTAGCCTCTAATTATAACAGGTATGCAAGTTTCTTCACGATATGTTACTCCATCGGTGCATGAAAATTATCTAATACACGCATATTAGACGACTCAAATTGCATTACCAATGTATGCCATAGTGGGATTTGAAACTATGACCTTTTGATTAGTCTCGGAGTGTGAGAACACTAAGCTACTATGTTTTCAAGCATCCAACAACCATCTGTTCTGAATTTGTGTTTCAGAGCTGTCACTTTATCACCTAGATATGGCGTTATACAATTTAGTATTTAATATTAGCCCGAGAGCTGATGACTAATTTGGGAAAATTCTTTAGGCAGTCTGTAATTGCGAAAAATTACAATTTCGTCAATTGGCGAATCCAGTCCTGAAAGTTTTATAGCGAGTTAACGGTTATTTCGCTACTGCACAGTATATAACATTTACAAAAAAAAATTCAAAAAAACATGTTTTAGGCAACTTGAATTTTTTTTTTATTTTAATTTATTATTTCTAGAATTCAAAATAAAATATCCCAGACGTTTTTGTCGGTTATTAAGTATTGTCAGACGACTCCAAAATTTAATTTTGTATATTACCAAACAAAATTCTTTAGGCAATCTGAAATTTATATCACATATTTATTAAGTAATTTCAATAATACCTGCAAATCGCCAGACGGTTTTGCCGGTTGTAAACAATTCCCAGACGTTAATAAAGTTTGTAAATAAGTACGATAAAAAAGTCTTACGCGCAGCCGTAAGTGCGACAAGGATAGCTAGTCGAGGCACATCGACAGCTGCCATTGTATAATGTTATAGTAGAAATTCGATTAACCGGACTAATTGTAGTCGTTAGGCATTCGGATAATTGAAAATCCAGATAATCGAATGTATGAATAAAAGCGGGTTTTTTGCATATGTAGTACATAATGTTATGTGTTTACTAAAAATAACAAATTCCTATTAACGAAAATCATTGTTTATTAAGAAATTATTAAGAGATACATTTTCCAGCAATCGATGTATGCACTTATTTATGTATGTACATACATATTTTCTTAGATTACATACATTGTATGTACACACTAAAATAATCTTACCTTAATCATGAAATTAAATATTTATGTACGTATAATTTGTTAACAATATGTATTTGGTATATAATTTTAATTTGGTTTAAAATATTTGGTAATTGTCATTTTAAGTGAGCCACTTTTTCTTTTCATTGCTGCTATATCACGAATTCGTTTCAGCTGTAATAAGCTCACAGTATCACTCTCTGTTTGTTTTTCAAACCACTTGAGAGCTGTTTCCAGGGCATAAAGTGCTTCGTCATGAGATGGTCCTACAACCGGTCTACAAATGGCGGCAAACGTTTCAACTGTTAAACAACTCATAATGATTTCATCAATTAATTTTAGGTTTTATTCTAACGCAAAATACAGTCAATACATTCCAAAAATCATAACACTAATTAATAACTAACAACAACCAATTTATTCGACAATGATTGATTTCATAATCAGAACAATTACATTTGTTAATTACCATGGACTTGCGTCGACATATATATATATATATATATATATATATATATATATATATATATATATATATATATATATATATATATATATATATATATATATATATATATATATATATATATATATATATATATATATATATATATATATATATATATACAACTTTGACAAACCCATCCAAATTTTTTTAACGCACTAAACATCATTTATGGAACCCATTTTTGATAAAAAAATAGTATGTCAAATTTTCACCATAAAATATTTCATATATGATCATTAATTCAATCGTACAGAATAGTCCTATGGTGCAACCTTCGTACGTTAACCTGTTATTACCTGTCTCTCCCGCGTGAATGAGTAGTGCGTATTCGCTCGTCCGGTGCAATGCCGCCGTCCTCGGCCTTTTACTAGGTCAGATGGAGAGGTCATTGACACTCTCGCGCAGTATTATGTAAAGTGCGAGTTCTTTGAATGACTTTGTGATGCTCATTACTCAACATTTTTGTACTATGTGATACAAAACTAAAATACATGTTTCTCATAACTTTTACTAAAGATTCTTCTGTGTGAATTTGGATGGGTTTGTCAAATATATATATATATATATATATATATATATATATATATATATATATACCTAGTCAGGTCATAAGTATTGTCACACAGTAAAAACTTTTCTTTTAGAATGCTGGCCACAAAAAAGTTTATTGAATTCGAATTTCGAATTGTTCATGAAAATAAAAATGTATACTTTTAGAATTTTACTCATTTTTAAATATGGAGTGGAAGCTTAAAGAAGACCGTGTTGCAGTTATTGCGTTGCATCGTTGCAGTTACGCGCCAATTCAAATTTTTAACATACTGAAAAATTTGAATATAACCAAAAGATTCGTTTATCGTACCATCAAACGATACAATGAAGACTCTAGTGTAGATGACAGGTCAAGAAGTGGTCGCCCTCGGTCTGTTAGGACTCCAGCAGTGATAAAAGCTGTGAAGGCACGAATTCAAAGAAATCCCAAACGTAAGCAGAAACTGTTGGCCCTTCAGATGGGGTTAAGCAGAACCACGGTGAAAAGGGTGTTAAATGAAGACTTAGGGCTTCGGGCATATCGAAGAAAAACAGGACATCGTTTGAATGCTCGTCTAATGGACCTGAGACTGAAGAGATGCCGCGCTTTGTTGAAGCGGTACGCGGGAAAAAAATATCGGGAAATTCTTTTTTCGGATGAAAAAATGTTTACCGTAGAAGAGAGCTACAACAAACAAAATGATAAGGTGTACGCACACAGTAGTGAAGAAGCGAGCAACCGTATTCCGCGTGTCCAATGAGGTCATTTTCCATCCTCGCTCATGGTATGGTTGGGAGTTTCTTATTGGGGCTTAACAGAGGTACATTTTTGTGAGAAAGGTGTAAAAACGAATGCTGTTGTGTATCAAAATACAGTCCTGACGAACCTTGTGGAACCTGTTTCTCATACCATGTTCAATAACAGGCACTGGGTATTCCAACAAGATTCGGCGCCAGCTCATAGAGCGAAGAGCACACAAGACTGGCTGGCGGCGCGTGAAATCGACTTCATCCGGCACGAAGACTGGCCCTCCTCCAGTCCAGATTTGAATCCGTTAGATTACAAGATATGGCAACACTTGGAGGAAAAGGCTTGCTCAAAGCCTCATCCCAATTTGGAGTCACTCAAGACATCCTTGATTAAGGCAGCCGCCGATATTGACATGGACCTCGTTCGTGCTGCGATAGACGACTGGCCGCGCAGATTGAAGGCCTGTATTCAAAATCACGGAGGTCATTTTGAATAAACTTTAATGTCATAAGAATCTATGTTTTGTTAAGTTCATTTTGGTATATAAATGGTTACATAATGAATAAACTTGTTACAATTATTTTACATTAAACATGTGACAGAATTTATGACCTGACTAGGTATATATATATATATATATTGATGAGTAGAAAAAGTTAGTTGCTTATTAAGTTATAGAAGAATATGCAATTTTTTTACTTTTTAGTGCATATTAATTTGTTTTGGAACAGTGTTTTTTCTTTGAAGGCGGTTTATTTTTGTTAAATTTTTTGTTTTTTGATTTTGTTTGACTTTGCATGGCATGGCGTACCAGTTGCATTCGATAATACTGACTGTTTGCATATTTCATTTATTTATATTTTAGGGTTTGTAATCCAAAATAAACCATAAGATTTATCCAAAAAATACTACCCAAAGTCACTATTCCACACGGACAGAGTCGCAGGCACATCTAGTAACGAATATAATTGTATATCAGCTTTTATTTAAAACGATGTTTATTTCGTTGTTTGTCTCAACCCATGTCCTTGGTTAGCGACGACAAACAATGCTGCAAGTGACCAAATCGTAAATTAATTAAGCGAAGTAAACAGATTCTCTTCGCAAAAGCTAAATAATGAATTTCAGCTGTGTTAGTCAAAACCCGTAAACAAAATGCGATGCAAATTAAGTTTACATGCTGTGTTTGGTTTTAATTACAGCTGTTAATGAGAAGTTTGATATAAGGAAGCAGTTTTATATCATCATCATCATCCTAGCGTTAGTCCCGGTTGCCACCCAAACTTTCGTTTCGGTGCCCGGGGTCCGCTTTCCGACTTTTTCTACTCCACTTCGCGCGATCTTCAGCATCCCTGGTAGTGAGCCCATTGGCACGCATATCACCCTTTATGACGTCAAGCCAGCACTTTTTGGGTCTACCCCTCCTGCCGGGGCCCGGCGGAGGCGGCATGGCCAGACATTTGTTTCCCACGTAAGCATCCGGTTGCCGTAAAACATGGCCATACCAACGGAGCCGACACTCCTGCAATTTATCTGCAATGTCACGGACACGAAGACTACCGCGAATGCGGGAGTTCCTAACGCGGTCCTTCCGCGTCACTCCACACATCCACCGCAGCATATTCATCTCCGTGACACGCAGTTCCTGCTTGTGTCGCTCTAACACCGGCCACGCTTCACAGCCGTATAAAAGGACAGGCCTAATGATGGTCTTATAGACCTGTCCCTTCAACTTTACCGGCATCTTGGGGTCACAAATGACACCAGTTACCTCACGCCATTTGGCCCACGCGGCAGCAATGCGTGCCTTGACGTCGCAATCGATGTCACCAGACGCATGAAACACAGATCCCAGGTATTTCACATGGTCCGTGCGCTCGACCGTGTTGCCGTCTATGCGTACGGGTGTGGGATCTGTGGAGTTACAGGCCAAGTACTCGGTCTTCGCCACATTGAGCTTCAGACCACCGTTCTCAAGCGACTCCTTCCACACCTTCACACGTCGCACCAGCCTACCCCTGTCCGAATCTGCCAGCGCGATATCATCAGCATACATGAGCAGCCACGGGGGCTGCTCATGTGAGTTTCTGATGCTGTCTGACAATACGTCTAATACCACGCTAAACAGAAACGGACTAAGGACGGATCCTTGGTGCACACCGACGGTGATGGGGAAAGGTTTTGTGTCGCCAACAGCGGTCCGAACTACGGAATCGGAATCACGGTACATGTCTCGGATGATCCCAATATAGGCCTCTGGAATCCCTTTGGACCGCAATGCCCACCAGATTATCGCGCGAGGAACACAGTCGAAGGCCTTCTGCAAGTCAAGAAACAGACAATGCAGAGGCGTATTCTTCGCCCTGTATTTCTCCGCGACAGTCCTTAGGGCGAAAATAGGGTCCATTGTCCCGTGACCAGGGCGAAACCCATATTGACATTCCGAGACAGTGCACTCCTGTCGAATCCGAGAGTCGATAACCCTCTCGAAGAGCTTCATGGTGTGGGACATGACCTTTATACCGCGGTAGCTACCGCACTCCTGCACCGATCCCTTGCCTTTGAAGACTGGAGTAATGATACTCAGCCTCCATTGGTTCGGGACCGTACCGGTGAGGAGTGTCCGGTTAAAAAGGTCGGTTAAAGTGCCCACACCACGAGAGCCCATTGCCTTCCAGGCTTCGATGGGGACTCCATCGGATCCAACAGCTTTCCGATTCTTCATGCGGCGAAGACAATTCTGGACCTCTGCAGGCGTTATCAGTGGCACTAGTCCTTGGTTCGGAGGAAGATCTGGCGGCTGCATCTCTTTATGCTGCTTGTTCAGCAGCTCGTGGAAATATGAGCGCCATCTCTCCTTCACCGCGAGGTCCTCGCATAACAAGTTGCCCCCGGGGTCTTTTACACAGCGGCACTTGGAGATATCCTGTGCCGCTTTGACCCTGGAGCGCGCCAACTTATATATGAGCTTCTGCCCCTCAGACGAGTCCAACTTATCGTAAAGTGGTTGTAAGTGGTCTCGTCTGGCTCTGGCTACAGCTTTCTTGGTGGCGCGTTTGGCATCTTTGTATGCGTCGCGATCTTCAGGAGATCTGGACGCTTGCCACTTCTTAAAGAGGGCTTTTTTCGCCCTGGTCTCCCTCTGGACTGAGTCGTTCCACCACCAAGTCTCCTTGTCACACTTGCGTCCACCCTTAGACACGCCAAGCACCTCTCTCGCCGACCCAAGGATAGCCGCCTGAATCCTGTCCCAGTAAGCTTGAACCGGTTCGCCCTCACCACCAGCGCACTTGTCGCCGATGGCAGAGGCGAACTCCTGGGACTTGACTTCATCAAGCAGCCACCACCTGATTCGGCGTTGAAGGCGGTCGACACATTTGCCTTTGGGCTTTACGCAGAGGTCCATGACAAGAAGACGGTGTTGTGCAGTGAGACTCTCACCGGGTATGACCTTGCAGTTGGCCACTTTGCTGATGTGGTGTCTCCTAGTGAGTAGGAAGTCGATTTGGGTAGCATTCCTCCCGCTCTTGTAGGTGATGAGATGCTCGGGTCTCTTTTTGAAATACGTGTTCACGATGGCAAGGTCGGCAGCCGCACACGTATTGAGGATGTCCTCCCCTTCCGCGTTGCGACTACCGTACCCAAATCCACCGTGAACACGCTCAAATTCCCCACATTCATCACCCACATGACCGTTCAGATCACCCCCCAAAACGATCCCCTGTGATAATGGGATTCCACGGAGCACTTCTCCGAGTTGATTCCAAAACGCTATTTTATCGGCGTCGTCACAACCGGCCTGTGGCGCATAGGCACTTATCAAGTGGGTAACTACCCCATCGATAAGCACCCTAACGACCATAAGCCGGTCGCTATGACGTTTCACTTCCAAAATGTCGTTCTGGAACTCCTCTGAGAGCACTATGGCAACCCCATTCTCCCCACCAGGTGCACCTGTGTAGATCAGCTTGTAGCCATTCCCAATGAACCGGGATCTGCTGGCCTTCCACCGAGTCTCCTGCAGGAACGCCACGGCCACCCTCCGCCTGGAGAGCACATCGGCCAACTCTCTCGCGCGTCCGGTTAGCGTGCCAATATTCCACGTTGCGAAGCGGAGTTTCCTTTTGGATGGGGCTAGTGTCTTTAGCCGTGCTCGCCCACGGCACGGCAGCCCTAGTCCACTTGTCACAGGAGTCGGGCGAAGTTCCTGCGCGTCGTTTTGCGGCGACGCCCTATCCGTGCCAATACCTTTCCGTGTCCGTACCATTTTTTGTTTGGCTTGTTTTGGTTTTTACATTTTATATAGTAGGCACTAATTTTAGATGCTAAGTAAAAGCCGTTTATGTAGACACACACTTCTTCGCATTCCTTGGATTCATCGTGCGAGTGGTGGAAATAGACACTCCGAGCAGATCCCGAGACTTGTAACACTGGTGTAGGTTTAAGGTCATCCTTTTCGATGCACATCAATAATCACCCTAGTTACTCGTGTTATTTTTCCCTACCCAGCTAAATCTGGTATAAAACTGCCAATGCAGCGTTGGATACTTATTCGAAAATAGAGCTTTCTGTAGTTTTAAACTTGTTAAGTATAAAATACTACGATGTCATTTAAACATATAAATATTACTTAAGTGACTTAAAAATAGCGAAAAGTCGTAGAAATGGTGCCGAATGCAACTTAAAACCTATAAATAGGTGTTGCGCAACGGGTAAAAGATTTCTTCTTCTTGCTTGTCTTCTTCTCCATGCCTGATAACTCAGGCAGAATAACTCCTGCTGAATACTGTCTAGAGCTTAACTGTTGATTACCTATTTGCACAGATACCTTAGTAATACTAAATATTTTTAATGAATTAAATACTGAAATTAAAGGAAAAGAAAGACAATAAAAATTGATAAGGGCAAAAAATAAACGTTATAAAATTCACAAAAAAATGTTTTGCAATACGAAATACTAATTTGTAAAAGTTTTTTCTTAATGGAATTTGGAATTTGAATCCAATTTTTGTTAAATTAGCTTGATATAGACTAACCAAATAATTAAATTACAAAATGTCACGGACAAGACAACGCGCACCAAATTAAAATCAGCTTTAAAAGATTCCACAAAAAGCGAGATACAAATTAGTTCTGAGTTCAAGTAATAAATGGAACATTTTTACTCAGATATTGAGGATCGTGCACATTGATAATGTTTCTTCAAGCGAACCAAATAAGAGGTCTTACGTTCTGGATATTAAAAATCAGGCGTAATTTTAACACTGTCTGTACCTCAGCTTCGTCTATATAGAATTCGATTCACAATGGCATATAAAACAATGCGCCCTTGAACACAGATGTGATTTATAAAACTCTTTGATTATATAGACGTGTATATAATCAAAGATAAAACTATTGTTTTTTTAGAAAAGTAATGTTAGTAATTTTAAACTTCAAACGAAAGTCCCATTAGAGAACTATTTAAATAAATTAGTATTATACTATAATATCTTTACTAAAGTATTTTGAAATTACAAATGGACACTTTATTTATTGGATAGATTTTTCCACAACCTGACATTAATACATATTGTATGATACTATGATATATTTTGGTGTCATTCGGGAATGGTTTAAAAAGCGACTTTCCAATAAAGAGTCCCAAAACTGTTAGCCGACTGTTAGACGAATAAAGTAACGAAATACAGAAAATAATAAATGTGTATTGAATAAGATTGCTGTACAAGCTTTAGAGCATGTACAGCAATCAGAATAAATAAAAATGATAAATCAGAATAAATAACAAAGTTAGCTTTGAAGTCAGAGGGCTGACGATAAGTATCGTAAAGTAAAACTTCCGTTGCATTTCTGTCACCTTTTACGACGCTCTAATTTTTTTCCTAAACCTAATCTAGGTTTAGGAAAAAAATTATAGTAATTCAGGAAATAATTTAAAATATGAATATTTATTTTTATATCTTTTTTACCACATATCTTCTTTCAAAAGGTTTATAATCAAATCTATCACTTTTAACTTTAGCCTCGTCTTTAATGGAGCGTGCTTTAGTGGACAAAAATGAACGCTTTGGTACTGGTTCTTGAGTAGTATCTACTACTCAATCACTTGTACAAATCACTTGTATATTCCTTGCCAGCTATATGTTAAAGGTTTAAATGATATCGCGAACAATAAAAGAACCGGTTAGAATTAGCCTGTTTATTCGACTGGCGCAGCCAGCTAATAATTAAATAATGCATGATTAAAAACTACCCACAACATCGCTCCACCTTTAATTTAGAAGTATTTTTTGTATTCCACCCTTTTTTGCTGTCTCCTTACTCGGGGTGTGACAACCTTATGTGGTGTCAACACTAAGCTTGGACCAGTAAGTCTGTCGCTTGGTTGACGACTACTATTGCCAGTATTCATTTCACTGGATTCACGAATCTCTCTTCCGCTGCACATGGAGGTTTCCTGAAATTTGCCTTTATCCAGAGAAATAGAAATGGGTGAAGAATGGGCTTCTTTAGCAGCAACTTGACTGCCCTCAGTATAGATATTGGGTTCTGGTATCAGGAACGCAGGAACAGGGACCTCAAGTGGATCACCAGATTTTGGATTCTCGAGGCATCCATCTTCTACCTCTCCCCCTTTATATTTGAGTATTTGGTTTATGTGCCTCTTGATCATTTCCCCTGAATGTAGCAGCTGTATAATGAAAATAGAATGTCCAGATTTTTTAACTATAAGTCCACGACACCAAGACTGTTTATTTTGACTATAGTTTTTAACAAGCACAGTTTCTCCGACATAAAATTGAGCTTTACGTTTACCACCATACTGCTCACTTTGTAAGCACTGTTTGGATTTTACAATTTTGTCGAGTTGAGTGTCAGATGGTTCTAGAACATTAGGCTTTAATAAATCCAATCTACATCTTAAGTTGCGGCCAAATAATATCTCAGCAGGGGATCTGTTTGTAGTAGAATGCTTTGAATTTCTGTACTGTAACAGGAATTCTTGCAATTTAGTGTTTACATCGCGCACATTTGATCCGGACAACAATATAGATTTAAGAGCTCTTTTAATAATCTTTACATAACTCTCAGCTTGCCCATTGCTAGATGGGTTGTAAGCGGGAGAGGTGAGATGAACTATGCCGTTACGCAAACAAAATTTTTTGAATTCGTTGGAAACAAAAGAAGTGCCATTATCTGAGCAAATTGTATGAAACAATCCGAACCTAGCCATTACTTCGCATAGCTTATCTATAACAATGCGTGAACTGTAGCCAGACGAAACTTCAAAACATTCTACCCATTTTGAATACGCATCAACGATAATTAAATAAGTTCTGCCATTTAGTGGACCTAGAAAATCTAGATGTACTCGGTGCCACGGAGTGGGCGGATACGGCCAGGGTGTCAACGGGGCGCGCGCGGGATTGGCACGCAGTGAACAACAAATTTTACAAGAACCTACATACTCTTCTATATGTTTTGACATACCGGGCCACCAAAATCGCAAGCGTGCTTCTTCCTTCATTTTTGCAATACCTAAATGACCTGTGTGAAGTTCAGTAAGGATTTTATTTTGAAAACATTCCGGTATTACCAACCTATGGCCTCGCATAACACAATTGTTTTCCACAGATAATTCGAACCTATTATGATAAAACTTTTTAATCAAACTGTCATTTATTTGGTTAGGCCACCCATTCCGTATGTAGTTGATAACTGTGGCCAAACTTTCATCCGACAAAGATGCTACGCTTACATCTGTTAGGGATAAAAACTGTTCGCCCTCGTAAACAAATCGAACATACGTCGATCTCTCGTCATCGAAGTCGAGCGATGACTCACGCTCGTATGCAGCTGCGGAGCTCGCGTCGGCCGTCCCGGCCCGACTGAGATAGTCGGCGCAGTTAAGGCTGCTATTTACATATTCAATCTTATAATTGTACGCCGATAAGAAGATCGCGTATCTTTGCAATCGATTTGCTGTTATCTCAGGGATACCCTTATTTGGATTAAAAATAGATATAAGCGGCTTATGGTCTGTTCTTAAAATAAATGGTTCGACTCGGCCGTATAAGTATTGATGAAACTTCCTAACACCAAATATTATTGCCGTAGCCTCCTTTTGTATCTGGCTATATCGTTTTTCAGCCGCACTGAGCGAGCGAGACGCATAACAAACCGGTTTCTCGACTCCATCTTCGACCTGAGACAAGATGGCACCCAACCCGTGGGGCGAAGCATCTACCGTCAATATTAATTTTAAGTTAGGATTGAAATGCGCCAAAGTGGTGTCAGACGCCAACTGTCTTTTGATCGCAGACATGACCGCGTCATGCTCCTTCGTCCAAGACCACGGTACATTCTTCTGCAGTAACTTATGAAGCGGGCTCAATGTAGCCGATGCATTTTTAATAAAATTACGATAGTAGTTAACTAAACCGAGAAAAGACTTCAATTCTGTAGTATTGGATGGTGGACGGCAACGTTGAATTGCCTCGACCTTACTTGGACATTTATGTATGCCGTACCTATCGATGACAAACCCTAGATATGAGATAGACTGTTGGAAAAAACTGCATTTCTCTTTCTTTAAAGTTAAACCTGCTTCCTCTAGCCTGGAGAATATACTATTTAATCTGGAAAGCATTTGATTTTTATCTGCACCACAAATTAGGATATCATCTTGAAACAAGAGAGTACCTTCCAACCCAACCAGTAAGGACTCCATGGTTCTTTGGAAAATTGCAGGGGCACTGGCTAGACCGAAAGCTAATCTAGTAAACTTAAATAAACCCTTATGGGTATTTATGCAAGTCAACATTTGAGATTTCTTCTCCAATTTCAATTGATTATATGCTTGGGATAAATCTAGCTTACTGTAATAACGGCCGCCATATAGTTTAGAAAATAGTTCTTCGTATCTGGGTAACGAGTATTTGTCTACAAGCAATTGTTTATTTAAACTGACTGAAAAATCGGCGCATAGCCGAATAGAACCATCGCGCTTTAAAACAGGCACGATAGGACTGGCATATTCTGAGTATTTAACCGGTACTAAAATTCCTAAATTTACTAAACGATTCAATTCCTTTTCGACGCTTTCCCGGAGTGCAAATGGCAACGACCGGGCTTTAAAAAAAATCGGTTTTGAGTCGGGTTTAACGGATAGTTTCACTTCAACGTTTTTTAAGCAACCTAGGTTTTCAGAAAATAAATTGGGATATTTGCCCATGACCTTTTCTAAGAAAATATTACAATTGGTATTTAAAGAACAAATTTGTAAATTAAAGTTAGAAAGAAAATCTCTGCCTAATAATGGGGGCCCACCGTTGCGAACTACGTATACGTTAATATTTGCTGACTTATTTTTGTATGTAAACAACAACCGTAGAAAACCCAATATGTTCAATTTATCTCCGTTATAACTATGTAAAATGACGTCACTAGGCTTAAGTGCTAAATTTGAAAAGTAACGTTCATACAATTGCTCAGAAATAACGGTCACCGGTGAACCCGTATCCAATTCAAATGTAAACTCAAAATTATTTACCAAAACAGATTCCCGCATTGGCTCGCCACAATAAGTCCTGATATTACAACAAAATGACTCACCATCGTCTTCACCATCTACACAACACTCAACAAAATTTTGCCTTTTTACCAATTTGGGGCATACTTTTTTTATATGACCGCGCAAGCCACACTTTTTACACTTATAACGTGAAAAACGGCACTGTGAAATATCATGTCCTAGATAACCGCATGCTCCACAAGTATTATCACTTTGAGAACTATGGAACGACGTTCTGCTAGCCGGCGGGCTGCAATGCTGCGTGCGCTCACGGCCAGCCGACGCCGGAGCTGCCCGACGCGTCATTGCCACCCGCATTACTTGATGTGAACTGCTACCGTGTTGCTGTGATTCCCTGGCACCCATACGAGCGCTCTGAACACCTTCAGCCACTTCTAGTGCTTTGTTCAGGGTTAACTCCGACATCTCTTTAGTAAAAAGAGCATCTCGCTCAGGTCCAGGTTGCATACCGATGACAAAACGATCACGCAGCTGCTCTTCTAAATTCATAGCGACGAATCCACAGTGCATGGCCAGGCCTCTGACACGCGCTGCCCAATCCGCCAAGCATTCACCTGACTCCTGCGATGACGTGTAGAATTTTGACCTCTCTGCGAAGGTACATTTCCTAGGCTTGAAATGCCCATCGAACAAATCGACCACTTCCTCATAAGCCAAGATACCAACTTGACGAGGCAATGCTAAATCACGAACCAATTTGTATGTTGGCTCTGCTAAATTGCTCAACAAAATGGCTCGTCGCTTAGAACCGGTATGTTCGTCTTTAATAATATCATTCGCTAAAAACCATTGTTCTAGTCTGTCTTTGTATATACACCATTCTTGCATAAAATGATTGAAAACGTTCAATGTGCCAACTGTAACTTTAGCCATTATCGTAATAAACACACGCGTTACTTTTTGTCCTCGTCGCCAACTGTTAAAGGTTTAAATGATATCGCGAACAATAAAAGAACCGGTTAGAATTAGCCTGTTTATTCGACTGGCGCAGCCAGCTAATAATTAAATAATGCATGATTAAAAACTACCCACAACACTATATAATTGTCATTTTCATTTTCTAAATCGTCATCTTTCGTTTTATTATCTAATACCACTTTCTTTTTGGTATGAGACATCTTTCCTAAAAGATATTCTGAGCTATCTTCTGAAATAATTTTTGTAATTCCATATTCTGGGTGATAATGATTATTGAATTCACTCATAGGTTGTTCTCTATGATCTTGAACAAACGTTGAAAACCGTCGAAATGTTGCAATGTTTGTATCATGTATTAATTTAGTTACATCGTCTGAATCACAGATTAATCTATGGTCTGAATCTATTGTGATTTGAATCGTTTTTGTAAGCACTACGTTTAGTACTAGACTGGATACCAAAAATGATTAAAGCTTTAGTGTAGAATTTAAGGCAATTAAGTAATAAATTTAAAAAACATTGACGAATAAAATAATAATAAATATACTAGGACAATTAACACAGCGCCACCAAGCCCCAAAGTAAGTAGCATATCACTTGTGTTATGGGTATTAGACAACTAATATACTACTTATTTTCTTTCATTCTATTCGTGCAGGTGCGGAGAAAGAATACTGACCTCTGCGATCGGGGTCGGCCTGTCGTGAAAGGCGATAAAACTACCCACCCTAGCAACGTGGTACCCCAAGCCCGTCTGGATGGTGACTACCTCTACTCTAAAGTATACTGCCATAATAACTTTGCGTTGTATTCCGGCATCAGTGACCTGATCCTGTACCTTTATGGGACAGCAGCGCGTTCGCGATGCCACTGCCGTTGCAAACACTTATAGGCGACGGTAACTGATAAATTCTAAGTGGGCCGTCAGCCTGTCTGCTATCTTACAGCAATAAAACTGTAAATGTTATGTACTGTTATAATACTTTTCTTTCGTAAATAGATAATATTATACAATACACATCTGGGTAGACGTGGGACGACCTACTGCTGAGCTTCGACCTCCCGTAGAGGAGCAGCAGGTCGGAGTGTTGCACATGCCAGTTGTCTTTGTATGCAGGTTATATCACAATGTTTTCTTTTACCATTGGTGCGTGAAAGAAGAATGAATTTGTCGAAGCGGTGCATGCGATGATACGATTCAACTAAAATTTTATATAGCATGTGAATACAAATTATTGTAATAATAATATTTGTTTATGCTTAATCCTTATGAATTGCTTTAATTAAAAATTTCATTTTTTTTTTCTTAAAGCTAAAGCTGTCATCGTCTCAGATGACCAACGACAGCGACACCGGGCGGAAAAGGCATTCCGACCCCGTGGGAGCGGGGTCGATCAGCCGTGGCAGCGTGCTCGGGGCGCGTCTCCTGTGAGGCGCGCTCCCGGCTCGAACGCTGCATGGGGATAATTGATAGCAGCCACGAATGGCAAGAATACTATTGATTGGGGACTATCGGCTCCACCGGTGAAGCCGATCCTATTCTAATCTACTACCGTTTCGGAGTGCTTATAGCTGGGGGAGAAGAAACGGCGAAAGAAACTCCCCCGCAACACATCTATTCTACGTGTATTTATGTACTGTGTGGGTTGTGTACGTCTACAGGCTATGGGGGGCGGAAGGCATCCCTAAACCTGTTTCGTCGGGCTGGTCCATGCCGGACTGGAGGGGATTGCGTCCGCGAGAGCATTCGCTTCAGCGTCCTAGAAATGAGGTCGCGTCTGTCCGTGAGCACGTTACGCGGGCGGCGACGTGCGTGGGGTGCTCGGCGGTTGGGCGTGTAATTGACTGTCTCCACCACCAGTGGATTAGGATGGTGGGGAGCGAGACCGAAGAAGGATCGCGAAAGGGATACCATGTACTCCTTCACGGGAAGGAGCTCCAGGTCGCGGTGAAGGTCCGCGTTGCGCATGTAAAGTGGCGCTTGGACTGCCATGCGCAAGAACTTATTCTGCAGCCGCTGCATCGAGTTGATGTAGCATTTGCCGGCATGGGCGAAGACTACGCTCGAGTACGTCATGATCGGTCGGATGCAGGTTTTGTAAAGTGTCACCTTATTCCTAAGGGACATCTTACTCTTCCCGCATATCATTGGGTAGAGGCGACCGAGCACAAAGTGTGCTCTGTTCCTTACCGTCCTGATGTGTTTGCTGAAGTACAGGCCTCTATCTAAAGTGACTCCTAGGTATTTGACCTCGTCAACCCAAGGGATGACGCGGTCAAATAGATGTATGGGGACGAGAGACTGCCGCCTCGTGTGAGTCGGCCGACTCTCATTTTGAGTGCGGGGGCCGCGAGCGAACATGATCGCTGCGCTCTTGTCCGGATTCAACTCGATCCGCCAAGTGCGGAACCAGTTGCCCAGCGTCTCAACCGCCGTGTTGAGACGACTGCAGATCCGATATTGACTGATATCGGAAGTGAAGAGGGCGGTATCATCTGCGTATAAGGCGAGATGTACCTGTGGGGTACGGGGCATGTCGCTGGTGTACAGCGTGTAAAAATTTCATTGTTGAAGTTTGTGTAGGTATATAGGTATAATAAATGTCATTAATTTTCTTTATCAGCTAAGATAGATAGATAGATAATAATTTATTGTAAACCAATCTTACAAAAACAATGAAACTTATTTACACAACCAATATGTACTTGGGCGGCCTTATCGCTACAGAGCGATCTCTTCCAGGCAACCCGGGCTACAGAAGGTACTTACTATACTAAAATATTTTGATGTTTATTGTCACATATAATTTTAGATTATATGAAAATTAAATTTCAGCATTAAAATTTTAAATTGGCATGCTCAAGTATTTGAAGTAGTGAGCCTTTGATTATATAGAGTGGTTTATAATCTATGTAAGTAGTGAGCATTAAAACATAAACACATGTCACTGGGGAATACCTTTTATCGTTCTACCTACAATCCACTGTATCAGGCGTATTCCTACCTGATTTTAATTTAACAAAGTATAAAACACCCTGTAAACTCATTACTTATAGAAAGGTTTGAATATTTTCATGCTGTAGAAAATCTATTTGGAATTTTGGTTCAACTATTTTCTGTTTATAGATTTACTACTTAGCGGTTTTATTTTTTTATTTTGCTTAGTGTTTAAAATTTTATAAATATATACTGTTCTTTTATGAAAATTTACTATCCTCACTATTTTTTTTATTGCTGTAGGACCACAGACAGACTGACGGCCCACTTAGAATTTAGCAGTTACCGTCAACTATGAGTATTTGCAACGCCAGTGGTATCGCGAACACGCTGCTGTCCCATAAGGGTACAGGAAATTGGGTCACTAATGCCAGAATACAACGCAAAGTTATTACGGCGGCCCTACCACATAGCTAGGGTGGGATATTTTGTCGCCTTTTATGCCAGGCCGACCCCGGCCGCAGAGATCAGTATTCTTTCTCTTCCCCTGCACGGATAAAAATGATATGATAAGAGAGAAAATTTATATATAGAGTTGAGTTTATTTAAATTACAAAATTATTTTACAACTTCTAAATTGACAAAACAAGTCTTGATATGTTCGTATAGCCAAACAATTTACAAATTTCTATAATATAATAAAATAATACAAATATATGGGTCAATTCACACAACGCCATCTAGTCGCAAAGTAAGTAAGCAAGCATAGCAACAAGTGTTACTAGACAACTAATAAACTACATGTATACTTTTCTTTTATAAATAAATAAATGTTATATATAAAAATCCAGACGCCTTCATGTCCCTGACATTGCGGATAAATTACAAGAGTGTCGGCTCCGTTGGTACGGCCACGTTTTACGGCAGCCGGATGCTTACGTGGGAAACAAATGACTGGCCGTGCCGCCTCCGCCGGCCCCCGGCAGGAGGGGTAGACTCAAAAAGTGCTGGCTTGACGTCGTAAAGGGTGATATGCGTGCCAATCGGCTCACTACCAGGGATGCTGAAGACCGTGCGAAGTGGAGAAGAAAAAATCGTAAAGCGTACCCCGGGCGCCGAAGCGAGAGTTTGGGCTGCAACCGGGATTGAACACAAAGATGATAATGATAAAAATCCAGTTGCCGGACGGGAATCAAACCTGTGTCCTTCGCAAGCGTATCGACATGCATTAATAAACATGCGTTAGCCATTACGCCACGGAGGTCGTCAGAAATAGTTCAACTATTAATGTCGCATTTTTGGAACATTACTTTCGTAGTCATTGAATGAAAATACTCACATTAGTCCCCGAATGTGATACCACTTAGCTGCCACATACCTAGTCGATATAATCCACATACGTATACCTTAGATTATAAACCATATAATCAAAGACGTATACCTAGCTAATTAAAAAAGCAACAGGGCTTTGAATTAAAAAGCTTTCAATCCAACCAGGATGAAACTTGTAACAAGAAAATGACAAAACTTTTATAACACGTCTATTGTTGACTGTAAACAAGCTGAAAACCTCATTGAACGAGCCTACAATTTCTACACAAGCAGAACAATAATAGAGCGACATATCAATTGGACCCTAAAAAAATAGATAGCAAAATTTGCAGTCACGTCACGTTCCGCCACCAAGATCCCGTATAAGCTTAAGTTGTTCAACCGCCAAACCCCTCTTGCGTAAATATAACAAAATTATTCATTTTGACATTTATCATTTTGGCCTGTAACTGTGTTTAATTAACTTGTTTTATGACCCTCAATTATTTAATAGCAAAATTCAAAGCGTACCTCATTTAATATTATGATTGACTATACGAACCGAACTTGCAAGATAGTAAACCGATAAGAGATCAAGCAAATTGGGTAGATACTAAATATATAAGTATTTTTTATTTATGCTTTAGTTTAAAATATGCACCAGTCACATGTTAGAACTACAAAGAAGTGATCACTTGTGACTGTTATCCATATATACTAATATAATGAGAAAGTAACTCTATCTGTCTGTCTATTACATTTTCTCGCCTAAGCCGCTGAAACAATTTTGATGAATTTCAGTATAAAGGACATAATTTTTTTTATTTATATGACATGCGTTTGCCGGGTCAGCTAGTGGAATAGATTAGAATAATTTATAATAGAATAAATTATAATAGATTCTACAGTAAAATCGGCATGTCATATATAACGTGACCATACGTCCCGCTTCGGGCGGGATTGTTCCGCTTTCAGGCTGTCCGTCCCGCTGTCCCCAACGAGAACAAAAATGTCCCGCTTTTACGAATAAACCTTTATACCTACTTAACTACTTGCCTACATTAGTATCGCGAAAGACGGCAGCGCAGCGTAGACGCGGGTTGACAGTCAGGAACAAGCGAGAGCGAGCGACTGACATGCGAGAACGGGATGGACGAAAAATGATAGTTCATTTATCTGTTGTGTATGTGTTTATTAGAAACTTACCGAATACTTACTCATCCCAACTCCTTATTGTATTACAAAATACATACTAAAGTAACTCTAATTTTGCTGTAGCAAAGTAGTTTTTTGTTGCGAAATTATTTATAAATATTATTTTTAGGGTAAGTTGGTGTAAGAATTAAGATGTCAGTGAGGGTAAGATACCATAATAAATTATTTCAAGTCATCTTTTAAACCATAATTTTTATTTTGCACTTAAATATACATCTTACACTGACGTATCTATACTACTATTATAAAGAGGAAAGATTTGATTGTTTGTTTGTTTGTTTGTTTGCTTTGAATAGGCTCCGAAACTACTGACCCGATTTAAAAAATTTTTTCATTGTTGGGAAGCTACACTATCCCCGGGTGACATAGGCTATAATATATTTTCAAAAAAATTAGGGATCCTTACTAAAACTCCAATAATGTAACCCAAAGTATAAAAAAATTACCTAAAATATTATTTAAATCGCGTGCGTTGCGAAAACTATTGATGATAGAATAAAATAATGTACTACAACTTTGCAGAACACATCATTATTTACAAAAAGTGTCGCGACAGCATATGTCTAACTATTATAGTTATGCCACAATAAGTGTTTTTTTATTTTAAAAATTTAATTGAAATGCCGGCCCTAGAAAAGGCTCTTTATTTGGATCTTGGTATTAATCCTTATCAAAATAAATTACTTCATATTCAAAACTGTTTCAATACCTTTATATAACTTTTTGAATTATTCAATTCGGATATTCCATTCGAAAGATATCTCGAGTTTAAAAATGTAAGTATTAGAAAAATGTTGCGTGGTAGCCGCTCACCCTGTTCGGCTAGCTAGGCAGCACCTTATGCAATGTAGGCGTGCGTCACTGGGGTTTTTACAAAAATTAGAATACTTATTAAAAAATAACGAAAAATAAATAAAAAGTAATAACAAAAAAATCATTAAAATAAAAGCTCATAGAAATAATAATATTCAAATTTTCTTTATAATTTTATTTTTTTAGTAACCTGACGCAAATAGAAGGGTTTGCCCTCAGGGGCGCTCCTCTGTCCGAGGAGTGCACGGGTGTGCGTACCCGAGGTGCCCGAGCATCCGTCGCTTCACTCCCCTCTCCGTTCGAGGCGACAGAGTCCTCCTACCTTTCTTTCCGTCTACCTCTTACACCTTTTCCAACTTAGCTCTCTGTTCGTGGCGTGGTCCCCGGTGGGATGGTTGCGAATACTGATTGGGGTCCCGGGTTCTACCCTGGGACCTGATTTGGTAGTCGAAACCATTCCTATTTCGACTGCGCCTGCACAGAGAGTGTTCCCGGGGCGGGAATAGCATCCTCGCTGTCGGTTGGTCTTGCTGGGCCGGCTACGACGTCAGGCGACTCTGCTTTTTCTGGAGTGTCGTCTGGTAGTCGTACCCACGCCTGACTAGCACGCGACGGGGATGTGAGTCCCGTCCGGAATTGGCCGCGGACCTGTCGCTCCCGGTCCTGGTTCTGTCCATGGTCGGGGGCGATCCTGGATGGACGGCCGTCGCCTCCTTTTGCGACGTAGTAGTGTCTGCAAGAGAGGCGGCGGAACGGGAGCGAGAGTCCGCCAGCGCACTCCCCTCCCGCTAACGTGGGCCGAGTCGTCGGCGCCGGAGGGCGGGCAACGATCTCCGGCCGCCGTAGAAAGCGGCCGCGGGCGGCCCCTCGGGGGAGGATCCGCCGCCCGCACTATTGCCGCGAGGGAGAAGGCCGCGTGCTGTTCCGCAGCCCCCCTCAACTCCTAGAGTTGTTACAAGAGAGCGCCGGGGGGACGAAACCCTGACCCCTTGGCGCCAGCACTTTAGAAGGGGCCCGCTTTAAGACAAAGCGTGGGCCGGCGCCGGCCCGGGCCACGAGATCGGCAGGCCATATATCCGTGGGCCCGGGCGTAGGCGATAGGAGAACAGCGGGGTTTTTTAGTGGGTAGTCGGATGGTCGAACATCTTTTCCGGAGTCCCTTATATCCCTCGATCCCCCCGGGCCGGGGGAACCCGTCAAGAGAGGTTTTTCCCCGAGACCGAAAAAAATAGAAGGGTTTAATTTTTAATTTTTTGTTAAATACCCGTGCGAAGCTGGGACGGGCTGCTAGTCCTATATAAAATATGTAATTATATATATACGAAATTCCGTTGGCGTCCCGCTTTGACACGAAAAAAAAATGGTCACTTTAGTCATATATGTACTGTAGGAGATTACTTTTACTGTTTGTATAAATTAGGCGGGACAGACATGTGTTAAGAGAGCAAGTTTCTGCTACTGCAGGCTTATAAGTATTTACCAGACAAACTTCACGTACCGCGCTGAAGTCGAAGCTGGAACACTATAGTGGTTTTAATAGTTGTACCTGTCCCCTGAGAAAGACACGGGGGCGTACGGGCTCATTGCACGGGAAGTCCCACACTACCCTGTCGCACATGCCCCTGCCGGTGGGGTGTGTGTAGTGCATTTCCACCTAAAAAAGCTGATTAATACTAGACTTAATGAAGAAAATGGCATGGTATGCCACTAGTTACGTTTAACAGTACTGTATGATACGTATACTTCTCAAGCTACGAAAAGAACGCGTCAGTGTTGGAGAACAACTATCAGAGTAGACTTAATTGATCCAAATTTAATTTATTTCATAGTGCTTTTTTGTTCAGAAAGTAAAGTTTTACGAAAGGGCATGCTCAAACCTTCACGATTAATTTCATCTTATGACTATCATCAACAGCGTAACTAGAACGTGAAAGTTTGGTACACAATCGGGAATAATACGTTACAAAAAGAACATAATATTTAAGAGTGGAGCGGTTTTAAGACATTTAATTAAGTTTTTTAGAAGATTCCGTATATTCATAATAACACATTCTAAAATAGTTGTATTACTTGGGCCATCTGCCTGTCTGCTGTTTCTCAGCAAAAAAAAATCCATGACTAGAAGTTTTGCGCTTTGACAAAGGGTTCACCGGGCAACATTTGCATTTATTTGAAACTAGCTGAGCCCTCCAACGTTGTTCTCCCATATAAATAAAAAAAATTGCCGATGTCAAATGTCCCTGAGGTCAAAACTATCTCTATACCGAAATTGGTTTAGCGGTTGAAACGTAATAGATCGACAAATTTCTTGGATACGTGTGTTATTAATAATAGCATAAAACTATGAACACTATTATGGCGTGTCTTTAAGGAGACCACGGGGGATAGATATAAGAGGGACGTATAGTGGATTTTTTAAAATCTACCCTCCATGTACACATTTATCCGTGCAGGGTCGGAGAAAGAATAGTGACCTCTGCGGCCGGGGTCGGCCTGTCGTGAAAGGCGACAAAACAATCCTAGGTACGTGGTAGGGCCTCAAGCCCGTCTGGATGGCGACCACCTTTGGTCATAATCTAAGTATGCCGCCATAATAACCTTGTATTATGTTCCGGCATTAGTGACCCAAGTTCCTGTACCCTTATGGGACAGCAGCGTGTTCGCGATGCCACTGGCGTTGCAAACACCCATAGACTACAGTAACTGTAAATTTTAAGTGGGCCATCAGCCTGCCTGCTGTCCTACAGCAATAAAAAAACACAGGGTAGATTTTTAAAAAATTCTGTAGAGTGGCACCATCTCTCGAAGAACCGTGTTCTCTTTTCGAATCCACCCCTAGTGAGCGTTGTGACAGTTTCTAGAGTCTAGTATTTATGATTCCAATGTAATGTATATGATGCTTTTCCTTTGAGTTATACGGTTAAGTTTGAGAGTAAGGGGGTTAGTCCTTGGAATATTTTTTTATTATACGTGTTTTTTACATTGCAAATGTAGACTCTTGAAAGGCAACCCTTACTAAGCGACATTGAGTGAACTTTCCGAGAAATAAACTCCTGTACGGACAGCAATGTGTATTCACGATGCCCCTAGCGTCGCAAACATTTGTATGCGACGGTAACTGATTATTGTTAAATGGACCGTCAGCCTGTCTGCTGTTCGTCACCAATAAAAAAAAAGAAAGGGATTTAAAGTTCAAATATTTAGATAACAAAATATTATAACCACCTAATTGTTGGAATTGAATGATTTTCTGATAGATCAATTCCCAATTTTTCCGTGCAGGGGTGGGGTAAGAATACTAAACCTTACGGCCGGGGTCGGCTTGTCGCAAAAGGCTACAAAACAACCCTAGCTACGAGGTAGTGCCGCAAACCCGTCTGGATGGCAATATGTATTTCATCATCATCATCATCATCATTTCAGCCGGAAGACGCCCACTGCTGGACAAAGGCCTCTCCACGATGATCGGTCCTGCGCTGTCCTCATCCAACCTATTCCGACGATCTTGACCAGATCATCGGTCCATCTTGTGGGGGGCCTACCAACATTGCGTCTTCCGGTACGCGGTCGCCATTCGAGGACTTTTCTGCCCCAACGGCCATCAGTCCTTCGAGCTATATGCCCAGCCCACTGCCACTTCAGTTTTGAAATCATCCGGGCTATGTCGGTTACTTTGGTTCTCCTGCGAATCTCCTCATTTCTGATTCGATCTCGCAGGGAAACTCCGAGCATAGCCCTCTCCATTGCCCTCTGAGCGACCATGAGCTTTCTCATAAAGCCCATAGTTAGCGACCACGTCTGCGTTCCGTATGTCATCACTGGCAACACACATTGGTTAAAAACCTTCGTCTTGAAACACTGCGGTATTTGGGACGAAAATATTTTATGGAGCTTCCCGAACGCTGCCCATCCGAGTTGGATTCGACGAGTGACCTCTTTCGCGAAATTGGACCTGCCTAACTGGATCGTTTGACCAAAGTAGACGTATTCGTCAACAATTTCGAGAGTACAGTTCCCAACTGTTACGGGGGTAGGTGTGACATGGACATTAGACATGATCTTCGTCTTGTCCATGTTCATTTTGAGACCTACTCCTTGGGGAGCTGTATTGAGGCCATCAAGCATATGGCTTAAGTCTTCCATGGTCTCAGCCATGATTACGATATTATCTGCGAATCTAAGGTGAGTGATGTACTCGCCGTTGATGTTGATGCCCAGTCCGCTCCAGTCCAGAAGCTTGAAGACATCTTCCAACGCAGCGGTGAACAGCATCGGCGATATGACATCGCCTTGTCTGACTCCCCGCCGCAGTCGGATAGGCTTCGAGTTCTGATCCTGGAGACGGACTGACATGGTGGTGTTTTCATACAAATAATCAATGTGGCATCTCTGTAGAGACTGAAGCACCGCCCAGGTCTCGATCGAATCAAAGGCTTTCTCATAGTCCACGAACGCCAAGCATAGTGGCTGGTTATACTCCTCCGTCTTCTGTATAACCTGCCGCAGCGTATGTATGTGGTCAATGGTGCTAGAAACTTTTCGGAATCCGGCTTGTTCGGGAGGCTGAAAGTCGTCAAATCTCTGCGCGAGACGATTCGTGATGACCCTTGAAAACAGCTTGTAAACATGGCTCAGAAGTGATATCGGTCTAAAGTTCTTCAAAAGGGTTTTGTCACCCTTTTTGAAGAACAGCACCACTATACTTCCGTGCCATGCCTGCGGCGTTTTGCCCTCGAGGATGACGGATTTGAATAGCTTCTGGAGGATTTTAAGCACAGGAGTACCGCCAGCTCTCAGAAGCTCGGCTGTAATTCCATCATCACCCGGCGCCTTGTTGTTTTTAAGCTGTATGAGGGCCATACTAATCTCATACAGACTGACGTCTGGGATATCTACGGTATAGTGTCGGGTTAATTTGGCTCTTGGGTCTTTAGCCTTGTTGTTAACAGGTGTCCGTGTGGTCGTGTATAGCTGTCCGTAGAACTTCTCGACTTCTCGACCTGTAAGGGTTCCGCAAGAATATAGAAAAAAAAATCAAAACCCCTCTCTCTGGTCAACATCTGTCTCGGTGTAAAACTTTAACAAAGCTATTTGAGCTTAGAGCCAAGTTACAAACGTTTCTTTCAGATACTTCTTTTAATTTGAAAGACCGTTTTTATGATAAAACTTGGTTGTTCCGACTGTCTTTTATGGCAGATATCTTTCAAAAACTGAACGAATTAAATTTGTCATTGCAAGGTAAACAGACAACATTGTTCCAGACATAATATAACAAAATAACTGCTTTCAATAAAAAAATAGATTTTTGGATTATTTGCATTGGAAAGAGAGAAATAGAAAGCTTTACGTCACTCAGTGAGTATGTTAGCGATAACGACTCAAAAAATGTTTCAAGATGATGTATTCGAAGAATTGGTCCAATATTTAACTTCGTTGAGCGCATCTTTTGGGAAGTATTTTCCCGAAGAACAGAATACAAAAATGAAACTGAATTCATAATCCTTTTTCACCCAACTTACAAAAGCCCGAAAGTATGTCAAACGAGATATATGAATCTCTTTTAGAAATGTCATCAGACAAAATTATGGAGTCACTGTTCAAAACTACGTTTCTCAGCGATTTTTGGTGCAGAATCCGTGATGAATATCCAATGCTTGCCAAAATGGCTCTGAATATTCTTCTCCCGTTCCCAACAACATATTTGTGCGAAAAAGGATTCTCAACCTATGCAGCCACGAAAACAAAATACCGCAATAGATTGGACGCCGAACCTGATATGAGACTTCAACTGTCCTCTATCAAACCTGATATCAACCGATTGATGAAAAAAAAAACAGTTTCATACCTCCCATTAGTTAGATTTTTTTTCTTTTTCAATATCTTCTATTATTATACTTGTTATGTAAATAAGTAATAAATAACTGTTACATGGTAGGTACTTTTATTATGCTTATTAATAAAAAATATACTTTTAAAAACTACTGTATTATTGTAGGGTTCCATCAAGTAAATCGCTTTCCAAATGGGTTCCGTCACCAAAAAAGATTGAGAACCGCTGCACTACAAGATTATAAAATAACTTCATTATATTGTAGAAAAATTCGCGAAGGCGGGGGATTTTATATAATTGTCAAAAATAATATTTTTGAGCATATTGAAAGACAGGATAATATCCTAAAATTATCTAAAGAATTTATAATACAACTAAGTGCAATAGAAATCCATAAAATCAGTGGTATTTTTGTAAGTTTTATAGACCTGATCATAATATAGTAGTATTCTACAAGCAAATAGAAAAGTTATTATATATACTCACCACTAAAGACAAAAGTAAATGGAGATTTATTGGTGATGAATTTAAAATAAATATTTTAATTAAAACTAAACAATCGTCAGATTTATTGCTCTTATTTAAAATATATAATTTAACACAAATAATAAAAGAAAATAATCGAGTTACTGACAAATCATCAACATGCATAGACCTAATTAAAAATAGACAATTGTATTTTATTGATTTTTACTTTTCATTATTATAATTTCTTGTATTGTATTTTTTTAATTCTCATTCCTCTTTTACTTTTTATTATAGTCAACTTTCTAATAACATTGTATAATTTTTATTATTAATATTGTGAGCACTAATTTGCAGTGTCAGAAGATGACCCTCTAAGTTTTAAGTGCTATATGTTAGTGTAAGATTTTGTTTTGTAAACACTTAGATGTGCAAATTAATATTTGCACCTAATTTAACTGATTTAAGAAAAAAGTTTTGGTGGTGCTTCTCTTTCTTTTTCTCATTCTTCTCCTCTTCCTTCTCCTCTTTTTTCTCTTGCTTCTCCTCTTGCCTCTCCTCTTTATTTTCCTCTTTCTTCTCCTCTATCTTCTTCTCTTTCCAAAGGCTAATATCCAAAGACGGTATTTCATCACATGACACAAGTGGATTCCTGAAAATGATATAAAACCAGTAATTATAACCCAAACTTTAGTGCAATAGAATTCGATATTAAAACAGCCTTAACACTCAGTTTTATTAGGTACCATTACTTTACATCTCTTTAACAAGTTTCAATAAAAATAATAAGAAGGTATATAATATACGAATATATAAGTAGTAAACTGACGCAACAAGCCAAAAATGGGGCTAAAGGGCGTGTCTTGGGATTAGCATATGCCCAACAGTGGACTTTAGTAGACTTACAACTGATTATTGATATTCAACAACATATTAGAGATTAGAACCGCCACAGCGTAATCCCCTTCGGACCTTAGCACCTATTCAATCCCCTGTGAATCTTTCTATTATTCTGTTTTAACTTCTTTTAAGGAAGCGCCATATTTAAATATTCATTAGTTTTGAGTAGGATCCATTAATTTCTACATGATTATGTTGGGTCCCTAAAGTCACAGGTGTCTTGACCTTGAAAATATTAATTACACTAATAAGATTAACTAATTACAGTAATTCAAGACACGAGTGAGATCATCTTGTAAAAGAGTATAGTCATAGTTAGAATTAATAGTTCTAAAAATCTTCATATCGTCAGCGTAAAATGCTATTTTTTAAAGTGGCAATTACGTCATTTATAAAGATATTAAAGAATAGAAGTCCAAGATAAGAGCCCTGAGGAACACCAGAAGTTAGAGGGACATAATATCAATAGATAATTGATATACTATTGAAACACTTATAAATACACATTATATACGTTAACAACTCTGCACGGAAATAGTACCCGTGACTATGCAGTCATTCCGACATGCGAAAGAGTATTACGAAGGTCGTTATTTATCATTAAGATATTTATTAGATAAATATCTATAAGTATTTAGCAATATTTACATCAATGCTTAAATTGTTTTTGAGATTACTATATTTCCTATCTTTTCGTCCCAAATACCGCAGTGTCTCAAGACGAAGGTTTTTAACCAATGTGTGTTGCCAGTGATGACATACGGAACGCAGACGTGGTCGCTAACTATGGGCTTTATGAGAAAGCTCATGGTCGCTCAGAGGGCAATGGAGAGGGCTATGCTCGGAGTTTCCCTGCGAGATCGAATCAGAAATGAGGAGATTCGCAGGAGAACCAAAGTAACCGACATAGCCCGGATGATTTCAAAACTGAAGTGGCATTGGGCTGGGCACATAGCTCGAAGGACTGATGGCCGTTGGGGCAGAAAAGTCCTCGAATGGCGACCGCGTACCGGAAGACGCAATGTTGGTAGGCCCCCCACAAGATGGACCGATGATCTGGTCAAGATCGCCGGAATAGGTTGGATGAGGACAGCGCAGGACCAATCATCGTGGAGAGGCCTTTGTCCAGCAGTGGGCGTCTTCCGGCTGAAATGATGATGATGATGATGATGAAATACATATTGCCATCCAGACGGGTTTGCGGCACTACCTCGTAGCTAGGGTTGTTTTGTAGCCTTTTGCGACAAGCCGACCCCGGCCGTAAGGTTTAGTATTCTTACCCCACCCCTGCACGGAAAAATTGGGAATTGATCTATCAGAAAATCATTCAATTCCAACAATTAAGTGGTTATAATATTTTGTTATCTAAATATTTGAACTTTAAATCCCTTTCTTTTTTTTTATTGGTGACGAACAGCAGACAGGCTGACGGTCCTGCGGACCGATCATCGTGGAGATCTTTGGGGGAGGCCTTTGTCCAGCAGTGGGCGTCTTCCGGCTGAAATGATGATGATATTTCCTATCTAATTTTATGTTCAAACAAAAGCAGGAAATTCGCAATTTTAAAGAGTTTGAGGATTTTAATGATAATACCATGGCTAATACGTAATCAGGCGATAAGTAATAGTTGTGTTTTTCATCAACAGTCGGTCTATTGAAGTTTACTGCGCATATTCCTCTCCCAAGACTTACCCAACCCTTGCCAGCCATTTTTCGCAAGTCGTCGCCTTACTTCACCGTTAGTTGTCTTTCCCAACGATTGTTAAAAGCTATTTCAATATAATCACACAATAACAATTCCAGCTCACCTAACACGCGCATCAAAACAAAGATCAGATAGAAATTAGATCACTAATATAACACAGACATTGAATACAAATATTTAGTACTAGCAGCCCGTCCCAGCTTCGCACGGGTATTTAACAAAAAATTAAAAATTAAACCCTTCTATTTTTTTCGGTCTCGGGGAAAAACCTCTCTTGACGGGTTATCCCGGCCCGGGGGGACCGAGGGATATAAGGGACTCCGGAAAAGATGTTCGACCCACTAAAAAACCCCGCTGTTCTCCTATCGTCTACGCCCGGGCCCACGGATATATGGCCTGCCGATCTCGTGGCCCGGGCCGGCGCCGGCCCACGCTTTGTCTTAAAGCGGGCCCCTTCTAAAGTGCTGGCGCCAGGGGGTCAGGGTTTCGTCCCCCCGGCGCTCTCTTGTCTCTAGGAGTTGAGGGGGGCTGTGGAACAGCACGCGGCCTTCTCCCTCGCGGCAATAGTGCGGGCGGCGGATCCTCCCCCGAGGGGCCGCCCGCGGCCGTTTTCTACGTCGGCCGGAGATCGTTGCCCGCCCTCCGGCGCCGACGACGCGGCCTACGTTGGCGGGAGGGGAGTGCGGTGGCGGACTCCCGCTCCCGTTCCACCGCCTCCCTTGCAGACACTACTGCCTCGCAAAAGGAGGCGACGGCCGTCCATCCAGGATCGCCCCCGACCATGGACAGAACCAGGGCCGGGAGTGACAGGTCCGCGGCCAATTCCGGACGGGACTCGCATCCCCGTCGCGTGCTAGTCAGGCGTGGGTACGACTACCAGACGACACTCCAGAAAAAGCAGAGTCGCCTGACGTCGTAGCCGGCCCAGCAAGACCAACCGACAGCGAGGATGCAATTCCCTCCCCGGGAACACTCTGTGCAGGCGCAGTCGAAATAGGCATGGTTTCGACTACCAAATCAGGTCCCAGGGTAGAACCCGGGACCACAATCAGTATTCGCAATCATCCCACCGGGGACCACGCCACGAACAGAGAGCTAAGTTGGAAAGGATGTAAGAGGTAGACGGAAAGAAAGGTAGGACTCTGTCGCCTCGAACGGAGAGGGGAGTGAAGCGACGGATGCTCGGGCACCTCGGGTAAGCACACCCGTGCACTCCTCGGACAGAGGAGCGCCCCTGAGGGCAAACCCTTCTATTTGCGTCAGGTTACTAAAAAAATAAAATTATAAAGAAAGTTTGAATATTATTATTTCTATGAGCTTTTATTTTAATGATTTTTTTTGTTATTACTTTTTATTTATTTTTCGTTATATTTTAATAAGTATTCTAATTTTTGTAAAAACCCCAGTGACGCACGCCTACATTGCATAAGGTGCTGCTTAGCTAGCCGAACAGGGTGAGCGGCTACCACGCAACATTTTTCTAATACTTACATTTTTAAACTCGTGATATCTTTCGAATGGAATATCCGAATTGAATAATTCAAAAAGTTATATAAAGGTATTGAAACAGTTTTGAATATGAAGTAATTTATTTTGATAAGGATTAATACCAAGATCCAAATAAAGAGTCTTTTCTAGGGGCGGCATTTCAATTAAATTTTTAAAATAAAAGAACACTTATTGTGACATAACTATAATAGTTAGACATATGCTGTCGCGACACTTTTTGTAAATAATGATGTGTTCTGCAAAGTTGTAGTACATTATTTTATTCTATCATCAATAGTTTTCGCAACGCACGCGATTTAAATAATATTTTAGGTAATTTTTTTACACTTTGGGTTACATTATTGGAGTTTTAGTAAGGATCCCTAATTTTTTTGAAAATATAATATAGCCTATGTCACCCGGGGATAGTGTAGCTTCCCAACAATGAAAGAATTTTTTAAATCGGGTCAGTAGTTTCGGAGCCTATTCAAAGCAAACAAACAAACAAACAATCAAATCTTTCCTCTTTATAATAGTAGTATAGATAATTTTTTTTTAAATGTATTCATAATCCAGCGTAATTTGTATTTATATCATTTTCTATTATAATTGCGGAACAGCAGGCAGGCTGACCACTTTATAGCAGTTACCGTCGCCTGTGCATGTTTGCATCATCAGGGCCATTACTAAAACGCTGCCGTTCTCGTAGGGGAACTAGAAAGGTCATAATGTCGGAACACAAAACAAAGTTATTATATCAGCACATCTAGAAACCAGATATAGTTGCCATTCAGACGGGCCTGGGGCCTTACCACCTCGCCAGGGTTGTTTTTCGACAAGCGTTGTTTTTCGGGAGGATAATTTTCGACAAGTTTTAAGACAAGCCGCCTTCGACTGCAGGGGTTTGTATTCTCATTCCACCCCTGCACATGGGTTTCTTATAAACTTTCTAGGATTAAAACCTAAATGTTATAGCAGAAAAATTGAGTATGGATTTGAAAGCTACTTAAAGTGATCTAAAAAACTTACTTCTTGGATACCACTTCGAACACTTTTCGTTGTACTTTCTTTATTCCTGTATTATCACACATTATGCGGGCTAAAGTCACCTTTCGTATCGAGTTTAATTGTTCTGAAATAAACCAATGTTTTAAAAATTTATTAAATAATGAACAGAAGACAAATACTCTTGTTTAAACATTTCAGCGCGAGAAACTTATCCTATTGGCCGAAGCTATTAGAAACAACAATTCCATTTCTTATCTAGTGAGTCGTAATAGGCAATATATATATTTTCCAATCTACCCACAAATCAGTTTATAATTGCATCTGAGATCGAGTAGGCCAAGCCCTTCAGTAATGGTGAGCGGTCAATATCAGTGTAGCTACTTTCTGGAGAACATGCCTTTAAAGGTTCCCCGTACCTATCCTCGCGGGAAACTCAAATATATTTTCTACACCCCACCTGTAAAGTCTAATTTGGGACGGCAAGCACCTCTCCGTAGAATAATTGGTGAGTATCATTCCCTTATCACAGTGATACCCGATCTTGATGTGTTCCACGATAAGTTGCGTATATTTAAAAACAAAATAAAAAATGCACCTTAATTTTAATCATTAATCATTTATTGTTTTATAACTGACTTGTTGTTACTTGATTATATATTATTATATTGACTTTTATATATATTATTATAATGACATTGCCTCTTTTTTTATGACATGACATTTATTAGACATTCATATTAATATTTCATCAATTATTACTGTATTATTTGTTAAATTTGAATTTCAAAGTATTCATTAGGTATTCTTTTTTATTTCTTTTTCTAAATTAATTATTGTATTACATCTTCGAGCCGATGAATTGCCAATGTTATGTACGCCATTATTGTCATATGCCATAAATTAGTTTGTTATTTTCAATTTTATATGTCTGTGATGAGGCAGTACTTTTTAAATAAATAAATAAATAATGGTCGCGAGCGTTGATCGAGTACATCGTCTCTAGAGGCAGCGCGCGCGCAATTTGCCTTTTACTATTATTTTAAAAGTGTGTTTATTTAGTGTTTTGTGAACCTTTTAATACAAAAAAGCCCTGAAGACCATACAACTACCTGTAGAAAGTGTCAGAATGGAAAACCTTAGGTGAGTCGTAGGGCTTTTTGTCTTTCTAAGTATTTTTCTAGTTAATTCTTTTTCGGGTTTCATGTTATAAAAACCCGCAAATAAGTTTGCAATATGTGTCACCACATACCATTTGAGTAATCATTTCTCTAAAAATATGTTACTAAAGAGACTAAATATCGAGTTGATTTAAAAATTAGAACTAAAAGAATATTTCATATAATGAACATGTTGTTAAAAGAAACTTACCTTTAGTGAAAGCAATTTCTTTATCGTTTCCGTTCTCAAAAAAGAAGCGATCACCCACCCGAGTATTGTAGAACTGTTTAAGAATGATACACGAAAATGTCGGTCCCAATGAGGTGCCAGGAATAATAAACTCCAAGGACCCGGCTACTAGAAGTTCGACATCTCTGACATCACTATAAAATGATTTCAATTTTTCGACATTCTATAAAAGGGTAAATATAAATATTATTTTAATATAAGTATTATATATTGGACATAGAGTCTTAAATTAATGGACGAATGAATAAATAACTAATTCGTTCTTAATAATTAATCAAATTAAAATATTGTTACTTGTTTTTCTATTTACTAACTACTTTACCATTTGTCTCAATAACTTTTCTAAACAAAATTTTAAAAACTAAACTTGACTTTACTAAAAATTAATACAAGCAAGTATATCTAAAAACATTTTGTTAAATACACTAAACACTCCTTTGCTAAAAAAACGGGCAACTTACAGTCAGTGGTTTTTCTATGGATAATATTAATATTTTTAGTAAGTCATTAGCTTAGATGATTAGAAATGTCTTATTATCAATGAAAATATAGTTTTTAACACTTAGATTCTGGAATCGGTGTTTTAATCAATGTAAACAGAGAGCCGTGTTAAAATGGACATTTTTATGGGGTGATTTCTTCAAAATATACTGTGTCGGCATAGTGTTCCCTGGTCTTCGTAACACTCGCCAACATCGGGTCTCACCATGCAGACAAATGTGAGCCTCATCGTAGAAGAGTAAGCTACTCCAGTTACCTGTCGGACGACATAGGCAATTACAAGTGAAGCTCAATCTGGTTCTCACGAAGTAACTTGGTGGTCTGCGCTGGTCCTCAACTGCGTATATCAGCCGCTAAAAGCCTTCTCCTTACAGTTCATAAGCTAACTTGTGCTCGTCGTACCTCTTCAAGGTTTTGTTTAAGATCTATGTAACTGCATTCGCGGTTTCACAGCGCCTGAGTCACGAAAAAGCGGTCGTTTCGTAGTTGTGTGCAACGTTTTCTCCCAGAATCTGGCCTTCTCTGAACGGAACCTGTCTCTTGGCATCGATTCCAGGTTCTTTGGAAGGTTGTACGACTTATGTTTAGCCGCTGTGAGACATAACATTGGCTACACCCCTCTTCCAACAGCGCTATAATTTATAGCTCTTATTGCTTTTTCTGACATTAAAATAGACACACATATATCTGTTTTAAGTCACAATGAGGCGGGATTATGCGACAAACATAAATTATTGTACTAAAAATAACGAGAAGTTAGGTTTAGTTGCCTGATAACCCTTTAACCGCAAACCCGCGAAAAGTAAGTAAAAAGTTACAAACCGAAAACGGGATTATTATTTAAAAAAAGATTCGAATTTGTAATTAATTTTTTTTCTTAACTAGACTCTTTGTTAAATGCCAGTAACATAGTTTGGCTATGAAAACCTCTTTAAAACTAAATTATTACCACTAATATAGAAAAATCAAAACTGCCTTTGCAAAGGAGTTTATTATACATTTAACAGCCACTATATATTCGATAATAGCGACCATTCACGAGGATTGGTATAAAATCGTATTTTGTGACCTTTTAACCTAGAGTAATGTTACACTGATCGATGGGGACTTAAAGGATTTTGTGTCGAACAACAAAACGGGGATTTATATAAAAGCCTAACTCTTATCAAAATCTTTCAATTTCCGTTTTATTCCCTAAACTATAGTAAATTTTGTATAACTCTTATAAATCTGATAGGCAAATTAATATAGTTTACAACAAAACAAATTTAAAATGTGTGATGTGCTAGATATGTACATGTGTGATGTACATATCTAAAGTAAAGATTAAAAAACTTTTGTTTGCCAAATAAATCTGAGCAGGCAATATTCTAATTCCAAGAAATAAACTTAGGCCGACTTGCACAACCAATCACTAAACGTATTTAGCGCTAAACTTATTTAAATCGTCATTCTGTCCCTGTCACATTGACAACATTTGAAAGAGGCAGAATGACGATTTAAATAAGTTTAGCGCTAAATACGTTTAGTGATTGGTTGTGCAAGTCGGCCTAAATGTTGTTGTCAAAATTAACGTTTTACATACTCTGTTGTTAGACAAAATATTCCGGAACGTTCCGGATCCTTTTGAAGATTTTTAACATTAAAGTTTATAATTCATTCCACGCTCAGAAAGCCGCAGGCGCTATCCTTAGCAAGAAAATATTTGCATTATATACCTATAGATTGTACTCACTTCAGCAGAAATATCATGTTCAAGATCATCGAAAGTTTTGATTTCAGAAAGACCGCAATATTTTCTAGTGTCAACGTAGTTCACGAGTCCAAAATCCCGAGATCGTTGAATATCGATTGCTCGCACGTCGTCACCATATGTTGAATTTAATCTGAAAATTTTTAAGTTTATTTATTTATTTCTTCAAACAACATTATTTACATACACACAACATATTACATGCAGTAAAGAATATTCTTTAATTTGTGTTATTCATCACTACACTACAAATACAGATTAAGCATATAAAAATGTATGCATGTACAACATTATCATCCATAAAAATACTGTCACCTAAACTAGGCCGAGCCTGTATCGTAGGTGAGAGTACCTTCCTTATGTGACGAAGATATATTTTTGTGTCAGGGTAGTTGAGCGTTTTTACGGACTCAAACTGGTTAGACACAATAATATGTGGACTTGTTAAAATTTGAAAACTAATTTTTTATTTATGATTTTTTTTTAGTATATTTGTAAATTTTAATGTTATTTTCTAGTGTATTTTGTAATTAGTTTTTGTTACTAAGGTGTTTAATAATGATAGTTGATGACTAAGTCTTGCATAAAGTCAATACTTGGGATCTTGAGGCGGAATTATTTTCAGAAAATATTTAAATCATGTGTGATGTATTTATTAAGTGCAATTGAGAAGGGTGTTGAATTACATATGCTTTTTTCTGGACTAGAATAATCTGGAGAGATTGAAATCTCCCAATAATAGCCGTATTCACTAACATTTTAGACCAAGAAATGTAAGCTATTACGGAAAATCTTCAACATTATGTTTTCTAATAGTAGAATCATCTGATATGATTACGTAATAATTTGCAAGTTATAATATTTTTTGTTTATTTATTAAATTTATATTTAACCATTAAAACTAATTGAACTCTTACCGTAATTAATGCGCTAAATTTTATTCAAAACCTTATTATTTTTCTCCTAATAATTAAGGTGTATAAATTTGAGAGGCAGTCACTATTACTTAAATTTCGCGTAACTTACACAAACATAATTGTATACTTGTACATGCATATTACTTACCTGAAGAAAAAATCTGTAATTTCTTTAGTAAGATTTTCATCATATTCGTTTTCAGTTTGCGTACAAAGTCCTCTGGCTAAGCCTACAAAGTTGTCATCAAGTTCTAATACTGACGGCTTACCGTAGGCATTACTCAAACGTAGCTCACCTATTTCTTCTCGATCTTCGGTATATTTCCTAAAATATAAAAGAGACTAAAGTTTTTTAACTTGTTGAGTTATAAGGTGTAAGTACCCCTCTCCACAGGGGCGGAGTAAGAATAATAATCTCTGCGGCCTGGGTCGGCCTGTCGTAAAAGGCGACAAAATAATCCTAGCTACGTGGTAGGGCCCCAAGCTCGTCTGGATGGCAACCAGCCCTGGTGTAAGTATGCCCCGCCTTAATAACCTTGTGATGTGTTAGTGACCCAGATGCCTGTACCCTTATGGGACAGCAGCGTGTTCAGCGGCGGTAACTGAACTTACTATTAAGTGGGCCGTCAGCAGGTCTGCTGTTCCTCCGCAATAAAAAAAAACATGCGGGGCAGTCTTTGGGGACTGCCGATAGAAGTGAAAATTAAATAACTTGTGAATTGTATCGTCGAGCTATTAGATTATTATTTTCGGTTTATAAAAAATTATTTATGATCAAGCATTAAAATTTAAATTGGTCAATAACACTTCTTTACAAACCAACAATGCTCAACTCAAGTTTTCATTTCAAAAACTCAACTGTATTTCATTGTAATAAAGTCGCAATTTGAATAGATAATGAATAATGCAATGCAATCATTTAAAAGTTACATTATAAAATAAACCTTAAATTATTATTAAAAAGCTTGGTATTACTCGAGCAAAACTCCGTCTTACGAATTTTCGGCCAGGTCGCCATTATAAAATAAACCTTAAGTAATTATTAATAAGGTTGGTATTACTGGAGCAAAACTCCGTCTTACGAATCTTACGAATTTTTGATCAGGACACGGCCTACTAATCTAGATGGTAAATTGCTGGACCTCGTTCCGTCAACTGTTTTCCTAGAAATTACAGTAGACTCTAAATTGCAATGGGGGCCCCATATACAGGCTCTTGCAAGTAAATTGAGTTCAGCAGCTTATGCCGTTAGACGAATAAGACAGTTGACTGATATTGAGACTGCTAGGATAGTGTTTTTGCATATTTTCATAGTATTATGTCTTATGGCATTTTATTATGGGGGTCTGCGGCAGATGTCGAAACTATATTTATTCTACAAAAAAGAGCTGTTCGCGCCATTTATAACCTAGGCGGTCGTGATTCACTCCGAGAATTATTCAAAAAGATAAATATTCTTACGCTACCATCATTATGTATTCTCACGAACATCATGTATATTCGCAAAAACATCTTGCTCTATTTCAAGAATAGTGACGTCCACAGCCTAAATACTCGCAATAAACACAAACTTATGGTACCGAGATTTAGACTAAGCAGAACTAGTAAAAATTTTATTGGAAATAGTATTAGATTCTATAATAAAATCCCATCCCACATTAGTGAATTACCCGTCAAAAAGTTTAAAGAGATAGTGAAACGCACTCTACTCTCCAAAGCATATTATAGCACGAAACAATATATGGACGATAAAAATGCTTGGTCTTCGGTCCCCTCCTGCATACGGCAATGATTTTTTTATGATTTTTTTAATGTATATTTAGGTTATTCTCAGCTGTATCCTTTTAAACGCTTGCATTTCCTCGGCCTACTGACAAATAATATATCAATTTCGTGTTCTATAATTATGTTTATATATACTTCATATTATAATAATAAATGTTTGTACAAAATACATCCATGGAGTTTCTTGTCTGTTCTTCTCCTTATGATTCACTTTTGGAACAGACACCTAGCTTTTGACATTTTAAAAGTGCTTGTTACTCAGGCCTATTTAAAATAAAAATTTTGACTTTGACTTTGCCTGACGCGAGTTTAACATGTTTTACCCATCACAAAAAGTGCACAAAGCCGCTAAAGAATTTTTCACTTCAAAAATGTAAATAAGTTTCCGTCGTTCAGTAAAAGATAGCCTCATTAGAAAGGTGCGTTGAAATTATCAGGTATAAAACGTAATACAATAAGTTCGTTCTTCAAACATTAGTGACTCCATAACAACATCATATAATATGTATTTGTCGTCCCAAATGTCAAGTTTTGTACTGAATAAGCGCCATTTGCGACGTTTTGAGATTTTCCTACGTGATATCCGAATGTTGCCAGAAAGATTACGAATAGTGGTGATTGATAATGAAAAACAGTTTTAATAAAACGCAGTGTACCGTTATTTTACAATAATTTCCATACTTTGATAAAAAATGGCGGAATATTTTTTGTACACCTTATAATTATAAGTAATAGTAATATAATTCTCAAGATTCCCAAATCAAGTAAACACGTTATATATGTTCGGTCCTTGCTTAGAGTAGATAAAAATTATTGCTTCTGTTTTGTCAAGCAAGCCAATAAAGAAGACGGTCGATGCCGTACGAAGGACTCCATCTTACATGTCAATATTTGACTACGAGACTATAATAACATATGTATATAGCAGCATGCGCGGCAGTAAATTAAAGCAACAAATGAATTATTGGTTGTAGCAAAAACATTATGTGAAGTGCGAAATTTTCCTTTTAGACTATTTTGAAAAAAAAACAAGAGAGACGTGACTTTTATAAGTGTATTGTGTATAAGTGTGTATATTACACCATTAAAATAGAAAAATTACGTGTGATTTAATATGAATAATAATATTTTTTACTTTTACTTATAATGCAATATTATCCTGTGAAATGCAGTAATAATATCAGATATTTAGTTCACAGCAGCTATACTTATGACTTTTCCAGCGTAGCTAACTAGATTTTTTTTTCTAAAACGAGTTGGCTCTGCAAACTAAAATGCGGGATACGATGATTCGATTTGTCTATGATAAAACAAATAGATTATTTCTAAATTGGCTTTCATTTTTTTAGTATTACACTTACTTTAACATGCCATTAATTGCTGTATGGAAGAATCTGAAAGCAGCTGAAGCAAATTCAACTAACACGGCTGGGTCCACACTACTATTATAGTCGTTCACGTGATTTTTTGTATTAGGGTAAATAAGGTTATTTTTGACCAAGTTTTCAACACCTGAAACATTTTATAATTAGTTTGATTCAAAAATACGCTACAATATAATGTTTAATCTTTACACAAATGTTGGATAAGTCTTTCTGATTTTGTAAACTACCCTCACACTATTGTGAAATGTTGCGAATGCGAGCGTAGGACGGACAGTATCTCTGTAATGCGTGAGTAGCGTATATTGATGTTCGACTTTCTCGAAGGCCATATTCTGCACCGTGCGTTTGTCTTCAGATGCTCGTATTTTTTTACTGGCCGCATAAAAACATTGTATAAATTGTGAAAAAATACGTTAAGTGTGACTGGTGACATATAAGACTTTTCTGTTACTAGGACGCACTTTTGATAGGAGGTAGGGCCCTAAGCCCGGCTAAATGGCAACTACCACTAGTATATGAGTATGCCTCCAATAACCTTGTGTTTTATTCCAACATTAGTAACGCAGGATTAAGTACCTGACGGTAGGCGACAGGAACTGCTTATCAATAAGTGGGCCATCAGGCTGTCTACTATCTCTCAGCATTAAAAAAAGAATCCTGAATCAAAGCGGGAAAGGTCAAGTTCAAGGTCAGTACGAATCTCTCTGTCCATTACTGTCGTATATCTCTCATCAACTACTGTGACATCGTTTGTTCTTTTCTCTCCTTATGTATCTCAAGAAGTTGTACAATGTTCTCTACGTCCATGACTAGGACCCCTATTCACAAACACTCTGCTTCTTAATTTAGGATTACGCTGCATGATTTTTTTTGGTACCTATATTTATTTATTTGGAAATTTAAACTTACCTAAATGTATTGGTAAATATTCGTAATACGTTATCTGTTGGCTACAAGCTATGAGAATACGCCTTGCTTCTTGAAACAGAATTTCGTCATTCCAATGCGGATTAATATGTTTTAATGCGTCAGCAATATGGTTGTGCTCACGTAATAAAACAACATGTAAAAGACTTAATTCAGTATTTTGATTTACTCTCACATCACCTGTAATAAGAACACCTTTTTATTATTATTTATTTTATTATATACGTACATTTTCTTGTCGTAAGGTAAGGGGTCCCACCAAAACCATTGAGGCACAAATTAATTTCACCTTACAACTAGTTTTCTCAATTTTAAACTGACAATGATATACAAATATTCTTCTGGAGTTAGCCATATCTGTTTGTGTTTATTATCGTAGCGAAAGACAAGAAAGCGCAAAATACAGCACAAGTCAAATTAAGTGACGGTTAACATATTTCACTACACCTGTCACTATTTTTCATTCAGGCGGTAGGGCTCCGAGCCCATCCTAAAGGACTAGGGAAACTATTCTTAGTCTCTAAATATGCCGCCGTGATAACCTTCGGTTGTGTTCTGGCATAAGTCACCCAGGTTCCAATTTCTCTGCGCAGACGGTACCGTTTTAGCGGTGCCCCTGGAATAGCAAACATCCATAGGCGACGATAACAGCTCACTATACAGTGGGCCGTCAGTGCCTACTGTTCTAAAACAACAAAAAATCAGAAGTGATAATGTAGAAAGTATGAAATGACCTGTATAGTAGCAGGGCTCGTCAGGTGACGTAACGTCGCAAGCTGCTGTGATATTGGGATCCTGTGGAGGAAACTCCTGTTCATTTCTTGTAAGAGTGAGTAATCTGCCGCCATGTCCCTTTCGTAATTCGGATGAGATAGAATCATTGTTACCATATACTAGTGATAGGTCGAGATAAGCTGTTGTGGCTGAAATCTGCAATATATGAAATTTAAATTTATTTTTGACTAAAATTGTTTTAAGATAAATAAAAGACTAGAATGAAACCGACATCCAATTCGAAGTATTACTATATACTCGAAGTATATTCGTATATATAAAGTGTTTATCGTACTTCTCCATCATCTGTTGATTAAGATTTTCATGAACGGGACTAAAAAAATTTGTTCAAATAAATTCGAGAATGGTTTACATTTACAATTCGGCACACTACAAAATGTTTTTAATTATTTTTATTTGTGTACAGGACAACGTCCGTCGGGTCTTCTAGTATTTTTATATAATATTTAGTAGGTACATATTACACTCGTATATAATAAACTAGCTGACCCAACAAACGTTGTTCTGCCATATATAATTTAAAAAAAAAAAACAGATTTTAATTACGGCCACGCTTATTTCACCCCTTTCAAGTTTCATTTTTGTGATAAAAAGTAGCCTATGTCCTTCTTCCAGGAACTTTGTAACGAAATTCATCAACATTGGTTCAGGCGGACAGAGTTCACATTTATAATATTAGTATGGACTATTTTATTTACCGGTCTTGCGGGTTGGTCGGGGAGATTACAATTTTGGTCGATTGTAGTCAAAGTTCTCGCGAAGTCTATGCATGTGTTTCCTTCCTCCAACCTAGCGGGGTCGTTTGTGGGTCTAAGGATTGCCTTACAACGTGAACTTCTTTTAGTTGGATCTATTAACTTTCCATTTTTGCAACAAGGAGTCGGATTTTGTACTGCAACAACATTATTAGTCTTAAATGTAGCTGGGTAGCATGCGGTTTCCGCCGCAACAGGCAGACAGCGATGCTTAGAAATGTTGCTTATACATACTCTAAAATATCGCATTACCTTATTTGATAAGTCATTATATTTTACAAGTGCCTTAATTTTGTTTTTATTCATCAATAATATAAAACTCCGTGCAGGGCCTGTATAACAATACTGACTCCTTCGGTCAGGTGCGTCTGTCGCAAAAAGTAACAAAACTACCCCAGCTAGATCGTAGAGCCCTAAGCCCGTCTAGATAGCGACCTTCTCTGGCCTCTAAGTATGCCACCGTTTCAGTTCCCCAACGCGGACGATAGCATGTTAGTAATGCTTATTTAAGTGACCCCGATATCATAAAATTATGTAAAACTTTATTTATTTTAATATAAACTATTATTATTATTACTATCAAGTGGGACGTCAGTCTGTCTGCTGTTTTACAGCTTTAATACACAAATACCCAAGCTCAGGAGGGGAATCATTTCCGTGACACCAGAAAGCGTCCCGTTGGGAAAAAGCTGTTGCGCCTATGATGACCTCCTAATTGTTAAAAGTTTTAATAATTACAATACCCAATACATCTCACTATACTTTTGACATAATAACTGCTTATAAATAAATAAATATTATCCCTTTATATGAAAAATCAATACCATACTTCTTACTTAATTTATGGACGGTAAATTTACCCTTAATAGCGGTTTGAAAATACAAATGTAATCACGAAACAGCAGCTTATGAAAACTAATGCGAATGACTACCCTTTATGTATGTAGTTAATTAAACGATAACGTAATATTTGTTCTATTTCATTATGCTATTATGAATGAATGAATATACTTTATTGCACAACACACAAAAAAAAATATACAATATAGGACAAAACAAACAAAAGATTGTACAAACGGCGGCCTTATCGCTGGAAGCGATTTCTTCCAGGCAACCTATTATATTGTATTTTGTGAAAGGAAAGAAACGAAAATTTAACAATAATGGGCGTAAAATTATATCAAAATTTAAATTATAATAACATTTTCATTTTGCAATTAACAAAATCAGTAAAGAAACATAATTTGTTTTGTCTTTCAATAAAAATATAATAATAATAATAATAATAATATAATAATAATATAATCTTTATTTGTAAGAAACATGGTGAATACATAGGTGACTTGTTCAAATTTTATAAATGTACAACACGTTTCGCCATTTCTGGCATACAAATTTCTTTATAAACCTAAAAAATAAAAATCTTAACATTAAATTATTTTATATATGTTACATATTTTTGTTAATCTCTTTCCCTGTAATGTCCATAAAGATAATATAAAGTATGTCAGTATTATTTAAAAATAAATGTCATCGAATTAATTATTGTCATTGAATTATAATTGGATTAATTACATGTTCTTTGGTTACAATTATATATATATATATATCATGTCTATAATTAATTTTTCCATTTCAGTGTTCACAATACCTGAGTCCGCGTGATTTAAAGTAATTTTAAACAATTTATAAAAACACATAAAATAAAACATTATTGAAATAAGTCTGATAATTTATAAAAACACCTTTCAACCAGCCATATAGTTCATTTCAAAGGTTTTTATTAAAAACAATTAACATTTAAACCTATTTTTTTTTAAATTTTGAACAGCATAGGCTGACGTCTCACTTATTAGTTAGCAGTTACCATCACCTTAGGGTTTTTGCGACACCACCACCGCTGGCGCGCTTTCGGCCGTGTAGGTGATCCACATACACCGGAATACAACATAAAGTTATTATGGCGGCATACTTATAGACCAGAGGTGGTCGCCATCCAGCGGGGTTAGGGCCCTACCACCTTTTTTTTGCGCCCCTTAGGGAAGGGCCCTACCACCTAGCTGGAGTGGTTTTGTCGCCTTTTACAACAGGCCACCCTCGACCGCAGTTTTTTATTTTGTTTTAATTACACGTATTATCAGTTATTTTCATAATTATCTGCGTTTTTAATCTCAATTTAGACATTTGAGTACTATTCGCTATTTCGTCAGTGCTCTGTGGCATCTTTTTTCTAACTCAGATGAAATATTTTTTCTATTGCTACCTTTTTTCTATTTTTATAAATTCCAAGAGGTTAGGAGGATCTAACAGTCTGCTCGTCTTGGATTCCTCAAGAGTGCTATGAATATCCACTATAAACGCAAGCATATGTAGATTTCTTTTGCGCAATAGAAGCTAACAAAGGGCTATTTTTCGCAACTTTTACATTTTAGAAAAAAGTAAACCAATAGTTACACCAGGACCACAATCACTAATTTCAATAATAATGTATTTTCCATAGTCAACGCTATATTTATTTTCCGAATAACACAACAACAACAGGTTACAAAAGGTCAAATTTTAACAATAACTCTGTATTCTGCCACGTGAATAGCTTACAGTTTTTTTTAATTAATTATTAATTCACAATGATATTGTTCTAGAATTAATCAAAGTACATCGTTTTAAAAAGAATATGGTTAAGATATAAAAATGTTGTATAAAGTACATTGAATATATGTCAATGTATTGTATTTATAATGTAGTTCAAGCATCTCAAGGTTTACACATTGTAATTTATATATTGAAAGTAAAATTTTTTTTCGTCAGTTAATATTTACCAATATACTATGGTATTCAAAGTTGTGAATGTCGCAAATGTTTGTGTTTGAAGGGTTTCTGTAAAAAGTTATGTTTTGGTTTAGTTAAGGCACTTATGCCATATCAGAAGTGGCCAGGGTCTCTAAAGGTCTAAAAGGGACACGTCAGAATGACCTTAAAAACTCAGTCAAGACGGTGTGGGAGGTTATCACAGAACTGACATCCCGCACAGAATTTGAAAAGGTTGGACGGCTGACAGCCCCCAATCGCCGGATACGGGCCGAAGTGGCCGATCTTCGGCAGGAGGTGGCCCGTCCAACAACGAGGACGCAGACAATACCAGCTAGGGTCTATGAAAGAAGTTGGAGGGGCTGAAGGACCACCTGCTACCCGCCCCTTGGTACCGGCCCCCACTGGCCCTTGAGGCGCGGCAGGCAGCGGTGGTTAACCGGTCGGAACTATCGACCACGGACTATACTGCTTCCCACCCCAAAAAAGGGCAGGGTTGCACACCCGTGCACTCCTAGGACAGAGGAGCGCCTCTGAGGGGCGGGTGCCTCCCTACCAAATCAAACTTAAAAATTAAATGAATAATGGCCAAATTTCGACCTCTGGGCGACCACTAGTTATTAATAAATAATTGTTTACAAAGAATTTATTTTCATTTAATGGTAGACTTAAATTTTTTATTTATTATTTAATGGTATGAAACGTTATTTTAATGTGAATGCGTGAACGATTAAAAAATAGATAAATATTAAAGTGTATAATAATATAATACTATATAATATGTAGTTACAATATTCTTTTATTACACTTTTTTCTGTAATTTATTGTTGAAATAATTTAAGCCAATTTTAGATTTCAAAATTATTGGCTCTATTATTATAGTTCATCATTTACGACATCGTAAAGTAAATAATTATGCTTAGCCTTATTTTAAAACTTTGAAGTTGTCCTTTTAATCTAAATTTCGAAGTTGAAGATCCCCTATCTTAATTTTATTCTTCATTTTTTTCTAATGGTATTCACAAATAAGAAAATTGCACACGAAAAGCGTCAAAACGTACTTACGCGTTTGTGATATTCCCATCGTTAAAGACAGATCATGAGTCACAATCTGCCCCCACTGCATCGTGATTAAAGAGAGTTCTTTGTTTTGTATCTCAGTAGATGGATATAAAACCCTACTCATGTTCCGGGCATTGGGTAACTCCTTGCCAGAGCGAGTAAGAGGAAATGCATAAATTCCTGAAAATGTGTAACTAATTTAGACAGTATAAAAAGATCTGAAAGAATTCTACGTTGTAACCATTAGCAAATTTTTAAGCTACTCTCCAAACTGTGATTTCGAATAGATGTATCAGTTACATATTTTTGACTAAAATTAAGTATTTACAAAAATTACTGGATATATTTACTTTTATTTTTCAAGATAACATAACTGAAACGTATGAACTTAAATAACATAAACAGTGGGCTAATTCGTAATTCTTGACATCAAAAAGCATGTTCGCTATTTAAAACATCAAACCTGTTCCTGAAAGGTTTGCATATTTCTTATGTTTCTACGTGATTATAAAGCTAATGAAGACAAATATTTTTTTGATTTTATCGCAGAACCATTTTGTTTCGAGTGCTTACTTTGTGGCAGATTGCTATTTATGCTTTCGATTTATTTATATAAATACTATTGCTTACTATTATACTAGAAAAGAATAATGATAAATATAAATATATATTTGATTATTTAATACGACTATTTGAAGATGCTAACTAAGGCAGGCGCCGGAATCAACTTGTTGGTGTCCGAAAATCAACTTTATTTTTCAGAACCTAATTTAAAGACAGATGGTGCTATTGATGATCCTCGTAGTGATGTACGCTCGTCGGTAATGACACCTAAGAGACAGCGTATTAAAACTTCCGAGGCTACCCTAATAGATTTAATGAGTGAAATGAGAAAGATATGGACTGATTTACAGAAACAGAAGAACTTGAACTGTGAGAAGTTACAAGGCGCGGTTGAAGAAATACGTTTATCATTAGATTTTATGGCCTGAAAATTTGAGGAATTGCATGCCAACGTAAATAAGCTTGAAGAAGAAAAAAAATCTGATTTAAGTTACGTATTAACTTTAAAAAACAAATTAGATAAAAGCAGCAAATTTTGAGATCATCATGCGTTCCATGAACAAAGACTCAAGACAAGCAGTAATTTGTAAATATAATGTACATAGCTGCCGGCAAGGCTCTAAAAGTCCCTCTAGAAACCAGGGACATTATAGACGTTTTTCGAATGAAATTCACCCTTCTAATAAATATATAACCGTTGATTTTTGTAGTGTTATTACGAGACAAGATTATTAGCGCTTATAAGAAGAGTTTTAAAGAAAACAACAGACAGCACAAAAAAATTAAACATTCCAAGACCTTCAAAACCTGTTTTTATCTCAGAAAATCTATGTGCTAGGATGAAAAGATTATGCTATCTCACTCGCGAATACACGAAAAGACATGATTTTCAATACTGTTGGATCACATATGGCAAGATATTCATCAGGAAGCGTGATGGAGATCAGTACATCAAAATAACCAGTGAAGCGGAATTGGTCGGCATAGAAAATAAAACTATTTGACTATCAAGAAATGTGGCACATGTAAAAGACGAAACTGCAAACAATATGACTGTCCTTAAGTATGAGCAAGGGTTTGGTTTTGTATTCAAAAGTTTTAGTGCTGTTTATACAGATTTAAGTTATACTTTCACGCTAACTAATAATACACTTACAAAACACGCAACCTAACCTACACTAAAAATTACTTTTAAGAAATTAAACTTCATGCAAAACAGGCGTGCTCATTATATTTTTAATTCTGTTTAAATATGTTGAACATATTAATACGTACGAGTATACAATACAAAATATTATTTCAAATAACACTTATGATTCTCAATGCTTAACATGGATGATCTTTTATTCTTAAATAGAGGAATAGAAAACTTATCGACTTCATCCGTATTTGAATGCTCTCCTGAACAACTCATACTCGTATATCACATTCCAGATAATAAAGGATCTTTAAATTGCAATTTCAATTCATTTGAAGTATTATTCACAGAAATAAAATCAACATATATCTTTTTGTCTTAATCAAATTCTTCTTATACTAAACACTTCAAAAACTAAATATCCTCCCATTTGCAACTTACTTCGGATTTTGAACTCCGTATCCATGATATGTGCAAATATCGAGCATGTGCTCGAGCTCTAAACTAGAACAAACCAGTAATATAAAATACGTGTTTGGCTAGATTCACACCTATCATAGAAATGTCACATAGAATGTACTACTTCTAAAGTCCGTAAACTGGTCTAATATATTTAAAAATCTTAGACAAGTAGATATTAAGGCCTGATATTAAGACTTTCAAATCCATGTATTTTGCTATTGTACAGTCGGTATTAGCTTATTGTGTTACTGTATGGGGTGGCGTAGCAAAAATTCATATGCTTAGAAAAAGCGCAAGAGCGGTGCTCAAAGTCCTTGTAAGCAAACCGCGAAGAAATCCAACATACATGCTCTATAAGGAATTTGAACTGACTGTCAGGACTGTCGGACAGAACGGACTATCACTGATGTGACGGACTGTCAGGCTACTATTCATACTAGCCACAATTCTAAAAATACGAAATGACCTCCCCTTTGATGTTGTGTCCCTCAACAAACGCCGAACAGACCGAGTCTGTAAAATTGAAACAAAGCGTACAGCCACAGCTTCTCGACATTATCACCACCTTAGTTGCGAAAGGTACAACAAGCGTAACAAAATTTTAAATATACATCCACTTTCTGCATATTGTTTTAATTATGATGAAACAGAAATTATAATTTCATCAGCTTTATAAAAACATTAAATCTTTAAAAAACATTTATGTATATAAAAAACGTATACACGCACATACATACACACACATATGTAACTATACATAGATATGCTTCATTTTCATAAACATAATATTGTAATATTGATAACACTGTATCCGGGGGTTAGTCTTGGCACCTGCTGCACAGTAGTTTAGTTTGTAGTAGTTTGTATATTGCATAAATAAATATTATTATATTAAATTATAATTATGTAAGGCGCGTTAAATAAATAATAAATATAGAACATTTCGATTAAACAAATATTCTCGACTTACCATCGCTGTATGTATTTTTAAGTAGCCTGCCATAAGGCATTCCCTGACTGCCCCATTCTGGCTTTTGAAGGTTATTGCAAGAACCATCGAGCGACCGATAACTAGTATTGGGGCAAAAGATTTTTCGCATCCCGCAATAATGTTGCAAACTGTAAAAAGATTGCCAAGAATATATAAGCTATGTGATATTCTACAAGACATATCAATAGGCTTTTTAAGAAAAACGTGAAAATATAGGAATTTGTTTTAAAATTTTACTTGAATACTTTAAATATAGGAAAGTACTTACTGAAACATAGCATAACGTTTTTAATTAAAAATATAAAGTTCTTATCGAGTAGTAAATTAAAATTGAGATAAATACGTCGTCTTAACTTCTTAACTATTGTATATTTCATGTTTAAATAAAAACTTTAACACTATACAGTTATTTAATAGAATTTTATTTGTTAATTTATAAAACAGAAGTGCATTGGGATAGTATATTGTAGAAAATATACAAAATACATAATCAAAATGAACGGTTGTGCTATGTGTCTTTTATGTTTAAAGTTTATATTTCACGTCAGTCCCAAACTAAGTCGCATAGCTCTTGTGTTATGGGTACTAGACAACTGATGAATGAATGAAAAACTCTTTATTGCATACAGATGCTTAAAACTAACTTAAAATATACAGAAATATAATGTTGTAAGACAATGGGCAGCCTTATCGCTTAAAGCGATCTACAGCTACATATATACTTTTCTTTTGTCAATAAATATATACATGAACAGCCAATCGCAAGACGAGAATCGAACACATGACCTCGGTAAGCGTACCGAAGTGTTTTCCGCTACGTCACGGAGATTGAAGTCGTCGATTTATATTTAAACTCCTGAAAATCAATATTGAATTATGAAAAATACTTACTTATCAGCATCCTCTGCGCTGCTACTTGAATTATTCGTTGATATTATCCCAAGAATAAGTAATATGATTATAAAGAGTTTAAAAATAAATATATTTACTAAATAAGACATGTTTTTCTGAAAAATAGACAAAGAACTCAGATAAATTGGTCTACAGAACAATTTTCATTTATTACCCATACAACTGCGTCATAAAGGAAACTACAAATTGTTTTCAATTGTTTGTGTGAGACTATAGTTTCATTTTGTATATAAACAATATGCGTATATATGGTATTATACAGATTTGAATCTTTTATTTTATAAATTGTATATAACAAATGTATTACAGAACATCAAAAACTTGTGATAATTTCATACACGTTGGCTATGCAATGATGTTGATTAAAACTCATAACTATTTGATCGGGAGTGCAGGGGCGGAGAAAGAATACTGACCTCTGCGGCCAGGGTCGGCCTTTCGTAAAAGGCGACCAAACAACCCAACCTAGCTACTTGGTAGGGCCCCAAGCCCGTCTGGATGGCGACCACCTTTGGTCTTAAGTATGCCACCATAATAACCTTGTGTTATGGCATTTGTGACCCAGGTTCCTGTACCCTTATGGGACAGCAGCGTGTTTAGATGCCTCTGGCGTTCCAAACACCCATGGGCGACGGTAACTGAATGGGCTGTCAGCTTGTCTACTGTCCTATAGCAATAAAAAATAAAGTCACAAACTTAGCCTAGTTATTGCAAATCACAGCATATCTTGCTTTCATGTTAATCGATCAATTTACGTTGATTAATCGATTCTACTTTATTTATTTGCTAGGTGGTAGGGCTCCAAGCCTGTCTGGATGGCAAGAAAGAAACTAGGGCTAAGTTTCTAAGTTGGTTTAAGAGATCAGGTTCCTGTGCCCAGTATTTAATTAAAAAATAAACTATAAAATAATAACTAGACTAAAAAAGTCTATGAGGACATGCAAATAAATAAACTATAAAATGGAGAAGCAAATAAATCTCTTACTGTGTAAGAGAAATAAAGTTTATATATATATATATATATATATATATATATATATATATATATATATATATATATATATATATATATATATATATAAAAGTCCCCAATACGGATGCCAGCGTGTTAGCGGTGCTCCTGGCGTCGCAAACATATAGGTTATGGGAACGTCTGTATGCTGTCACACATCAATAAATAGTACAAGTGTATAATATAAAATTTCTTTTTAAAACATTAAACATCTTTTGGATTGTATTATAATTCATTAGTTATCATTTTTTGCATGTCTTCTAATAAAATGAGCATATATCAAAATCAATTATCACTTTTTAAGACATTTTGTGGGTAGCCTTATTTTTCCAGTGAGCTTTGTGAAACCAGTTGATATAACTACCTCATAAGTAATTTTTACTCCTTATGAATTATTTGAGGGAACTATTTCCGCATAAGCAATATCTTTTATATTAACGAAATTCTATGGACTCAAAACGTTTTCTCTTTGTTGATCGCAATGTCAGCAAAATAACAAATTTCAATAACAAAAAATTACATAAATAAAACTATAAATGTACGGTTTTTTAAGCTGAGCTAAGATAGCTATGACAAATTTATGTTACGTACCCTTAGGGCGCGTTCCCACTTTGTCGTGACGACAGATAATCGTGTAGTTTTAAGTGTCGTGGCTTATATGTTTAAATGGAAGTGTTCACATATAGAACGACACGATTTACTGTCGTCTACGACATTTTTTGCAGTGACGACAGATTGTCATGACAGTGGGAACGGCTAACACGACAGTCTTAAAACGATAAAAAATCGTTACGACTAAATCGTGACAGCAAATATATCGTAGCCACGATAAAAATATGGTCTCGTCTTTTACACGTAGAGGTGACTGTAGATTTGTAACTTGCTAATGATGTGTAAACGACAAAGCAACTGCCGTGAAACGATAAAATGTCGTCGCGATCCAATGGGAACAGCTAGATACGGTAGTCGCTAAACGATAAAAAATTTTGACGACAAACAATCGTTCTAATGGGAACAGCTAGAGACGACAGTCGTCCAACGATAAATTAATCGTTACGACATAGTGGGAACGCGCCCTTACTTAGATAAAGGAAACTAAAATAGACTACTTATTACACAATTTAATTAATTTATTTAAATTTTGTTAAGAATTTGTAATGCAAATATCTTGCATAGTAAAATAAAAATAAATGTAACAAATTTACTTATCTAGTATAATTGTACTGTACTCATTTTATTTTCTTTTTTTTTTCGAATAAAAAAATAGTACATTGGTAAGGAACCCCCTACTGTTTCATAGCATCCGTGCAGGGGCGGAGTAAGAATACTAACCCCTGCAGCCGAGGTCGGCATATCGGAAAAGGCGACAAACAACCCTAGCTACGTGCTAGGGCCTCAAGCCCATCTGTATGGCAACCACAACCTTGAGTTGTGTTTCGGCCTTAGCGACCCAGATGCAGTTTATGACTTTAGGTAATGATCATTAACCAAGTTTTTAAAAATGGCAAGTGATTTTGCTTTTCTAATATCCAGAGGGATATTAGAAAAACAAAGAGGGTTCAGATTGGATCAGATTGTCAGTGTTAAATTTAGTCGTTAAACCTTACCCACTAATCAAACTAAAATTTATTCGTTTTAGTTACTTGAGAATAAATTGTATCTATGAATTATATCTTTTCACTTTCGATCTAATAAAATATTAAGTTTTATATTAATTGAAATAAATATACTACATTTAAACATAAAAAAATTTAATGCTACTTAAAAATGAGTTTAAGGGTTTATTAAAAATCTCCATACTAAAACTTAATTTACGCTTATTCCTAAAACTTTACGAAATATAGAAATTACTTACATTAGTGATAAAAATAATTCACGAGACAGTACGCCGGCAAACCGAATAACACAGTGTCATGTTATACACTAACATTGCAATGTAATGACATCTGTTTTTATTTATTGAGAAGCAGTAATAAATTTAATATGTATTTATTTATGCATTTGGTGTTTTTTCTATATTTATAGTTTCTATAAATTAGGTGTTACTGTAATTTGGTGTATTTTTTTATTGCTGTAGGACAGCAGACAGGCTGACGGCCCACTTAATATAATAAGCAATTACCGTCGCCTATGGGTATTTGAAAAAGAAAATTTTCTAGAATACTGGTAAGATTGATATTGAACTATAGTTGCTGACACAGTGCTTGTCACATTCTTCATTTGTGGGGTGAACTAACGCTTTTTTTAAATATGTGGGAAATACTCTTGTTGGCATTGATCTGTTACAATTTTGTATTATATATAGGGATTAAATATTTTCGATTCTGTTTCACTATGACTGTTGCAATTTTATGCCATTCCGACGCACTGGTGTTACGTAATTTTAAAATTTTTGAGTTGACTTCATTAAAATCAGTAGGCGTGAGAAAAAATGAATCAAGAGGAGGGTTGAGGTTATTTGGAATTATGCTTGTGCTATTACTATTATTGTCATTTTTTATTTTACTAGCGAAATTTACCAATATTAGTAAAATAAAAGATTCTTATACGGGATTCATTCGCGTTTTTATTTAACCATCGCCTATGGATGTTTGCGACACTAGGGGCATCAAGAACACGCTGCTGTCCCATAGGGGTACAGGAACCTGGGTTACTAGTGGCGAACACAACACAAGGCATACTTATACACCCAGGGTGGCTGCCAGACAAGCTTGGTGCCCTACCACGTATCTAGGGTTGTTTTGTCGCCTTTTACGACAGGCCGATTCTGACCCCAGAATCTTCATTTCAATCGAAGTTTTTACCTTATTGCTACTGAGTGATGATTCACATAAAAACTTGTGAGTTTTATTATTTTCTTCCAAAAGAATATTTTTTATGCAAAAATGCACTAGAAAACAAAAGTCAAACGCTTATTTGATTTTGGCAGGAACCGTCACCTAACCTCCCAACCCTGATGCGAAAACTGAATGGTACTTTTCTATTTATAAACTAGACAAAACACTAAATGAGTAGTTTTTGTAAAAAAAAAAAGCGTTCTGTTCAATGAAACAGACTCAAAGAAATAAATATTCTTAAAACACATAGTTTTTTTGGAATATTTTATACAAAATGAAACACATTTTCTTTACAAGGTGATAACTTTATTCAATGTTGATCCTTAAATCCAAACCGTAGAAACTTTAGAGCATAGTTTCGAAAGATAAACTAATTTACTTTTATTTCTGTTTACTGACGAATAAAACTTACGACGCGAGAATATTACAGAACCATAAAAGGCAACAACAAATTAATTTGGTGTTTATATTTAAAACTTTCGTTTCGAGGCTTTTACATGGAATCTTATGAAGAATTCATAAATTCACACTATTAGTCACTTTCTTACTAACGCGTTAAATATGAATTTTAGTGGGATGCCAATGTATGATATAAAAATTTTGACATTAAATTATAATTTGAAAGATAGTGTAAATTAATACTAAAATTGTAATAGAATTGATAAGCTGAAATCTAAATTATTTTGATGAAAGTTAATTATTTTATGAAACTAATTTAATGGTGTACAATAGAATTTAAAAGTTGTGCAAATATCCATTATTGGGATCAGAATACAGATAGTATTACTTGCAAATATATCTTTGTATTTTTTTATTGCTGTAGGACAGCAAACAGGCTGACTTAATAGTAAGCAGGTAGTCAGGTACCGTCGCCTATGGATGTTTGCGACGTAAGGGGCGTCAGTAATATAAAATCAAACTAAAAGGTAAAAAATAATTTTCAATAAATTTAAATTAAGGATAGTGGGATTAACAAAAAATTTATTTTATTGTAAAAAACCATGAAGTGCTTTTTAAGATATTTTCAAAATAACAATTGACAACAAGCACCCCACACTTTTTTACAATAAAATTCATTTTTTTTTGTTAATCCCACTATCCTTAATTTAAATTTATTGAAAATTATTTTTTACCTTTTAGTTTGATTTTTTATAAAAGCGTGCTTTTTAGTTTTTTTTTAACTATAATTTTTATTTTAGTGGCATTCATTTATTGGTTTACGAGAATAATACAATTATTCTTATTTTTAGCGACTTCCTAAAAGGTCTAGAAATGGATTAATATTTCTGCTAAATAAAAGACAGCTATGAAAAGGCACCATTCGGTTTCTATTTGCACTATGTGTAAGGTCAAGTGAGGTGTCACGTAGGAAAAGTGAGGTTAAAGTTGATAAATATAGTCAACTTTTACTGGTGAACATCAGCAGTGTACTTCAGGATCCAAAACGAAAGCTTAATTTAATTAACCTTTGTGAAACACTTGTCAAAAGAATACAAATTTATCTTACATTCATAGATAGTGGATGTTATTATAAAAGTAGGTCAAATTAATGAACACAAAAGTATTCTTAGCGGTGAAAAATATACTAGATTAAAATTTGTAACTTATTATGTAAGAAGTTAAAAATATATTATCAAGTTACAAAGCTGTCAGAGATTGAATGCAAATATGCACGATTAGAAGTACGGAAGAAATTTGGCAAAGAGAAAGCAGCCTTTATACTCGTATTTGTGATGTTTCGAAAAACTATCGGAAAAGCGTGAATGCATTTTGCTTCATCAAGCCTCTTCAAAAGTTGCGGACCCCTAGAAATGCTGGCATGACAGCTAAATAAGACTTGCATCATAATTAAGTATGCCAAAGACGGTACAAATTAGAAAAAAGAGGAAGTTTCAAACACAACTGTGATTTAAAACTAATGTTGATGATAAAGTAGAACTAAAAATATGCCATGAAGGAAATGATTTCCGTAATGTGATTAGCTCTATTCTCCGGAATTATCATTGTTTATCTTATACCCAATGAAATATATCTATTCAATAATTTCAATAAATAAACAGATCTTATTCATTTTTGTGTCACCCGCATGTTGTGTACAAAGCCGTCAGCCACATTTGCAACAACGTGATATGGAAATACATCACAACAAGGAAAGGAGAAATGAAAAACAAATAACGTACAAAAATTTATTTACACACTGATGTATTATAAAGTTATTACATCATTGAGACAAAGTATTATAAGAGACTATAGTGAAATTATATTCATTTTACATTTATTTTAGAGACTACAGTAATCATAAATCTGCTCTTTTAGCACTTATAAAAATGTCATTTATTTTCCACTTGAAATAATTTATTTGTAGAGGTTTTCTTGAAATTATTGACGGAATTTAAGTTATTATGTAGATGATAACAAAATAAGTAATTTTAATTGAAATTACAGCATTACATAAAATCATGATGAATTAGCAAAGAGAAAAAATATTTAAATATTAATACTTAGTATTTAAATTATTTACACAATTGTGGCACCCAATATATACAAATAAATTAATATAACATTTGTCCATTCGTTCCAACTTGTAGTAATATAAAATGGAACTAGCACACATTCCACCAACCAGCAATCTGATTGCCCAAATATACGGCTGAATTTCGGGCGAGAAATTGAAAAACATGGCTCAATTTTCAATTTCTTATTTCATTATCAAAATGTTTATGCTTGCAATTGGCATGCCATATTATATTGCTAGATATTTTTGTTAAATTAGTTTTAAGTATCTGTATGCAATAGAGTGCAGCGGATGCGTGGAGTGACGCGTAAGAATCGCGTTAGGAACTCCCGCATTCGTGGCAGCCTTCATGTCAGTGACATTGCGGATAAATTGCAGGAGTGTCAGCTCCATTGGTACGGCCACGTTTTACGGTAACCGGATGCTTACGTGGGAAACAAATGTCTGGCCATGCCGTCCCCGCCGCGCCCCAGCAGCAAGGGTGGACCGAAAAGTGCTAGCTTGATGGCGTAAAGGATGAGATGCGTGCCAATGGGCTTGTTACTAGGGATGCTGAAGACCGTGCGAAGTGGAGTAGAAAAAGTCGGAAAGCGGACCCCGGACACCGAAACGGAAGTTTGGGTTGCAACCGGGATACATCGCTTAGATGATGATGATGATGATCTGTATGCAATAGAGTGGTTTTCATTAATTTATTCATGAATTTATTTATGAGGTCGAAATTAAAATATTTATGAAGTACCTATTAAGTTTATAAATTGTTTTTTGATTCAATAAATAGATATATTTATTAAACTTACTAAGACAAACTGTATTGTATATTTGTATACCATAAACTGAATATATTATTTTTGAAACTATTCTTCATTTAATCTAATGAATATTTACTCTAATGAGGATTTTTGGAATCAAATATATTGAACTACACTTTTTAACCTATTATCTGTTTTGTTTATGACAAATCGCTAAAACCCATCTAAGATTATCCAGACCGAAAAAACCACACTTAAGAGTAATCTCGGTTGGGTGTCTGTACAAAAAACAAAATACAATATTTATTTAAATACATAGAAAATGCATATGTACAATAGTTGTTTGCAATTATGCTTTTCTGATTTTCGACTTAATTATTACTGCATGTTGGAATTAACTTTACATTAAAGTACTAAATTGCCACTTTCTTCATTGAATTAAATAATTTTGTATAAATTAATTTTTAAAACGAGCGTTCGCATCTTGCCACAGTGTCAGGTCCACAAATGGTAATTGGTCGCATGGCACTATTTGATTCCTGTAAAAACAAGTAGAGATAAATAAAAAATATACAATGTTTTACACTAAAACAATAAATAAAATATACACGCCCTTGAAATTCACAATACATAAATCCTCTAGAATCAATACCCGCCAGATATACTGTATAAATATAAAAATATACTATAAATATACTATAAATCAATAAAAAGTGATAATGAGTATGACGCAGTTGTCTTTTATTAATTGTTATTTTATTTTACGACGTAGTCACTATTCAGGTTTATACACTTTGTATGTCGTTTTTCTAAAGCTATAATTCCCTTTCTATTTTTTTTTTTCTTGATACCTTAAAAAATCGTGTACCGCGGCGACTACTGCGTCATCATCTTTAAATTTATGGCCCCTGAGATGTTCCTTTAACCGCGGAAACAAGTAGAAATTACTAAGAGCTAAGTCCGGTGAACAGCTTCTTGAATATCAGCCATCGCAACTCTGGACTTGTGCGCCCCGCGCATTATCTTTGTGAAACAAAACTACTTTAGCGAGTTTGCCACGCCATTGCTTGCGTATGGAAATACGCAAGCAATGGCGATGAGGAATCACGCAACTTTGTTATTTGTCCTGCAAATAAAGTTCGCATAATAGTGGCTCCATGTTTAAGGTATTCGATCATTGCCACCCCTTGGTTGTCCCAGAAAAAACAGCACATGATCTTACCGGCGGATGGAATTTCTTCGGAGTTAAAAATGACAGTCTCTTCCAAGTCATGGATTGTTTTTCCGTTTCCGGATCATAATGGTGAAGCCATGTTTCGTCTATAGTTATGAATCGAGCCAATATCGGCCAAGATCTTATTGTAACAAACCCAAACAGATTTGTTAAATTCTCAGTCTCGTTTGCGTTTTCAGCGCGCTGACACTTTTATCATACCCAAATGGTTGTGTATAATATTATGGACACTTCCTAAATAAATCTTCATTTATTCTTCTATAATACAAACAGTAACATGACGATCCGTATGTTTTCAACTTTTTTAATCATTTGTTCAGTCACTACCGATGTAGGGCGTCCCGTGCGGAGGAAGTCGTTAATGGAAGGTGTTCCTCGCTTGAACTCGACAGACCAACGCGGAAGAATATGGAGTAGCAAAACCCGTAATGTTGCTCTCAAGTCTAGATTTATCAGCTCCGGAGCTAATATTTTACTACCTCGCGAACTTTAATTTTTAAGAACACGTTCCGACACGACACAAACAAATTACTTCTATTTTAAAAAGCAAAAGAGAATTGATTGTTTTTATTATTATTATTATATCTAATGTCTAGGCTATGCCTGCCAGTATTTTTTTCTTTCCAATGAGAATGTATCACATTATCACTATTTATTGAACATCCCTCGTAGAGTTGTGTTGACGTTTTATTAAAAACTTGCATCGATTCGGTATACCTCATAAAAATCAATAATCGATCGATGCATAAAAAATATCGTAAATCACCTATAGAAATTTAACTAATGTTACTGTTACAGAAGCACACCACACTTGTCCAAGGTGGACTGGTGGGCTACACATACCGGCGATCTCGGTGTGCAGGTTTCCTCACTATGCTTTGACATAGGCGAGAAAAACTGCCTAAGCGGTGCATACTTATCGTGGGATTTGAACCTGGGTCCTCCAAATCCGTCTTCGAGTGTAATAAATACCACTGAGCTACCAGGTACCTTAAATACAAAATGCAATGCGAGTACTTTATAGCTCGGTATAACCTTTTTACTTCGGCCTATATTGTTTTATAAAACGGTTATTAAATCTATTAGCGAATTTTAACGAAAAAAGAAAATATATATATTTTACCCGGGTGAAATTTGTTGAAAGGCTCTTGGCTGCATGCTCTGGACTCCCACGGCATTATCGCACATCAGTCGAGCCATTGATGCGCCCTGGCGGATAGCTTCCAATTGACCTATTTTAATATAGTATATTCAAAAATATTTTATAATAAACTAATATTTTTAATTATAATATAAAATGTTAAAAATTCTTATAAATAAATCAAATGGATCCATGCATTGGGTAAAAGATAATAGGACTAAAAACGGTGTGAATGTTGTGATGACGGATAACAAAAGAGAATCATGGGCGAAGAGGAAGACACGGTTATCATGTACTCTCCGCGGCACGGGCAAAGCCGCGCCCTTGTCATTCACAACTGACGTGACTTGTGGCTTCCGGCTTTGGTTCTGGCTATGGTCAGAAAAGAACCAAGTAAGTAGCCATTATCTCCTTCTGTTTAGCAGATAAATTCGCAAACAAGGCGGTGAAGCGGGAGCGCGAGCAAAGCAACTAATAGAGAAGAAGCTACCTTCCCGGCAACGCAGGCCTATATGTTGGGCCGTGCGCAGCCCCTCGGAAAAGGATCCTCCACCCGCACCATTGCCTCTAGTCTGCACGCGTTCTGTTCCGTCCCCCTCAATCCTGGATTGACACAGGAGAGCGCCGGGCGACGAATTTCTAAACCTCTGGTGCCAACCATGGAATAGGACCGCTCCGACACAAGGAAAGTGCCGCTGCTAGCCTGGGCCACGCAATCGGCAGGCCAAGTTTATCCGTGGGTAAGGTAGTAGGCAATAGAAGGACAATGGGTTTTTAGTGGGTAGTCAGATGTCAACCATCTTTCCCGGAGCCCCACATACCTCCCGGGTTGGAGGCACTCGTCTATCTGAGTTTATCCTCGAATAAAAAAATAACAAAAGAGAATAGAAGGAGAAAGCATGTTGTGTCAAACCCATATAATGTGGTATAAGATCAGGAAGAAGGAGAAGAAATCAAAACATATCAGATTGGGTTATTCAATAAAGTCATGGTAGGTATTTCTTATAGTAGATGATTTCCATAATATATTAAACACATCGTGTAGGTAGAAATACGGTAAATTATAATGATTTTACAGAACATAAGATCAACGTTATTTGACGACCTGGTGTAACGGTTAACGCACTTCGCTTGCGGAGATCACGGGTTCGATTGCCGTCTTGTGTCTAGGTGTTTATGTATAACATGTATTTATTTACAAAAAAAAAGTATATATGTATTAGTTATCTAGTACCCATATCACAAGTGCCACTTAGTTTGGGACTAGATGACGTTGTGTGAATTGTCCCAGTATATGCATTTATTATTTATTTATTAACAACATGTTCATTATTGTTACTGGCTATATTATATGATGTCAGGTGTTCAGTTCGGGTTCTTATCCGTGCAGGAGCGGAGAAAGAATACTGTCCTCTGCGACTGGGGTCAGTCGTAAAAGGCGACAAAACAACCCACCCTAACTACTTGGTAGGGGCCCAAGCCCGTCTGGGTGGCGACCACCTTTGGTCTTAAGTATGCCCCCATAATAACTTTGTGTTGTGTTATATTAGTGACCCAAGTTCCTGTACGCTTATGGGACAGCAGCGGGTTCGTGATACTACTGGTGTTGCAACACCCATAGGCAACGGGAACTTCCAAATTCTAAGTGGGCCATCAGCTTGTCTGCTGTCCTACAGCAATTATAAAAAAAGGTGTGACAAGATTTAGATATAAGTTTACACAAGTGTTTATACCTAGTCAGGTCATAAGTATTGTCACACAGTAAAAACTTTTCTTTTAGAATGCTGGCCACAAAAAAGTTTATTGAATTCGAATTTCGAATTGTTCATGAAAATAAAAATGTATACTTTTAGAATTTTACTCATTTTTAAATATGGAGTGGACGCTTAAAGAAGACCGTGTTGCAGTTATTGCGTTGCATCGTTGCGGTTACGCGCCAATTCAAATTTTTAACATACTGAAAAATTTGAATATAACCAAAAGATTCGTTTATCGTACAATCAAACGATACAATGAAGACTCTAGTGTAGATGACAGGTCAAGAAGTGGTCGCCCTCGGTCTGTTAGGACTCCAGCAGTGATAAAAGCTGTGAAGGCACGAATTCAAAGAAATCCCAAACGTAAGCAGAAACGGTTGGCCCTTCAGATGGGGTTAAGCAGAACCACCGTGAAAAGGGTGTTAAATGAAGACTTAGGGCTTCGGGCATATCGAAGAAAAACAGGACATCGTTTGAATGCTCGTCTAATGGACCTGAGACTGAAGAGATGCCGCGCTTTGTTGAAGCGGTACGCGGGAAAAAAACATCGGGAAATTCTTTTTTCGGATGAAAAAATGTTTACCGTAGAAGAGAGCTACAACAAACAAAATGATAAGGTGTACGCACACAGTAGTGAAGAAGCGAGCAACCGTATTCCGCGTGTCCAACGAGGTCATTTTCCATCCTCGCTCATGGTATGGTTGGGAGTTTCTTATTGGGGCTTAACAGAGGTACATTTTTGTGAGAAAGGTGTAAAAACGAATGCTGTTGTGTATCAAAATACAGTCCTGACGAACCTTGTGGAACCTGTTTCTCATACCATGTTCAATAACAGGCACTGGGTATTCCAACAAGATTCGGCGCCAGCTCATAGAGCGAAGAGCACACAAGACTGGCTGGCGGCGCGTGAAATCGACTTCATCCGGCACGAAGACTGGCCCTCCTCCAGTCCAGATTTGAATCCGTTAGATTACAAGATATGGCAACACTTGGAGGAAAAGGCGTGCTCAAAGCCTCATCCCAATTTGGAGTCACTCAAGACATCCTTGATTAAGGCAGCCGCCGATATTGACATGGACCTCGTTCGTGCTGCGATAGACGACTGGCCGCGCAGATTGAAGACTTGTATTCAAAATCACGGAGGTCATTTTGAATAAACTTTAATGTCATAAGAATCTATGTTTTGTTAAGTTCATTTTGGTATATGAATGGTTACATAATGAATAAACTTGTTACAATTATTTTACATTAAACATGTGACAGAATTTATGACCTGACTAGGTATACCAGAAATTGATGTTGAAGGAAAAATTCACATAATAATATAATATACTAGCTGTACCCTGCGCGCGTTGCTACGCTACTTACTAAAATAAATTTGAAGGAAAGACATTACACAAATATTGAATTTATTTGAAGTCATTTTACTGGTTATGTTCATGTCGAAAAAATTGTGACATGGCAGCGTTTCGTTTCAATTCGATATTTATTGAAGTGCTGTGGGATACACAATATTTCTTGTTTTTCCATCTGATGTGTAAACTAATAAATCAGAAGGTTTAACGATGCGTGAGCGGGCCACATAGAGCTGCCCATGTGAGAAACATGCATTCTCCAAATTTAATCCACAGACTTGCAACGATTGTCCTTGTACTTTGTTGATAGTTATTGTGGAAGCAAGTCGTACCGAGAACTGCAAACGTTTGAATTCGAATGGCATATCTGTCGGGATCATTGAGATACGTGGTAACAGTACATCTTCACTAATATTTTATTATCGAATCAAGCTGGCAATGATAAATATGTTCGTAATATAAAGGAAATAATTTTTATACAAAAATGCAAAACTTTTTCGATACATCCATAATATTAAAACATGGATTTTAATTTCACAATTTACATAAATTCTTTCGTTCAACTGTCACAGCAATAAATGAAATTCATTGGAATGATAGTGGTGCCATCTGTCAAAGATTGGTCGTATCAGAAACCTTTGTGGGCTCATGCACAACACTTTGCTGAAGATCATGACATGATCAAATGCATAGTTTACGATTCTATAAAGGACATACAGACAAACATTCATTTTTATAGATATAGAATACGACATAATAATACTTCACATAAAGTACGACAGTGCAAAGTACAATTTTGATATTGCAACAGCCGCTTATCAGCAAAACTGACATCATGGCCAAGAAACACTAAATACTTTGGGTAAGTGTAATGTACCTCTAAAAATTCTCGATAATGTCAGCGCATCATTATCCAATTATTCATAAACTCTACAAAAGAATAGAATTATAAAAGTTTTTGATACTTCTGAAATAGTATTTTTGTATTCTATTTAAGAAGAAAATTAACTATTGCAATGTCTTTCTTTTAAAATAATACTACCATGTGGTATGAGTACATACTTGGAGTAAAAGCTGTATCAGGATCAGCTCCATTTTCATAAAAGTATCGGTCACCTACACGCGTTCTGTAGAACTGCTCTGTTAAAATGCATAAGAACGTGGGCCCGGCTTGAGCACCTGGGACATTATTTTCTAGAGAACCCGCCACAACCAAATCCACATCATCTGCTGTATCGTAGAGGCCTTTTAAAATGTTTACATTCTGAAAAAAAAAAAGAAGTGTTTATTATATATGTAAAGGGAGTATTTATGAAATATTCATTACAAAGTTATTTAAGTTAACCAACAAGTATAATATTGTAATTATTTCACATCAGGATCAAAGCGGCGCGAACGATGAAGAGGACAGAGTGGACCAAACATCCGCCGTATGACTTGCGTGGCGCGAACACAGCTACGCCCTCGTTGCCCTCACCGGACGCACCATATCTCTCCCGGCCATGGTTTTGGTCATGGTCGGGAGTGGACTCCAAAGCATCGCTGTCATCTCCTTCTGCGAGGCAATTATGTCTGTGAAGGAGGCGGTGGGTTGGGAACGGGAGCAAAGAAACCAGCCAACGCAGTCTTAGGTGACGGTGTCGGAGGGTATCAAACGATCTCCCTAGATAGCGGCTGCGGGCGGCCCCCGGTAATTTGATTTTGGTAAAGATAACCTTAAAAATAAGTTAACTTTTTGAGTTATTCATTCATAACATCAATATTTAACATATATTAACAATATGACCCACGGGGGTAGATGAGTACCCAAAAAAAAAAATTGTTTAAAAGGTTCCTATTCGGTCCTTAAATACTGCCACAAGAAAAAATTGTTATAGAATAAAAATATAAAAATTATGGTTAAAAAATGATTTCTTATTTAATCAATATAAGCATTAAATTAGGGTGACAGTAACATATCATCTACTCAGAATGCATCCTCTCTTCCATTTTTATACAATGTCTTGATCAGTCATCAATGGCGGCGCGCACCATATTTATGTCTATATCCGCCACTTCTTTTGTCTGAAATATCTTAATGCTCTCTAGATTTTTATTTATTTCCTTCAAAACTTGTAATACATTGTAATCCAAAGGATTAAAATCTAGGCTGGAGGAAGGCAAATACTCCTACTTGATAAGGTTGAAATTTAACTCTCGAACTAAGAATGCGTTATTTTTGTCTTTTGGTTCGGACCAAAATCTTAGTAAAATAACTTCGGCTGCCCTTGGACGAAAGTCTGAGACATATACGATGCTATCCAAAATCGTCTCTTAGAAATACTTCGGCACTAGTTTTAATACCTTTATTATAAAATTGTAGTGCCAAAGTAAGAGATTCCTACCCAAATCATCACAGATAAATAATTAGTGGCCTTGTCACGCCCGTGATAAACTTTGCCAACTTTCTCTGAGCTTTTGGCATAAACGTTGCCTTTCAATTTGTTGAAAGTTCCTTCAATGTCAAAAATATTTTATCTGTAAACAAAATGTTCCTCTGCTGGTTTTTACAGCATCGTTATGATAATGCCTGTCATCTTTTTACTCTCATCAGTTTTCGTCGATCATTTAGAAATGGCTGTTTTTTATTTTGCAAGAGCGTGATCTAAGATCAATTTTAAACACTATTTTTCCAGTTTTTGTGCTCAGTCACGTATGAAGAGCTATCAACTTCTTGCGGACAGGATTTCTGGCGATTAGCGCCTTAATAGCTTTGATCATGAAGTAATGAAGTTGACCGCTTTATTTCCTGTCATCGACACTTCTGGCTTCATGTTTTGATGCTCCATACTATTAAGAGGTATTGCTGGTGCGATATATTTGTATGCCGTGTGTATCGGCATGACATTTATGTTTCACGCTTTAAAATCGTGGTTGTGTCCACAAAGATATAATACCGTTGCTGCTTCGCGACCCTCTTTAGCCGCCATTTCATTTTTGAAAATGAACGAAACACTAACACTTTAACTTGAAAAATATTTGAAAATTGAGCACGTTAAAAAATTCTAATAATAACAATAAATAAATATATTGAGATAATTCACACAGCGCCACCTAGTCCCAAAGTAGGTTGCTATACAACTGTTTTACAACATGTATACTTTTATTTTCTAAATAAATACCTAGTATACATAAACACCCAGACGCAAATAGGAATCGAACCCGTAGCATCCACAAGCGTACTGAAGTGCGTTAGCCGTTAGCCACGAAGGTCGACAGATTCCAAATTAATAGTTTAGTAACACGGCACTGACATTATTTAAGGACCGATTAGGTACAATTGTAAATATCAAACTACTGAAAATTTTAATAAGTGCAATGACATGTTGAAGGTATTGGTAATTCACCACCATCCTACTAAAATGCAAATTTTATTCAAAGCGTCTCGCCATTGTTTTTAATGTAAATTACCTGATTGGAATACGTTTATATTTGTTTTGATTGTATTTATTATAATACTACAAAAGCATAAATTCATTCATTTGGTTATTTGACTGTGTATAAAAATATAATCTTATTAAAATTAGCAATCAAAATTTAAAATTGAATATAAAGGTTCTAAGGTTTCAAATAGAATCCGTGAAAACTTTAACAAACAAACGCCTTATAAAAGCAATGTGACAATTTTATTTTCTATCAATAATATTGTAATGCAATGGCTACTTTATCTGTTGGCATAATACCCATTCAATAAAAAATATAAACCAATTTACTCGCTGCATGTGATGATAATACTTCTTAGTTTTAATATTATAAACTATTTATTTCTTAAAATTCGTGTTCGTGAATCAGGAGTGAGCGAAACTCTACCCCATGTTATATTTGAGTGACCAATTTTCGCTCGGCTTAGACATGAAGCCAGTAGTTGTCTTGGTATTGATGTGAAATTGAGCAATGTAGGAATACTGATGCATTTTGTACAAAAATTGTTTGTTGTAAATTCTAATAATAAGTAAGAAATAATGTTAGAATATATATAGTAAGTATATATAAATATAATATTCAGTTATAGTATATAAGTAAACGTGTGAAGTAAGCCCATAGTATTAAGCATTATAAATAAGTAACTAACACACTCGCAGATCTCTCAGTCTAACGAGACCCGGTTCGTACCGGGAGGAGAGAAATATAATCATAAAATAGTATTCTTCCTTCTTGAGGCAAAATTGATCAAAAATTCTGTAATTATCTTTCGTTATGTTAGTAATAAAGTTTAATTTAAAAAAATTACATTTATGTTTCTCAAGGCACTTAAAATACTTTTTTGTTAAAGAAATAATTTTTGTGTTGCGCTTAATAATCAATACGCTTAAAAGTGAAAGTATACCTTTGATTTTTAAGCGTATATAAAAAGTTCAAAGACGACTTTAATGATAGCTTAAACCCTAAATTGCGATATCTCCATATAAAGTCATGAATAAAATGATATCCCCCAAAATCCGCTTTCACTGAAGATAACATCATTGCTGTGAGACAACTAATTCTCAAAGATCGTCATGTGATGTATCGAGAGATAGAGGCTCTATTAGGCATCTCAGGGACAACCATTCAGAGGATCTTGCATGAAGTGCTTGGTGTGAGAAACCTAGTTTGCCGTTGGATACCGCATCTGCTTTCCGACGTTCACACGGCGGCTTGCGTCAGATGGTGCAAGAAAACTCTGCAAAGGTTCAACCGAGGAGAGTCAAATCACGTCTACGACATCATTAGTGGTGACTAATCTTGGATCTATGCCTACGATCCTGATTCCAAACAACAATCTATAATCTGCCGACTAATAAGCTGACTAAAGTTGTTCGTTCTCGAAGCACTTCAAAGAAGATGGTGGCCACGTTCGTTGGAAAAACCGGTCATGTTGCGACTATTGCACTTGAAAATCGTAGAACGGTTAACGCAGAGTGGTATACCACAGTTTGTTTACCACAAGTCATCGCCGAACTTCGAAAATCTAACACAAAGCGACGCATCATCCTACACCACGACAGCACAAGCTCACACAGCACTCGTCAAACGATTGAGTATTTGAAGCAGGAAAAAGTAGAAATTCTTGACCATCCTCCATACAGTCCTGACCTAAGCCCTAACGATTTCTTTACATTTCCTAAAATTAAGAAAGTCTTCGTGGTCAAAGATTCCAGTCCGGTGAAGAAGCAGTCGACACTTTCAAGTCAGCGATTTTGAACAACCCCACTTTAGAATGGAATAAATGTTATAATAACTATGTAGTTTGAGTGAATGGAAAAGTGTATTAAGCTACGTGGTGAATACTTTGAAAAACAATAAAATATACTATAAGGTTCTAGTTGTATTTTTTTTTCTTCAAACGACAAAACTTAAAAGGCATGCTCGTAAAACATAAATATATGCTGTTGAAATCTTTTTTATAGGACTATTTAAGATAAAAATTTTCATTATACATTACATACGTGTAACTTTAACGGTTTTTACAGCGCACGCCAGAATAGCTTGCAGATGGTAGAATTATTTCCTACTTGCTTATTGTTATACACTTATTGTTATATTGTGAACAATTCACCCAATATATTTATAAATTATAGCCTATGTATTATTTTGATGTACGAACTATATTACTGTAAGGTTGCATTAAAATCCATTCAGTAGTTTTTGCGTAAAAGAGTAAAATACATCCATACAGACAAACTTTCGCGTTTTTAATATTAGTATGAAATTATGAATTTGAAAGATTTAATTGGTAATGCTTATTGGAAACATTTTGGCCGAAAGCGATCTGGAATCAATATATATTATTTATAGTTTTCATGTTTTTGTAACATAATAATGTAATAAATTTTATAACGTAATTGAATCTTAAAGTTGTCTTATTTTACGGCCGTTGTGTGAGTTAACACTAGGTATTATTAATTTTTATTATAAATATTAATTTAAAATATACGATTCCAGACACCACCTATCACAAATATTACCTTATTATCTCTTAATCTAGCTCTATTATCAGCACCTTAATAATGTACCTTAGATGAGATGAAATCTTGCATATCATCGAACGTGTATGGTATAGGGAGACCGCAAGCAGCCCTAGTCGATGCGTAACTTCCCAAGCCGTGGTCACGACCTCTTTGGATGTCGGTAGCTCGTAAGTCTCCTCCAAATGTGTTGTTTCGCCTGTAGACACAAATTAAAGTTACTTCCATAAATGAAGATGAAATTTCATGTTATTGTAATATAACATGATATCATTTGAAATTATCTCTAAACTGATTAGTCGTTTAAAATCATATAGATCTGAGACAATATGTAGTGATAAATTTTATGTCTTGGTAGGAATAACTTTGAGAACCGCTTGGAAGATGTGTTGGCTTTTTCTGAAAGGGTCACAGCCCGCACACAGAGCCGTAATTTATGAAATCTCTCAACGGTCGTAATGTTACGTTATTAGGTTAAATTAATTTTCTTCATAATTACATACATAGTTACATGAAGTTTACAGTTTAAGAGTTAAGTTTGAGAATTTAACTTTTACATAAATGAATGAAAACATAATTTAGGCAGTTTTTATCAATACCGAATGTTTCATTAAACTCCACTCATAGATAACAAATGTAAAATCTACAAAACATATAAAGCTACAAAGCTATTTTATTTAAGCGAACCAGGTTGCTCGATTGAGCTTCACTAGAAATTGTCTTGTGGAATGCATGCCATGGCGATTACATGCCGTAATCGCTACAAGGGGAGGTCATACTTCTTATAAATTTTTATTTTTTAATGTCTACTTTTAATAAAATACCATAAAAATACTCGTAGTCTTAATTTCATTATACCCATAAAAATTATCATTTTAATTGGGATCTCTGTTTACTTGAACTAAAACACCGATTAATGACATACTAAAAACAGTAATATCATCCATAGAAAAGCCAATGATTGTAAGGTGCCCTTTTTTTTACAAAGGACTGTATATACCCCAATTTCTAGTTTGCGGGTTAAAAATATATGTTTGTAGTTCTAGAGTTAAGTGGATATTGAGCCAGTCTACTGTTCTGCAGCAATAAAAAAACTTAATTAGATTAATACCTAATTCAATGTATCATGGCTCATATTGTTTTATATGCCATTGGCATTGCAAACACCCATAAACGATATATATATATATATATATATATATATATATATATATATATATATATATATATATATATATATATATATATATATATATATATATATATTCGCAAAAAAAGTTACTTATTTAAAGCCTCTCCTTCTAATTGTTAGTGGCTGAATCATGCAGGGCTTTTATTTGCGAGACCGGTTACACTATAAAATAGTTCAATCCCAAATTTTTTTTAACATAAAAATACAAAAACTCACTTGAACAAAAACTGTGTGATTTCAGTGTCCCAGAATTGATCGCTAAAGTCCTGTTCTTGTGTTGTGAGACCTCTGGCTAAGTTATTGAAAGCATCATTTACTTCTAGTAACAATGGTCTGTTAAACCAATCACTCATGCGCACAGCTCCAACCAATCTTCGATTTTCAGTTATCATCCTGAAAATATTAATGTTGTCACAATTATCACCATTCTAAATTATTATTTTTTTCCATAGCTGTCACTGACCTCCTGCATATAAAATACAAATTAATGTGTGAATAAAACAAAATCTGTTAATATAATGCCAAGGAAAGATCCAAATAGCTTTGTAGAGCGATCATAGATGACTGTTGTGCCAAGTACTAACTATACAAACTAACAACGAATCAATCAAAATAAAATAAATATTGAACGTCCGTTGTTTTTCAAGTGATTAATTTGTTTGAAATTACTGTTAATAAGTATTTCAATGTTGAAGAAAAACTCGCACAGCATAATTATGTACATAAGCCATATAAATAATAAGAATAATTCAATGAGGAATATTTTAAGTACGAGTAAATACTTCAATCGTATATTATACTGTTTGTTATATTATACTTATATTATACTATATGTGCTGAAAGTATAAAATTCCCTTTGTCTCATTTAGATGTGCTTAATTAATATGTCGCTTAATTAATAGATATCCTTCCACGAACAAGATTCGTGAATTAATATTCTAAGTCCTGAAATTTTACTACGTCTAGAAATCCTCTTAACAGTATATGAGTTTTTAATATTCAGTTTATTAAATTGAAATCTTTAGGAATTTTTATTAAGTAACTTTAAATTATATGTTACACTAGCTGCTAAAATTTCTGAAACTGATCATTTTTAGCTAAAACTATTTTTTTTTTTCTAAAATAAAAGTAGCCTAAGTTACTCCTTGTTACATCAGCTATCTGCCAGTGAAAGTCCTGTCAAAATCGGTCCAGCCATTTCAGTGATTAGCCAGAACAAACAGACAGACAGACAAAAATTGTTAAAAATATTGTTTTGGTATATGTACCGTGTATGTATATATCCGAATGCACTTAGTAAAAAGCGGTTATTTTGATATTACAAACAGACACTCCAATTTTATTAATTTGTATAGATTATTGTACGATTAAAAAAAATTCTTCATCTTATTTTCCCTGACTATCTTATTTTCTAATGATCAAGTCTGGGTTTGGCAATGCTGCCCTAACGAAAGTAGGGCAGAATTGAAGAAGAAGAAGCCATTGAAAACGGATCCTTTTTTGCGGCATTTAAAGTTAAAACGTATTCTAGGCGGACACTAGAAAGACTATTTTTAAAAAAATACCTAAAAGTTGTTTAAATCCACCTTAGCTCGAGAGTTGTTCTTACTTTACGTCGCGTTTTTATTATTTAAACTAATATAATAATGGAAATAAACAGTATAAAATACTTCAAATATCCTCGAATCAAGGTATGGAAATGCCTGAAGGCAGCTGTGGCATGTTCGTCAAGAACTGATGGGTCCACGTTGGGATTGTAGTCATTGATATAACCATGAGCTCTTGGATAAATGAGTTTATTTTTCACCATGTTCTCGAAACCTGCAAGAAAATCGTTTCTTTTAAAAGGATAATTAAAACTAAATAATGAACTAAATATTATACAAACAAAACTTTCTCGAGTAAGATTTATTTTTTTAATATTACCCTATAAAATCATTAGTCATTAGTCAAAAAAAGTTCTGGAATAAGGCATTTCGTAAAGTTTCCATCAGAAAATATGTACCCACAAAGTTTCATTCCTATAAATTCGCGTTAATCTTTCATATCAATAACTATAGATTTAGTATTTAATTGCGCCATAAGATCTATTTGATCCACCTTATATAATAGATTTAAAAGTAGCTATTAAAACTACATTTTACGGGCATAAAACGGTTGTTTACTCATTGTTGAAATTTCAGCTACGCGGGGGGTTTTCATGAAAAAACAAAAAATAACAATGATAATATCCGTAAAAATCAATAAAGTATTATTTTAAACTAGATACTATTATTTTTTTAATTCGTAATTATGGAGTAGATATAGTTACATCCAAGAGAACATCCACATCGGCAAGTATGGCATGTAGTCTGTTTCCGCTACAGAGATTCCAGAGCTCAACAGTGGAGTGGCACTGCTTTGATGGTACAAATTTATGTTGACATTTACAAGGATGTAATAAATTATACTACCTAGCAATATAGGCAGATATTCGTAATAATTGATGTGTTGTATTTCAGCAATGTGAATTCTTCGCGCTTCCTGGAACAGGGTTTCGTCATTCCAGTGTGGATTTAAGTTACGAAGTCCGTCCGCAATACGATTGTGTTCCCTTAGTAATATAATCTGCAGGACCGTTAGTTGTGGATTTTGGTTCACCCGAATGTCACCTGTTCAAATTCAAATATTCTTTATTTTCATAAACACGATCTAAATGATGTCTGTTGGAGATAAATTTATCGTGTAGATCATAATGTAAGTGCAATAAATATATAAATGCATATATTGAGAGATTACACAGGACCGACTAGATGGTAAGAAAGTAACATAGCACTTGTGTTTTGGGTAGAAAATGAATATACTACATATATGTATACTTTTTGTAAATAAATACATATTATACATCAACATCTTAACTCCGGACGGTAATCAAACCCGTGATCTCAGAAAGCGTACCGATAGACGCCAACCATTATGCCACGCACATCTTCAAACATGAAGAGAAATATATAACAGTTTTGATGGTTTAGTAATAATATAATAATTGTAGTGTTACAATTATCATTTCTACCTACTTTCAAGTTATTACCCTAGAACTTGTCTACAGGTAAATAAAAGGTTTTATAAAAGTACTTTTAAAAATATTTCAACAGTTTGTTTTTATGAGGACTATTCTGTACATAAATAAAACCTTAAATAATTATCAAAAGCGTTTTTTTCTGAAGCTTTAGTTTTGATTACTTTTTACGCAAAAGAGGCTTAAGAAATTAAATTTAATAACTATAGCTAAACATGGCTTATACAGGAGTAACCCTCTAGGAACGCTATTAGACAATATTTTTCCTAAGGACCGAGACCAGGTCGCATACAAAATTTAAATAAAAATTTAATTTAAGAAGCATGTATTCGTGTAATCTGCATTATGTAAAAATATTTGCATTACTGAGTCAAGAAGAGTAATTTTTATTGATTATATTACTTTTTTACCAGAAACAGTAACAGAAAAATATAAAAAATTTACCAGCCAGATAACAGGGTTCGTTGGGAGACTGCGCGGATTCACAAGTAAGGGTGATGTTAGGATCCTGTGGTGGCCATTCGCGGCCTCCTCTTAAAACCGTCAACAGCCTGCCACCTCTGCCAGCACGAAGTGGGGTAGCCTGAATAGCACTGCTACCGTATACTAAAGATAGGTCCATGAACGCGGTCACTGTTGTAATCTGTATTTGAAATTACGAGGGTTATACACAATGTTGCATGATTTTTTAAAGCCTAGAAGCAAGCATGTAGCATGATAGGAACTCCGCCGCTTCTATAAACATCTATCTTTTTTATTGTTATGGATCAGAAAGACTGATGTCCCATTTAATAGTATGCAGTCACCGTCGCTCACTCATAACGTTCAGGATGCCAGGGGTACCGCAAACACACTGCCGTCCAGGTTTTGGAACCTGGGTCACTTATGCTAAAATACAGCACAAGGCTATTAAGGCAGTATATATAGAGATCTAAGGTGATAGTCATCCAGTGGGGGCTTGGTACCTTACCATCTAGCTGGGGTGGTTTTGTCACCTCTTACGATGTCCCCCGGCTGCAGATCAATATTTTTACTCCGCCCCGTACGGATTATTATCCAAGTTTTGGGTAATAAAGGGAATAAAGACTGCACGTATAGATAGGAGATAAGTATGAAAAGGTTAAATTTTTTTTATTGCTGAGGAATAGCGGACAGGGTAAAGGCCCACTTAATAGCAGTTACCGTCGCCTGTGGATGTTTGCGACCCTGAGGCCACCGTGAACACACTACTGTCTCATAGGGGTACAGGAACTTGGGTCACTAGTACTAATGAACACAACATAAGGTTATTATGGCGGCATACTTTTAAACTACGTGGCTGCCATCCAGATTTCGGTGGGGGCAAACGTCTCTAATAAAGTGTCTTGCTTCTTTTAATCAATGTTATCTTCTATGTGCTTAGATTATAATATGTCAAGACGTAAGCCACCTTCTCTTGAAATTTGGCCGCTATAAAGCAACCTGGGCTGTTTCATGGATATACTTTCATATGCCATAACTGAACAAAGAAATAGTTTTTGAAATGCTGTCTTCACCAGTTTTGATAGACGCATTTTTATAATTTTTTATTAAATTACCTGACATAATATCTAGTTATGTGAGAATCACTCTAAGAGTTATAACAGGTTTAGAGAAAACATGAAGATTTAATGCCCCTAAAATAAAGATTCAAAGGAAACAATCTGGTTGCATTCAGCTTCTCCTTCTGCTATTTAGTCACAGTCCTTTCATGACGTTCATTTCAATTTATTTTGCATTAAGACAAGGATATGCAATATTTTATTAAAAACCATTATAAATGAAGATAGATTAATGATTTCTAATTTGACAAGCCATTATATAATTTTCAAAATCCTTATACGTTATAAAAATAGCATATACTTTCTATAAAATACGTTTGAAAAACAAAACATACAAGTTTCTCTAGTCGTCAACTAACAAAAGAAAAATAATTGAATAAAATCAAAGCGTTCCTAGCATACTCATATCAGCAAAGTCAGAAATTCGATATGTGCTTACAAAAGCGGAAAAACTCCATCAATAATATTTATTATTTGCGCAACAAAAGAAACACGATTCCTGTACACAGTATTCATAAGACTTGTGACCCAAATTAGTATTAGATAAACAAACGGGCGAAGCATGCAAGCTTTATTAGAAAACAAGAAAATTATAATTAACCTTAGCTAAAAGCTAATTCTGTGTTCTTAAAATCCACTTCAAATAAAACAAATAGCTTCCATTACTAGGATGGCATTAGTAATAAATGTAATATTTTAATTACGATTGTAAGCTAAGGACATCAGTCTAAATTGTCTAGACTAACTACTACACTATTGCTATCTATACTGTAGTATATTTATATATATATATATATATATATATATATATATATATATATATATATATATATAGGTATATATATATATATATATATATATATATATATATATATATATATATATATATATATATATATATATATATATATATATATATTTAAAATGGATCCGAAATAAAATGCTTACTTGGTATTATTTGTATAAAATTGAACATTAGGAAAGTTTTTTTTAAATACTAAAATGGTATCAAACAGTTAATATATGGTTAAATAAACATTACCGGTTCAGCAGCAGTCCCAGGTACGGTACAGCCTCGATCCCTTGTAGTTCCTGTCCTCACGAAGTTCATGCACTGTGTACCCTGTTTAGCGTGTATAGGGTCGTTGGGTGGTATGAGAATTGGTGCACAGCTCGGGTTTAGGGCAGCATCCGGAGATAATTGGCCGTTGTCGTCGCAGCAAACTAACAAATCTTTGTCTGCGAGAAAAATTTAATATTTAAACTCGCAATTCAGGAGCAAAGGGCATTTGTCAAGGCAATGTATTTTTAAGTTTGCGCAACACATTGTACCTTTTGCAACGTTAAATCTTTAGTGTTGTGTGTATACCAGAATAAACTCTTCCACTCTCCTTTGCTGGTCGTCATATCGACCTCATTATAGCCGTCATATCAAATTCATTCACGCCTTTTTTCATTATATCATCTTTTACACAACCCATTAAACTTTTCTTTGGCCTACCCCTCCTTCAGTATTCACTCACATTTCTAGCTTTCCCTGTGATTGGTATTCTTTCTTTTGCCTGGACTTCTCAGTAGTCTACAGAAATCATAGTAGGGTTTTGGGAGACAAAAAGGCAAAAATTAATGTTTTTCTTTGTTAACACACATCTGTAAGTAGCTTAGAATTGCTATTAGAATGAGTTCATCATCTCTGAATAAAAAAATGGATTAAATACAAGCGGCTGTATTTCATCCATTTTGTTGTGCATTTTTATAGCTGGAGTTCAGCAAGCAGGCAAATGGTCCGTCTAATAGCAACTGGTCACCGTCGTCTATGGAATTTTGAAAAAATGCCGGTATCGGTACCGGTTTTTTTATAATGCCTATATTGAAAAACCCCATTTCGTAATTCGATCGTAAAAGTCACAAATCTGAAGTGTATGTAACATGAACTTTCTGAAGAACCGTTCTCATAGCTAAGAGGAAAATAAGGAGGAAAAGAAAGAAATGGGAATAAACGCTAAGCCGATAGTCATGGTCTGACAAAGACATGGTAGACAAAGAGTGAAAGTATCACTGAAAAATATCGACACTAAAAAGCTCTATGATAGTAGAGCAGAGAGACAGGTTGGTAAGCAGATAGATAGGTATGCTATCATGTCCGTGCAAGGACAGAGTAAGAATACTGACCCCTAAAGCCAGCAAAACAACCCTAGCTAGTTGGCCTCAAGCCTGTCTAGATAACAACCACCTCTGATCTATAACAACCTTGTGTCATTTTCCAGCATTAGTGGCTCAAGTTCCAATACCTCTTCGGGAACAGTGGCATGTTAACGGTGCCCCTGGCATTATAAAAACTCATGGGCAATGATAACTGCTTACTATTAAGTGGGCTGTCAGCCTATCTTCTTCAGCAATAAAAAATACCCGGAGCTTTGAAATGTAAGCTTTTGAAGCTTTTACAACTTATACAACCGACATAAAACACTTGAAAAAAGAAGAAACTTTTTGATAAGGTTTTAAAAATTAATACTGTTTAAGCGAGCTGTTGAGTCCTAAATAACCAACAATGCAGGGGCGTTTTTATCCGAGCGGGGGCGAAGAAAGAATATTAACCTCTGCGGCCGGGGTCGCCCTGTCGTAACAGGCAACAAAATAACCCACCTTAGCTACAAGGCAGGATGGATGGCGACCCCCTTTGATCTTAAGTATGCCGCCATAATAACCTTGTGTTGTGTTCTGGCATTAGTGATCCAAGTTCCTGTACCCTTATGGCACAGCAGCGTGTCCGCGATGCCACTGGCGTTGCAAACACCCATAGGCGATGGTAACTGCTAAATTCTAAGTAGGCCGTCAGCCTGACTGCTGTCCGACAGCAATAAAAAAAACAGCTTCTCGGCAAATAGACCGATCACGTAGACTGGCTGACAAGGTTTGATGAAGAACGGGCTGAGATATGGACTGCAAGCCAGATGCGGCTTACCTGGCAGTAAAATAAAAATGTATGAGGTCGAACCTAATCTAACAAAAAAAATTGTAGCAGAGAAAGCTGAAAGAACTACTCTAAAACATTGTAAGAGTTTGAAAAGAACCGTTTCCTTTTTTCTAATTTTCTCTTCAAATGAAGATTTAGATTTTTCGTACAGTTAAATAACAGTAATTCAAAAACAAAATAATTCAAAAGTTTATGCATAAAGCCAAATTTCAGTGTAATAAATTACATAACCTGCCATGAACATCGTTATGGTTTTGAAAATTACAAGGTATTGGGGTTATTTTTGATTAAATTAGAAAATTATATTCTATTAAAATTAAATTATGAAATGTACAATATATTGTAAATTATTTAAAATTAGTGATTTCGACGTAAACATTATATTTTAGGATTTATAATAAAATGTTTTAAAGTGTACAATCTTAAGAATGCTTCAGGGGTGCATGGGACCTTTTTTTTGGTCTCGGGGAAAAACCTCTCTTGACGGGTTCCCCCGGCCCGGGGGGACCGAGGGATATGTGGGACTCCGGGAAAGATGTTTGGCCATCCGACTACCCACTAAAAAACCCCGCTGTTCTTCTATCGCCTACGCCCGGGCCCACGGATATATGGCCTGCCGATCTCGTGGCCCGGGCCGGCGCCGGCCCGCCCTTTGTCTTGAGGCGGGCCCCTTCTAAAGTGTTGGCGCCAGGGGGTCAGGGTTTCGTCCCCCCGGCGCTCTCCTAACAACTCTAGGAGTTGAGGGGGGCCGCGGAACAGCACGCAGCCCTCACCCTCGCGGCAAAAGTGCGGGCGGCGGATCCTCCCCCGAGGGGCCGCCCGCGGCCGCATTTTACGGTGGCCGGAGGTCGTTACTTGCCCTCCGGCGCCGCCGACGTGGCCTGCGTTGGCGGGAGGGGAGTGTGGTGGTCGACTCCCGCTCCCGCTCCGCCGCCTCCTTTGCGGACATGACTGCCTCGCAGAAGGAGGCGACGGCCGTCCATCCAGGATTGCCCCCGACCATGGACAGAACCAAGGCCGGGAGCGACAGGTCCACGCCGATTTGGGCGACGAGGGCGCGGCGCTCCTCGCGCCACGCAGGGCACACGGCGACAGTGTGGTCAACCGTGTCCTCCTCGTCGCCCGCGCCACAGTGGTGGCACCCCGACGTCATCTCCCGCCCTATGCGACACAGGTACCTCCCGAAGCAACCGTGCCCCGAGAGGACCTGCGTCAGGCGGAAAGTCAGGGCACCGTGGCGCCTTTCCAACCATTCGGCCAGGACGGGCCTCACCGCTTCGATGGTGGCGAGGCCCGCACTGAGGTGCGCGAGGCGCTCCTTCCACTCCACCATGAGCACCTCATCGCGCAGCTCCGCCCGCTTTACCTCAACTTCGCGAGGTGCAGGGCGAGAGCCACGCTCGGCCGCGTCCCGGCGCCACTGGTATAACAGCGCCAGGACTCGGGCCTCGAGGTCCCATGGTGGGAGGGGTGCATGGGACCTATCAAAAATGATGATGCCCGAGTCAACCTAAACTGTCAGCTGGTGTACCGTGTAGCTTGATTAACAATAATGTTTTCCCAATGTTTTCCTATCAGGATTGAAGGGTCAGACTACATTCCATTCTAATTTAGCCAATGACTAATCTAATTTAGTAAAGACCCAATGAGCCAATATATCCCATATTTTTCCTAACATTGATTATATCTTACGACTTCTGTGGCACAACGGCTAAAAGTCATATTACACTTGGCTAAATTTAGTCGACTGAATTCAGTGATGTATAATAGCATTTAGTAAGTTAACATACTAAATTCAGAAGCAAGGATGGTTTCTGAATGACTAAATCATTTAGAAGCCTAATTAGAAACGCATTTAGGAAGGTGTAATCGCATTTAGTTACCTACTTACTCAGTCGTCCCATAGCTCTCCGTGTGTGAGGACGTTTTAGTTTGTTTTTTACTTCCGAATAAAAAAGTAAAGTCTAAGTGCGATGCACAGTAACGAAATGTCAAACGAAAAAGAACTTGTGCTTAATATTTTAGAGCTGTATAAAGACATGCCCTATCTTTGGGACAAGAATGACAAAAATTTTATGAATAAAAATATTCGCAATAAAGATTTCCAAGTATTACTGAATTTATACAAAAAAGTTGATGTTACGGCTACGACTAAGACATTAAAAAACGAAACAAAAAAAAACGTGTACTTGCTTCGGCAGTACATATACTAAAATTGGAACGATACAGAGAAGATTAGCATGGCCCCTGCGCAAGGATGACACGCAAAATCGTGAAGCGTTCCACATTTTTTTTTTCCCGTTTGCTGCCGAACGTTGGCGGGCCGGGCGAAGTGTGTCGCAGGCTCTTCGAGGGAACCGTGCGGTCGATGGCCCTTTACGGGGCCCCAATCTGGGCGGATCGCCTGACGGCCAAAACGACGGCGCTGCTACGCAGGCCGCAGCGCGTCCTGGCCGTCAGGGCGATTAGGGGATACCGCACGGTGTCCTTCGAAGCGGCCTCCCTGCTGGCCGGATCCCCACCATGGGACCTCGAGGCCCGGGTCCTGGCACTATTATACCAGTGGCGCCGGGACGCGGCCGAGCGTGGCTCTCGCCCCGCGCCTCGCGAAGTTGAGGTAAAGCGGGCGGAGCTGTGCGACGAGGTGCTCATGGTGGAGTGGAAGGAGAGCCTCGCGCACCCCAGCGCGGGCCTCGCCACCATCGAAGCGGTGAGGCCCGTCCTGGCAGAATGGCTGGAAAGGCGCCACGGCGCCCTGACCTTCCGCCTGACGCAGGTCCTCTCGGGGCACGGTTGCTTCGGGAGGTACCTGTGTCGCATAGGGCGGGAGATGACGTCGGGGTGCCACCACTGTGGCGCGGGCGACGAGGAGGACATGGTGAACCACACTGTCGCCGTGTGCCCTGCGTGGCGCGAGGAGCGCCTCGCCCTCGTCGCCCAAATCGGCGTGGACCTGTCGCTCCCGGCCCTGGTTCTGTCCATGGTCGGGAGCGATCCTGGATGGACGGCCGTCGCCTCCTTCTGCGAGGCAGTCATGTCCGCAAAGGAGGCGGCGGAGCGGGAGCGGGAGTCGACCACCACACTCCCCTCCCGCCAACGCAGGCCACGTCGGCGGCGCCGGAGGTCAAATAACGACCTCCGGCCGCCGTAAAAAGCGGCCGCGGGCGGCCCCTCGGGGGAGGATCCACCGCCCGCACCATTGCCGCGAGGGTGAGGGCTGCGTGCTGTTCCGCGGCCCCCCTCAACTCCTAGAGTTGTTAGGAGAGCGCCGGGGGACGAAATCCTGACCCCCTGGCGCCAACACTTTAGAAGGGGCCCGCCTCAAGACAAAGGGCGGGCCGGCGCCAGCCCGGGCCACGAGATCGGCTGGCCATATATCCGTGGGCCCGGGCGTAGGCGATAGGAGAACAGCGGGGTTTTTAGTGGGTAGTCGGATGACCAAACATTTTTCCCGGAGTCCCACATATCCCTCGGTCCCCTCGGGCCGGGGGAACCCGTCAAGAGAGGTTTTTCCCCGACACCAAAAAAAAAAAAAAGACATTAAAAACGAAGATTGATAATTTATATATAATAGTCCGAATTGATATTTATATTTAATAGCCCGACATATTTCAGGGATAATTTTTATTAGCAGGGGTTGGGATATAAATTTTAAATCTTGATATGAATTTCCTGTTGCAAGAAATCTTAATGTTATGACAACCAATCTTTCTTTTGGACTTATATCATCTCGTAGGATATAATCCTGCTTTTGAATAAACGGTGCTACAAGGGTTAATATTAGGTCAAACTATCTCAAATCTCAATTTCTGAAGTCTGTTGGTTCTAAATCACTCATAATGTTCACATTTGCTAACTTTCCGCGCAGCAATAAATATTTCTTCACTCATATTTTTCCTTTTTTTTATTTCAATTGAGCCGACCGCTAGGGCTACGCCAAGAACAATATTTTGTTGTCCTAGACAATACTGGGGCCATCCTCGTACACACGAATTTAGAACAGTGTGATCAGAAGCTTCTAACTCGCTTCTAAATTTGCTTCTGAATTCAGTCGACTAAATTTAGCCAAGTGTAATAAGCCTTTATCGCACATTTAAACTCTTACGGAGAAACGGATTTGTTTTTCCCCCGAGTCTGGGTGTTTATGTATAATATGTATTTATTTACAAAAAAAAGGAAATAATTAGTATATCAGTAGTACATTAGTATTTATTGTGCTTGTGTGTTGTGCTGTGCGAAACGCTCTGCTCCTCGGAGCCTACCTCGGTATAATACACTTCGGGACTAGATGGCGCTCTGTGAATTGTTCTATAATATTATTGTTTTGAACTTTGAAAATCAAAATATATTTAATCGACTATAATACGAATGTAAGGAAAAGTACACATAATGACTGATCATAAAATGTTGAAAAATTTGTCAACTACACCTTACCAACAGGCCACAAAACGACCAAAATATTTGCTGAAAAAAGGGTATCACAGATAAGGCCATCAAAATCAGACCTTAACCGGTTTCACAAGGTCACTCTTACCTAAAGGCTAAAGGGTGACCAAATAAAACATTTATATATAATTTGTTCGGGATCTGGTACGTGAAGTAGTTGGACATGCACAATATGTGAAGATGGCTACAAAATTGCTTAAGGTGTTAAAAGATAATCTTACACTAGAGTTCTTGAAGTGTCGTCTTAACACACACACATCTGTGCTAAGAGAAAAAGAGGAGCTGAGCAACGAGCTGACGCAAATGAGTAAGTCATTTAAGACCACTCGTCCACGCATGCTAAATTAACGCGATCTTAAAAACAATTTACATTGAATTTTATTTATTCAATTGATTTCAGAATATCAAAAACATTTTTATTTGATTCAAGTGTGCATAGCTACATAAAAATTTACAAATATTATAATTCACGTGCTTCTTCGAAGTTTCATCTCCGTCGTTTCCGAAGCATACATTGCGGATCTTTAAGTCAGTTTATTGACATGAGATGAATAATTTATTTAACAAAACAAGTGTTGCTAAATTTTTTTTACAGGGGTGAAAGAAAAACCAGATACCCATTGATGGCGATAAATTATTAGGAATCGTTCAGATATTCATACTATCAAGAAGGTAGCGATAGATTAGCTCCATTATTTATTTATAGGAGCCAAAGGAGACGAAGCGAGGTGAAGATGGAACCGAAGGTCGTATATCCCGCCCCAAATTCATGTTGTATTTATAATTGTTTAGGAATAGCAGACAGGCTGACGGTTCATTTAATAGTAAGCAGTTACCATTGCCTACGGATATTTGCGGAGCTAGGGGCACCGCGAACACGCTATTGACCGCGTACGTACCGTACTGGAACCTGGGTAACTAATGCCGGAACACAACAGAAGGTTATTATAGCGGCATACTTATAGACTAGAGATGTTTGCCACCCATACGTGCTTGGGGCTCTACCACCTTTCAAATACTCATATATTAAACTTAAATCGCTATATAGCCTTTTCCAAGCCATGAGAATATTCTGAGAAATGTAGAAAGGCAAGGCGAGAGATTTTTTTTTAAAAAACGAACGACGAGTATTTCTGAAGAGTAGGGTTTACTAAGGTGTAAACTATGTAATGTTATAATATAGGCGTATATATGTGTGTAAACCTAGAAAAGCCCCCGGTGAGGACGAAATAGCAACCGAGCTTCTGAAGGCAATTGGAATGCCTGCACTCAAAAAGCTGCAAGAGCTCTTTAATACCGTTATCAACCAAGAGAGAACTCCAGAGGCGTGGAGCAGGAGTGTGGTAGTATTGTTTCATAAAAAGGGGGATAAAACCCAACTAAAAAACTATCGTCCTATTTCACTGCTAATCCACGTCTATAAGCTGTTTTCCAGGGTCATCATAAATCGTCTCGCAAGAAGACTTGACGAATTTCAACCATCGAAGCAGACCGCGTTTCGGCGGGGTTTAACACAATAGACCACATTCATACGGTGCGGCAAACCTGCCGCAGCAGCGTATGAATGTGTTCAGCGCACTTTTCTGTATAACCTGTATAATATGATACACTGTTCTGTTTAATGTGATAGAACAGTGTAACCTACCCCTATGTCTCGCGTTTGTGGACTATGAGAAAGCTTTTGGTTCCGTCGAGACTTGGACTGTTCTGGAGTATTTGTAGCGCTTCTCAGTGGACTAGCGATACATCGAAGTGTTGACATATCTGACAATTCATAGTTGTATTTTTAAATAAATTTAAATGTAAATAGTTTTTTAATAACTTCCGTAAACATACAAGAGATACTAAAGTTGTTCTCGGAACATTTAAAATAGAGCCACGACAATAACAAAGTGTTACTTGCATCTAAATACATTCTGAAGCCGGGGGTCTCGTGTTACGTTAGTTGAGTTCGCTTTCTGCATCAAGGTACATGATTAATCACTTTATTGATAATTATAATATTACTATTTCTATTTATAACAAACAGTGTTTTTAAGTTTAACATTATTGATCCATAAAATTACATAAACTCACGTGTTTGAGCCACACCAGCGGTCAAAGACATGTCGTGAGTTATAATTTGGCCCCATTGTTGTGTGTTGAGATTCCAAATAGGGTCAATGATTTGCTTGTCTGGGAACAGCCGGAGACTGACCTCTCTAGGATTAGGCAACGGTCGCCCTGTATTTGACACTGGCCATGCACTTATACCTAAAAAACAAACATATAGCTTCTAGTACAAATATCATATAAACAGGTATATGATTATATTTATACACTTTCAAAATAATTAATTATTAAACTATAGATTTAACCTTTTGTCATTTTGTAAAACAAAATAAACCTGGTCATCACATATTATTATGAGTAGAGTAGTAGTATTGTAGTATAAGGGCAAAAGCTTGAATTTAGAATAGTTTCATATTATAAATTAAAAATGACGATAGGTAGAATTCTTTAGTCATCAATATTTAGAAACAAATTCTATAGAATAAACAACAACACCAAATAACAGAGTTTTTAAAATGCCACCATAGTCTTTCGTCACAAAGAACCCAGATCAGGTGTTTTACGGGTGAATTTTTCGTTGTGATTTCTCGCCCATTTATAAAACGTTGCAAAATGGTAGTACGATAAATTAAAATCGGTTTCACCAGTAAATTCGACATGATACTCCACTCCAAAAAGTTTGAAACACATAATTCAGCCTCTGCTGCTTTTTCCACTAAGCTCTTTAAGCGATTATGTAACATATTACAGTAATAAACAGCTGATTGGAGGTTTAAGAAAGGTTTAGGTTTATACTACTTTTAATTAAAATATATCGTACCATCGCCATAATTGTATGGAACCAATCTTCCGTAAGGAGTCTGTGGTGTTCCCCATGAAGGCCTTACCAAATTGTTGCAAGATCCATCAATGGATCGGTATCGAGACTTGGTGCAGAATGGTGGAACCAGCCCACAGGTTTGTGTGGCTGGATCCTGACCAGATCCCAACGGTGGAGGTGGATTACTAAACCTGTGTATTAATTTAATAAACATATTAAATCTCAGAATTATATTTCTTGCACTGAAAATTTAAAAAAATCAATTGAATAATAAAGTTTATTATTATTATTTAGACGTTATAAATGTCAAAGTTAATGTAATATAAAAAATTAATTTACTTAAAATTAAAGTCCCAAATTTCTGTCCAGCTAATGAAAAAAAGACAACAATAAGAATCTAAATAGATATATCAAGAATTTGAAGTACTATTTTAGGCACATGTGTATAAATTACTGTATATCATAAAATTATAATATTTACATATGGTAAAGGCTACAAACGATAAATAACCAATACACAGGTAAGTGCCAAGCGGTAATCGCTACGATGAAAAGTAAATCATATTTATTCAATATGTTTTCATGTGCTCTTTTGCTAAGATTTAATAAATAGGGATAAATTTAGAATCTAAACTAACTGTCATAGAAGGCAACGCCGTAAAATCTAGATAAGGTAATACTTTATTTGCTGGCTTATACGAGTAAATAATACCGGATTTTAAATAAAATTTAAATGTTATGCTGATACGTTACATACAGTACAACTTGCATCATAAATACATCTTCAGCATAGTCTACGCTGGGGTACGGGGTGGTCAGCCTGCGTCCCGCTCGTGTCAACCAAAAATACGCAATGTAATTTTAATGATTAATTTCTAGTGCTCGGCTTGCGTGCGCCCCCTAGGACTCTGCGCTCGGGTGCACCCGCACTCCTTGAACCCCCGTGTAAAGATGGCCCTGCATACATGCTGTACGATGCTACGTAATTATATATAACTCAAAGAAAATACTAAATGTCAGAAAATCAGCGAATTATATTATAGATTTAATATTTTTTACTGGTCACTTATTTCTATGAACTGTAAAATTATTTTCCAATTTAAATGCACTTTGCACAATTCCGACTCATTTCGCTTTAATTTATTACCGTAATTTCTTATGGGAATTGATACAATTTATTCGTTTTTTGTTAAGTTCAATAAACACCTCTCCCTTAAGAAGACTCTGCATTTAAAATAGTATAAATAATAATATAGTATAAATAATTATTTTTTACATAAGCGACTTTCATCGGACTTCCCAACCTTGAGTTCGGAAAATCATACTGAGTTCTTCCTTTATCTATAAACTAGCAAAACGTACTCCTTTTGGATTACTATCCTCCTAAAGATTACTATCATTTAGTCCTCTCCATTTATTTGCGAACACCTGCTATTTCCGTTCCCGGGTTCTATTTCCGTCTCGCGTCTGGGAGCTTATAACATGTTATTTACAGAAGAAATATATATATAAACTGTAGTATATCAGCTGTTTAGTACCCATAACACAAGTGCTATGCAAATAACTTTGGGAATAGATGGCGCTGTGTCCCAATATATTTATTCATTTCACGGCTCCTTAAAAAGTGGAGAGTATTATATACTATATTGTAAATAATACATTTCTCTATAATAATTAGGGCCATGATTTATATAGGTTATCGAAATATTAAATTGCCAACGACCACGACGTAGCTCAAGCCGCGGGAGCGCCCTCCCACATGATTGGTGTGACTTCATCGCAGGTCTACATTTCTCTTTTGTCCCTTTAATGCACTATACAATTGTTATGTCCTAGTACTTATTAAGACTTTTAAAAATGGTAATTATAGTGCATGTTATATTTTAAAAATTAACCTTATTAATAATGTTATTGATGGATGTTGTCTTCATAATATATTCACTCGTAGTTTTAAGTATATAATGGCCACACAAAAATGTTTTGATTGGTGAAAACAGAGAAAGAAAATGTTGTTCAGAATGAAAATATGCATGAACTTTTGAAATCTTCTCAAACTTTTACAGTAAAATTCAAATGGATAATTATAATGGCTTGAAATTTTCAAATATTCTACTATTCATGCTGTAGGTCAGTTTTAGTTTTATGCAAAAAATCACAAGAGATTGCAGAAGTTCATGATTGTTTTATAGATTTTCTGCAATTGTACTGGATGATGATTTAATTACTGACAAATTTGAAGTCTGAAATAACTAGCGTTGGTATAATATATGTGTAAATATTTTATATCTATGTTATGAATTAAAACGTATTTGTTTTTGCCTCAATCAACATAAAACTTTGTTACAGTAGTTAAATTATCAGCCTGTACACATTTGGCAAAAAATTAAAAGTACATGTGAAAATAACCTTTGTGAGTCGCCGCTTGTAAGTGTTCCCGTAGGTGCCAGTGGGGGTCTGCTGAGAACACAATTAGTGCGTTTTACACATACATGCAACATAGAACATAACAAAGCAGTGCAAATTGTTATAAAACCACATTTTGATATATCACACAATTGATTCAACAGAAAATTCCTAACAATGTTCCTGGATTTGTAATTTTATGAGATATTCGAAGTTTAATTAAGTTCATTTACAGGGCTCCTAAATATAATAATAGATTGGAAAACAATGGTCACCAAGACTGTTGGAGCAAAATCTCACCTGCTAATTGGTGTAACAGGGATAAAGGAGTTTCCTTTCTGTGAACCGGAATCTCCTTTGTTAAAGCCATAATAATATATCTTTATATATAGATATAGTACTGGTATTAATCTAGATTAATACTATACAAAGACATGGATTTGGCTGAACAGAACTTAACTTGTCTACTTTAGAAGTTTAGCCATTGACAGAATATGCAATATACGAGTATTATATGGATAATTGTCTGTTTCTCGGTGGATAAAATTGCGACCAATACAAGTTCTAAAAAAGTATAATTTTGAACAAAACTTAATTGAAGTTTGAAGAGGAGACCATATTAATTCATATTAATATGGTCTCTTATACAAAAAAACATATTTCCGCTATAGTCTAACGATGCAGTACACTACATAGAATTTTATCTACGTAAACCAACAACACTTTTACTTTTGGTTAGACAATTAATTAATATTTGTATATTATTAGATAAATATTAGTTTTGTAATATGTACCCGTATTTTTCTACCATGTTTTATCAAAATGTTTATTATGTTACTCACAATATTGCTATAAATTTCCACAGTGCGGGTCTAATTACATCTGCTTCTACGTTTATAACAGGTTCAATACAACAATGCACTACAGAAATATAAACCTTGTAACACATGATATATACAAATGTTTTTAAAAATCTGCAATTCCATTAATGAACTGTTAGTCACAAACAACTATGCCTTAAATAATGTGATGAATGGAGAGTAGGTGTTTAAAATTATCTCCTGAAAGCTGAGGCCAAATGAAATTTATTCAGACTCGAGATACTGCGAATAAGATCCCAACATTTGAAGATTAAAATAAATATAAAAAATAAAAACAGACTCACTATTTTAGCGCCATTGAATTACTTTAAGAGTTCATGTAATTGGAAATAATATTTTGCAAAATCAATCAAATGAATTTTGATAATTATATAATATTTAAATAAAATAATAGTATACAACTAAACTAAAATTAAGTAAATTGTATGCAAAAGCTAAATGATACATGCAATGTTAAATATTTTAAAGTAAATTTAATTATCCTAAAAATTACTGTAATATTTCAACACGTAAAGCTTCACTAATCATCAGCAAATATACAACAGCTAAAAAAAATAAAGTATATCTAAAATAATACTCAAAATAAAGAAACTACACCTGGACCTTATTTTTTATACGGAGATGAGTTAAAATCTTTCAATTAATACCTTAAATTAATTAGGTCTATATCTACAAAAACTATTATTTCACCATCAAATATAATTATTAATTTGATATATTAGTCTTATACGACACAACAATTTTGATCATATTCAAAGGAGTTGAGCATTTTTTATTTACTGGCTGATTTTCTTTCGTATCAGCTATGGAGGGTTTGAAAAGAGTCCGTTAAAATGCGTTAAATTAAGGTGAGACCAAGATAGCATTAGTGTAACATTTATAGAAAAGCGCCAAAAGCTATTAGAGTGGGATAGATGATTTTAACTCAACATAATTCAATTCGACATCTTCAGCTACTTTGTAGCTGCACTAGCGCCATTGTCGCGGATTTTGGAACTTTAATTTACAGCAAACAGCTGGACACTTTTTTACTTCTTCTCCATATGAGATGATTCTCCTCACTGAACTCTTTATGTAAGAATTTAACAAATACAAAAGCAGTAGAATGAGCTACGCAAAAGGTCTGGTACGCTTGTGTCTGTGGGAACGATTTTCACGGAGGAAGTAATACTTGTATAATGTAAACAAGTTGGTTTTGTCTGGGTGTACGTGTCAGTCAATTGAACGTCTGGGAGAAAGTCCAACATATAATGGTTTTCACAAAGTGCAGGATATTGTCTTTTAAAAACTTCTAAATAAATTAGCTTCAGTGGCAAATAAGAGCGTGAGCATAACCAGAACCCCAGATATAAGAATGGACATAACAGACATGCAATTTTATGTCCTCTTCTCAAATGACAATGTATTAACGTTTAAAAGCAGGTTAGAGATCAGATCGATCGAATCTCAAACTATATAGATAAATAGATTATTCTTCACTGTCCTTCAAAATATATTTACAAAGAATCTTACTTTAAAACTTATAACTAACATGTTATTATTTAATAAATCCTTTTCTTCACTCGTCCTTATTGTAGTATAGTGTGAGATATTACAAGTTAAAGTGGACTATTAAATACTTTATGACTCATAAAAATAATTTATACTTTATTTATTTAACTGTTTTCATCAGTTTCAGTCTGATTCTTTTATCCAAATCTTACCCGAATCCTGTAACAGGAAGTCTTGCCGCCGGAAAACTATTTGCTACCACTCTAGCAAAGTCTGCCCCTGGGCCTGAAATACTAAGTCCTGGTGTAGGAGACCTTAGCGATTCTTGCGCTCGTATTGTCCTCAAATTTATTTGCAGAGCTTGCGCGACACTCAGAAGTGTCAGTCCTAGAAATACTTTTCTTTTTGACATTGTTTCTGTAACAAATAAAAAATAATGTCATTAAAATATCATTTTACGACCGTTAATGTTTAGGTATTTAATAAGCTCTGGGGTTTTGTCTTAAAATATACCTTTTTAAATCAATGAAATATAATTTTGAATTTCAAAATTCATAACTCATCATCATCAAAGAAATCGAGTTGCATCCAAAGCTGGGTAAGCTTATTATATTATGGACCCCGGGACTCCATTTGTATATTCACACAACAAAACTTCAGCAAGTATTTTAACGTCGATACCTCTTTCTTAAAAATATTAATTTATGGCTGACGTATCCTGCACGCGCAAGTGAAAAAAATTCTGTTGTAACAATTCATGAAAATAAAATTATATTTATGAAGCCTCTTCATAAATATCATTTTATTTCTTTTAAATTAATCCTTTCTGTGAAACTTTTTAGATTTAATGATCATAAGTACAATGATCTTAAATAAAACAATCTAATATAGTTTTAAATGTATGTGTTATGTATAGGAATTATTTTTAGGAATGGTTAAGGGCGAGCCAGATGTGCCATAGTACAAGTCCTACCTAGTTTGGGCTCCCCTCTCTCCCACTCGCTATCTCATGGTAGTACTCGTATTTCGCACCTAAATAATGTAAAAACTTATATCTGTTGTGAGAATGATAAAAATAAATTGATTAATATTATCTTTGCCATTAATACCTTAACTGTTCTATTTAAAAAAACATGATTGCATTACTACTAATATGGAGATGGGTAATAAATTTTACCAAGGATAAAATCGGAAGTGAAACATTCGAGCTGCCTACATCGTAAACAAGTTATAAAAACCCTTTTAACTAAATCGAAAACTTTCGTTTGATTGGGTGTGAGGGGTAAAATGAAATTTGATCTTTATTAAAATTTTGTTAAACTTTGGCAATCAATATTCATTTAGCGGTTCAAGTATCATAAATAACAAGGTGTCGGCTTATGTAATCCACCTAACAATCAATATTAAATCAATAGGATATCATATAAAATTATTCTCATGAACTAAAAGTCAGCCGTTCCATTAAAGCTTCCTGAAATTTGTAAATGAATTATCATCAGTGTATGTAGTTCCTTTTTTTAAACTTATTAAATGCCAGTTAATGAAAATAACTGCTAAGTTAAAGCCGATATTTGATTTTTATTCTAGTTCTCATATCCATGAATGATATCATATGTGTGTATCTTTACCAAGTTTAAATTATAATATCGTATTAAAACTCAACATAACAACAGTATAATAACACATTATAAACTCCTGAGAAAACTTAAATACTCCATTTTAATTACATCGTGAATGTACGTTAGCTAAGTAATTCTATTAATCGTTTAAAATACAATACTTCTTATTCCAGCTAATATACTGTCTAGACTTGCGTCGAACCCATTATTTTTCATAAAATTTCAAATTCATGAATTCCATGGCATTGTGAAATAAAAGTGCACTCTTTCCAATCTATATTAATGTACTCATGTTGAAAGAAATGATTTGAAAATCATGGAATAATCCACAGCCATGAATATTGAATGTAGTGTAGAAAATAATTGAAATGGATAAAAGCTTTCAGAAGAATTTCTTTGTATATACATGTAGAATTTCAATGTACATATATACAAGAAATGTTTAGCATTTGTATATTATATATATGAAAATTATCTTAAGAAATGAACGCTTCTAACACTCAAAACTAGTGTTATACACCTAGATAAATGATATAATCAGTTTATTTCTGTAATGTGTTTATTGATTTCATCTTACGTATGTGTTTTATTTCAACAACGCAAGGAAGACAGTTTTCTTTTTGCCTAAATTTTCCATTGTGGTCACATATAAAGCGTTAATTTCGGATTCCAGTCCCCGCTGAGTTGCTGACTAATCTATTTGTCATATCTCATGTAATCATAGGAACCTGGATTCTGATAATAATATAGAATTTTTCTAGAAATATTTTATGCCATATATAATTATATTATAATATATATTATAAATTATTCCTAGTTTAGAAAACTGAACTTAGCTTAATGTCTTACGCCAAAATTTTGGTGGGGTTGGTAAGCTTGTTATTTATCTTAAAAAGTTGTCTCATACATGTATCATAGCAAAAATAATAAATACAAAATAAAAAACAAAAGTCTGAGTTTACAAATATTTTTAGGCAAATACAATATATTATATAAATATATTTCATACTTAATGTTTAGATAGTTTTGATAGCGTCTAAGAAAAATCTAGTTCGCTGCTTCGAAATCCTCCTGTACAGTGGGGTTACAATGCAAATAAATCAGCCAGGGCTGTCAGCAGTAGATTACGGGCTTGTTTAGTAATCTGTTTTCTGATCAAAATTTCGATATATACCTGGTTATTGTTTTAGTTAATGGTGAGATATACCGGTGAAAACGGGTATACAAAATATTCATTCACTGAATCAAATTTTAACCGGTGTCATATTAAAACTTATCATTAAGTATTCAAACACAGATAAAGAAAACGTACCGCCTAAACATGTTATCCGTCAATTATATTTTTATAAACAGAAAATTAATACGTTCAAATTGCTTAGTGTATTTTATTCAAGTTAAACTAAACACTAAAAATAAGGACGAAACGGAATAACGGCGATCTCAGTTATGTTTATCATTCGTCATATTAATATGGTTAATAATGAAATCATGTTTTGGGAAATATAATAATTTTTATAACTTAAAACTGAGGCGTTTCTCCGTCCAGGGACGGAGTAAGAATATTGATCCCTACGGCCGCCGGAGGCAGCTTGCCGTAAAAGGCGACAAAACAACCCTAGCCAGGTGGTAGGGCTCCAAGCCCGACTAGATCAAAACCATCGCTGGTTTTAAAATAATCCACCATAATGATCTTGTGTTATGTTCCGGCAATAGTAAACCAAGTTCCAGTTGACAGCGAGACGTCGACCGATAAAGCATTGGCAATACCTTTGGCGTTCTAAACGTCTATAGGCGACGGTGGCCACCTAGTATCGGGTAGATTACTTGCCTGTCTGGTGATCTGAGCTATAAAAATAACAAGATTCACCAAAAGCCCTCTGCATATGAATATATACTCGGTATGAAATTATAAATAAGTCACGTATACCATTGATCTAATTTTTAGTATTCTAGTGTACTATATCTTTCGCTTTGAAAGATCATACTCATGTCACTTCCAATTTATCACATTGTCCTGAATAATAAAGGGCTATCACATTCAATTATGGTATCTCCAAATAGCCGATGTTATGTAGAGCAACAAAAAAGAATATATCTTGACGTATTTGGGCGACATTCTCACGAGACATTCTGGACCTAACTTAATACATGCAAGCTTACTCTTAACGAAGATGATCTTCTGATGCAAAGGTTTGGGCTTCGCTTCAGATGCAGCTAAATTGATTAATTTACATCTTACATTGATTATCTCAACGTAAGCAAAGTAAGTGACACAGAGATTATATATCTGTTTCACTTTGCAATACAATTATGTGATCTACAAAGCGGATTATGAAATGAGAAAAGGCTTCGGAGGAACTGAGACAGAGTTTTTGTATAATGATGTAATTCATCATTATGATCGTGATTTTGTGATGAACATTAACTATTTTGTTTTTCATTTTACTGATTAAGTAATTATATATACTGGTTTAAAACATTTCAAAATATTACTTATTTTATAATATACAATACTCATTTAAAACATCTCAATTCAAAAATCAATTGAACCCTTTTTAGTTCATAATTTAAGCAGTAAAAAAGTTAAAAATCAAAGTATTTATTTTAATATCTAATTAATTGATTACCTATTGAAATTCGATAGAACTGTTCTATCAACGTATCCAAAAAAACGAAAGCAAGAGAGGAAACAATGAAATCAATTCATTTTTAATTTTAATACTTGTTGAATTTATTATTTATCAATAATATACAAATTATATAAACAAGTTTTATATTTAAGGTAAATTTCTATATGTAACAGTGTGGCAGCGAAATTATTATTCCCAGTCTGTGCGGATAGTTTCATATTTATATAATTTATGTACGAGTACATTTTATAATAATTGTTACAAAATACAAAGACAGAAAGCCAAATGTACCTATATAGGACCGGGTGACAAATAATTTCCAATTATAAGTTTATAATAATACAGTAAATGTGTATAAAAAGCATCAAATATCTAAATTACCCTTTTATTCTACGTAATCCTATTGTAGGTAATTTTTTTTTAAATTAAACTATTCAGCAATAACTTTACCTTACAGTGATGTTTTATGAATAAAAATAATACTGAATAAAAAAGTGTAAGATATCTTTTTTAAGACTGTATTCATTCGACCCTTGATAAATGTCGATAGAGCGTGTCGTTTAAATGACCTTCTTTAATAATAAAATACAAAAAAAAACTTCATCTGTGATAGATTTTACTGGTGGATACATATTAAAAGACAAAGATAAAAGGTTGCATAAAATCATTGATAATTGAAATTGTTTTTACTCTTGTATTTACTTTTTATTAGTACAATGAAACTTGAATACGTAGAATCAGAATGGATTTATGTTTTATGTAGACAAGTTAATATAACAGTTGTCTTATTTATAGAGGTCCTACTTTTTTTATTGCTTTGGAACAGCAGACAGACTGACGGCCCACTTAATATTAGGTCCTTACATATGAAATTGGCGTTTTGTACGGGAGGAATATGAAGTAATTTTTTTTTATAATATAAATTTAATTAATCAAAGTATGCACCGTTGTTATCTATGCACTTTTACGAGAATCAATAAACTCCTTGAAGGCGGTTTGAACTGCTGCATCGGATTTGAATTTTTTTTCCTTGTAAGAAGTTGTCCAAATTCCGGAAAAAATGGTAATCTGTTGGAGCAAGGTCCGGGGAGTATGGTGGATGTAGCAGACATTCCAATTGTAGCTCATCTAACTTAGTGGTTGTTTGTTGTGCAGTGTGTGGTCTTGCGTTGTCGTGAAGCAGCAGTGGCCTAGAGCGAATGACCAATCTCGGTTGTTTAGCAGCTAGTTCTTCCTTCATGGTTTGCAGTTGCTGACAATAGATATCTGCCGTAATCGTTTGGTCAGATTTTAGAAAGCTGTAGTGAGCGACACCGGCGTTAGTCCACCAAACACTCACAAGTCACTTTTCCTGAGTCAATTATGGTTTAGGGCAGGATTTGGCTGGGTTTCCAGAGTTCAGCCACTGCGACGAGCGCTTCCGATTATCGTAAAGTATCCACTTTTCATCACAAGTAATGATTCGATTTAAAATCCCTTCATTATTGTGTTGGTTAAGCAAAGTAACACAGCAGTCGACGCGTGTTTGCAAGTTCGATTCACTCATGAGTTACCCATCGTTCAAATTTTTTTACTTTTCCGATTTGCTTCAAGTGGATTAATACAGTTTTATCACTTACCCCGAAGTCTGCAGCTATCTCTGAAGTGCTTTGTGATGGATCCGCTTTCACTATAGCCTTTAATTCTTTATTTTCCACTTTGGTCTCCGGCCGCCCACGGGGTTCGTTCTGAAGATCGAAATTTCCAGAACGAAAACGTTAAAACCAAAAACGTACCGTACTTTATTTTGCGACACCAGCGCCGTACACATCATTAATCCTTCGAGCTGTTTCTGCAGCACTGGTGCCACGGTAGAACTCGTACTCATAAATATCCCGATATTTCATGTTTTCCATTGTGCGGTAATAAGCGACGCCAAAGAAAAAAATAATGAGGAAAAATCAAATGAATGACTGTTTTCAAAACTCAAATGTACCAGCTAAATGAATTTATAAATTTGAATTTGGAATTCTTGACCAAAGAGGAGATATTTCAGATCAAAATGGTCAGTAAGATAAAACGCTAATTTCATATGTAAGGATCTAATATTAAGCAGTTACCGTCGCCGATGTTTTCGATACCGTCCACGTACGAGTACTGAAACCTAGTTTACTTATGCCCGAAAACATTACAAGGTTATTACGGTGCCATATTTAGTGACCAGAGGTGGTTGCCATCCAGACGAGCTTGGAGCTGTACCACCTAGTTAAGGTTGGAAATTCACAGCAAGTTATTAATAACAAAGTTTTCTTACATATCAAGAGTCCAGTTATGCAAGTCTTAATGTATTTAGTCTTTGGATTTAAATTCTGTTTGGTCAGTGGATGATTTTATTTGGATAAATTAACGGGATTCCTAATATTGTAAAGGATTTGTGACAATGCTAGTAACTAAAAAAATATAAAGTTTGTGATTTCGTTTAGAGCTCTCTAAACTCTAGCTCTTTCTAATTAATACTCACTTCAATCTTCATTTTAACGATGAATCTGAAAACCAGTTCTACTATTCAAGCATCTACGTGAAGGAAAAACCATCTCATCTATTGTTAGGTAATAGAGATCATCTTAGCCTCTGGATGTCTCGGGCTTCCAAAAAACGTTTCGTTTGCAACCCTAATTAATTAAGTATTTAGAGTTTCTATTAATTGATTGTGTGCCATTCACTCCACATGCATTTACCCTAAGTAAATTATACTTATATTGAGGATATGTACGTGATGAATCAGATCAGAGGAAATAATGGGACATTTATATCTGAATCTAATGTGCTGGGAAAAACACCAGCATCTCGGTCGAGTACATCAGAGCAGCACTGTTCTAATCTTACGACCACTGTAGAGGAGATACATATTAAACATGTGACTACAACCGCTTGGTTTTACTTAGGACCTCAAACTTTCTCTGTATATATTTACTTGGAATATTAATTACTGACACATTTACGGGATGACGATAAATGAAAGAAATAAACAGTTATTTTATTGAAAATCTTCTACCGTGTCTTTCGTTTTAAAAAAGTGACATAAATGGATGGTTTTTCAGCTTAGTGCGCAATTTCTGAGGAGTAAGGACTCCGACATAGGAAAAACTTTCAGTGCAGACCTCGTCTAGTGTTACTAAGCATTTTATAGGTAAACTGCTATACAGGAATTACAGATTCTCGTCCCGAATCAGGAAGTTTATGTTTAATTTATATTTGTTTCCCATAGAAAATAATGTAAATAGTATATCAGTAATTTATTACTCAAAAATAAACGCTCTGCTATTTAATTTTGGAGTAGATGATGCTGTGTGAGTTTTTCTAGTTTATTTATTTATTCCAGAATTTTGCATATTAAAATATTTTGCCAAATAACTTATTTCGATGAAACCCTTTTAGTCATTTAAAATCGTTAACTATTGTCTTTATAATGATGTTCAGTAAACCATTAAACATATGGAGATTTATACAAAATGTTCATGATTTATAACCTCTGTTCAAACAAATTCTTTATCGTAAAGTTTCGAACAAGTGAGATTGTTATATTAAAATAAATCGGGGTATTTACGAATGATAGATATTTTTTATAACAGATACGAATCTTGTAATACAAGTTTTCTCGTAATCTATGAGAAAACTTGTATTACAAGGCTTTTTCACTGCGTATAATCGACGGACACTACAACAGCAACAACACAACTTTGCTAACAAATTTGGTGTTGTTTTGTAGAGTAGACTAAGCTGGCTATAAAAGCAATACAAAAAACTTTGCAGGCTAGTTTTTGCGTTAGGAGAGCAAATGTAAAAAAAGTGTTTTTAGGGAGGAATTTCAAATGGTAAATTTTTTTGTCTGTAAAGCCTTTAGTATCAATAAAAACTGTATTAAACAGTATCTAGAAAAATCTTTTGTCACTCAATTAGCGTCAATTTTATTTTACCACGGCTCATAAGTATTTAGCTATCGTAATTTATGTAGATGAAGTGACGTAGTTGTGATGAGAAAATAAAAATGGCTGCCATTCGAAAGGAGGTGAGGTAGATCAAAGGGAGATGAGGGATTTACCGATATAAAAGGTTGAAAAACACCCCTCCAAAATATCAGCATGTCAAGAACAAACCAATGTCAAAATACGAGTATTAAGATTATAATATATAATTTTATAATACATATAAGATTATATATTATAAAAAAAAATTACCACTTGAAACAAAAAGAACATCAAGTTTGTGATTACATCTCATGATGATTGATCTAAATGGACATAAAAAATAAATTACTTTCACCATTAAGCTTGGTTGATGTTAGCTTCAACTAGTCTATCTTAAAAGTAATTTATATATTCTTTGTTCCTTATACACTTTTGTTTTTATTTCTTTGGCACTTTTAGAGTCCGTACTTGTCATGTGTTAGAATTTTATGAAACGAATTTCAGGTGATTTTTTTGCTAGGATAGACTAGCGCCTGTTTTTGACGGCTGTCATTCGTTACTGTAACACGAGTATAACGAATCACTGATTCCACGGCAGATAATTGCTTTTTGTCTAGAGCTAAATACCAATTAGCAATTCCTTTTATTACTAATTGTTTGCAATGTTGATGCAAAAGCAACTTTTCTTGGTTGTTCAATGATACCTTTTTTGGGAGTTGTAAATACATGACGCATATCCCTCCGCATGGGAACGGGCGGTGGGGTAGTGTGGGACTCCCCGTGCAATGCACCCGAACATCCCCTTCTCTAAGCTGGAGGACGTACGTCGCTGGTATACCCACTAATATCACCCCGGTGTTCCTTCAAACGTCTTTAGTGCCTAAGCCGAGGAACGCTACGAATCAGTCAGGCCGCGACCCCGACTGACGCCGGCCCGCTTTCGCGGGCCTCTTCAAACCTGGGTTGGTTGACCAGCCCCGGCATCTTCTTTCTCACGCAGGGGTGAGCTGGGTGCGCGGAACACCCACGCACACCTCTCTCTCAGCCATATGTGTGCAGGCTGCGATACTTTTCCATGGGGCCGGGGCCACGACCGATCACTACGGCGGCCGGAGGTCGCCAACCTCCAGTGACGAGTGGCCCTGCGTGAGCAGGAAGAGAGGCTAGCATGCTCTCTCTCTCTCTCCGCCGCCTCCTTCGCAGACATGACTGTCTCGCAGAAGCAGACGACGACATCCCATTCAGCTTGGCTCACGACCACCGCTAGGATTATGGCCGTATGTGGGATACTCCGAAGTCCAGGGGACTCGCAAAAAGAGTTATACCTTGAAAAGATAGGCTGTAGCCCTATCGTTCTTATTGCATGAGTTCACAGAGCCCAATGAAAGTTATCTATCCTAGAAATTAGTCAATACATAAATAAATTAGCCCATCCAGAAAAAGGCTATGTCGTTGTCTATAATGTATAAATTGTAAAGTTTCATTAAAATCCATTCAGTAGTTTTCGCGTGAAAGAGTAAAAAACATTCTTACAAATTTTCGCGTGTATAATATTGTATAGGATATAATAGTAGGATAAATGATTTTAATTTGATTTGATTATAGCATTTTTGTAGGTCGACTTACCCATTTTTAATGTTCTCTATTAATATAATATACTACACTAACTCTCTGATTCATAATATTTTGTATATTACTTTTTATTTGTATAAAAAGTAATAAGTATTGTATGGAGAACAATCATCAGATGTTTCTCCTTGCTAAAGCAAATTCTTGAAACTTATTGAGAAAAATTACATCAGGTTTTGATAGTTTATTAAGAGTAAACATAAAATGATTTCCATGATTAATTTATTTAAATAATAATAATAATATTTTGTGACAATTCACACAGCGCCATCTAGTCCCAAACTAAGTAGCATAGCACTTGTGTTATGGGTACTAGACAACTGATATACTACTTATATACTTTTTTTTTGTAAATAAATACATATTATACATAAACACCCAGACGCGAGACGGGAATCGAACCCGTGACCTCCGCAAGCGTACCGAAGTGCGTTATCCGTTACGCCACCGAGGTCGTTTAAATGATTACGATAACACTATTCTCCATGATAACTAAGTCAAGAGCAATGAAATGATCATTATCCTAGTAAAGCAATGGGTACACAAACATTTTGGGAAGTTATTATTATTAAAATTATATTATTAAAAATATATATATTAAAAAGTTATTATTCTTTACTGTATATTACAAGAGTAATGTAATTGTAGATCTTTTTAAATATTCTTTAAAAATATTATAGTTTTCTACTTTTAATTTTGTTTACTCGTATTAAAATTTATTAATTACCTAACATAATTGCTATATTTAAAAACATCATACATTATTACATGTACTATACTTTTATTAAACTTTATAATAAAACCACTTAAGTGAAATATAAACAAACTTTTTGCAAATATACCAAAACTGAACTCATCCCATATCGGATCAAATCCACTTTACCAAAGGTACTTATTATGGTAAGCCCCACAACTTGCTATATACCAAATGGGGCTCCGGTATAAAATTACATCATTGTAATCCTATACAGGAATACTTATATACATAAGAAGAACCTGGGTTCATGCCCGGGTTCTTAAATATAGATGATATTATGTAAGTGTAAAAGAATAATGTAGTAGTGCATATATTATATATAAATACATAATAAATAAATACGGTAACTAAATAAATGAGCCTATCCCTCGATAGACACTGTACCTGTTTTACACGATTTCGCTTTTATATAGTCCGTAAATTTGGTGGTGGAATGACTCAGTCCAGAGGGAGACCAGGGCGAAAAAAGCCCTCTTTAAGAAGTGGCAAGCGTCCAGATCTCCTGAAGATTGCGACGCATACAGAGCTGCCAAGCGCACCACCAAGAAAGCTGTAGCCAGAGCCAGACGAGACCACTTACAACCACTTTACGATAAGTTGGAATCGTCTGAGGGGCAGAAGCTCATATATAAGTTGGCGCGTTCCAGGGTCAAAGCGGCACAGGATAATTCCAAGTGCCGCTGTGTAAAAGACCCCGGGGGCAACCTGTTATGCGAGGACCTCGCGGTGAAGGAGAGATGGCGCTCGTATTTCCACGAGCTGCTGAACAAGCAGCATAAAGAGGTGCAGCCGCCAGATCTTCCTCCAAATCAAGGACTAGTGCCACCGGTAACGCCTGCAGAAGTCCAGAATTGTCTTCGCCGCATGGAAAATCGGAAAGCTGTCGGAGCCGATGGAGTCCCCATCGAAGCCTGGAAGGCGATGGGCTCTCGTGGTGTGGGCATCTTAACCAACCTTTTTAACCGGACACTCCTCACCGGTACGATCCCGAACCAATGGAGGCTGAGTATCATTACTCCAGTCTTCAAAGGCAAGGGATCGGTGCAGGAGTGCGGTAATTACCGTGGAATAAAGGTCATGCCCCACACCATGAAGCTCTTCGAGAGGGTTATCGACTCTCGGATTCGGCAGGAGTGCACTGTCTCGGGATGTCAGTATGGGTTTCGCCCTGGACACGGGACCATGGACCCAGTTTTTGCCCTAAGGACTGTCGCGGAGAAATACAGGACGAAGAATACGCCTCTGCACTGCCTGTTTCTGGACTTGCAGAAGGCCTTCGACTGTATTCCTCGTGCGATAATCTGGTGGGCATTGCGATTCAAAAGGGTTCCAGAGGCCTATATTGACATCATCCGAGACATGTACCATGACTCCGATTCCGTAGTTCGGACCGCTGTTGGCGACACAAAACCTTTCCCCATCACCGTTGGGGTGCACCAAGGATCCGTCCTTAGTCCGTTTCTGTTCAGCGTGGTATTAGACGTATTGTCAGACAGCATCAGAAACTCACATGAGCAGCCCCCGTGGTTGCTCATGTATGCTGATGATATCGCGCTGACAGATTCAGACAGGGGTAGGCTCGTGCAACGCGTGAAGGCGTGGAAGGAGTCGCTTGAGAACGGTGGTCTGAAGCTCAATGTGGCGAAGACCGAGTACTTGGCCTGTAACTCCACAGATCCCACACCCGTACGCATAGGCGGTGACACGGTCGAGCGCACGGACCGAGTAAAATACTTGGGATCTGTATTTCACGCGTCTGGTGACATCGATTGCGACGTCAAGGCACGCATTGCTGCCGCGTGGGCCAAATGGCGTGAGGTGACTGGTGTCATTTGTGACCCCAAGATGCCGGTAAAATTGAAGGGACAGGTCTATAAGACCATCATTAGGCCTGTCCTTTTATACGGCTGTGAAGCGTGGCCGGTGTTAGAGAGACACAAGCAAGAACTGCGTGTCACGGAGATGAATATGCTGCGGTGGATGTGTGGAGTGACGCGGAAGTACCGCGTTAGGAACTCCCGCATTCGCGGCAGTCTTCATGTCCGTGACATTGCGGATAAATTGCAGGAGTGTCGGCTCCGTTGGTACGGCCACGTTTTGCGGCAACCGGATGATTACGTGGGAAACAAATGTCTGGCCATGCCGCCTCCGCCGGGCCCCGGCAGGAGGGGTAGACCCAAAAAGTGCTGGCTTGACGTCGTAAGGGGTGACATGCGTGCTAATGGGCTCACTACCAGGGATGCTGAAGACCGTGCGAAGTGGAGTAGAAAAAGTCGGAAAGCGGACCCCGGGCACCGAAGCGGAAGTTTGGGTTGCAACCGGGATGAACGCTGAGATGATGATGATGTTAGTCCGTAAATTAACTAATTATGTTTTATTAAAATAAATGACTGAATTGAACACATATTCGAAGTTTATTTCATTTTTCACGGTTTAACATAGTAAAATCAGAGACTTAATTTTATATGGCTTTGTTATATTGATCCTATCTTCATTGTAAATCGAGGGGTAGGTAGAGAAGAAGTGGAATAACATGTGAATAAGAGTGGAAGGAGAGGACATGTTGTGTCGACCCTACGTAATGTGGGATTAAGGCAGGAAGGACTTCCTTGATACAGCTGGAAAAGTTTTAGAAAAGCATTTCAACCGAATATAAGCATATTTTAAAACTTTAGACTACTATGACCTAACATAAACCTAAAACCATTAACATTTATCTTATTTACTAGAATATCAAATGAATGATAAGTTAATGACCTTAATTATGAATAATGTCTATTGAATTGACAAGGACCAAGGAACTTCAACTTCAAAGTTTTAACAAAAATACATTCAAACAGAAAAATATCAAATAAAATAACAACAGTTGCTATAGTGCATTATCATTCGTCTGTGTCACGGCTTGCATGACAAAAAGTGTTATTTGTAGACGTCTAGCAAAAATAACTATTTCTGTAAAAAAATGATCTTGAGATAACGAAATAGAAAGGTATTTACGACCTCCACTCCAATTTTCCTATTATATGTGTAACTGCACCTTTCGCTTGGGGTAAATTAAGTCTATAAGATGCTAACAATAACCCTGGCTTTTACTCGTATTTTACATTTTAATTATACCACAATATATGGCATACCTGTGATTGGTGATAAATTAATGTAAATGAAGTGGATTATTTAAAATTCCAATGACCAAAAGGAGATCTAAAGCTTCTTTATGTATTCAGAGTATACCAATTGCCTATAATCATAGATTAAAGTTAATTCTAATCTCTCTCTTTCAAATCTCTTATTTCTTCTACGTCCTAACTATACTTAAAAGTACTTCATCGTCAGCCTTCGTTGTCCACTGCTGGACATAGGCCTCCCCAAGTTTACGCCACAAATCCCAGTCCATTACTTTCCCATCCAGCTTCGACCGAGAATCTTGCGCAGGTCGCCGCTCCATCGAGCTGGGAGCCTTCCTACACTAAGATTGCCGTGACGCGGTCACCACTTCCGGACTCGTTTGCTCCGATAATCGGTCTTGCGATAAACGAGACCGGCCCAATGCCACTTCAGCTTGCATATTTTACGAGCTGTATCCGTTACTTTGGTTCTCCTACGGATTTCCTCATTCCGGATTTTGTCTGTAAGAGAAACTCCCAACATAGCTAGCTCGCTCCATAGCCCGTTGAGCGACTTGAAATTTGGGAACTAATCCCGCCATCAGTGTCCACGTCTAGACTCCGTAGGTCAATAAAAAGTAAAACTTTAAATTGCTTGATAGTTAAAAATACTATAAATTATTTAATTAAAAATTATATTTCATATTGCAAAGCAGGAAATGATAGCAATACTTAATCAAATTAACGTAAACAATTTAATAGCTGTATCACGTATTGCCCATTAAGGTACCCACCATACATAACCTTGGTGATTTAACACATTCACTGCTTAATTTACTGATACTGTTATGTAGTAAGTAACCTTGAAGTGTTGCCTAATTTCAAATATGTTCTTAAAAGATATGTAATGTTGTTATACTTTACTATAAAAATGGGGTTCCTTTGACGCACCATCACAACAAAACTACTGAATATATCGGAACGGGACTACCATTCGATGCGGAATTTTTTTGTAGATAGTTATAAACTATTTATTTTTTGGATTCCATTGACCCTCTCTTATTTTTTTCGATTTATTTTTACCTGTTATTTGCCTAGCGGAGCGGGTGTGATCGACTAGTATATCATATATGAAGCTCTGCTTTCAAGAATTCAATTTCTTCATTAAAAAAGCAGAATCTGAATTTACCTTTTGATAATTGGTTTTTTGTTATATAAATATATTAATAATTCACACATAAATGAATCTCTCGCTGCTTGACTTCGATAATTAAATCACATAGAATTTCTTATTGTAAATCGGTTAAGTACTTAACAATATTATTCTTCACCTACGTTGCAATGGAGTTGTGATCTTGTTTTAGTTGTAGCTTTCTTTATTGTCTTTGCAGCTGAAGATTCTTTAGGGCTGATTCTGTTTACTTTTAAATCTAACGAATCGCTGGCATTTCGCGACATTTCCTTTAAACTTTTTTATAGCTGTGGAACAGCAGATGGACGGACGCGCGACTTAATAATAAGCAGTTACCATCGTCTATGAATGTTTGCACCGCCAGGGTCACCACTAACACACTGCCATCCGTGTAGAGGAACTGGACTTAGATCACTTAGAACACAACTCAAGGCTGGCGTGGTGGCATATTTAGAGGTGGTTTCCATCCACGGGCTTGGAACCCTACCACCTAGTTTTTCTATCGCCTCTTACTACAGGCTGCCCCCGACTGCGGCGGTCAGTATTCTTACTCCGTTCCTGCATAGAGAGAACTAGCAAAGTAATCAATTCTCTTTTACCACTCCATAAGAAAGTTTTTACTATAGCCTATTCTTACATCTCGCCGTAGCTACACAACCAATTGATGATTATGTTATTCACTTGAAATAAAAAATATATTACACCTATTCCCCGATTACACGGTAACTGTTTTACACGATTTCGCAATTTACACGGTTTATAAATGAATGACTTTTGAAAAATGTATAAAATTGCATATTTACATATATACATATCGTTAATAACATTTTTGCGTCTCACTCATTTCGCAACACTGATGGCAATAACGGGGGACCTCCCGAATTGTGAAATACAATATGGATTTAGGGAAATATGTACATTCTTATATTTTTGACTACGAATGCGAGTTTATGTGTTAGAACTGTAACTAGAAGTTATAAATTTTTGGAGCCTTTACGAGTATGTGTAGTTTGTCACTTTTTCAAGCTTTTATAATGCCAAAAACATCGATTAAAATTAAAATATATATTTTCTTTTTAAACAAAACTTTTCTTTGGATACTAAAATTAAAATATTGGAACGTTTATGTATTAGAAAGAAATGTATTAGAAAGAGTATCGGATATTGCTAATTTTTTCCTGAAAAATGTTATATATTTTTGTACTATTTTCGTTCCTAATCTATAGTAAATCTAACAGCTAGGATTTTAAGATGTTGTTTATTGTACTTAATTATGTGCTGAATTGAATATTGGGAGTTTTTTCGATTTATATGGTCTTACATAGCACAATTGCATATTACATATATAGAGCTTCTAGACGGAATCCTATCTTCCGTGTAAATCGGAGGACAGGAATTATTAATGAAAAAGTGCGTGCCCATAATACATGCTTAGGAGCCGCGCCGCACCTACATTCTCTTGGTTGCGATTAGAGGTATACCAACATGTCACCACGGCGATTCTAGTACACAAGTATTTCAAATACGATTTCGTATGCATCTACATGCATTCAAAGGTAGAGATTGCTTTTAAAGTCATCTAATGTGTATTAGTGTTTAGGGGTCTTCAAGAGGAGAGTGAACAGGTTTCTTATAGGCAAGCGTGCTACACCGTCGACCGCATCGTCGCTTACCATCAGGTGAGATTGCGGTCAAATGTACGCCTATCTTTATTTAAAAAAAATTACTAACTATGTTTATTGTTTGCATTTGAAGGTAGTTAACCAGTGAGGCGGTAAGATGTTAACTGCGACATAAATTATTAATTATTATTTGTATTTGTACCTTTTTATTAAAGTAATCAAAATGATGTGAATAATTAAATTATATAATGTCACATGGGTATAACAACAGATTTGTACGAATTACAAGGACTGTTAAACAAACTCCTTAATTAAATGTAACCACTACAACCAAGTGCTGAATGAATACTATCAAAATGACCACCATATAACGATTATAACTATTACAATTACATCGATTACAATTATTACAACGATTACAACGACAACAACGACATCTGAGACTATTACTAATTACGAGCAAAAGACAAAAGACTCCGACACACGACGCTTGCCTTTAATTCCCACATGGATTTATAATACGTCATTGGAAAATATTAGCGAGAGCTAATATTGCCACAGACGCCATCTAGTGGTAGCAGATTTGATTCCTACAGCATCTCTTTACTATTGCAATAAAGAATATTTTCTAATATATGTTTATAATTTTTTATGTATATCTATACTACTATTATAAAGAGGAAAGATTTGATTGTTTGTTTGTTTGTTTGTTTGTTTGCTTTGAATAGGCTCCGAAACTACTGACCCGATTTAAAAAATTCTTTCATTGTTGGGAAGCTACACTATCCCCGGGTGACATAGGCTATATTATATTTTCAAAAAAATTAGGGATCCTTACTAAAACTCCAATAATGTAACCCAAAGTGTAAAAAAATTACCTAAAATATTATTTAAATCGCGTGCGTTGCGAAAACTATTGATGATAGAATAAAATAATGTACTACAACTTTGCAGAACACATCATTATTTACAAAAAGTGTCGCGACAGCATATGTCTCTATTATAGTTATGCCACAATAAGTGTTTTTTTATTTTAAAAATTTAATTGAAATGCCGCCCCTAGAAAAGGCTCTTTATTTGGATCTTGGTATTAATCCTTATCAAAATAAATTACATCATATTCAAAACTGTTTCAATACCTTTGTATAACTTTTTGAATTATTCAATTCGGATATTCCATTCGAAAGATATCACGAGTTTAAAAATGTAAGTATTAGAAAAATGTTGCGTGGTAGCCGCTCACCCTGTTCGGCTAGCTAGGCAGCACCTTATGTAATGTAGGCGTGCGTCACTGAGGTTTTTACAAAAATTAGAATACTTATTAAAAAATAACGAAAAATAAATAAAAAGTAATAATAACAAAAAAAATCATTAAAATAAAAGCTCATAGAAATAATAATATTCAAACTTTCTTTATAATTTTATTTTTTTATTAGTAACCTGACGCAAATAGACGGGTTTGCCCTCAGGGGCGCTCCTCTGTCCGAGGAGTGCACGGGTGTGCGTACCCGAGGTGCCCGAGCATCCGTCGCTTCACTCCCCTCTCCGTTCGAGGCGACAGAGTCCTACCTTTCTTTCCGTCTACTTCTTACATCCTTTCCAACTTAGCTCTCTGTTCGTGGCGTGGTCCCCGGTGGGATGATTGCGAATACTGATTGGGGTCCCGGGTTCTACCCTGGGACCTGATTTGGTAGTCGAAACCATGCCTATTTCGACTGCGCCTGTACAGAGTGTTCCCGGGGCGGGAATTGCATCCTCGCTGTCGGTTGGTCTTGCTGGGCCGGCTACGACGTCAGGCGACTCTGCTTTTTCTGGAGTGTCGTCTGGTAGTCGTACCCACGCCTGACTAGCACGCGACGGGGATGCGAGTCCCGTCCGGAATTGGCCGCGGACCTGTCACTCCCGGCCCTGGTTCTGTCCATGGTCAGGGGCGATCCTGGATGGACGGCCGTCGCCTCCTTTTGCGAGGCAGTAGTGTCTGCAAGGGAGGCGGCGGAACAGGAGCGGGAGTCCGCCACCGCACTCCCCTCCCGCCAACGTAGGCCGCATCGTCGACGCCGGAGGGCGGGCAACGATCTCCGGCCGACGTAGAAAACGGCCGCGGGCGGCCCCTCGGGGGAGGATCCGCCGCCCGCACTATTGCCGCGAGGGTGAAGGCCGCGTGCTGTTCCACAGCCCCCCTCAACTCCTAGAGTTGTTACAAGAGAGCGCCGGGGGGACGAAACCCTGACCCCCTGGCGCCAGCACTTTAGAAGGGGCCCGCTTTAAGACAAAGCGTGGGCCGGCGCCGGCCCGGGCCACGAGATCGGCAGGCCATATATCCGTGGGCCCGGGCGTAGACGATAGGAGAACAGCGGGGTTTTTTAGTGGGTCAAACATCTTTTCCGGAGTCCCTTATATCCCTCGGTCCCCCCGGGCCGGGATAACCCGTCAAGAGAGGTTTTTCCCCGAGACCGAAAAAAAATAGAAGGGTTTAATTTTTAATTTTTTATTAAATACCCGTGCGAAGCTGGGACGGGCTGCTAGTTTTTAATATTTTGACCAGACAGCCAAATTTCTACTACTATATTTTATTACTGAAGGACAGCAGACAGGCTGACGACCCACCTAGAATTTATCAGTTACTGTCGCCTATAGGTCCACTGATCCCACACCCGTACGCATAGACGGCAACACGGTCGAGCGCACGGACCAAGTGAAATACCTGGGATCTGTGTTTCATGCATCTGGTAACATCGATTGCGACGTCAAGACACGCATTGCTGCCGCGTGGGCCAAATGGCGTGAGGTAACTCGTGTCATTTGTGACCCCAAGATGCCAGTAAAGGTGAAGGGACAGGTCTATAAGACCATCATTAGGCCTGTCCTTTTATACGGCTGTGAAGCGTGGCCGGTGTTAGAGCGACACAAGCAAGAGCTGCGTGTCACGGAGATGAATATGCTGCGGTGGATGTGTGGAGTGACGCGGAAGGACCGCGTTAGGAACTCTCGCATTCGCGGCAGTCTTCATGTCCGTGACATTGCGGATAAATTACAAGAGTGTCGGCTCCGTTGGTATGGCCATGCCGCCTCCGCCGGGCCCCGGCAGGAGGGGTAGACCCAAAATGTGCTGGCTTGACGTCGTAAAGGGTGATATGCGTGCCAATGGGCTCACTACGAGGGATGCTAAAGACCGTGCGAAGTGGGAAAGAAAAAGTCGGAAAGCGGACCCCGGGCGCCGAAGCGAAGGCCGTCGAAGTTTGGACTGAAACCGGGACTTAACGCAAGGATGATGATGATGATGACCGCACCTATAGGTGTTTGTAACTCTAGTGGCATTGCGAACGCGCTGCAGTCCCATAAGGTACAGGAACTTGGGTCACTGATGCCGGAACACAGTACAAGGTAATTATGGCGGCATACTTAAGAAAAAAGGTGGCCGCCATCCAGACGGGCTTGGGGTCCTACCACGTAGCTAGGGTGGGATGTTTTGTCGCCTTTTACGACAGGCCGACCCCGGCCACAGAGGTTAGTATTCTTTCTCCGCTCATGCACGGATACTATTGTTGTTTTCTAGTAATACTACTTCATCTACTACATATATTCATAGTTATTCTTGGGAATTCAAACATAAATGTGCCAACACTCTTACCCACTCGTCCGTAGTAACTTTTTGTTAAGTTTTAATTTACCCAAAAACTCTGAGCTGTCCTACTTTTAATTAACCTCTAAAACATTGGGTAATTACCTTTTGAAAGCGTACTTAAAATGTTATCATTCACGTCAAAGGCTAATCTAGCTTAACTCTTGCATTTTTTTCACTAGTTAAAATTCTAGTAATTCCATTAGACAAATTTGAACTGCAGACACGGCTAGGTCAGTGACTATGCTGGTGGTCTGGTTCAGTCATATTTTGATTGATAAAGATAAGAATTGAACCCCACTGAGGACAAAATATTCATAGCAACTAGCTTATCCTGCTCTGGGTGTTATATGTTATTATGCAATTGTATGTTTGTCAAAAACCTTTTGATAAAGGTTATCTCATGATCGGGGAGCTGTATTTATTTTATACTCTTGTATATTTTTCCATGTTTGGGAGTTGGAGAAAACAAGAAACATACCTCAGTTCACAGATATACTGTATTTTATATTATTTATTTTTGTATATTACAAAATATGAAGATATGGTGAAGGAATAAAAACTGTTTTTTTTTATATTGTTGAGGAACAGCAGACAGGCGACAGCCCACTTAATAGTAAGCAGTTACCGTTGCTTATAGATGTTTGCGACACTAAGGACACAGCGAACACGCTGACTCACTAATGCTACCGGAATACAACACAAGATTATTATTTACTACTTGTGCCCGCGACTCCGTCCGCGTGGAATAGTGACTTTGGGCAGCATTTTTTAAAAAATGTTAAGTGTGGACAACCCTTATCACTAAGGGGTATGAAAAATAGATGTTGGCCGATTCTCAAACCTACTCAATATGCTCACAAAATTTCATGAGAATCGGTCAAGCCGTTTCGGAGGAGTACGGGAACGAACATTGTGACACGAGAATTTTATATATAAGATTTATTATTAATATTAAGGTTATAACTTTATTTCTTTATATTACAATTTTTTATATTTTTTATAATACCTTACATTTTTTTAATGAAAACAGTAGCATAGTCGGTACCTATTACTTTTATATAAGAAAAAAACAACAATAAAATATCCTAAAAAATAGAAAAGGTTATTATTAATATTATATAATGGCGGAATACTTCAGACCAAGGGTTACCATCCCGACGGACTCGGGGCCCTACCACGTAGCTAGGGTTGTTTTATCGCCTTTTACGACAGACCGAACCCGGTCACAGAGGTTATAGTATTCTTACTCCGCCCCCGCATGGAGAAAACTACTTTTTGATGTGGAGGGCGCTTGGATCTTTGATTAACAATTCTATACCAGTTACAAATTTACATACGCATACATATTTAATTGCAATTTTGTCGTGGCATAAACTTATCATGATAAAATGATGATTTTTCTAAATAATGCTACCGCTACCCTAAGATGGCAAAACAATCAATATATACATGCAGTAATAAGTACTGATTATGTAAAAAGTTATTATTCGTGTGGGTAACCTTAATTAACACTGTATTTGTAAACACTAAAATGATGCACTGGGAATATTTATTTATGAATATCCCACATGAAATGCCCCCAGTCAAAATATTTCACTTAAATGAAAAATCTGTAATTTTGATTCAGATTATTTTATAATCTCAAGATATACCTATTCAGAAATGTTATTTCTTTGTTTTTTATAGTAGGTATATTCCATCCGTTATTTTTTCGCCGATCCCAGTGGCGCAACGGCTTTAATGCGCCGGAACGCACGCGAGATCGCGGGTTTGATCCCCATCTCTAGTCCTAGTGTATAATATAACGGGTTATTGTTTTAATAGAGAAGTAATATAACTAATAATTAACATGTGTTTTTTCTTTTTAATATTTCTTGTAACTGTTTTGTACGGTTTTGTAAATAACTTTATGCTTAATAACTTACTACTACTACTTTTCTTTACCCTTGTAGAGTCGCTCTGGGCTTGACGGATTCAGCGCTGACGTTTCCTTAAGCTAGCAGAATGCTGAGTTAAGTCCAATTAGTTTTAAAATGTGTGATATTAATCGTAACACTGTATGATGTCCTAATAAAGTATTTTTCTTTCTTCTTTTTTTATTTCTTCTTGTGTATTTTATTGTCTGGATATTTCTACCTTAGAGAATATATATTGCGTAACCCATAAAACAAGCATAGTTTTGTGATATACTTAAAAACTCTTTTTATTTTAGGAGGTTCAAAGAACTTGTCTAAATGAGCCAAAAAGTGTTCAGTTATAACAAAAAAATCAATAGTAATCCTCCGCTTAGTAAATTACCAATTTACCCAAACGCTGTTGTTTTCAGGTTATCCAATCAACGTATTTATACATTAAGCGAATGGAAAATTATCCGATTCTGTATGTTTTACGTGACTGCGAGCAGTAATACCAATTCGTATTATTTCGTATATTGCTTTTGGCCTTGTTCACACCATTCCAAACTGGCCAGGAAGTCTATTCGACATGCCTTTGTACTAAGCGATCACCGAATGATTGAAATGAACACAGCTAATTGACCTCATTTCGCAGTTTTATTGTATAATAGACTTATAGCCGTGTAACAATACTATTAAAGAATAAAATATCACTGATATGAATTATCTTAATTAAAATAAGTAAAATATAATTCAGATACATACAAACACTACATAGCAGTATTTCAGTCCAAGGCAACGTCTTGTGCTATACAAAGCACACGTCAGATCGCATATGGAGTACTGCTCACATTTATGGGCTGGAGCACCCGCCTGTCAGCTTAATCCCCTAGATTCGATCCAACGGCGCGCAATTTGTGTTGTGAACGATCCCATACTCACAGACGGTTTAGACACGCTTGGACTTCGGAGAGACTTTGCGTCTCTTTGCGTATATTCTACCGTCTGTACAACGGGGAGTGTTCTGAGGAGCTATTTAGAATGCCTAGCCTCGTCGTCTTTTTACCATCGCACTGCCCGCCATCGGCTGGGTATTCATCCCCATTTCTTGGAGCCTCTTCTTTCTTGTACGAAACGGTTCTCAAGAACGTTATGTTGCGTACTCTCAGGATCTGGAATGAGCTTCCGGCTGAGGTTTTCTCAGCGCGGTACGATATGGGGTTCTTCAAAAAAGGCGTTATAAAATTTCTTCGAGGCCGGCAACGTGTGTGTAATGCCTCTGGTGTTGCAAACGCCCATAGGCGACGATGACCACCTGCTAGAGTGAGCCGTTTGCCTGTCTGCTGAACTCTAGCTATAAAAAAATATTGGAAAATTAATATTGTCTAACTGATAGCTTAGATATTATATTTATAAGTAAGGTAAGGTATTAAAGTAAAAAGAATAATAATAAATACATCGTAACAACGTAGGCAGAGCCATCTAGTCACAAAGTAAGCAGTAAAGCGTTTGTATTATGATTACGGCTGCCCAATTTCATAACAGATATAATTAAAAAATAAAATTTTAAAAAATATATGAATTGGATCATGTTCACAAAGACTGCTTAAACGAAAAATACCAAACAAAAAACGATTTGGAAAAATTTGCCCTTTGTTTTGAAATTGGTCCGACTAGATAACTGGTATATTTTTCTTTTGTAAATAAATACTTATTAAACACCCAGACTCGGCCCATGAATGGAACCAGAAACTCGCCGGTAATCTGACATGTGAAAACCGTAGCACCACGGAGTTCGTCTTGAAGGAAATAAATGTTAAATATACGATTTTCTGCGGAGTTTTCAAAAGGCTTTGTTCTGAAGTACTGATAGATGTAAGCCTTAATTGAGGAAAACGGTTATGGATATTGTATTTTAATATTTATGATTGGTTCGCGTCCTTATTTATTGTGAAACTGTCATTGTATATCAGAGTGCTTTTATATTTTTATTTACCTGGGGATTATTAACAGCATTGAAATCAGATGGTATTTTTCGTAAAATTTCTTAAATTAACAACTATCTCTTAATTTTAGCGTGTATCCTAAATACCTTTTTCATGTATCTCTAAACATACTGAAGACGTTTATTTGAATTTTATTTGTACATGAATATATTTATTTATTTATAGTATATAATATATTCATTAACTGTTTAAAAGTTTATGTAAGAAGACTAGCCGTCTATTTAAAGCAGGTAAAGAAAACAATTTCACACTCTATCCAAAATACCAAATAATTTTGTGATGTGTTCCGCCATTAGTGACCCCAGTTCCTGTACCCTTATGGGGCAGCAGCGTGTTTGCGATGCCACTGGCGTTGCAAACACTCATAAGCGACGGTAACTGCTAAATTTTAAGTGGGCCGTTAGAAGTCCCTTGCCCCTGGACCTATTCATGGGGGTCGGAAAAGGGCGTTGTCCGCCCTTCTCCTGCGCCCGGTGCGCCTTCTGCGGCCGGGAAAGGGAGTTGAGATCTCCCTCTCCCGTTCCGCAGTTTCCTTCTGCGACATCACGTGCTCGCAGAAGGACACCACTGCGTCCCACGACTCTGCGCTACCGACCATCCTCCGCACTACGGCCGGCAGCGACAGATCGCCTCCTACTTCATTTATGAGGACACGGCGCTGCTCCTCCCAAGCTACACACTCAGCGAGCGTGTGTTGCGCCGTATCCTCCCCGCAATGGACGCAGTGGTGGCACCGAGCGTCCGGCTCTCTGTCTATGCGGCACAGGTACTTGCCGAAGCAGTCGTGCCCCGACAGCACCTGCGTCACCCTAAACGACAGGGAGCCGTGCCTTCTCGCGAGCCAGTCGTCGAGTACTGGCCGGATCGCCTCGACGGTAGCGAGGCCGGTCTGTCTGCTGTGCTACAGCAATAAAAAACAAAGGGTTACGGAGAATTTACTATAATCAGAATAGGTTATTTACATGGTTCCAATTTAAATATAGAGCCGGCAAAGGTTTCACAAAGAGAATACTACCGCGAATTGTAATACGTAACCTGGCATTTTTGTGGGTAAATATACCCTCGTCACGATGTCGGGTCCATTTAGCCTATGCAATATTTACCTGAAATATGTTAAACGATGAGGTGTTTTGTTCAGACGAAACACGGAAGTCTCTTGAAAGGGAACAAAAGTGTCGAATCTTTTTTTCTCCCTGTCCTTATTCCGTATTATATGGGGTCGGCACAATATGTTCTTTCCTCCAATCTTCTCTGTTAGCATTCATCTCAACATTTACTTTTCACGATATCATCTTTTACGCAACGCATTCATCTTTTTTAGTCTACCTCTACTCCTGTATCCTGTCATTTCTGTGTACTCTCCTTTCTATTATTTTTTTTCCTTCTCATTAAATGGCCAAACCGCGCTAGTCTGTAACTTTTAAGTTTTTCTATAACTGGAGCTACTTTCATACCTCAAATATACTCATTCCTAATTTTATCCGTTTTCATCATTCATGCCAAATATATTAAATTAAAATATAACAAAAGTTATTAGCCTACTGGTGAGTACCAGTAGACCAGTAGATGAGTAGTATGAGTATACTACTCATCATACTCAGTGATCAATCTATTTTTTTTTTATTGCGGCCCACTTAACAGTAACAGTTACCGTCGCCTACGGATGTTTGCGACGCTAGAGGCACTGCAAACACACTACTATCCCATAGAGGTACAGGAACCTGGGTCACTAACGCCCGAACACATACACAAGGTTATTATTGCGACAAACTTAGGACCAAGAGTGTTTGCCATCCAGACGGGCTTGGGGCCCTACCACATAGTTAGGGTGGGTTGTTTTGTCACCTTTTGCGACAGGCCGACCCGCAGGGCTTTGTATTGTTACTGCGTGCCTGAGAGAGAAATCTAGAGACAATAGTTTCCATACTCACGATGGCATGCTATGTGTAGACAGTTTTTTCGTCTAATGTACATATAAAATATGTATACTATACTATTCGAGGATTTTCCGAGCAACCAATACAATAGCAGAATTTATATGTATATACAACGCAGACGTGACGTTATATGACCATATGAAAAGAAAATGATTATATAGTGTATGTGTTTTTTTTATATTCGGGAATGGCTGGATGGATTGGATCATAAATAAAGTTCTATATTGACGTGTCTATTCTTAATTATAGAAGTAAATATCCTGCTTTTACTTACTTATTTTATTTCAGCTTTTGTAATATGCTTTTTATCCGTGCAGGGGCGAGAAAGAATACTAACCTCTGCGGCCGGGGTCGGCCTGTCGTAAGAGGCGACAAAACAACCCACCCTAGCTACGTGGTAGGGCCTCAAGCCCGTCTGGATGGCGACCACCTTTGGTCTTAAGTATGCCACCATAATAACCTTGTGTTGTGTTCCGGCATTAGTGACCTAAGTTCCTGTACCTTTATGGGACAGCAACGTGTTCGCGATGCCACTGGCGTTGCATACACCTATAGGCGACGGTAACTGCTAAATCCTAAGCGGGCCGTCAGCCTGTCTGCTGTCCTACAGCAATAAAAAAAACGATATTACTGATACAAAATACTTAGTGAATATTATTATTCTCTTTTTTCGATATATAAGGACGTAGGTACTAGAAAAATAATAATAATTTAACCTTTAACCCTTATCAGGTTTCACACCAATTTTGTCTTTGTTAAAAATCTGGGTACATTTTCATTTAAAGCTCTGTACAGATTTTGTAGTAATGAGAACAATAGTTTATTAGCATACTTTGACCTTTTTCCTTTTGTGAGTAAAATAATTTATGAGTTTCAGTATTTTTTTGGGTTGGAATGAGTTTGAATAAAAGAGCAGCTGTGTACATATTGCTGTTTGTCTAATATAATTTTTAAAATAAATATTCAGATTTATAATATAAAAACAAGTACATATTATTAAAACTAGGCCAGGTGGTCTGGACAAAAAATATGGCTACCCGTACAAGTGTTCAAAAGAGTTTTGGTAGTCCTAAAACGTCATTTATATCACAGATCGTAAGGGGTTTTTCAACAAGAACTTATTTTTTAAACAAAAAATTTAGATGAAGATGATTCAATTTTTTATTGTATTACGAAGAGAAAAGTTCGACAATTATGAATGAAAAATGATATCTGGCAAATGTCCACCACGACCACGCTGACATATGTCGATTCTTTCATCAAAGTTTTTAATCACTTTTTGGCAAAATGGCGGCTCTATTTCGTTAATCACATCACGGATTTTGAGTTTTAAGGCTGCAATAGATTCGATTGGCTCCGAATAGACTCTGTCTTTAACATAGCCCCACAAGAAATAATCCAGTGGTGTTAAATCACACGATCTGGCTGGCCACGTTGATTTTTGTGCAATTATGCGATCGGGAAATTTGGTTTGCAATAAACTGATCGGTTCATTGGCTGTGTGACATGTGGCACCGTCCTGTTGAAACCGCATGTCAGTGATATTCACGTCATCAATAATAGGCCAAAATTTAATCTTTAACATCTCGCGATAGCGTAATCCATTGACCGTTACCATATTTCCAGACTCATCTTCGAAAAAAACGGCCATTTCACGCCTCGAGACCACATAGTGCACCATACAGTGACACGTTGAGCATGCAAAGACTTCTCAATAATCGCTCTAGTATTTTCAGAAGCCCAAATGCGGCAATTTTGCTTGTTGATAAAAATGGGCTTCGTCTGAAAAAATGATTTTTTTCAGAAAAGCCAGCGGGTTGTTCCTGAATGAATTGAGCGAATCTACGGCGATGTGAATAGTCAATCGGCTTCAATTCCTGCACCAGTTGAACCTTGTAAGGCTTCAAAGCCAAATCCTGACGCAAAATTCGCCATGTGGTGGTTTTCGATAACCCCAATTGTTGAGAACACCGAGGAATTGACAAATTTGGATCTACTTCAACACTGTGGCTCACGGCTGCGATGTTTTCAGTTGAACGACCCGGTCGAACATGCGTCAGTGTTGGCATATTTTGTAACGAGCCTGTCGACTCAAATTTAACAAATTTTACGAAATGTTACTTTATCAAAACCACCATTTTCTAAGTGGATTTCAATTATTTTAATGCGATTTTCGAGTGAAATTGAATTCATTGTAACAATTGCCAATGCATCTACTACGAATACGTCAAAAAACTAAATGTCAAAACTATCATGTTATTGGTGTTATCACAATTGAAAAACAAAGTTCTTGTTGAAAAATCCTTTAAAAGAAGTTTTCTTTTATTACATTGGAACAGGTGTCAAGTTGACGGCCCACCTAATAGTAAACAGTTACCGTAGTCTAAGGGTATTTGCGACGCCAGGAGCACCCGTTCACCGGAACGCATAACAAAGTTTGCAGCGGCATTTTCTAAGACAAGAGGTGAGATCTAGCTATGATTATTTTATGAGAAACCGCCTCCAACCGCAGGAGTTAGTATGTTATTCGGCCCCTTTACGAAAAAAAACCGGTAAATGCTTTGTTTTCAAGATCGAGGTGTTAAATCCGCCTAAGCAGTAAAATTTAGCTTCATATATTTTAATGTTCATTAGAAGTTTAGTGCTATAGTACTCAGTAGGATATTTCGAACTAGTGACGAAAAAATATCATAATAATTAAAACCTGTAAAAATTGGATCATTTGTAATGGTTATTATTATAGTTAAACTGATAGGTAACTGCAATTATTGTTATACCTAATTAATATCGTTAGCTAAGGGTACAAGGGTACTTACTCTATTGTAATAATCAGAACTAACTAGTTCTGATTAATCAACTGAAACCTGTATCGCGGGGCTTTTTACAACTAAACAATTGATGGGGGCCCAGATTAAGAAAAACTATTTGATCCATACAAATATTTTGTCGTCCGTCAATATCGTACCCACAGACCTATAACCCACGGCTATCAGATCACCATTGAGTTGTTAATAAAATTTATGGATTTCCTTAGATTTATAATTATTGTTGTGGACAACATAAAACATTGTAGAGAATTTCAGACGTAATATACTAGAAACTGGAAACATCATACAAATCATTGATGAAGTGAAAGATTATCATTTATATTAAATATTATACAATAAAGTAGAGAGAAAAAGTATGCGATCTTTGTAAGACACGATTGCAAATTCAATATTGCTTATTTTCCGTAAACGTCTATGAAAGTAGTAATAAATCATAATCGCAAATCATTTCCCGCGATACTATCGCGCATTTATACGCTATTAGGTAACCAAACGGAAAGTTAATAATGGAAAAATTCCCAAGATAAGAAGCAAACATAATACGCTTGTGTTATGAGAAACAACACAGCTATTTTAGGTTGATTTTAGGTATAAATTCACTCTAAATAAATAATCCTTTATTACTACTAAAATACTAAGCGTTACATTGTAATATGCATTTATATTATTCTATTATATTAGAAGCCGCCTTACGGGTGCAGGCCTCCCGCAAAACTTTCCAAACAACTCTGAGAGATGGATGGCTTCTCTAACAGTTGTCATCCATCCTGGCCCTACTCTTTAAATATATCACGCCATCTTTTACTTTGTCTCCGTCACTTCTTCTTTTTGTTAATCGGAGTCCGCTCTGTCACCTTTCTGTCCACCTGCCATCATCCAATCTGCATACTCGTATATGACCTCCTCAACTCCATTATAATTCCCTAATTCTCTTTAATGCATCATTTAATTTAGTTTTTCTCGCATCTTGTTATGTACTCGTATTTATTCTATCTTTTATTTTAATTCCTAACATGTTTCGTTCCATTTTTCATTGACAAATAGTCATCAAAATTTACTATAACAGTTATTGAACTCAGAAGCTCGAGCTCTACTTTATAATGAAATGATTTGTAACTATTTATTTTTTTAATAAATTGATTTTGTAATTTATTAAGTTATTTATTAAGTGATCAGTTACCAGGTGATAATATGTATATATACGTACATATTATCATTAAAAACTACTTTTTACGGATTTTAAGTATTTATCACTGACATTGCTCACTTTTGATGTAATTACAGACGATAAATTATAAATTCTACATATGACTATGAACTCTAATAAAATATATCAAAGATTTTTTCCTCGAAAACTTATAGAAAATTTTCTACGCATATTAACACATTATGGGCAAAAATTCGAAAATTAAAATGGTATAGTTTAATAAACTAGTGTATAAATGAATTAAAACTCGGTTCGAGCTTTAGAAAACAAACAACAAAACAAATTTTCTTACTTGGAAGTGTGGATTCACAAAAAGTAAAAAAATATTACTCTAGAAAAAAAAATTTTAAACAATAAACGGCTAAACCCTTGTAATAAAAACATCGACTCAGCTCACATTACGTTCTCGAAAATAATTGTACAAAATTTTGCTATTATAAATACATACATACATATAAATCACGCCTCTTTCCCGTAGGGGTAGGCAGAGACCACTTCTTTCCACTTGCTAGGATCCTTACATACTTGTTTCGCTTCGTCCACTTTCATTATTCCCTTCATACATGCCCTTCGGTTTAGGGTACTCTTGACCTGGCCTTTTTTCAAGACGTCCCTGATCTGGTCTCGACACGTCCGCCTAGGTCTACCCCTTCCAACACTTCCATTCACACTCGCCTTATACACTTTTTTCGTCAATCGTTCTTCATTCATTCTCTCATCATGGCCAAACCATCTCAGCATACCTTTCTCAATTTTTGTCCATACATCTTCTTTCAGACCACAACGTTTCCTTATCTCACTATTTCTTATCCTGTCACTCAGTTTAACTCCTATCATACTTCTTAACGCTCTCATCTCAACTGCATTTATTCTGCTTTCATGTTTCTTCTGCCATACCCAACTTTCACTTCCGTACATGAGTGTCGGAACCAACACCTCCTCATGCACAGCCAGACGAGCCTTGTTAGACACCTTCTGACTGTTCATAAAGGAGTGCAAAGCTCCATTCACCATGTTTCCTGCATTCACTCTTCTTTCAATATCACTCTCACACTTTCCATCTCTTGTAAACTTTTAACCCAGATACACAAACTCATTAAAATATTATTATATAATATTATAAAATACTATATTAATACACGTGTATTGTTTATACATACGTAATATTTGATTAACTGTCGTGAATTCATTCGAGTATCAAATAGCGTTAGATAGGTAGTACAATTATTACTTTAACGAAGCATCCAATTAAGTATTAATTATATTATATAAGAATAACAATGTGTTGTAAAACAGATTTCATTTCATTAATGTTATTTACCGTTAGATAATAGCCTGTCAGTGAATGTGTAGATTGGTTAACTATGCGGAACGTTGTAACAATATTTCCTGCAACTGATCGGCAGACGGGCACCGTTGGCGTTCTATTTTGTCAAAATTCTCATATATGTTTAGTTTATCATGTATTTAGATCACGAACCTTTTTGGTTTATATTTAATTAGTAAGACCTCTATGGCACAACGGCTTTCATGCGTCAGAATGCCTATTTGTGCATAATATATTTCTATTAATAAAGTAAAAATATATAAGCAGCATATCAATTATCTAAGAGCCATATCACAAACGCTCTGTTGCTTACTTTGGGACCAGGTGGCGTTGTGGAAATTGTTTCAATACCGTATAGCAAGTATAAACCTGCATGTACTGTCGTCCCTACAATAAAAAAACATGCGGGACAGTCTTTGGGAACTGCCGATAGAAGTGAAAACTAAATTGTATCGTCGAGTTATTAGATTATTATCTTTGGTTTAAAGAAGTGTTTATATCAAGGATTAAAGTTTAAATTTATCATCAACACTTCTTTACAAATCAAAAATTGTTCTCCCAAAAAGTGATAAACGCGCTTAAAGAAGTTTTCACTTTAAACTCAACTGTAATAAAGTCGCAATTCGAATAGATATGTATAAGTAATACAATGCAATCATTTAAAAGTTACATTATAAAATAAACCTTAAGTCATTATTAATAAGGTTGGTATTACTGGGTTAAAAATCTCTTCTTACTTACGTCTTACGAATTTTCGATCAGGACACGTGACCTGACGCGCGTAAAATATTTTTAACCATAAAAAAAGTGCACAACGCCGGTAAGGAAGTTTTCACGTCAAAAAAATCGATAGTGTACTAACGTACGTAATTACTTTAGGTAAAAAGTCCGCTTTTCATCCTACCAAACAAACAGTGTAGATCACCTTAATAATTATACGAGAAAGGCCTACAATGCAATATTTTTGTAGTGTAATAAAGACAAAAATATATAAATATAAAGGCAGATATAACATAAAGACGAAGCTATTCTGATGGAAAAATTAGGTGGATTCTATAACGATACACTGAGAATTCATATAAAAAGTAACTTGTTTGGAATCCCCAAGAGTAAAATGCCGAGAGTTTTCTCCCACAAGATTCGTTCGTGAGCTGGAAATATTCTTTATATAATGAAATCTTAATACTTCAGAATGAAACTCAGATAATGTGCCTTTAGGTCACAAAGAATATTTTGATGTATTAATTATAAAAAATTATAATAAATATAAATTATTAAATCCTAGTATTATGCAGTAACTAATAAAAGAAACATCAATAATGCATAAGCAAGAAAAATACAGCTCAACGACTAGTAAATTGAATAAACTTATGACTGAAATTTGTTTCAGTGTTTCTTTTACTTCTTAATGCACAAATATGTAATAATGTTCTCACAAAGTGCTAAAGAGAAAATGAAATTGTATACGCATTAACTGTGCTTTCTTCCGCACTCCCTTTCAAGTTTCTATGTTCATAAGGTTTTATATAGTATATAGGTTTAGCGACGGACAATATATTGTAATTTTATAAATCTATAAATAGAATACAGTGGCTATATTTTTTTTTCTTCAATTACTTTTATAATTATTTGGGTTACTGAATATTCTGTCTTATTCTTTAGCCGTAGTCGTATGACTATCTTTAATAATAATAATAATAATTTATTCAACAACAACAAAATATTGACAATATAAAATACAACATCAATTACAAGTTACAATTAATTAAGATAAAAATAGCAATATTATATATAGTTGAAACTTATTGACGTCATTATTTTCGAATATTTAAGCACTTTTTTTCGAGGATGCTACTTTAATAGTACTAGGAAGAAATTCCGGTAGGAAGCAACTGGTTTTATAGGGCTCACCTTACCAACTGTTCGTGTACTGCTGGCCATAGATGGCATTAGTCAAAATTGGCAGGTACGACATGTCGACTAAAACTCCACTCGTGCCACCCTGAGGTTTATGTATGGATATTGCAGTCAACTTACGGACATTTATCTATACCAAGCTCATAGTTTTACTTCACCAGCTAGATGGTTCCCCTAATTACACAACAAATGAAACTTTATTAAAACCAAAATAGTCGTTTCAAAGGTTTAGAAAAGAAGGATGAAGAATTCGGAAAAATTTGGAATAAACCGGCAGGACCAGGTGGCTTGAGTCAGACAGTCAGTCAATTTCAAACGGACTATGTAACATCTGACACCGGTTGAGCCGACACTGCATGCTGAGATTAAAAACCTTATTTCAATATGGTTTCACCAATGTAACAGTATAAATGGAAGTAATAACAATAATCATGATATTAGTACATACACAGTTATACCGTATTTACTGACGTTAGAGATAACAAACAATGTGAAACTTCTGGAGCAACCCAAAGTAAATATTGAAGATCGTTTCCGATTTGTCTCACGGTAAATAGAACACGGAATCTCTACGATGTAGTGATTTGTTGCATAAAATATTCTAACCACAAAGGTCGTTAAACCATTTCCAAATATAATTTTTACCTTTTTAAGTTTATCATCGTAATACTTTATTTGGCCTTATATACATACTGCTATATACATTCATTTCCTGTTTTACTCAGAACTCATAATTAGTTTACCTAAACGGAAAATGCACGAGCATTTAATTACTTATGTAATTAATGTGCCTTAATTAAACTCATCTCAAAAATAATTATATTATTGGATAAATTAAAATAAACAAAGGAGAAGCTGATAAAAAATACTTGGTGTAAAACGTGGCCATACCACCGACGGTGAATCACGCAATTTATTCCTGGTGTACCAATATAAAAGCTGCCAAAAATCGTCACACATCTACCGTAGCATATTCATCTCCGGGAAATATAGTATAGTATATTTCTCGGATGCTATCAATATAAGTTTCTGGATATATTTCCTTTACACCGCAGTGCTCAGCAAACAATCACACGAGGAATACAGTCGAAGGCTTTCTGCACGTCCAGAAACAGAAAGTGCAGAGGCATATCTATCTTATTATCCATCTCTCTTGTTATCCGTGATAGTCGTTATGGTAATAACAGGGTCTGTGGTACCGTGACAAAGACGAAACTCATATTCTCACTCTTTGTCCGTGCAGGGGCAGAGAAAAAAATACTGACCTCTGCGGTCGGGGTCAGCCTGTCGTAAAAGGCGACAAAACAACCCACCCTAGCTATGTGGTAGGGCCCCAAGCCAGTCTGGATGGCGACCACCTTTGATCTTAAGCATGTCGCCGTAATAACTTTGTGTTGTGTTCCGGCATTAGATACCCAAGTTCCTGTACCCTTATGGGCAGCGTGTTCGCGATGCCACTGACGTTGCAAAGATCTATAAACGATGGTAACTGCTAAGTGGGTTGTTAGCCTGTCTGCTTTCCTACAGCCACAAATAATAGCACACTCCGAGACAGTATACTCCTGTCGGATCCGAGAGTCGTTAACCCTCTCGAGAAGCTTCATGATATGACCTTAATGCCACGGTAGTTACCGCACTCCTGCACCAATCCCTTGCCTTTATAGAAAGGAGTTGTTTTAGCTCGGGATAATACCGGCGAGGAGTATCCGATTAAAAAGGTCTGTTAAGATAGCCAAGCCACGAGGGCGAAGCCACGAGCCACGTCACTTTCCAGGCTTCGATGGTGACTCTTCGACAGCTTTATGTTTCTTCATGCGGCAAAAACTATTTTGGACCTGGAATGACGTTACCGGTGGGCATAGATGCTACAACAACATGTGCTGCTTGTTCAGGAACTTTTGGAAATACGAGCCCCATTTCTCATTCAAGACGAGTTCCTCACATAGAAGTCTCCCCCAGGGTCTATAACACAGTAGCACTTAGAAATATTATGTGCCCTCGAATGCACTAGCTCTGCGAGAAAATTCCGAAACGCTGTTTTATTGGCGTCACCACAACCGACCTGTGACGCGTAGATGCCTATCAAGTGAGACGCTATCGAAAAGCCCCTCATAATCATAAGTCGGTGACTATGGTATTTCACCCCTAAGATGTGCATGACTGTTAAGTTGTCCCGAAGGTTCCTAATATACTTTTTATATATTTAAAAAGTTCAAATCTTCTTATATACTCTAAGTATTCAATTTTTCTTCTTACAATACTACCATATACGAGTATTATGGTAAAGCATAAAATCTAACTACTTACTATATTTATGTTAACAGCGAGGAAGTCTATAACCATTTAATTTTATCTTTTAGAAAACAATTAAATGGTCCCCATCCATTCAGTTCCTCAAGATGAAAGGCATTGTTAGTAACGACAAAAGAAGTACTATAGAAATTATAATGCCTCTATCTACAAGAACATTTGTATTGTCAACTAGGAAACTTGATATTTCTCTTATGAAATGTATTGCGTAGTAAACAATTTATTCAGCGACTGTATTGCTATTCTCCGTGCAGGGGTGTAATAATAATCGTGACCCCTGCAGCCGAATGCGCCCTGTCTTAAAAGGCGATAAAATATCCCTAGCCAGGTGCTAGGACTGCAAGCCCGACTGGATGGCAACCACCCCCAGATGTGAGACCAGTTATATCATACGATCATCATAATCTTGTGTTGGGTTGGGGCATAAGTAACCCAGGTTGCAGCCCCTGCTTCGCAAACGGATGTGTGCGGCACCCATTGGCGATAATAACTTACTCTTAAGAGAGCTGTCAGCCAATCAACTGCTACACAGTAATAAAAAAAATGCTGAGTTGTTATTTAACAGTTTCGCAATTGGAATTCCTATCAACCGTATGTGTAAGTCTTTTTAATATATTATATGATATAATTAGTGTCACAGAGTTAATGGGCAATTAACTTTGTTAAAAGTATACTATTTTAAGCAACACCTGTCATTGAAAACATCTGGGGCCTTTTCGCTGGCTGTTACCCGAATCTGGGTGTTAAGTAGAATGTGTGTATATATTTACAAAATAAAAGTATATACAAGTAAATTGTATATCGGTTATCTAGTACCCTGAATGCAAACGCTTTGTCTCAAAGTAAGAAAAGGGCACTTCTGTTATCTACTGATATCCATAGTAAAATATTATTAATGTGAAAGTAATTCTGTGTGTCTGTCTGTTACGTTTTCACACCTAAACCACTGAACCAATATTGACTAATTTAAATAGATTGGACCTTAGAGAAGGACATGGGCTACTTTTTTTAAATTTATATGACATAGCCACATTTGCCAGGTCAGCTAGTTCTTTAATATACATAAATTGTATCCTGTTATAAATATATTTATGTATTTCTTTTATCTTAAACAAGCCATGCGCGCCCGGTTCGCTGATCGAATAACAGAAAAAAGTAAATATAAAAGTGCCAATAAATTTATTTTGTTATTTATACACTGACATAAAAGTAAACTTAATTTGAGTGAAACTACTCGGCGAAAGGAATATTCCTACCAAATTTCATGTCTCTACCCCTTATGGTTCCAGATATAGGTGGAAATCTCTTATACCCCCCCCCCCCCGCGCAATACACCTTGTATTTCGTAAAATTTAACTCATAACCATCGCAGATATTCCGACAATTAGTACAGTTCTATGACTACGAGTATACTTAGGTCGAGTTTTGACAATAACACCCCCTCTCTATCTCTATAGAAAAATGGTTAGTTAAATGTTTATTTTAGCGTAAATAAAAAAAATACATAAAACTAATACATTCATTATTTATCATTCAACCTTACGTTATTAGAAGGCTTAAAAAGCAAGGTATAAAAAGGTACCTTTTTGTAATTCACTTGGCCTCTATTTAGGTAATCTAATTCTTTTGTTTACACTAAAAGTCTGAAAAGGTTCAAGTTAATTTGAAACCTATTTGTAAAAATTGTACTAAAACAGTTAAGCCTCATGTAAAACACAATTTTCCCTTAAACTACTTGAATTAAAACTTGGTTCCAAGCATCTTATGTATGTTTATCCGTGCAGGGACGGAGAAAGAATACTAACCTCTGTGCCGGGGTCGGCCTGTCGTAAAAGGCGACAAAACAATTCACCCTAGCTACGTGGTAGGGCCTCAAGCCCGTCTGGATACCGACCACCTTTGGTCTTAAGTATGCTATCATAATAACCTTGTGTTGTGTTCCGGCATTAATGACCCAAGTTAATGTACCCTTATGGGACAGCAGTGTGTTCGTGATGTTATTTTTCTACAAAACTTAAGTGAAGATTCAAAATAACAAACACTCACTTAAGTAGAAAACTTTGTAAAATGTTTTCTGGGGTAATAAATTACTACTTGGCGTATTAAGAAGTTTCTATAAACTAGGACAGTGGTTCATTGAATACTATAATCTTAGACTAGAGTAATCGTAACTAAATTAACAATAAGTGAAGAAAATAGTAAAGTTGATACTCGTAAGTAGTATGTTAGCGACTAAAACGCTAATATTTCTACCCAAATGGCAACGTCGGAATGACGCGGAAAAACGGGACGCGCACCCGACGTGGACCTTCCTTGCGGACCAATGACCCTGTTCCGATCAAGTTACCGACGAAGCATACACGACATGACCCCGAGAATCCAAATCCAAAAATTTGTCGACGACTATAACATATGTTTATTCGTAGATTTCCTACCATAGATCCTTGGTGCAACGGCTTTTGCAAGTTGTAACGCCTCGATTTCCGTCTCGAGTGTTTATGTACTCGTATATGTATTTATTCATAAAAGAAAATATCAATTAGTACAATAGTTTTACAGTATCCATAACACAAGCGCTCAGCTATTTACTTTGGGACTAGATGGCTCTGTGTGATTTGTCACAATATATTTATTTAATAATTAGACTTATAAATAATCCGCCCTTATGTTATATGCTGTCATTGAGTTAATTTTTGGAATCCAAGATGGTGCTAAATGCTGTTACAGGGCTTAACATCTGTGAGCCTGACGCTTCTTTTTAACGTTTTTTTTGCTACAAAAAAATTGATACGGTTTAATTAGCTTTTATTATTTATAGTTGTCTGTAGTGAATTATAATAATATAATATTCTTAATTCCCCTTAATCCTGAAAATAACTTATGCTATCTCTATGTGCTTATGAATTGAAGTGAAGCAAGAGAAGTACTATTTGTTGCTGCTTACATCTCCCAAGGTAAATAATGGAAGCCTATTTATTTTTATTTTTATATTATTTTTACTCAAAACCAAACAACCACCATAGTCTAATTAGTTCATCGCTAAAGATTCTGTATTTTCTGTATTATTTTCAGTAAAAAGAAAGCAAACGCTGTTCAATTTAGATACTTAAAGTAAGTCTTAAGTTAAATGAAAAAGCAGACATCATGGCGCTGGTCTGCTAATTATATTTACAGTCTAAAATAAAGACAAGCTCTACGAACTTTTAAGTATTTTAAAATATACTTAATTCATGGCTGTTATAAGAAGTACTTACTTGAGTATTTTAAGCGAGTAAAACTTAGTATTAGTATGACTTTATGCATCGATGACTTTTCGTGGCATTTTCTTTTTACGTGCAAACAGGTGGAAAAAAATTATCGACTTGTCTAAGTATATAAAAGGGAAACCGAATTGTGACCTACCCTTGCTAGCTATCTTTAGTAATTACGAACAGTTTTTCTAGGTGCAAGGGCTGAGTCAGCATTCTGACCTCCGCGGCCAGGGCTGGCATATCGTAAAAGAAAAATAAACTCTAGGTGGTAGGACCCCAAGCCTACTCCTGGTCTTTAATTATGCCGCTACAATAACCTTGTGCTGAGTTCCGGCATAAGTGACCAAGGTTCTCCTACACGGACGGCAGCATGTATGCGACAGTAACTACTTACTATTAAGCCTGCAGTTCCACAACAATAAAAAAAATTATATCTTCTTCTCTCCCAACCAGACGTTGCAAGATGATAGGTAGTAGGTGCGATATTAGGACTGGTTTTGCCATCGAAGTCAGTATGATAGCCCGGTTCCAGACTTAACATTTATCTCTTATATTCCCTTATGCAGCAATTGAGCTGAGGTCAGACCTTAAAGAATGTACTAGAACAAGCTGCCACTGTCTCTGCAATCCTCGCTGTTACGACGAGCAAGAAGAACACTTGTTAACTCTTAATTATCATATTTTAATAATCGGTGAAAATATATTGCATAGGCTTTTTGCTGATAGGTTTTAAGTTTAATTTACAATCATATTATAGATGTATGAAGCTAAGCCTTACCGTTACAATACATTTTTTTTTAATTTATTTATCAAATTCACAGTTATTACATTGGCTTAATAAAATAATAGCACAAAAAACCACTAAGGTTTGTACAATGCCATCGAAACTTAAGTCTACGCACGTTCAAATGACTGAGTAAATTTAGATTACAATTTCTCTAAAAAGTATTTTTTAAGTGAGGCTTTAATATTTTACATATACCGTATATTACGTATTACCGTTTGTGTTCCCTGTATAAGCATAATTCATTATAACCGCGAGATTTGAGGTATCCTTTATGATCCTATCTGGATAATGGGAAGGCATTTAATCCTTTCAATCAAACCGTTGATGGGAAGTCAATTTCTGTATATGTGAGATTAATGTTTAGCTCGCGGGTTTGAAGTATATTATTTTTATATTTTAACATATTGCAAAATCTTTATCATCTTTTCTATTTTTCTAAATTTTTTGTACCTGCTATTGAACAAACCTGGGTGAGCGTGTAATTATTATCATATTTAATTGAGACGCAAAAATTCTTACCAATATTTGCTTACCAAGCTTTCCAGATAATAATAAATTATTCAAACCAATAACCCGAGTATTTTATTGTACTGGTGAAGATCAGACAAATTTTATTTATTTTAGGACAATTTTTAATGGATAATAAGGTAATCTTATAAGCGTATCATCTGAGTTGAAGATCACATTCCGTAGTTCTAGGTTGGTAAATATAGTCAAAGAGCTAAACTTCAGCCCAACTGAACTTCTAGCCAAAGAGACCCTTTTTGACAGTTCTTATTGAGTGAGTGCTGAAGCGTCAAAAATCTCAAGGGACCATGTTTTGTGTCAAAGCCTGGCTCAGCCAGGTATTAATCTCTTACCTACGGTATTAATCAATCAAACTGTCCGTCGTCTCAGCCTCATGGCAATAGAAGATAACTGGGATTTTTAGTTAAACACCCCCGAGGTCTGAAGAAACCACAAGAAAGGTATTTCCTCTAAAAAAACACAGAATTGAAATTGAATGCTAGTTTTTATACTCATTGCTCAAATATATATGGCTGCTTTTGATAAACCTATTATACATTAACAAGTAAAATCATCATCATCATCTTAGCGTTGAATCCCGATTGCAGCCCAAACTCTCGCTTCGGCGCCCGAGGTACACTTTCTGACTTTTCCATCTCCACATCGCATTCCATCCATTCACTGGTACCATTGGCACGCATGTCACCCTTTACGACGTCAAGCCTTTTAGGGTCTAGTTTTCCTGCCAGGGTACGGCGGAGACGGCACTTAAGTAGCCGGTTGCCGCAAAATGTAACCATACCATCGAAGGCGACACCCCTCTAATTTAGCCATAATTTTACGGACATGAAGGCTGCCGTGGATGCGGGAGTTCCTACTATAAGTAAAACTTAAAATTAATATACATTAATTACAAAAATTAATCACAAATTTCAACAATGTTCACGTATCTTACATAAGCTTGTAACGACAATTCATTATAACAAATAATTACATCTAAATAGGTGAAGCAAAGCAACTGTTTGAATAGACTTTTGTTATCTAAAATTGATTTTACGTAACTTGATATGAAAAACAAGCGCTCCAATGTAAATTATATGCGTGATAGCGCTGTGCGGATATTACACGAATAATTGATACGTGAATGCATATTACATTAGCGTATTTATGTACATAATCAGAAAAGTAAACAAAAATGGAACTATTTATTATTAGAAAAATGAGAATAATGCACTATTAAACCCATATTTATATAATTTTTTTACCAATATATACTCATGAGAGTACATATTGTACCTTATGTAGTATCTTATGTATGACATATATGAATATGTCATACATAAGATATTTATGACTCTATTCTACATCTTACAGAGAAGCTTGAAAGGAGCGCTGACAGAGAATTGTATGTAGATGTAAAAATATAATTATGATAATACTAGTTTACGGCAACTAACTAGGTACGCGGGTAATAAATATTATCATCCCAGCTTCAAATTCTAATTATATTTATTTGCGTCATAACACGGTGTCAAGTTGTTGAATTGATAACGGACAGTTCAACATTTTTTATGCCTTTTCCGTGTGCAAATCCCAGGAGAATATTCTCCTGGGCTTGGTTCTACATATTATGTAGAACCAAGAAGGCTTGTTGTGGTTAAATTGCTGTAGTTATACGAAGATATACTCAAATACAAAGAAGAGAAGATAAAATGTGCAAACGAACGTTGAACGGTGGTTTAAGTTGAGAATAGTCACAATAATGAATTAACGCTAATATAATGAGACAAATAAAGCGAAAATTGAAAAGAAACTGCATACTCAATCTTAATTTTTTAAATCAAAATATGTTCCTATCTAGAACATTTTTTGAAAATACAGAACTCAAGTTACTACTGCTTCACAGCGTATTTGGCTACTAGCAAAAGAAGAAGCGGAAACGAAATTAGATTTTTTTACCTTTTGATTTTTTAACCTCATTACAATTTACAAGCCAGAAATACATATAAAGAGAAAAATTAGTTGTTATACGAACAAATCAAGATATAAACAGCTTAAATAAAGCTTACAAATATAAAATTTATGAAAAATGCATGAAGCGTGCAGCTATGTAAAAGCAGCTTTATCTTCAATAAATTCGCATAAGATCGCTAAGGTTAAAACACCTCAAAATTCCACGAATGAATGGCATGATAGCATCGAGAGGATAGCGAGAAAATATAAGAAACGAGAGAGAACAATACAAGAGAAGTAATCGATCTGATCTTAAAACATTTAGACTGAAGGAAATACTGCACAATTATTTGCTAAATTTATCATACTAAATCCACTATACTTATGCAAAGTCGAACAAACACATTAGTCATTTTCAAGTCGTTACTTTAGCTCTCTCAATTGTATGATTGAAGCAATTAACTAACTGTTCAATGTAATTTTATACACCTCTTGATCAAATGGTGTTTATGTTTAATTTAGATAAGACAAATGTAATTTAAGTTAATTTATGAATACTCGTTATTAAGCTATTTCAAGAATTTTATCCATTTCTAATTTTCATTTCAAAGCTTGAAGTCCGAATTTTCTCCATGCAGGGGCGGAGTAAGAATATTAACATCTGCGGCCGGGGTCGACCTGTCGTAAAAGGCGACAAAACAACATTAGCTACGTGCTAGGTCTCCAATACTATATGCATGGCAAGCATACTTGGTATTAAGTATGCCGCCATAATAACATTGTGTTGTGTTCTGGTATAAGTGACATAGGTACTCCTATGGGTCAGCAGAGTGTTCGCGGTACCTCTGGCTTCGCAAACATCCATAGGCAACGGTAACTGCTTACTATTAAGTGGACCGTCAGCCTGTCTACTGTTCCCCAGCAATAAAAAGTACGGTTTAGAGCATTATCACAGTCCTTTCATGATGATTTTTTTTGTGTATTGCTATATTTTTTTTTGGTTGTTTTATAGGAGCATGTATGTTTTCCTTCCAAACTCGAGAGCCCCTCAAATTATTCCCTTCTTAGCTGCCCATGAGAAATATTAATCTAAATAATATTAAATATTATTAAATATTAATCTAACTAATGCCAAACAACTAAGATCATCTTAAACAAAATTAAACTTTAAATTATGGATCAAATTGACTTCCTTCTCATTTTTCACCACAAGTCAATATTGACATAAACTTTAAGCTTCCCACGATATTAATATAATTTCTATTTTTTTAAATATATGTAAAACATAATTGCGTTATTTAATATTTTTTATTTTATTTTATATTATTGATGCACAAAACAAATTACAACCAAAGAAATTATAAGTTTAGATATTCAACATAACAATCTGGATTGCAATTCAAAACAGGTGCATACAGAAAAATTGTAACAACAAATGCCTAAAAACCTTGTGTGTATATATTGATACACACATAACACACATGCACTGACACATACTCACACACAAAGCACGCATACACACTCACACACATATAAATTACTATCTAATTAAATCTAATGTATCATTAACTGGTCAAATATAAATTATTTAAGAATATGTTTTACTAATTTACAATATTTAAAAAAACTATTTTCAAATATATCAAGATCAGTGCTGTTACTTGCCAATTCATTATAATGTCGTGCCATTCTAACAATGGGATTAAAGTATGAGATGTTGTTTTTGTGAACTTCAAGTGCAAAAAGATTATTGCAATGTGATCTACGCGCAATATATCTGGTATTAAAAGATATTTGTGAAATTAAATCACTTGAGTTTTTAATATAATGTATAATTTTGTACAAATAGACTAAATCAAAGTATTTACGACGAATAGATAAAGATTCAGTTTTAAATTGGGCTAGTCTTTGTTCATAATTAAGATTATTTCGACCTGGTTTCAAACGGTGAGTTAATACCCTGAGACATTTATTCTGCACTCTTTCAATGTCATCGATATGAACTTTATAATACGGAGACCATATTGGTGTAGCATATTCCAAGAGACTCCTCACAAGTGAATAAAATAAGTGTAATACCGAATAAGGATTTTTGAAGTCTTTGCTTGATCTGAGAACGAAACCTAAAAGTTGATTAGCTTTAGAAGTTATATATTGATAATGTGAACGGAATGAAAGTTTCTCATCAAAGATAATGCCTAAATCTTTAGCAACAACGGACCTATTTAAGACACAATTATTCAAAAAATAATTATTATTAATTCTATTTCGTTTATTTGTAAATGAGATAACAAGACATTTGCTATTATTTAAAAACATATGATTAGCATTACACCATTTAACTAATGTATCTAAGTCTTGCTGTAAAAGGGAACAGTCAGCTGGACTTGAAATATTATGAAATATTTTTAAGTCATCCGCATAAAACAAATGATTACATACTAAATATTCAGTTAAGTCGTTTATAAATATATTAAAAAGCAAGGGTCCGAGAACAGAGCCCTGTGGTAAACCTGATGTTACTATGACAGGTGATGAGAAGTAGCCCTTCAGAGCCACCAACTGACTTCTCTTGTTGAGATAAGAAGAGATCCAACGAAATAGGTACCCATGTATGCCATACAAGTCTAGTTTATGACATAGGAGACGATGATTGACCTTATCGAAAGCCTTGGAAAAGTCTGTATAGACAGAGTCAGTCTGGCCTCCAGCAGCAAAAGATTTACAAAGAAAATTTTTATAAACTAGTACCTAGGTTGCTTATAGTAGACCTGTTTCTTAAGAACCCGTGCTGCTTTTCAGAAATTACAGGTTTGAAATGATTATAAAGGTACGTGTGAACTAAAGATTCAAAAATTTTTGCAAAACATGATAAAATGCTTATAGGTCTATAATTCTCACATCTCGATTTATCACCACTTTTATGGATGGGTATGATATATGCGGTTTTCCATAGATTAGGAAAAACACCACTAGCAAGTGATTTGTTAAAAAGTTTACATAAAGGAGAAGATAATTCATTTCTACACCTCTTAACAAAGTGGGGCGGTATTCGATCAGGTCCAGCACCTTTACTAATGTCAAGTAGTTTAAGTTTGAGAAAAACTTCGCCCTCATCAAGTACAATAGAAGATAATGTGTTACTTATGCGATCCGTAAAATACTTGTGCTCATTGAAAGAATAAGAAAAGTTGGCAGTTGTGTCTTTCTCATAAACAGAGTTAAAATATTGTGAGAAAAGCTCACTTATTCTCAATCCGCTAGTTGCAACCGCATCTCCGAACTTCATCACCTGAGGAAGAGATGTGTTAGATCCATGGACTCTTCTATTGTTTACAAAACTCCAAAAGCTTTTAATATTTGTATTAAGTGAGTTTTCAATAGAAGATACATATCTATTATAACAATCAACTGCTAATTTCTTACATCTTTTCCTGAGAAGTGAGAATGCGTCATAATCGCGTGGATTATTAAATTTTTTAAATAATTTGTGATACTTATTTTTCTCTTCATTGCATTTAATCAAAGACTTGCTGTACCAGATTGGATATCTATGATGTTTAACAATAGTAACCGGGGTATATTTATTGATTATGTCAAATAATGTATTGTAAAAGATTTCGCAACACACATTAATATCATTATGATTTAGAATTAGAGACCAGTCTATTAAATTTAATTCATACTTAACCTTATTTAAATCGCATTTGGAGAAATTTAACCTTTTGCAGGGTTTTTGTTTTAGAGATTTAGATATGCTATACTGAGGAATATTTATCAATATTGAGGGGTGATGTCTGTCTAGTAGACTTAATTCGGTCGTTTCATTAACAGTAACGGAATCCAAATTAGAAAGAACAAGATCAAGAATAAGCTCATTTGTGTTTAAAATCATATTCACTTGCTTAAGACCACAAATAGTTACTAGATCTATTAATCGATGAGACTTTTTATTTAGAATATGTGATAAAGTAGTTGGATAGGAATATGAAGAAGTGGATGATGGCCAATGTATATCAGGAGTATTAAAATCACCAATTAATAAGAAATAATCATCAGGAAGTTCGTTTAAAATAATATTTTGGCAATGTGAATAAAAATAATCTATATCATTATAATTCATGTCGGGAGGCAAGTAACAAACACAGATATTAAGATTAGGAACATAATTTGTTTCGTGCCTAACGGTAATCCAAATATCCTCAAAGCGACTATCCCAGTGTGTTTGACGAATAACATTAAATCTTTTATGAATAGCAATTAGTACTCCACCACCTTCCTGTTTATTAGAGTGAGTTTCAGCACGATCACGTCTATAAACATTATAACGATCATCAATAATTTCACCATCAAAAACACTGTTATTTAAATTCGTTTCCGTCAGGCAAACAATATCAAAATTTGAGTTTAGTGCATTTATATAAAACTGAGTTAATTTACTACGTATCCTATTAACATTTTGATAATATACACTAACCATAATTTATCATGTAACAAGGTTAAACGAAATATATTTCTACTAACATTTAATATGTTAACTTAAGATAACTTATTTAACGAGTCTATAGTCTTTACATGGATAGCCGGGGATTGGTCATCCTTTCGAATATAAATTTGCCCAAAGCGAATCCAAACAAACTTATATTTATTCTTGACACAAAATTTTCTGGCCAAGCTATGCAATTCTTTCGCATCTGGTGATAAATGTTCACATAAATAAAACCTACGGCGTTCACCATTTATACCCAGATGAGTAGTACTTAATTTTTCATTGGTGGAAGACTTATTAAACCGCGTAGTAGCTGAGATCAGTTGATCGCGAAGTCGCGGTGAAGATAGCGTAACCAAAATATTTCGTGGCCGAATCGAAGTAGTATTCATCTTGGCTACTCTGCGGCAGGCGCGAATATCATTATCGGGAATTACAACTTTTAGACATTCACACAGTTTCTTAAACAAATCCAAAACGTTTTCGTTTCTACTCTCAGGTACCTCATGAATTTCAATGTTTAAATCTCTTGAAATTTTTTCTATTGAAGCTGTGCGACTCTGGAGCTTGGTAAGGTCAGTTTGAGTTTTAAGAAGTGCTGCTTCCAGAGATTTAATCCGCTTATCTTTGTCTTCTATAGCCATCTTAAAGTCCCTTTGCTCCGCAGTAATGAAGTCAGTAATGGCCGTTAATTCATTTTTAAAATGCTGCAACGCATGATCCACTTCGACAGCCACTAACTATATCTTCAATATCCTTTCTTAGCGCTGAACGCAGGTTTGAGACGAAAGCTGAGTTTGGAGATAGTTTGGAATCGAAAAGTTTACTAATGCTTTCCATTGTGACGGGTTCAGTCTTTAATAAGCTCGAAATTCCATAAGTAACATTGTCAGATTGTTGGAGTGTCTCATTAGAAACAATGCTAAAAGAAGCGTTCATGGTTTCATCCAGCATACAATCTTGCACAAGGGAAGACCAGCAGGGAGTATTGTCTTTATTTCTGATCTTACGTCGAGTTATATTTAGGCAATATGGGCAATGCAGTGAAGCAATTTGTGCGGGACTTAGATCCTCGGCAGATTCCACAGCAAGCATTTATAGCAATACTCGGAAGAACAATTGTTGCATTTCAAACAATTAGACTCTATCAATACCTTAAGACATCCATGGCACTGCATAATTTAATGTTTTATTTGTATACTAACAAAGCGTTTACTTCACTGTAATATGTTTTATTTGATTCTTTGCACTAGTATTGTCACAAAATTTTAAACTGATATATATTTTTCGTTGTAATTTCGTTTAACACAAATATTTAGTTCAGATAGCACTAATATACTTTATTTATAGGATAATCGTTTAAATGTATGTATTTTTATAGTAATCACTGCAATTTTTAGTATTTTTAAATCTTTTATTAACGTTTGACAACACAATTTTTTTGACATACGATATAATTTAAATAATATAATATAATTTAATATAAATACTTTAACTTCAAATATGCTATTAACAGCATTTACAACGGCTAACGCATGTCGGTACGCTTGCGGGAGGCACGGGTTCAATTCCCGTCCCGCGTCTGGGTGTTTAAATATAGTATATATTCATTTACAAAAGAAAAATATATCAGTTGTCTAGTACCCATAACACCAGTGCAATACAACTCAGTTTTGGGACTAGATGGCGTTGTGGGAAATGTCCCAATATACCTAGTCAGGTCATAAATTCTGTCACATGTTTAATGTAAAATAATTGTAACAAGTTTATTCATTATGTAACCATTCATATACCAAAATGAACTTAACAAAACATAGATTCTTATGACATTAAAGTTTATTCAAAATGACCTCCGTGATTTTGAATACAGGCCTTCAATCTGCGCGGCCAGTCGTCTATCGCAGCACGAACGAGGTCCATGTCAATATCGACGGCTGCCTTAATCAAGGATGTCTTGAGTGACTCCAAATTGGGATGAGGCTTTGAGCCCGCCTTTTCCTCCAAGTGTTGCCATATCTTGTAATCTAACGGATTCAAATCTGGACTGGAGGAGGGCCAGTCTTCGTGCCGGATGAAGTCGATTTCACGCGCCGCCAGCCAGTCTTATGTGCTCTTCGCTCTATGAGCTGGCGCCGAATCTTGTTGGAATACCCAGTGCCTGTTATTGAACATGGTATGAGAAACAGGTTCCACAAGGTTCGTCAGGACTGTATTTTGATACACAACAGCATTCGTTTTTATACCTTTCTCACAAAAATGTACCTCTGTTAAGCCCCAATAAGAAACTCCCAACCATACCATGAGCGAGGATGGAAAATGACCTCGTTGGACACGCGGAATACGGTTGCTCGCTTCTTCACTACTGTGTGCGTACACCTTATCATTTTGTTTGTTGTAGCTCTCTTCTACGGTAAACATTTTTTCATCCGAAAAAAGAATTTCCCGATATTTTTTCCCGCGTACCGCTTCAACAAAGCGCGGCATCTCTTCAGTCTCAGGTCCATTAGACGAGCATTCAAACGATGTCCTGTTTTTCTTCGATATGCCCGAAGCCCTAAGTCTTCATTTAACACCCTTTTCACCGTGGTTCTGCTTAACCCCATCTGAAGGGCCAACAGTTTCTGCTTACATTTGGGATTTCTTTGAATTCGTGCCTTCACAGCTTTTATCACTGCTGGAGTCCTAACAGACCGAGGGCGACCACTTCTTGACCTGTCATCTACACTAGAGTCTTCATTGTATCGTTTGATGGTACGATAAACGAATCTTTTGGTTATATTCAAATTTTTCAGTATGTTAAAAATTTGAATTGGCGCGTAACTGCAACGATGCAACGCAATAACTGCAACACGGTCTTCTTTAAGCGTCTACTCCATATTTAAAAATGAGTAAAATTCTAAAAGTATACATTTTTATTTTCATGAACAATTCGAAATTCGAATTCAATTTGTGGCCAGCATTCTAAAAGAAAAGTTTTTACTGTGTGACAATACTTATGACCTGACTAGGTATATGTTATATCGTTACATTCTATTTGGTTGTATGTTCAAATAATCAAAAAAATTATACGTATTTTGATACATGTATACATAGTTTAAAAAAAACTAAAAAAACACGCTTTTATAAAAAATCAAACTAAAAGGTAAAAAGTATTTTCAATAAATTTAAATTAAAGATAGTGGGATTAACAAAAAAATGAATTTTATCGTAAAAAAGTGTGGGGTGCTTGTTGTCAATTTTTATTTTAAAAATATCTTAAAAAGCACCCCACGCTCTTTTACAATAAAATTCATTTTTTGTTAATCCCAATATCCTTAATTTAAATTTATTGAAAATTATTTTTGACCTTTTAATTTGATTTTTTATAAAAGCGTGTTTTTAGTTTTTTAAAACTATAATTTATTTTTAACTTTTTAGTTTCATTAACTATAAAATAAAAGCGTGATAATATAATTTATATTTTGTTGTCAATATCCAATCGGTAAATATTTTTATTAATATAATACCATCTTCCGGCTACGTTATTATTAATTGAACGCCATCTTCTGCCAATGTTATAATTACTGTTGTTTATTGTTCAAAGTAAAAATCGAGTCGAATTCCGAAAAATTCCATTACATACACAGGTCAAGTTAATATAAAACATATAAAAAAGAATAAAGATTTTGTCACGCGATTTTCCTAGGCGGTCACCCATCCAAGTACTGACCGCGCCCGACGCTCCTTCACTTCGGTGGTCGGACGAGAACCGAAATTTCATTAATCTCGAGGTTTCTGGTAAGGATAATGATACAAACTATACAGATTATTGCATTGTCATCGGCCCTCGATATATCTACAAAGTTTGATAGAAATCTGGCCGTTTAAAGTGGGTCAAAATCGCCCCCAAAGGAGTCGGTTACAAACAAATAATTACAAACATACAAGTGAAGCTAATATAAGCGTGTAAAAACATACCTGTAATTAATGCTACAACTTACGCTTCCAATGGAATTTTACAAATATACCTCATGATTGGGATTACCAAAGCCCACTCAAGGCTGTACTAGGCATACTCGTAAGCACGTGATTAAGCAAGTGGTACACCAAGGTGATTGGGTGCGAAGAAAGGGTTCATGTGACCGACAAAATTGTACCGCGATTGCAATGCTAATGAAAGCTCGTGATGTGGGCCGCTTTATTACCAAATTTCAACACAACGGTAACTTTGTAGTTGCGTTTATATTTCCAAATTTCGTCAATTCGTAAATATATGACTATAGTCATAATACTTAACTATTGTGTTAAAGTTTCGTCTAATTAATATTATAGCGTTAAAAGTGGGTAGCAAGCTACGAATAAATAAGTTATTCGTAGCTTGCTACCCACAAATTAATTATTATTTATTCGTAGGTAGCAAGTATTCGTTTCCTATGATCCTTTATCACCCACAAAAGAAAATAAAAAAAATGTACGACATGAAGCTCAAAATTTAGAAGAAAGCCTTGGACGTGAGTTCGCCATCAAATCGTATCATTCGTAACAGTCTTTTTCGTTTCTTTGAGCGCAGTTTGCACTAGGTGCAAGATTTAGTATGTAGAATATATTCGGAAGCAAATATCGCCATTATTAATTCTAAATATACATAGTTTTATTTGTCGTGCTGCAGTAATAGCCGTTTATGCCGAACGTCTCAGGTAAAAAATTTAAATAATATTCTGCACTGATTGTAGCACCTCGTGGCAAATGAGCCTTGAAAATAATTTTACACTATATGTATTTTGAAGCGACTTTTGAGAGCAGGATTGAAATTAGGAAACCACGTTCGGACGGAATCTAAAAGCTGGTGACAAGTGTTGTTTAATTGAGTCTTTGTTCAAATCATAAGAGTTGATTATTATCCGTGCAGAGGAGGAGAAAGAATACTAACCTCTGCGGCTAGGGTCGGCCTGTCGTAAATGGCGACAAAACAACCCACCCTAGCTACGTGGTAGGGTCCCAAGCCCGTCTGGATGTCAACCACCTTTGGTCTTAAGTTTACCGCCATAATAACCTTGTGTTGTGTTCCGGCATTAGTGACCCAAATTCCTGTACCCTTAGCGATAGCAGCGTATTAGCGATGCCACTGGTGTTACAAAAACACCCATAGACGGTAGCTGCTAAATTCTAAGTGGGCCGTCAACCTGTCTACTGTCCTACAGAAAAAAAAGTTAACTCACGCGGCGACAAGCAACCTTACTCAATGTCAAATCGACACCAACAATTTATACTAAGCTAACTCATAAAAGTGTACTTTACAGTAGAGGTTTATAAAGGAAAAACGTGATCATTTTTATATTAATTATGATACTTATTTGAAATTTGGTACCCTTAGTAGTTAATTTATTAATTTTAACTTTGTTATTTTTGTATATTTCTTCATGAATTTTTTATTGCATATAAAAACCCACATTTTAAGCAACTTGGCATAATAAAAGGAATTTACCTAAAATTCGAGTTAGCGTAATATAAATTGTTGGTGTCGTAAATTGTCCCATACATACATTATAAATCATTTGTTTCATGAATCTCTTTACTCACCTAGATCCCTTTTTACTACGTTCCTTCCTACATTCCGCAAACACACTGCAGTCCTATAGAGGTACAGGAACCTGGGACACTAACACCGAAACACAACACAAGGTTATTTTGGCGGCATACTGGTCAATAACCAAAGGTTAAGGTAAAATTGCAATCGAGGCGGGCTTGGGGTCCTACTACCTGGAATTAATTTGTCGCTTTTACAATAGGCCATTTTTGCACGGAGGAAAACTGTTAGCAATTACGAAAGGGTGCTAATTAAATGGTTAACATAATATTGGTATTTTTGTGAGCAGAAAAATATAATCTGTGAGCAGAAATAGCTAATTGATCGGCAACTCATGGCCAGCAAACATTCCAAAATCAGTCGGCAATTTATGTCATTCTGGATGGCTGTAACTATTTTTATACAGCATATTAATTATTTAAGCTGCAATGAGCTGCTCCTGTTTAATAAAATTTTTGTAAGCACTCAGAGGGTAAGCATAAAAATTAATTTTGAGCTCCATAAAAAAGTAGCAAAAATACTTTACTTGTCATGCGCAAATGAGCGCATTCCTTACAAAGATTATTTAATTTATTTATTCTCTGTTTGGGCATGTATTATTTATAGAAGTGTAAATTAATAAAATATTTTTTTTATTCTTATAAAATATAATTGAGTAAGTACCTAAGTACTTAAGCTATATCTTTATTCTTATAATAAAATCATAATCGAGATCGAAATTAAAAAAGCAACTTCTTATATAATGAGTTTTAAAATTAAATATAAACAAAAATTCTTATAATTGTACTTTTAACGTACATTGCCGATTTTTCAACAAAAACGCAATCCAATTAGTTGCTCACCATGTTTTAAATATGTATACCAATCAAACACACTGCATAAAGACATGTTTTCTCCGCTGATCAATCATGAAATCTTGCTGATCAAATAGTTATTTTGCGGACTGAATGTTTATTATGCAAACTCATGTTATTGTAAGCTGCCTATTTATGATTTAATTTTTGACCATTATCAAAATTATTTGCGGAACAAGGCTTACTACCTGATTTTTTTAATTGCAAACAAAATCTTTGTATGCCGACCAAATTATTTCAATGCTGTTTTTTTGTGGCTCACCAAATTTTATAATTGCTAAACATTTAATTAATTCTGATTACGAAAGCACTAGCAAGGGCCTATTACAATGCAGTTTTCCTTTACATGTTTAGACAAGTCGATAACGTAGCTAGGGTTGTTTTAACGCTTTTTACCACAAGCCGACCCCAGCCGCAAGGGTTAGTATTACGTACACTCCGTGCCTGCACGGAGAAAAAGTATAAAATTATTTCTCATTTTAATTTAACCGTCCTTCACGACCGACACGAATAGCTTCAAAAACGCGTCTATAATAATCAAATAATTGAATCCGATAATTTATATTCAGATAGCTACATAGACATGACATAAAATAAATTATTGTTAAATTCAGTCAAAACATAATATACCTAGAACTTTAAAAATACATCTCGTATATTGAAATATGAAATCCCATTTCTCCCACCAGACACACAATAAACAGCTAAGGGCTTCTTATTAATCTACAATAATACTATTATTATAAATTCTCACAAACGAATACATTAAAACTTGTTAAATATATTACATGTATGAAATATTCATAAATTTATTATTTATAAGCTTGTGAACTAGTTCCTCTTTTATTTACTTGCAAATCTAGCTGAAATGGACAAGTGTGTCAAGCACTGATTTATTCATCGATTCTTTCCCGTCAATACATAAAATGTTATAAGAATGGTTTGTGAGGACATTATTAAGTGCTTTACAAATCTTTGGACGTGTATTTAGGGCACTGGATGAAAGATTTCATGTGTCATCTCTAAAGGTGTTATAATAAGGACTATGTATAGAAATATAACTGTTTACAAAAATATTTTATTTAGGACAAATTCAACTAAAACAACTAAATATGTATTGAATGAATGTACAATCTGAATATTTACTAGGTAGTAGAATAGAATATGTCGCAAAATAGGGTCTCAGGTAGGGCTGCCATCCTTCCGGGTTTCCGCGGATTTGTCCTAGTTTAAAATGCGTCCGGGGAGCGTCCGGGCGAGTTTTATATTATTTGTAGTCCGGGTTTTGATTCAAATCACGCGCACGGCTCGTGTGATTTGACTCGCGCCTCGCACAATTTTTTAAAACACCAAATGCTCATTTATTTAAGATATTATTAAAAATTGCACTGTTTTATACTCCTGCCCATAACGCCAATGCCGAGAGAATATTTTCACTAATTACACAACAATAGACGAAAAAAAGAAATTTACTGAAAACAGAAACAGTCTCGTTAACTATCAAAATATAATATAATTGTATTGATTTTTATAAATTTATTTTAAACAAGGAAGATATTCTAAAGGCTATTGGAAAAACTGGAAAATACCAAAAACCTGAAAGGTTGAAAGGCAATTTAGAGAATAAAAAATAAATGCAAGACTATTAATAGTTTATTAGAACTTTATGAAGATTTGTTTTATTAAAGTGAAGTTTAAGTTGATTTTTTCGAAGTTAAAGAGTATAATTTTTTGTTTTATTTACAGACAATAAAAAGTAAGGTGTAGTTTCTTAAAACTTTGAGATTTTAACAGAACTCGACGCAAGTGTATTTATTATAATTTTGTTTTGTTAGAAGTCTAATTTGTTTTATTTATTAAAGAAATGTAAGAAAACTGTTAATAGTTCCTTTAAGGTTTAAGAATATTCTGTTTGTTTCTAATTTTAAGATGTAATTTAGTTTAAAATTGTATTAAAATAAATAAAAGTTTATTTATGACCATCTAAACAATATTTTATTCTATTAAAATATTTTTCATAAGATATTATATTCTTAAGATCTTCTATCTGAGTAACTTATAAATAATGCCCTGTTCAAACGTCCAGGTTGTAAGCTCCGAAATTCGAGGTTTCCGCGTTTCTTGTTCTGGTTGGCAGATGTTTGAGATGGCAACCCTAGTCAGGTATTGTGTTAGATAACTAAACCGGAATTACTTAACATGCAAGAACTAGCATCGATGTTGAAACTGTAAATTGTAAATCTAAAATTATTTCTTACTTTCGAACATAAATAAGTCCATTTAAAAGACATCATTATGAAAAAATAGAAAACTAAATTGAAAGAAATAACAATATCTTAATACATATTATATTGTCTTTTGCAATGTTGACCAGCGCTACTTATATCAGGTGTTTTGTGTACCCAGTAGCGGAGTCTTCCTCGCATCGTCTTTTCCTTAAAATTGGTACACATATCACCCTTTATGACGTCAAGTCAGCACTTTTCGAGCCAACCCTTCCTGCTGACAAATTGGTGTCAGTAAATAACGTGACAATATTGGGCTTGAAGCAACAGCAAGTAGTCACGCTATTAAGGAATATGACCACCGACTCCACTGTATCGTTGTCGAAAGAACCGTATCTAATGTAGGTATTTTTCCTGCACACAATTTAACGTTGATTTTACTAGGATTAGTTCTTACAATAATCGACCTCTAAGAAAAGTATTTTGACTCAACTGATACATAGAGGGAATATATGGGACAGTGGCTAAGGTTTGAGTAACATTTAGACTACGCCAGCGAAGCCGATCCTAATCATGCAATCCGTGCAAATAAGTTATTCATTTATTGCATGCAAATCGGTTTCGAATGTATACATACATAACTACTACTTCCAGATCAACGCGGCATTTGGCTACTGACCCTCAGAGATTTAATTGTACGCTCCTAGGACCTGAGAGATAAGCAACTGAGGTCGTACAACCCTCCGGCCGCAGACAGGCCAACAGAAGCCACTGATGGCAACCAATAGCCAAAATTGGCGCACCAAGCCAATATGAGCCTACGTAGAGCTGCAGTGAAGTGAAGCCAATCGTCACTGAGGGTTGTTGCTTCTTGAGCTTATGCTGGGGTACTACACTAAAGAGTACCAGCTCGAGTCCCAAACCTCCTAAAGGAAGTTTGGGGGAGAAGACCCATTGTAATCTAGTGTTTTGTCGACTGTGTGTTATATACTATACAATACTCACACAGACAAATATTTTGTATGAAAATAAAAGTTAATAAACATTATATATTTAGATTGAAAAAGGTTCGAGTGACAAAAAGTATTAATTACGTTTTTAAGATAATTCACTCAGAGCAAGAGCCTTGACCTCGTACGATATTGTTCTTGTGGGAATTTATGAAAGCCAGCCGTTGTTATGAAATCGTGCGAGCATGAATCAATTTGGTACTTATTGTTACACTACAATTAAATTATATATTATATCACTGTAAGCGAGAACAAAAATTTACTTTTTGTGAATATATCGTTAGTAAGTTAAATATATAAAAATATACTAGGACAATTCACACAAAGCCATCTAGTTCAAAAATAGCATAGCACTTATGTTATGGATACTAGATAACTTATATACTACATATCTTTTGTAAATAAATACATATTATGTATATAATTGTTCTATTCTATCTCTGCTTTATAGCATTTTATTCCTTCCCAATACACCTTTCTATCTTAAAGAACTTTTTAAGTTTCTTCATCATCTAAATTACCTTAATTTGCGCTCCTCTAATAATCTTAAACTAACAGTACCTGTACACTCTTCATCCTTTTACAATCATTCCTTCACTGTACAGGCTGTCCGACTATGGAACTCCTTGCCTATTGCAATCATACAAGCGAAATCACTACCAATTTTTAAAAAACTAGTTCGAAATTATTATCTGGATGAAGCCTTTGAAGACTGATTAAAACAATTCATTTGTGTTATATTTTATTTTCCTTTTTTTTTTTGGTCTCGGGGAAAAACCTCTCTTGACGGGTTCCCCCGGCCCGGGCGACCGAGGGATATGTGGGACTCCGGGAAAGATGTTTGGCCATCCAACTACCCACTAAAAAACCCCGCTGTTCTCCTATCGCCTACGCCCGGGCCCACGGATATATGGCCTGCCGATCTCGTGGCCCGGGCCGGCGCCGGCCCGCCCTTTGTCTTGAGGCCCTTCTAAAGTGTTGGTGCCAGGGGGTCAGGGTTTCGTCCCCCCCAGCGCTGTCCTAACAACTCTAAGAGTTGAGGGGGGCCGCGGAACAGCACGCAGCCCTCACCCTCGCAGCAATAGTGCGGGCGGCGGATCCTCCCCCGAGGGGCCGCCCGCGGCCGCTGTTTACGGCGGCCGGAGGTCGTTAATTGCCCTCCGGCGCCGCCGACGTGGCCTGCGTTGGCGGGAGGGGAGTGTGGTGGTCGACTCCCGCTCCCGCTCCGCCGCCTCCTTTGCGGACATGACTGCCTCGCAGAAGGAGGCGAAGGCCGTCCATCCAGGATCGCCCCCGACCATGGACAGAACCAGGGCCGGAACCGACAGGCCCGCGCCGATTTGGACGACGAGGGCACGGCGCTCCTCGCGCCACGCAGGGCACACGGCGACAGTGTGGTTCACCGTGTCCTCCTTGTCGCCCGCGCCACAGTGGTGGCAACCCGACGTCATTTCCCGCCCTATGCGACACAGGTACCTCCCGAAGCAACCGTGCCCAGAGAGGACCTGCGTCAGGCGGAAGGTCAGGGCGTTACGCTATTTGCTTTTATGTTATATTTTGTATTATTTTATGTTATATTGTTTATGTTATTATTATATCTTATTTGTATTATATTATTATAATATTATTTTTAGCGCGCCACCTATAACAAAAGGTTTTTTTTTATTGTATTCCGACCTTAATGTTGTCTGGAAGAAATCGCTTCTTAGCGATAAGGCTAAAAAAGCTATTATGCACTAGTTATAAATTTAATATTGTTACTTTGCATGTATATAATTTTTGGTAGACAATAAAGAATAATATATCTATCTATAATTGTTTATATATACACCCAGATGCGAGTCGGCAATCGATCAAACCTCCGCATGCGTAACGAAGTGTGGTAACCGTTACGCCACGGAGGTCTTCAAAGTAGTTAGTCAAAGGAGGTAGTCAAAGTAAGTTACTTCAAGTTAACAAGTTCAATGACATGAAAGGTTCCGTTTAAGGACTTTGTTATTAAGGTTAATAAAAAAAAGGTTTATTATTTTTTGCTTTTCAGTTTCTTTGGCTGTTTAATTTTTGTGTTAAAAAGTTTTTATTTTATAATTATGTGAACTTGGTGAACCCATTTTGTACACATACTTTCATTATTTAATGGAGCCTTTAGACATGTGAGTAAAAAACACTTTTAGACAAATTTCTGCTGTCTCAAATGACCCATTTTGAATTTATTAATACAATATGTATATTTGTTATCACATAAGTAATGTTTTGAACTAGAAATTTCTGATTAGATAAGTGCCGGAGGATAATTATAGGTATATTGTTTGACATCATGCTTGGTGCAGCGGATCTACCACGTCGGGACGCCTGCGGGGTGTAAACTGTAGAGTCGGTAAGAAATCTATTGCCGTCCTGAGTCTGAGTGTTTATGTACAATATTATTTATTTACAAAAGGATAGTATACAAGTAGTAGACCAGCAATAGCTGATAATAATCTATGGTCTAAGGCCGAGTTCAGACGAGTGTAACGTGTAATGTAATCATTCGTGTAATATAACATGAATAGTATGATATGAACACACGAGCCAAACGCTAATACTGTAGGTCAGTGTAGGTGTCCGTCCAAACGAGCACAGCGAGCGCCGCGAAAGCGTTTCATATAAGGCTCGTAGTGCCGTCTAGCGTATACACGTAGAATTCGTGTTTCATTAAACAATAGAATAAATTACGCGTTACACTCGTCTGGACCCGGCTTAAAACATAAGTGTAATGCTACTTTGTATAATATTTTGGGGCAAGAAGGCATTTTTTGAATTATCACGATATATTTATTAATTATCTTACGGGTGTATTCCGACAGTAAATTCACAATATATATAAAAATGGCTGGAGATTAATTTATTATTATATTTTATTTTCAATTAATATTTATACATATATAGGTATAAGGAAAATTGGGTTCCTTTGACACACCATTACAACAAAACTACTGTACATATCGGGTTGGGACTACTGCCATTCGACGCGGATTTTTTTGCAGATGGTTATAGGCTTAGGTTAGGTTATTCTTTGGATTCTATCGACGCTTTCTAATTTTTTTTCGATTTACTTTAGCATGTTATTCGCCCAGCGAAGAGGGCGTGATCGGATAGTATTTATATGTATATAAATATTTAATATACTCATTGAATAGTGTTTTATGACTCAAAAATTAACATTCTCTTCATGTATGTGAGTATTAATAGGTAAATCTGGATTATAAATGTAACCAAGCTATCCTATACAAACATGGGGCAATAAACCACATTTATGCCCATAGTTTGCGTCATACATTAACTGCTATGAGGGAGAAATATTACGTCACATATCTACGTTAATCCATAAAATGACCTCACCAATAAATAAAACAAAAAGATTTATATTCTTTCATTGTCTATTGTGATTATGAATTAAAATATATTATTTTTATGTGTATAGTTAAATTTAATTACGATGGCCAGTGAAATGCTACTTTTCCCAGTAAAGGAACCATTAGATTTTTCATTTCGTGGTTTATCTAAATCTATTTTCGCGTATTTATTTGCATAAGAAAATTGTTATAGAAGTTATTTATATTAATTTATATTAAAAAATATTTTATGTAAAATGTATGTGTTTTGGAAATTGTAATGTGGATTGGAAATTTTTCATTTCAACTATAACATTATTTAGTGTAGTTTAATGATGATATAATAAAGTAACAATATAAAAGAAATTGAGTTATATAAATAGTCCGTAATGATATAGATATATTATGCTATCAATTCGTATGTGAAAGTAATTCTTTACTACAGAGGTATCAAAGAAAAACTATTGACTACTAAAAAAATTGCAAATCTGTCACATTGAATGTACGTACTACTACTCGTGATGTGTGTATGTACATTATTTATGATATAATAAATACAAAAAGAAAACAAAAACTTTATAAGATTATGACATCGAATAGTAAGGTCGTTTGGGAAATAGTATAAAAAGTACAAAACAAAAAGTTGTACGCAATTCACGTCAACAAAATGAGTCCAACTTATGCAATATTATCATACTTATAACTTAACAACATTATTATCTTATATGATTCCATACACAATCGGCCTATTAAGAAATTTGAAAGTAAAAAATGGTTGTTGCTTCTTTTAAAGAGCTTTAATAAAATTCCAGACATTACTGTAATAGGTACCAATCGAAGTTAAATGAGAAAGTGTTATTGGACTTGGAAATCTTCTTAGAGGTCACGGATTCGAATCCCAAGAATATTTTATTTAATTGAAATCAAAATATTCATGCATTAAAGGGTTAAAACCCTAGCTACATGGTACGTCCTATCTGGATGGCAACCGCCCTTGGTCTATAAGTATACGGCCATGATAACAGGTTCCTGTACCTCTATGGGACAGCAGTGTGTACGCGGTGCCCCTAGTGTCGTAAACGTGCTACATTCTACATAAGGTTAGAGTAGAGACCGAGATTTTAGCCGCTGGCCATCACACATCATGGCCAACAAAAGTAAGGTAAGATCAGTGAGGTGGGCACAGCTATGCCGGCTCTCGCCAAGAGTTCAGCGTGATGATAGTGTTATTTCAGTATCCCTCCAGAGCTCCAAGTTCTGGATAGCAACACCCCAAATATGCCGCCATATTAACCTTGTGTTGTGTTCCGGTATAAATAGCCCAGTTCCTCTACGCACACGGCAGCGTGTTAGCATTGCCCATGGCGCCGCAAAAATCTATAGGCGACGGTAACTGCTTACTATTAAATGGGCCGTCAACCCGTCTGCAATTCCACAGCAATAAATGAAATAAATACATAGCTGGAACAAGACGGCGATGATTCTCAAATGAAACAATGTTCTATAATTATTTTTTTCACTCTAATTTAAGTTATCTACTTCATTACATTTTTTTTATTGCTGTGGGACAGCAGACAGGCTAACGGCCCGCTTAGAATTTAGCAGTTACCATCGCCTATAGGTGTTAGCAACGCCAGTGGCATCGCGAATACGCTGCTGTCCCATAAGGGTACAGGAACTTGGGTAGCTAATGCCGGAACACAACACAAGGTTATTATGGCGGCATACTTAAGACCAAAGGTGGTTGCCATCCAGACGGGCTTGGGACCCTACCACATAGGTGGGGTGGGTTGTTTTGTCGCCTTTTACGACAGGCCGACCCCGGCCGCAGAGGTTAGTATTCTTTCTCCGCCCCTGCGCGGATAAAAACATTCTATTCTTCACATCATTGACAAGTCTATTAAGACCCTTGTCAATATCAATTTACAATTCACACTAAAACAGATCTGAAATACAATCAAAAGTAAGTTTTTATTCGTGAACATGATTAGTTTTGATAAAGAAGTATAAAAAGCATTTGTTTTAAAGGTGTATTCCTCGAGTAGGATCTAGAATTTTTAACAAAATTAAATTTACGTTTATTTTTATTGAAGTAATACAAGGTCACCTTTAACTTTTTCGTCATTACTTGACTTTTGTGTTTCGCAAGTTTTAAAATATTTTAGACAATAATTTTTTACAAATCGATAAAATATACGGGGCATAACCTAATAAAAACACTACAATTAAACGTTTTCTTCGAAATGTTTATTTAGTTTACTTATCAAGTTTTATTTTGTCCTATACCTGTTTACCCAAAATACTATTGATCTATTCTGTTTAAAAATATTCGGCAATTTAAATGTAAGGAAGTGAACTTATGAAACAGTTTTGTGGCAAGCAGCAGCAGCGTTTGATCAAGAGGTCGTGGGCTTAAAGGCTAATCCACTTCTAATATGAGTATTTTAAATTAATTTTAAAGATTAAGAGAAGGCTATAAGTATTTTCCGTAATATTTGTGACTAAGACTAATTTTACCAAAAGTGTTGATTATAAAGTCATCTATTTATTTCAAAATATCGTTGCGTAAAAACATACCCTTTTAAATCCCTTTAAGATCTTTTTTTTCTAAGTTTTAATGTATGGCTGGGCTTGCACGAAAAGAAATTAAATAATATTGCATGCTGCCGAGATGCAATTGCTGAGATGATTGAGGTTACGATGTTACGAAAACAAATTAAATCAGGAATCAGTTTAGGAAGTTTGATAGTAATGATAAACTAAAATTAATAAACTTGCATGGTATGCACATATGATATAAAAGGAAAAAAATATATACAATTACATCCTTCATTCCAGATTGATAAATTTAGCCTGTGGCAAAATCCCGACACTGGCGAATACTGCGAATATGTAAGCACTGAATTAGGCTTGCCTTGATACAAAAGACGGGACGGCACCAGCCTGGGCTACGATGTTGGTAGACCAGTTGTCCGTTGGCCCAGTCATTAGGCAATAGGAGTTTATCGGAGTTTATTGGGTACCACAGCCCCCGTCACTCCCGCAGTCGGTGCGACACGGAAAAGAGTTTTTATTCAACAAAAAAGGTGTGAATAGACTAAGAGAAGAGAATACGTTGTAACTATTCTTTATGGACAAAAAGCGAAAAGAGTGTAATATAAAGAAGAAATAAGATCGATTGTTACTTATCAAAACACACAATATCCTCAGCAAATACTATCAGTCATAAAGTGTAATAAAATTGAAATCTCGATTTTTTCATTATCTCGTCGAATATCGTATGTTTCGCCCTTTTTATGAGTTTACAAATATCGTTAAAAGTTACATATTACAATTTTTTTAGATCAATCATGGAATTATGAAACATTCGTAAAAAGCGTGCAATAAATATACAAACCTTAATATTCAATAAATTCTTATAACGGGATATATGATATAACTTAACATACAATCTAAAAACTTTTACGGGATATTATGATGGTACAGTACCTAACAAAACGAAAAATACGCAACATAAATGTTTGCTAATCTAATAAAAAATACTGTTTTTAGAAAGTTATTTACATTACACTTAATCTGTACTTAATTGATCCTTCAAGCACCTTAGGTTTCATAATTATTTTCCGGATTGTATAAATTTACTCGTAATAAATTATAATAAATTTGAATTTCAGTTTTAAGCACGCTACGGATATCGTCAAATAAGTAAGTATAAAACAAAATTTATAGTATTCCTTTATTTATATTCGTCTTGTACCTTAAAGATAGTAAGATATATAAAAAGTATGTATAATTAATTATGAAATATCTTGTGATAGAAAGATTATTACATTTTTAACAACGCAGGGGACCACCAAATCATATTACACCCTGTTTCGACTCCCACGCCCTCCTTTTTGAGGAAGCTGATAGCTTCGTCCTTTATAGAATTGATACCAGAACCGTTTTCTCGTAATCAGATCATGCATAATCGTCTTTTACTGGTAGACAAACCAACTAATCACTTCCTATACCTACTAAGTTTATCAAAACACAACATCCACTTCAGGATAAAAATATCTTGTCCACAAAATTCTACGTGCACGACCATAATCTTTTACGTGTTATCAATTTATACTTTACGCCTATATTTTTTGTTCAAATTGCATATTTATTGCTCCATTATATACAAATTGCAATAAACAATTACTCGAATTTCAAAATCGAAGTAACGGGTGAGATTGTCGTAACACTATCGACCAATTATAATAAGAATAATTTAAAAGTACATAAGTAACATAACATAGAAACAACAAAACCCCCGTATCGTTAGGTATAAAATGTTACGCGACTTTGTTATTAAAGATTTTACTTATTCAATACAATTTAATTTATTTTTGTAAAGTTTAGTTTGTAACTACGTAATTTGTGAAAACTTTGCCAAACTTTTTTTAATTGACTACGAAGTTTAATTGACACAAAGTAATTTAGTTCAAACAAAATCTAACTGTAATAATAAAGAAGGAAACAAGCTTTCAGTATAAAAAATTCTTATTTTAAATAATGGAAGAGAAATAAATATCTATAATAACAATTTGTTATTGTTATAATTTTTTTTAAACTCCGATTAAGGAGTTCCCAAGCTCGGAGGGTTTAAAAGAATTGTGGGATCCTGGGAAAGATGTTTAACGTCCGACTTACCACTAAAAAACTCCACTTTCCACCTATTGGCTAGTGCCTGGGCCGACGAATTAACTGGCCCGCGATCTCATAGTCCAGGCCAGCGCCGGCCCGCCTCTTATGTCAGGGCGAGGTTTTCCTCGGTTGCGTCAGGGGTCAGGATTTTGACCCCACGGCGATCTCCCGTATCAATCCAAGGTTGAGGGAGACACACGGAACACCACGTGAACCTTACCCTGGCGGAGTACGTGCGGGCGTTGGACGCCCTACGGCGATAAGGCGTGAGACGCTCTGTCCACTCCACCAAGAGCTTATTACCATCGCGCAGCTCCACCCGCTGCGCCGCTACTTCGTGAAACGTAGAGCGAGAGCCACGTTCAACCGCGGCCTACGTCACTAGTACAGCAGCGTTAGGATTAGAGCCTTGAGGTCCAACGCTGGGGATCCGGCCAGCAAGGAGGTCGTTTCGAAGGACACCGTGCGATATCCCCTTACCATCCTGATAGCCAACATGCGCTGCAGCCTACGTACCAGTGCGGTTGTCTTGGCTGTCAGGTGATCCACCCAATTTTCCAATTATTTTTAATCATTTGCCTAATTATTTTCAAATCTTGAACCGAAATCAAAACTGTTATGCAAATTAAAAAGTTTATTATAATTATTTCCTTTCTAGGCATTTAATTGCACATTCTAGTAAGAAACGTAATATTAAATAATACAAAGCAATGTAGCATGAAGTCAGTATAATAAATCGTTAAGTTATTTAATCTTACTTATTTATATAACAAATAGAATAATTACTAATCGGATAATAAATACGCGTTAGATAATAGTATGCGTTTGCGCAATACTTAAATTTAATGTTTAGTTTATTTAAAATATATTAAAATATAAATTACTTTGACACAATCACTTAAAGTTAATTGTTATAATTAACACTAAATTTTTAATTTTAATTGTAGTGCTACCTGGGATACTACTAAACGGACAACCCACTTTGTGAAAGTGGATATCACTTGAAACTGCAACCTTATGAGTATTATCGGTATTCAATTACCTCTGCAGCTCAACGGTTAACGCACGTCGGACGGCTACGGAAGTCACGGGTTCGATACCCGTCACGTGTCTGGGTGTTTAATTATAATATATATTTATTTATAAAGAAGCATGTAGTACATATATCAGTTGTTTATTATCCATAACACAAGCGTTAAACTGCTTACTTTAAGTCTAGACATTGTAGTGTGCATTATCACAGTACATTTATTATTGTCGACAGCGTGCAGCACTTGAGATTAAATAAACCATGTTAGTAAGAAAATATGTGATAGGAAAGGCGTAAAAAAATTTAGCCTCATAAGGAAAAAAGGAAATTGGGCAGAAATAGGAGAAGTGGATAGCCGTACGTAACACCAAGGCTTGATTCTACTCAGCAAAATTAAGTAAAATTTTGACTTCAGTTCGGTTCTTCCAAAACATGATATTAATAAAAATAATAAATGTTTGTAGTATGACTGAAGATTTAAAAGAAAAGTTTAATAATTATGGGTATGAATGATTTTAAAATTCGTTACAGTTTTAGAATTATGTCTGAAATAAAGATTTGTATCACTTTTCAAACAGAACTACATAAAAAAAACATTAGTCTTTCATAGTCGGTTATTCAGTCCGAAAAACGTATCGGTCATATTTGAATTGTGAAAAAAAAACGCCTTAGTGTTATTTCGAAACAGGACGTATTTGATAGGTAAAGTCACGTATAACCTCTATGTTTATAAATATATATTACTATTGAAAACAATTTAACAAATAATAAAAATGTTACAATATTTTGCTGAATCAATCAACAGCGGTAATACTTTAGAAATTGTCACGTTCCAAAATCAGTGATTGTATCTTCATATCTCAAAGATAATGCAATGATCATGAACAATAGAGCGTTTCGTTTTAAACGACATTTTTTCCGCCACCGCAGCAGAATATCATCCTGTGTGCTGAAAAAAGATCACTCTAATCTATACCTATCAAGGAGAAGTTTCTAGTGCAAGCTGACGCTCTTTCAGTTTTCGGAAAGTTAGCAATTTTAGACTGATCCTTAGCTTAATCGATAGAGTTTAGGAGTCAAAATAATGTCTTGATAAGACGATACATAAGTGACAGCTGTGTATGCGTATATGTGCATAGGATAACTGAGAGGATAATGACTGTAAAAAATACAATTAAAAACACAATTTAAGACAGGAATGCATTGTAACATGATATTACATAACTTTCAATCATCAATCAACAATCAATCACAACATTAAATCTTTGTAAAATTACGAATGGTTTAAATTGCAAACAAGAGCCTTCTTGTTTGCAATTTAAACCATTGCCTACACGATGTAAGGTAAGACAATTTTTCTGACATAAACATTAGATATATGTAATCGGGACAAATTTCTACTTATTTACGAATTGAGTGTACTATACAACCGTGGTTTGGAACGGCATATTTATCTAATTTGTAACTTTAATCTTATATCGATAATCTTATATTTTGACAAAAAATATATTATCCGTGCAGGGGTGGAGAAAGAATACTGAGTAAGAAGTAGCTTAAACTAAGAAAAGAACGTCAGCCGAGGTCGGCCTGTCGTAAAAGGCGACAAAACAACCAACCCTTGGGTTGTATTCCGGCATTAGTGACTCAAGTGTACCCTTATGGGACAGTAGCGTGTTCGCCACATGCCACTGGCGTTACAAACACCCATAGGCGACGGTGCTTGCTAAATTCTAAGCGGGCCGTCAGGCTGTCTGCTGTCCTATAGCAATAAAAAAAGTCTGTATACATTAGGTTTCATAACGTAGCAGCTGAAGTATTCGTGACGCAATAAATCAAAATAAATAAAAAGGAAAGCTTCTTCGTTGTGAAAACATACCAAGCTTCATACGGCTCCCATAGCATTTTCATATTTATATTAATGTATAAAAGAATTCTGGAAATGAAAGTAAATGGACACACAAAGAGAAGTAGACCAAAGAAAAGATTGATGAATTGTGTAAAAAATGATATGGCAAAAAAGTTGGAATGTGAATGTTCAGATGACGACTAATCCGTGCCGCCGCCCCCCATAGTAACTTGTAATTGATGTTGTATTTTATATTGTCAATATTTTGTTGTTGAATAAATTATTATTATTACAGTTTGGGATAAGAGCAGTATTAAGATATAGACAGATATATATATATATATATATATATATATATATATATATATATATATATATATATATATATATATATATATATATATATATATATATATTGAAAGAAGAAAATAAAAGGAATGGTGGATTGTTTTGATTGAGAAGACGCTCATCATCATCATCTAAGCGTATTATCCCGGTTGCAACCTAAACTTTCGTTTCGGTGCCCGGGGTCCGCTTTCCGACTTTTTCTACTCCACTTCGCACGGTCTTCAGCATTCCTGGTACTGAGCCCATCCCCTTTACGACGTCAAGCCAGCACTTTTTGGGTCTACCCCTCCTGCCGGGGCCCGGCGGAGGTGGCATGGCCAGACATTTGTCTAATTTAAATCATCCGGTTGCCGTAAAACGTGGCCGTACCAACGGAGCCTACACTCCTGCAATTTATCCGCAATGTCATGGACATGAAGACTGCCGCGAATGCGGGAGTTCCTAACGCGGTCCTTCCGCGTCACTCCACACATCCACCGCAGCATTCATCTCCGTGACACGCAGTTCTTGCCTGTGTCGCTCTAGCACCGGCCACGCTTCACAGCCGTATAAAAAGACAGGCCTAATGATGGTCTTATAGAGCTGTCCTTCAATAGATTGAGAAGACGCTAACTTAGAAATAATTTAGTGTAGTAGTAGAAATATGTACGTTTGCACTTATTTTTACTTAGGTCACCTTATTAGGTTATTCAGCCAACATCATTTTCTAATGCAAAGGTGTGCATAAAAATTTGCAATAAAATGGGCGAAAATTTTGCTATTATTATTATTAATATTCCAAATATAATTCTCACTAGATACAAGATAAATATAGGTATTAAAATTTATCATAGTTGATGGCACGTTGAGTAAAGAAGAAACATGAAAAGGGAAACTTAACGTTAATACCTAATGTTAGAGTCGACAATATGAGATTTATATTGTTACATTTCACAACAATTGTATTTTCATCAGCCCGTAACTGTGTCGAGGAAAAACGTGCGACAATCGTAAATAATAAGTCATTGTACAACCTAAGGTTCTGCTGATCGACATTGTCTTAGGCCATAATTAAAATTAACTGCTTCCCTTTTCGTGTTGCAATGATAATTTTATAGTAACTCTATCACACCTTGACGACCTCCATGGTGTTGTACTAGAACAGATATAGACGCCGCTACGCGCAACTTAAGCCACCTTGATGCAAACTGTTACGAACTTTTTATTGCAAACATTAAACCCTTTTTGTATTTTATAAAGAAATTAATATGTATTCAAAAAGTAATTTTAATAGTTAAAAAATAGTCTAAAATTAATATAAGAGATTTCTGTTTATAAAATATCGATAAATTATCTATAAAATTTCATTTTATAGATAATTTATCGATTAAAATAATATTAAAATAATAATAATTAATATTAATATTAAAATTTAAAATATCGATAAAATTTCTGTTTATAAATTATCTTATTATAATAAGAAGCAGGTATGATTTCACACGTCTCAAACATTTTAAAAGTTTACACAGTTATCCTCTTGGTACTCTTGCTAGTCTTTTAGAGAAAATGTCGTCCATGCTGTAGATTGTTTGTTTCCAAACAAATTATGTAAAAACTGCATGAATTATTCACAATTAGATCACCAGACTTCAGATAATTTTAAAATAAAGAGAAGCCAGAAACAGTTATCTCTGTTTTTTATGGTAGCTGGCAATAGATAGTAGTATTTTTTTTATTTATTGTGTTAAGAAATAAAATAAAAAATATATTTTTATATTTTACATTTTATTTAACTTTCCGAAACTAAAAGAAACTGTTGGTCATAAGCCCTATAACAGCATGATAGCAACAAACAACTTAATTTAAATAATTTACATTGAATGTAAATAGCTTAATGTATGTTACATAATTTTTTTACCGCCAAAATTCACTGTTAATTTTATTAACATATTATTAAAGAATTATATACTTTTTAAGAACCTTTTATCACAGATATAAATGTAATCTCAATCGATATACATTTTCGAGTAACTCGACATATTACATCAATTCACCCCGAATAATTAATATATTTTTTATAGCTAGAGTTCAGCAGACAGGCAGACGGCCCACCCTGGTAACAGTAATCGAAAGTCGCTAAAAGTCGCAATTGGTAATACTCTAGGCGTTTTATCTCAAAACGTTACAAGCTAAACGTTACCGAATTTATAATTTGGGATATAAATATATTGTGTAAATATTTAAATTATTAAAACTTACATTACATAATTAAAATTTTCTTTAATTTCTATTAACCGAACTTAATTATAATATAACGAGTTAAAATTAATATAATACATACCTTTTATGCTAATTATATCAACTCCAAAACACAATCACAAACAAAACACGTAAATTTAATCGACGGCAATATCAGGTAGGTACTGCATGCGCAGGCGCCGAACAATATTTCTGCGCTCACCAAATCGACTAAGCCGCGCAAAGGGTGCACTTGGATTTTAATACAGCCACATACGGGGGGGATATAGCGCAAATCTTGTTCATTAAAAAAATAGTTTTTTTTACAATATCTTCCTGTTTCGAGAAGTACACTATCATCTTGGCATTCTTACAAGTTTTGTTACTTGCACTAATTTTTATTTAAATTATAGTTATTCATTATTTAAATTATAATTATTTATCATAAATAATAAATATTTCAAATAATTTAAATGTTATATATTTATTATTAGATTTATATTAGTTGTTTGATTTATCCGCTAGATTTATATCATGGATCCGCATTCTTGCTTTTCGAAACTTTTTTTATTGCTCTAGGACAGTAGATAGGCTGACGGCCCGCTTAGAATTTAGCAGTTACCGTCGCCTATGGATGTTTGCAACGCCAGTGACATCGTGAACACGCTGCTGCCCCATAATAGTACAGGAACTTGGGTCACTAATGCCGGAACACAACATAAAATTATTATGACGGCAAACATAACACCAAAGGTGGTCGCCATCCAGACGGGTTTGCGGCCCTACCACGTAGCTAGGGTGGATTGTTTTGTCGCCTTTTACGACAGGCCGACCCCGGTCGCAGAGGTCAATATTATTTTTCCGCTCCTGCACGGATAACTAATTCACTAGAGCCATATTTTAATTTCTACCATAAATAATAGTTTTTAAATGTTTTAAAATAAGCAGTCGACATTTTTAGTCAAATAGTCATTAGAGCAGCTTCTTTTAGTGGCAGAGTATACTCGTGTATGTTGTCTATTCTGGCATTAGTTAGTCCCCGGAGATCTCACGTAATCTAATTCCTACAAAACGAGTTTATTTGTTTAGCTTAGGATATATGAAATGGTGTTATTATAATTATTATTGAGAATTATAAATTACTTTCCAAAACTTGATGTAATATAGTATGATAATAATTTGTTTGTGCTGCTTGATCTTCTACCCCCTTGTGCAGGGAGGGTTGGGGGGTCAAGGCGGACCTCTATATCCCGGCATAAAACCCAGGAGCTACTGCCCCCCGATGGCGTGAAGTGGGCTGCTGAAGCATGCACACCTATGTAAGCGACAGGACATCACGATGACCTAATAGTTTTTTATGGCAATAATATCGGTCTTCGATCGGTATCTAAGACTTCCTATTGTATAAGTTCCTTTTTCTCCCTTTTGCTTCTACTTGTTGTCTTTTTACTTTATTAGTCAATTAATTTACTTCATTACTACTTACTCACTACTCATTTCTCATTCCCCATTTCTTCACTTTCCTATTCTCCTAATTTAATATTTTTCGAAGCGAGCACTACTTTGATACTTTATATGTCTACAAGTGCTGCGTATACCTAAACTTGCAGAGTTCGAGTAATACAAAAATACATAATATTAACATATAAAGGCCAAACACATTATTATCATCTCCGAAAACGACATTCGACATTCATAAAACACTGAAAACAAAAAAGCTTTTTCATATTCATGTTTGTACTTATTTTTAAGGATGTGTTCTAATTTATTATATACCAACTGAGCATGTGACTCAGCCGTAAACAATAGCTTTTAGGTTTCGTTTTGATATTCGACAAAACTGAATGTCAACTTAAATGGCGTTACAAAGTCGTGCCTGTTCGATTCGCAAGACAAAATATTTTTAAGATCTGCAAATAGATAAAATAATCTGAAAATACATGTCAATTATATATTTCTAAACCCCTAAGATATCAATTTATATCTTACACAGGTTCACCTGAGTAAGATATAAAAATACGTTTTAAAAAATTTATGGAAAAAAATAAAAACAACTTTTCGAAGATCGAATGCAGTCCTCACTCAGTCACAAAAAATTAATAAAAGGCCTGCTTGAAGAGAGTTTAAATAACTATTACTCTATTAAATGTTTTACAAAATTATAAAATCATCAGTGCATCAGTTAAGGTGAAGCGTATTCTAAAATCAGTTGAGATGAGAGCGTTAAGAAATATGATAGGAGTTAAACTGAGTGACAGGATAAGAAATAGTGAGATAAGGAAACGTTGTGGTCTGAAAGAAGATGTAGTGACAAAAATTGAGAAAGGTATGCTGAGATGGTTTGGTCATGTTGAGAGAATGAATGAAGAACGATTGACGAAAAAAGTGTATAAGGCGAGTGTGAATGGAAGTGTTGGAAGGGGTAGACCTAGGCGGATGTTTCGAGACCAGACCAGGGACGTCTTGAAAAAAGGCCAGGTCAAGAGTACCCTAAACCGAAGGGCATGTATGAAGGGAATAATGAAAGGGGACGAAGCGAAACAAGTATGTAAGGATCGTAGCAAGTGGAAAGAAGTGGTCTCTGCCTACCCCTACGGTAAAGAGGCGTGATTATATGTATGTATGTATTCTAAAATTTTGTAAGTACTATTGGATTCACTTTTTGTTCTCTTATAGCTATGTAAATTCTGACAATTTAACATTTGTATACTTATTAACTATTGTGTGTAAAGTGTTATCTTCATAAAGCCATACCATACAGTTAACAGCTGTTGATGGCCAAAAGTATGATCGGCCCACCTAGCTAAGAGGCCAACAAAATTGTCGTGAAAACCTTACTCACTTTAGTTTTCGCTTTGAATGCTCAAGCCACGTTACCTAGGGTCATTGCCTATTATATTCTTATGTGGAGCATCAGTCCATAGCTGCAGGAAAATCACAGCTACCAGTTGTTTCTCAATACGATTTAATAAAATTTAGTATAAAATGTTATGCTATAGATATAATATTAGTCACGTTATATTCAATGGACACGACTAAATGAGGTGGAATGGTGTGAGATCGTCCCATGAGTGGCAAAATATCAATCTACCCCATTGTTCTATTGTTAGGTTTAGTTAACAAATACGTTGCATTGAAGAAAAATAGCGTAACCGCAAAATGCCTGTGTTCCATGCAAACCAAACAAATTACAAAGTCAATAAACGAAGATCGTTAATGTTTTATCGTTTTGCGTTTAGTTAAATAGGTTTCCGCATTTTCTGACCTGCAACCTAGAAATGATGTAGACAAAAGCAGATTTTTGTTCATATTATCATCATACCAGCATCGTCATCATTATCATCATACCAGCGTTAAATCCCGACCGTAACCTAAATTTCCGCTTCGGTGCCCGGGGTCCACTTTCCAACTTTTTCTGCTCCACTTCGCACGGTCTTCAGCATAAGGATGCTTAGTCTTCATACTTCACTACTGGCTCTGGCATGCATATCACCCTTTACAACTACTGATATTTATACCCCGCATAATAAGCCGATTGCCGTAATACGTGGCCATACCAACGAATGGTCCTCCTGCAATTTATCCGCAATTTGTTTGGTAGCTGTGACATTGTATGCACATGGAAAATCCGCAATGGAAATCATGAGTATGAGTAAGTAATTCTACCTCTGAGCCGCAGCGGTTATCGCACATCAGTACTCGTATGCAAGGTTTGATGGGTTTGATTCCTGTCCCAAGTTTGAGAGTATACGTCTAATATGTACTTTATGCCATCCAATCTTAAAATGAGCCATAATAATACGCCGGGTTACGGTTACGGAGGTCATGAAAGCATAAACCGTAACCGAGTGATATGAAAGCACTCATAACTGAATTATTAGGATAGTTATACGGGGATGGTCTAATTAAACCTAAATGTAGTAATGCATGGCTGTTAATTTCAATCTGTAATTTATTTCAAGAAGAATAGTCTCTTATTACCTTCGATCAAATTGTTGATCGAAGATAATTACAATCGTTAATATCTAAATTTTTATCAGTATGCTGTGAATACAGTTACAGATAGTTATAAGACAGTTATAGGACAAAACTCCATTTTTTTATTGCTGTAGGACAACATACAGGCTGACGGCCCACTTAGAATTTAGCAGTTACCATCACCTATGGATGTTTGCAACGCATCGCGAACACGCTGCTGTCCCATAACTGTACAGGAACTTGGGTCACTAATGCCGGAACAAAGTTATTATGACGGCATACTTAAGACCAAAGGTGGTCGCCACCCAGACGGGCTTGGGGCCCTACCACGTAGATCTCGCCTTTCTTTATAGATGATTCTCGATGACTCTCCATTTTCATATGCAAATAAGAAATAAAGAAGCTGGATTAAATGGATCATCTTTGATATTTACACGAGCTGTCTACAGGGCCGTAGCCAGGGGGGGCATCGTGGGGCAATGCCCTAACTTGAAATCCACAATGCCCTACCTTAAAAATACCAAAAACTAAGATAAATTATTATAATTAAATTTTGTTCATAATTTGAGATAAAAAAAATTATAGTGATAGTTATCTAAACTTTTCCGTTCTAAATATTTTTTATTATTATGTTAATTATTATAATAAGTTTGCAGAAACAATATGATCTAAATGGTATTTTTGGTCGTATCTATTTACTCGTATCACCACACCTAATAATTAATTATTACCTCACTCTCACTCAGACGTGGATCTCTACATCCAAATCTGGAAGTTCAACCTTCTTGTTCGCTTATTCTTCATCATTGAGTATTTAATAGTTCTTAGAATAGATCCATGCTTATGATCCGTCACAAAAGATACATATATACATGGTGATTGATTTAGGAGCCCGTGCTTTGAGTGTAGATCAATTATGATAATATTTTTACTTCTGCCCTACCTTTAACCAGTGCTGCCCTACCTCAAATTCGACTCTAGCTTCAGCCCTGGCTGTCTAACATTATTTTCATAGAAGTCAATGAAAACGGCCTACTTGTGCATCCCGAAATCCTGATACAAGTTTCCCTTTCATCATTATTCAAACTGCAGCAGTCCCTGAAAAAACGAAGCAATATCTAATATGAATAAGAATATGGTCAACGTCTTTATTACTGAGGAACAGCTGACATGTTGTCGGCCCATTAAATTGCTGTCCCATGGGGTACTGGAACCTGGATAACCGTCCTTCAGAGCTTAGACTCCTCGGTGGAGGGGACGGACAGTAAACATACCACACTAGTTCAAAGCGTATTGACGTGTTACATATATCGGAAATCTCGTGATGTGTACTTCTGACACACGACGTTTTAATTGCATATTAAGCGTAAAAACCGCCTAAAGGTATATCGTCATGCATTAATCTTTGATCTCTATATTTGAGTCTGAGTGTATTACTGTGCTTCTGGTTCATGTAGGAAGCCATATCTGTTCCAACTGATTATCAAGGCACAAAAAAGTGTTACAGATGGGCATCGATGCAATATGACTATAAAAAACAACCACTCTAAAAAAAGTCAATCCTAAACCCAAAAGGAAACGCATTGGACTCAAATGCAATTCAATGAAGACCTCCGTGACGTAACAGCTAAGGCACTTCGGTACGCTTGCGGTTTGGGATCCGATTCCTGTCTCGCATCTGAACGTCTATGAATACTATTTATTTATTTATAAAAGAAAAATTTATTTACGAAAAAAAGGCTAAACGGCGCTGTATGAATTATCTGAATATATTGATTTTATTTATGTAATTACCGACGTTTAAATTTCCTCTCAAGTTTTAAAGTGCTTTTAAAATTTCTTACAGTTGTTTAAAATAAAGTTTTAACTAAATTTATATAGTTTTCATTTAATTGTATACTATTATTATTTATATTATATTTATAAACAAATTTTAACGATAATTACATTTTCAACTAAAATCTAATCCGAAATCGACACATCCCACTTTTATCTAAAACACACGTATATACTTGTTATATGTACCAACGTATTACAGCCATAACTCAAATAAGCACGATCATCTTCCTGTCCCTTCAAATACCCTTACTCGAAAACCACTTTATATTTTGTGAGCACAAGTACTTTATTAGCTTAAGGCTTTTTATTTGGGAAAAACTGGAACATTTCCAGGCTTTCCGTTTTAAAAATGATTTATGTACTAACCTCAGGCTTTATTGCTTATTCTTGACTTACATTATTACTTTGTAACATTTTCGCAATCTAAGCCGTAGAATGTCGTATATTATCATAAAATAAAACAGTACATTTAATATGCGCACTTAAAGACATTATTTGTGGAACGGCAGACAGGCTGTGCTACTTAAATGCAAGCAAAAGATTCTGTCGCCTATAGACGTTTGAGGCACCGCTAACACATTGCCGTCCGCGTAGTGGATCTGGAACCTGGGTCTCTTCTTGGTGATCGTTGTTGGAGACTTCAATGCACATTATACTGAGTCGCTAGGTTCTCCAAAAACTGATCTGCCTGGGATTACTGCCTTTAATTTTGCTCTTGCCCATGGTTTCACTCAGGTGGTCGGAGGTTTCACCCGCATACCCGATAGAGTGGACCATGCGAGTCTCGATCGGAGCTCCATTAGGATTTCTCTGATCATTGCTTGATGCATCCGTCTACTTTGGAACTAGATTGTGCTGTGTGAATTGATCTGAAAATTTGAGTAATATTAATATTTATTATTATTATTCCAACTATTTTATTGTACCTGTTTACACATGAAAAGGAAAGTATCATGAAAAAAACACTGATGCAAAATGGTGCATACTAATTCCCGTAAAATTACAGAATAGCAGACTTGTAAACAAAAGACAAACCTAACATTTAGGATTTTATTAACATTTCAGGCAACAGAAGAATAAAAAAACGTTTCAGTCTTATACGGCCGATATAGAGTGGGGTGATGAACATGAGCTAGCAAAGATTGGAAGAAGATTGAGTATAGACAAATTTATAACAGAACATAAGAAACAAGCGAAACGTGGCCGGTGTTAGAGCGACACAAGCAAGAACTGCGTGTCACGGAAATGAATATGCTGCGGTGGACGTGTGGAGTGACGCGGAAGGACCGCGTTAGGAACTCCCGCATTCGCGGCAGTGTTCATGTCCGTGACATTGCGGATAAGTTGCAGGAGTGTAGGCTCCGTTGGTACGGCCACGTTTTAGGGCAACCGGATGCTTACGTGGGTAACAAATGTCTGGCCATGCCGCCTCCGCCGGGCCCCGGCAGGAGGGGTAGACCCAAAAAGTGCTGGCTTGACGTCGTAAAGGGTGATATGCGTGCCAGTGAGCTCACTACCAGGGATGCTGAAGACCGTGCGAAGTGGAGAAGAAAAAGTCGGAAAGCGGACCCCGGGCGCCGAAGCGAGAGTTTGGGCTGCAACCGGGATACAACGCAAAGATGATGATGATAAGAAACAAGCAGAGAATTCGTACAAAAAGAAACAATAATAAATTCAAAATAATGATATTGTACCGACAATGGAGAGCACTTAAGAAGGCACATAAGCAGAAAAAATTTAATTGTCATTTAAATCAAATTTAATGTAAAACTTTAAATATCCATATAAGCGTTATCTATCTATCTATCTATCCATTAATTTAGTGTACTTATTTACTAGCTCTAACGATGTTGTAAAACATCATCGTACATTTTTTAAAGGTTAAAGTTATGATTAGCATGAGTTTTAATTGTACCTCGGAGTGTAATAATAAACTTTCAAATAGCTAAATTTCTGACACGAAAATAACGTTGTTACAAATTTCCTGTCCTTGTATCTTTGAAGGGATTATAAATTAATTAAGTTCTCTAAAGAATAAGATAAATGCCTTTATCAAGAAATAGTACGTACAACAACACAATAACGTACTCTGACTCGTCTACACAGATTACGGAAACAGGACCACACGTTCTCGGTGATAAAATTTTGACAAAATTCATGATCTGCGGTCAAGCAATCAATTAGTTCAACCACTCTGTCTGATCCATTATTTTGACAAAATTTATGATCTGTGGTCAAGCAATCAATTAGTTCAACCACTCTGTCTGATCCATTAAACCTTGAGTTTGATTCTGGATGCTGCAATTAGTGCAATACTCGCCTCCCTTATCCATAGTGGATGTGTAGATTATACATATCGGTAATTTCGTTATGCCGGTTTCCTCTCAATGTTGTCCTTCACCGCCTGTGTGTGGTTAGATATGAACACGTGACCTCTAGGTAGATGAGGACCTAACCACCGGTCAAGGGTTCGATTTATGGAGAGATATGATACCACTCAACTACGTGCCAACTGGGAAAGAGAACAATTCAGTATTTGTTCAGATTTTCTGTTATATCTCCGTCTTACCAACGCTCCATCCCATTTTCATCCAAAGACTTCATTACAGACCTGGGACACAGGTAATATTGGGCAAAATGTATTTAGTATCCTTCTGAATTATTTTCTGTAAATCAGACTACGACTACATGTGGCTACATTTATATAGGCTTATTATCGCCTTCTAGCCCCCGAAAGAAAAAACTGAATAGTACCCTTTGATACCTGTGAGCAAGCACAAAAGAATGTATATATGTCACCTCTTACGATACTCTTTTAATGAAATGGTTTTTTTTGGTCTCGGGGAAAAACCTCTCTTGACGGGTTCCCCCGGCCCGGGGGGACCGAGAGATATGTGGGACTCCGGGAAAGATGTTCTGCCATCCGACTACCCACTAAAAAACCCCGCTGTTCTCCTATCGCCTACGCCCGGGCCCACGGATATATGGCCTGCCGATCTGGCCCGCCCTTTGTCTTAAGGCAGGCCCCGTCTAAATTGTTGGCGCCAGGGGTCAGGATTTCGTTCCCCAGCGCTCTCCTGAATCAACAGTTGAGGGGGGCCGCAGAACAGCATGCTGCCCTCTCCCTCGCGGCAATAGTGCGGGCGGCGGATCCTCCCCCGAGGAGCCACCCGAAGGTCATTACATGCCCTCCGGCGCCGATGGCGTGTCCTGCGTTGGCGGGAGGGGAGTGTGGTGGTGGACTCCCGCTCCCGCTCCGCCGCCTCCTTTGCGGACATTACTGCCTTGCAAAAGGAGGCGACGGCCGTCCATCCAGGATCGCCCCCGACCATGGACAGAACCAGGGCCGGGAGCGACAGGTCCGCGGCCAATTCCGGACGAGACTCGAATCCCCAACATGATACAATAATACCTTTACTGCAAGTATAAGCAAGTTAAGGAATATGTAGGCAGGATTATTCCAATAATTTTTAAGCATTTTTTATATATTATATATTTAATTGTTATGGTATGTCTTGTAAAGTATTTGATCTTTTGTAACACTACATTGTGGGTTATATGTAAATACTGCAAAATGACTTTCACAGTAAAAGAGGCACCTAATACGATAAACGCAAACTATAAGTTATAGTTGGCGACCGCATACTATTGCTAGAAAACTTCCTTCGGACCACAATATTATTACCCTTTACCTTGACCGTGTAGTTGTCTTATGAGTTTCACCTTGGCAACAATTGCGCAAGTACGGCAAGTCGGAAAGTGCGTGGGATTAATTATTTCAATCTATCCGCCGGCGATTTTGATAAATTAACATGTAAGGGCCATGACGGGTTCATTAAGTATGTGTGAACTAATTTCGTAATTTGTTTACATTTTATTTAGAATTTCTCAACAATTATGACAATTATTTTATGACTTCTATGGCTCCGATTCCCGTTTCGAGTCTGGGTATGTATTTATTTACAAAAGAATAGACAATATACATACATGTTTATTGGTAATTCGACGTATTCGCGTTAGTAGGTGATAGGGGTAACTATTTGTGATAATTTTAACCCCATATGCATTATGCAAATGTGAATCATTTTTGAGTTATCATGTTTTTTAGCTTTTCTCAAAATAAGTCAAAAATGTATACGGGATTTTTATGAATTTAATCACCGCTCATAATTTTGACGCGACACGCTTGGACTACGCCGAAATTTTACTTCTCTTAGCGTATTCTACCGTCTCTACAACGGGGAGTGTTCTGAGGAGCTATTTAGAATGTACCCTCGTCGTCTTTCTACCACCGCACTGGCCACCAACGGCTGGGTGTTCATTCCCACTTCTTGGAGCCTCTTCTTTCTTGTACGAAACGGTTCTCAAGTACGTTAATGTAGCGTACTCTCAGATTTGGAATGAGCTTCCGGCTGAGGTTTTCTCAGTGCGATACGATATGAGGTTCTTCAAAGAAGGCGTTATAAAATTTCTTCAAGGCCGGCAGCGCGTTGTTAATACCTCTGGTGTTGTAAACGTCCATAGGCGACGGTGACCACCTACCAGTGTGGGTCGTTTGCCTGTCTGCTGAACTCTGACTATAAAAAAAATTAAAATTTTAATATATCCTTATATGTCACTTTCATCATATCAAAATTAAAATTATATTTACATACATAATTCTCACACAATAATTCATACACTATCAATATTACACTTTTTTAATTTTAGCTTCATATAATTACAGTATTACTTTTAACTGGAAAGATCACTGATTTGGAATTTTTATGTCTATATTATAATATATGTATATTGAGAAATCCCTTTAAGTTTCTCAAGTAATACCTATCTAACCATGACAGCATCTAGATGTTTGCTGTGATAAGATTTTGTTGACCTGTAAAACAGGATTTTTCATAAAAAGCACTGGAATCATTTTATCCTTCTTTAAAAAGTAAATAAATAAAAAGAGACATGAGAACTTCGACTGCATTATTTTAAGCTCGATATCGTTCATTCCACGTCATTGCTTTATCGTCACACTTCTTGTGCCGGAATAGTCACAAGAAACTTTATGGAATACATTTGGTTAAATTGACAGATGGCAGCCCCCGGACCCAAAAGGGAAACCAAACGAGGCCAAACGAGGATCTTTAATAAAAGATGAGCCATTAGTGTGTGGTCTAGAGTAATTTGTAAAATTTTATGTGTTCTCTGTATGCGGGCTCGGACCTGGTAGCTCAGTAGTATTAAACTCGGAAACCAATCTAATGGTATCGGGTTCGAACCCACGGTGGCATGCAGCGCTTAGGCAGGTTTTTTCTCACCTAATGTGCATATTATAGCGTAATTGCCATGTACCGGTGGTGAAGGAAAACATCGTGAGGAAACACGCACACCGAGATCACCGGTTTGTGTAACCCGCCAATCCGGCTTGGATAACCGTGGCGGGTATACTGCCCGTTCCTTGTAGGGGGAGACCCGAGCCCAGCACTGGGAAGTTATGGGTTGTTGCTGTGGCCTGTCGTGAAAGGGGACCAAATGACCCAGCCACGTAGTAGGGCCCCAAGCCCACCTACATATGCCGCAACTATAACCTTGTGTTGTGTTCCGGTATTAGGCACCCAGGTTCTAGTTCTCCAACAGGAAGGGCGCTACGTTGGCGATGCTCCTGGGCAAATATCCTTAGGCAACGGTAGCTGTTTACTATTAGGTGGGCCGTCAGCCTACCTGCTTTTCCACAACATTTAAAATAGTATTTAAATAACGCTACTGACTGTTGATACTGTAATACTGTACATAATATGCGTCAATATTTATATTTTTATCATATGAATATCCTTGAACTGTGTTTCTACTCACTTATTTAACGTATTTAATTGCTTTGCATCATATATGATTGTTATCTTATTACTTTTTATTAAACTATAATCGATAACAACAATTTAAACCACGTAAAAATAAGGCAATTGGGTATAACTGTTTACACAATGTTAAACAAATATGACTTTAATGCTTACAGTTAACTTTTAATTAAGAAACAAAGGCAGAATATGAATTCGTTATAATATTAGTTGTTGTACATGAACTGCTGTGCTATGTATCTTTTATTTTTAAAATTTGTATCTCATGTATAAATAAATATACAATATATACTATATACCAATTCAAAGAGAGTTGGAATTATATACTCCTATAAGTATCAACAATGACATTATCAACATAAACCCAAGTCTTTGATAATAAACGGCACATTATTAGACCGAGAACTTTTCATCTTACCCTAGTGGATTTTATTATATACTAGCTGACCACGCAAACGTTGTTCTGCCACATTTAAAAATCATATGTCTTTCTCCAAGGTTCAATCGATATCTATATGTAAAATAAAACGTAATATACAGACAGTGTTGCCCTCACATTTATAATATTAATATATTAATACGGATATTTATTATATACATTGGATCCATACACCTAATAATGAAAGAGTTCGTGTTACTAAATCCTATCCAGCATACATAAAGCTGAGAATCTTAAATAAAAGACGACTTAGAAAAAGTTGGCACCAATCTCTCTGATAAAAGTCATTAGTCTGATAAAACAAAACTAAACAAAGCGTCAAAAGAATTGAAAGTAACACTGAGAGATTAGGTTAATAAGACTCTAGGAAAACTTACAAACTCTGTGTCCATCCGGTGCTGGAGAATTCTCTATTCGGAAAAGAACTAAAAATAAATTATAGGTTAAAAAAACTAAACTCACGCTTTATATAATTAATCAAACTAAAAACAAAAAAAAATATTCTTAACATATAAATAAAATTTCCTACGAGAAAATTTACGTCACTATTATAAAAAACGAGGAGTGCTTTGTACGATATTTTTAAACTGCATTCCAGAATGAAACTAGTAAATAAAATTATAATGATTGATATCGAGCACCCCACGCTTGATATCAATCTCTGACATTGATGCAGTTCTACAGCAAGATTTACAAATATGCCCACCTATAAAACCAACTTTTCATACAAAAAAGCCCCGGGTTTTAACTTGATAACACCTGTAATACTCAAAAACCTACCTAGGAAATACTATAATATAGTATTTCCAATACTATATTATAATATATTACATATATTATAATATATTACATATCTTGCCTGCCTGTTTAACTCCATTTTCAGGACAGCACATTTTCCGGCTTACTGAAAGGTTTCTCAGGTCATTATGATTCATAAACCTGAAAAACCAAAACACAAAGCGTTATCCTATCGCACCATTAGTCTGACTCATGCACTATCTAAATTATGGGAAAGGATATTTCTTAGCAGGTTAAAATTAACTATGAATGATCTGGACATGGTGTCCAATCGAATTCCGGAAGTCAATTCGAGCAATTCGAGTTCCGGAAGTCACACTCAACTCCTAAACCAGTTCACAGTTACTTTTGAACACAAAAAATATTGCTTCGCTGCCTCTCTTGATGAGCAGACTTTCGACTGGATATGGCATAGGGGTCTCTTCGCTAAGGTCAAGGCGAAACTGTCACACTCTTTGTTTCTTCTGATAGCTTTATAACTTTCGGACCGGTCCTTCCAAGCTAAACACTATCAAGCCTGTATAAGATTAAAGCTGGAGTACCTCAGGGCTCAGTTTTTGACCCTGTACTGCATTATTTGTTTACATCAGACATGCCTGTAGAACACAAGATTACGGCTGCAACATACGCTTATAATATAGCTAGAAAAATGGCGCATACAAACTAGCGCTACAAAGTCAAGTCACATAACCTTTACTTTAAATAAAGGCAATTGCCCTACAGTAAAATTAGAAAATGATCCTTTGCCACACTTGAACTGTGTCAAATATCTAGGATTCTATCTGGACCGACGCCTCACGTCGAAATACCACATAAAACATAAGAGGGATCAAGTCAATTACAAGTTTCGCTACTTCTGTTGGCTGCTGGGTAGAAATTCACTTGTGTCGGTTGATAATAAACTACTCATTTACAACTCGGTATTAAAACCTTTCTGGACATACGACATAGAACTTTATGGCGTTGCTAGCAAGAGTAACATATTTTGCTTGCAACATGTGCAAAACGGAATTGTCAGAGCCATAGTCAACGCTCCCTGGTATACAAAGAATGATGAAATTTATCAGTACCTCAACATACCAACGGTTGCAGCTGAAACTGAGCAGTGCAGAAAGAATCACAAAGACTGCCTACTGTCGCACACAAATCTGCTTATAGCTGAGTTGCTAGGCCCAACAACCATGGTCAAACGACTTATAAGGGACCACATATTTTTCTGAGTGGGAGACTGATTGTACCATCATAATGCCATATTATAGCAATCAACAAATTCGCTTATGGTCTATCGATCGATCGCAAACTGGCTATATATTAAAAAATATATATATACATAGCTATCGCAAACGTATAGATGTTGCTTATGGAAACTACGGTAGTTTCTTGGCATTACATAAGTGGCGATCCGTGAACACTGGTGCTGTACTACTTTTATATAGCTGGAGGTCAGCAGATTGGCAAACATCCCACGTGATATCAAGTGGTCGTCATCTTCTATGGACTTTTACAACGCCAAAGGCATTGAACACGCTGCCAGTCTCAAAAAAATTTAATAACACCTTTTTGTAGTTTCGCCTATCTTTTTGTGCTAAGAAAATCCTCATTTCATATTGCGCTGGAAACACCTTAGCTGGAAGCTCATTCCTAATCTGGAGAGTACGCAAAATGAACGTTTTTGAAAACTGTTTCCTCAGAACATGCCTCGTTGTACAGAGGTTAGAATAAACAAAGAGAATTAGTCTATTCAAAGGCCTAGCATGTCTAGAACGTCTGTGAGCATGGAATCGTCGACAAGACAAACTGTGCACAGGTCTTTTCAAATTAGGGGACGAAACTGATAAGCAGATGCTCCAGCTCATAACTGAATGTAAAACTCCATATACGGGCTGACCTGTGCTTTGCATAAGTCGTTGCCATAAGATGAAAAACCGCTTGGACCGGTTTATTATGCCTAGCGTTTTGAAAGTAAGTTTAGCTATGCCCTTCAGTTGTCTCCTAAACTGCACATTATTAGTGATATTAACATCAATGATTCCAATACTGTTTGAGATGGAACTGGGACGCAGGTGCGAATGGGGACTACTTTTGAAACAGAAGCAACAAACAAACGCATGATGTAATTAGTGAATAACAAAATTCAGTAACATGTGGCTCTAATTAATTGTTTCAGATTAATGATTCTGCAATGAATTTCTCATAAATTAAGAATAATTTTTAATATATTAAATGTTAACGAGCAAAGTTCATTTTAAGAAGACAGCCAAAACCAAGGGCACAGCCACATCCTACTTTTAACGTGTTACATACTACATATCTACTTAATTTTATGTTAAAGAGCAAAGAGGATATATTCATGGGAAGACGGTGTGTTTTGTAAAAGCGTTGGCGTTTTAACGAGTTTATGGTTCAAAACGGTTGCGTAAGCTGGTTACCACAGAATCATGTGACAAAATGGTTCGCTACCTTTCCAACTTACACAGATTACGCAGAAGGAACATAAAGTACTAATTTGATAAGTTAACAATATTAACTACTTCTACAGACTTCATGTCACCAATTCCGTTTTCGGAGGCTAGTAGAAAACCAACGATAGTTATATGCACTTCCACTTTAATAAGTGTGCGGTGGTTGAAATATTTTGCGGTGTTAATACACCGCAAAATATTTCATCGTTTTACTACCTAGTCATGAGTTTTATTTCCTCCTAAAAACCGACTCCCCAAGTTTACACTACACATCCTGGTCCCATGCTTTACTCATCCAGCCCCAACCGGCAATCTTGCACAGGTCGTCAGCCTGTCGGGCTGCGGGGCTACTAGGCTTTCCAAGGCACAGTCTCTACTCGAGGATTCATTTGCTCCATCACTCATCGGTCCTACGACACATGTGACTGCCACTTCAACTTGTATACTATGTGAGCCATGTCTGTCACTTTGGTTCTCTTACGAAACTGGTTCATTTCGCATGTTTTCGTTAGGAAAAACATCCAACATAGCACTCTGAGCAACTTGAAATTTCTGAACTAGTCTCGCCGTCAGTGTCGACATCTCGGCTCCGAGAGTAACACTCATAATTTATCGGGTTAAGAGGTTCATCACCCCCCGGCTTTGAAGAGAACCGCGAAAGCTGGCACCAGTGGGGGCCGCAGTCTGATTAGCTAGTCGCATCCCGCGACTACGCAAAGTGAATGAAGGAACACGGGGGTTATTTTAGTAAGTATACCAGTGACGTGCGTCCTCCGGCCAACCCAGCCGCCTGTTCCCACGCGGTCGGGTATGTGTAGTGCATTTCAACCTCCCAAAAACAAGGATTAGAATTGTTATAAGTGTAGATTTGTGGGTGACGCACGTTGTATGCTGTAGAACTACTGTGTATTTTATGGTTCGTGCCTACACGTATCGCCTATTTGATGGAGATTGACGTGTCAAAGTGCAGTGATGCAAATAAGACAAAAGGTGAACATGAATTACATGTTATTACGACCTTATACCTAAAATGTTTTGCATATAATTGTATTAAAAGGATTTTAATAAGCTATTAAAATAGGACACTATAATAATATTATAGTGTCCTATTATACGCGGTCTATATTATAGACCGCGTGGTACTAACAGACAAGAAGACTACATTTAAACCTTTTCGTTCTTAGGCCGTCGTAAATAAATAAATATAAATAAACCCTGACGATTGACACAGCACCATCTAGTCCCAAAGAAGCAGAACTCTTACATAATGGGTTCTAGACAAGTGATATGATACTTACATTGATTGCTTATTTAAAAAATAAATCGAATCACAAGTTTCTTATTTCTCTTTGGACAAGAAAATAGACTTTTATGGTTAGGCAACGAAAGGCAGCAATGTCCTGTTGTTATGTAGCTCTAGCTACAAAAACATCAGCTCTAGCTTTGAGTGTAGTATTATAACAAACATTTTTTATACTATGACATGCGCGTCTGTTTGTCACCATTCCCTTTTACTAAGTATTAACTCTAAAAAAACTAAATTTTAATTTATCTCCAGCCTCGAAAAAAACATAGTCCGTTTTACTGTCTGTAAAATAAAAGAAGGAGAAAGCCTTTAATCACCCTAATCCGTATCTTTATTCTTTTTCTGGACATAAGTACAAAGCCGACAACGAAATTTTATGACTTGTGAAGCAATAAGCGATTTTACGATTAAATTAAACTAGATTCGTAACCAAAAGATGTCGTTAGATTCCAGTAGCTCTTAGATTTCATCACCGCGTTTTCACATACCATGAATACCAGCTTGAGAGTTAGTACCACTCCACTTGGTATAAACGTAGCAGGCCTGAACCCAACGAGGCGTTAAGGGTTGTTTTTTATCAAAGTTCCGCAATAGACAACTCTCAAGGTAAATTTTCTCTCCGTGCAAGGTCGGGTTAAGAATAACTGACCCATAGGGCCGGGGGTGACCTATCGTAAAAAGCGACAAAACAACTTGTAAGTGTTTAACTCTAACGGGCTAAAAGCTCGCCTGGGTGGCAACCAACCCTGATCTCTAAGCATGCTGTCATAATAACCTTTTGTTGTGTTCCAGCATGAGTGAACTATGGTTCAGTATCTCTACTAGGACAGCAACGCGTTAGCGGTGCTTCCGGGCGGCGTCGCAAACTTTTATAGACGATGGTAACTGCTTAATTAAATGCGCCGTCAGCCTGCCATAAAACAATAAAAAGACGATAATCCATCGCATTATCGAAGTCGTTGATCGAAGTCCGCTTTTGGCCACTTGATGCTTTTCCCAAGACCAAACGTCCGACATAGAGTTCAAAAGTGTTTGATTGAGATCGTAGCCTGTGAAAGCAGTCTTGCGAAGTCCACATCGTCTATCCATTGGGATCTACTAGCAGAGATGTCGGAGACAATGTAAGGTGGAAAATAAAATGTCCCCGAACACTGAAGCTGAAGTTTTAGTTACAACAGAGGTCAGGTCAGGTCATCACCCATCTATGATGGGTTTAATAACTCTATCCAGGATATACGTCTCTAATGAAATCCTTAAATACACAGTCACTGATGAAACTTTTATGTTTCCCATATTGTCCTATACTATTGTCGCCCCGGTCGTGTCAAAACGATGAACTTAATACAAAAGACGTTTCAATTATTAAAACAACTTCTTCCATAATATTAAATTTATTAACAGAACAAGCAAGTAATTTACAATGTCTCAATTTGTTAACTAATTATTTCAAAACAGATCAGAAATTGGCTAAAATAAACATAATGTACCAAAACGAGTTTGTATTAATATTTCGTCTAAAATTTAGCATACCGCTAGAGGCGCTGTATAGTCATTATGAGTTATTTAAAAATAGTTTATGGTTATATATTTTTTACTTGACTTGACTAGTCAATTTAAATAAATTATAGTTCAAAAAACTAAAAGACACGCTTTATAATCAAACTAAAAAGAAAAAATAATTCTTAACATAAGAATAAAATTACTGACGAGAAAATTAATGTCACTGTTCTAAAAAGCGTGGGGTGCTCGATATCAATCGTTATACATTTTTTTACTAGTTTCATTCCAAAATGCTGTTTAAAAATATTGTACAAAGCACCCCACGCTTTTTAGAATAGTGACATTAATTTTCTCGTCAGTAATTTTATTCTTTTGTTAAGAATGATTTTTTTCTTATTACTTTAATTAATTATAAAAAGAGTGTCTTTTAGTTTTATAAACTATAATTTATTTTTAACTTTTTAGTTTGATTAACTATAAAATATAATTTATTTGTGGTCAATTCCCAATCGTTACTTATTAATTTAACGCCATCTTCCGGCAGTGTTATTATTAATTTAACGCCATCTTCTGGCAGTGTTATTAATTAAACGTCAGATGGCCTTTCGGCAGAATTTTGAATTTTTTTGATTGTTCAAAGTGGGTAAAAATCTAGTCCGAAAATTCCCTTACATACAGGTCAAGTTAATATAAAGCGTGTAAAAAAAGAGCAAAAAGCCAACGTCACGCGGTGTTCCCAGGTGGGTCACCCATCCAAGTACTGACCGCGCCCAAACGCTGCTTAACTTCGGTGATAGGATGAGAACCGGTCCGAAAATTCATTAATCCTGAGGATCCTGGTAAGGATAATGATACAAACTTTACAAATTATTGCATTGTCATCGGTCCTTGATAAGTATGCCAAATTTCGAGTTAATCCGACGTTTTGAAGGGGGTAAAAATAATATTCAAAGTATAAAGCTAATGAAAGCGTGTTAAAAATTAAGTAACTCTTTATAAAGTACTAGTAAAGACAAGGTATTATACAAATAAATAATATAATAATAGTAAATAGGTCGAATGCTATTAAAACTGTTTAAAAATAGTCTGATATTTAACCTTTGTTTTAGCTATAGCGATAATATTTAAAGCGTATGACATACTTGGCAAGTACCTAGATTCCTCGTACATTGTTGCACTACAGCTATTATTTACAAAGAATACGAAAGCTATTTTCGTGCATTGAATTTGTTTGCAAATCTATTGAATATAGGTAGGATTTCAGCGGATCAAACAGCGGCAATAAAAATTTAAGTGTTTTTAGGATACCATAAAAGGCTGCATGCTAATATTTTAGAAGTTACAAAAATGTGTTTCGGAAACTATCAATAATAAGTCATAAACAATTGAAATGTATATTAAATTATTTTTAAATCCAATATTAATTATTATTATAAGATATTTAAACCAATTATAAGTACAATATTACAATTCTTTTCAACATATTCTCAATTAGGATAAATTTCCGTTATTATTGATGATATAAAAAACTTAATTCTAAGATTATATAATAATATTAATGACATGATTTTGCTTTACATTCGATTTTTTAATATATCAAAAGACCCTGTATTTATAATAAACGAAGTTTCGTTTATTGTATTTTTTTTCGAAAAACATGTTCACCTCAAATTACAATAACTAAAACATGATTAATATGATTTTATTGATGGATATACATTTTTTTTTTTATAAAAGGCAAGTAAATACAAAATAGTGTATTTAATGCCAATAATATTTCGACACATAAACGTATTTAAAAAAATATTAAGCACGTTAAATTTTAATTTATTTAACATTTAAAATGTCTTTCGACTCACACATGTCTCATCACATCATGCTATGATCGAATTATGAACAAAAATTATTGTTTGCAATTAGCAGTATAAAAGACTATACAGTAGTATATTTCGTTATCAGCAAATATGTTTGCAAACAGGAAGCTTTAGATACTTTGTGGTAGACAGAGTCTATGATCTAATAGAACATTGTGATAAGGTGAAGTGAGCTGAGCTGTTTAACGAAAATCATTAGCGAATGATTAAGACTTACAGTAGAAATAGTTTAACAATAAATTTTCTCAATTAGAAATTACAATGAAATATAAAGCATATTCACACCAATTTATTCAAAAAGTTTGCATATAAAATTAAAATAGTTAAAAAAATGTAATATACTAAAAATATAATCTTTGGACAATTTAATACGCGACAGGTGATTGACATAGCAACTAAGGACTGACTTTTATATTTCGACCAATGTTTATATTAAAGCACATTTAAATTAAAATATTTTGAATTAAAACATCGCCGCTAGCAATTTCATTACAGCCTTTTAGCACGTACGTTCGATCGAACGAAACGAATGTATCGTCCTTATTTCTATCACAGAATAGAAAAAGACAAAAGAATGGAGAAGTTTCAGTAGAATATGTTGGAAATAAACTTAGAAATAAGACAATAATATGTTAATGATTACAATAATATGCATGACTTAAAAAAACACGTGTTTGATAAATAACAAAAAGTGATTGATGTGAGTGAATGATATATATATATATATATATATATATATATATATATATATATATATATATATATATATATAGATATATATATAATATAATGTGACAATTCACACATCTCTATCTAGTCCCAAAGCAAGCAGCAAAGCGCTTGCTTGTGATATGGATACTACACAACCGACATTAATATTTATATATTATTCTTTTGTAAATAAATACATGTTTTACATAAACACCCAAACACGGCCGTGACCCCCCAAGGTGTTGCTGTAAGAAAGCAACTCTGCCACGGATGTCGTCAGTAAACTCGTATATCGTGATACTAGCGTGGAGTACACAACTCACTAAATTATCATGTTCGTTCTGGACTTTGAAATTATGCATAGATAAAAGATGTTTTTAAATATTAAATATGTTGGGCATTGCTCTAGCAATTATTGGTACCAAGGGATTCGCTACCCACCCTGTCACGATATACCTTCATGATTTCAAAGACCGTACAAAGTGAAGAAGATAAATCTAAAGCTACACAGCGCAAATCTTCCTGAATATCGCAACGATGATGACTGTACGCTATCGATAATAGTATATAATGCAATGGTGTTATTGTGCGCAACGTATGAATAGTTAACCTACATCGCAATGACCAGGGCTAATCAAGATGTTACTCCCTCGGGTGTTAAAATATTTTTTAAAGTACCCACATTAACCTAAAATATTGCAACAAGATAAAAACAGTCCTCGAATCTTTTAACATATGGCTATCAAGGACTTTCAAGTCTCTATACGAGACAAATTCACTGTGAAGTGAATATTAAGAGCATTTCACCAAATGGAGAGGACACGGACACACTCTGCACATTTATCTTCTATATAAATAAAATGATAGAGGTCTGCAGTTGTGCGGGCACCACGGCTAAACTACTGGGTATATTTCTATTAAATTTTTTAAGTTTTATTACATAGACATTTGGCCCTTATCTAAAAAAATTATTGCGATATCTTCATCTATTATAAAGTTATTAGTTTTAAGAAACATGTGTTTTCATCCCGAGGAGAAGTGAGAAGCAGTGTAGCACGTAGGCGTACGAAAACTTCACATATATTTTCAATTTACTTTTTTTGTTATTCGCCCAGCGAACGGAGCGGGCGTGATCGGCTAGTTAATTATATATTTGACATCAAGACGTTTTATTTAAAAAAATGTAATAAGTATTCAACTACTTTCTACTTAATCAAAAGACAAAAAGATATGATTTATTTAACGTTTTTAGGATTATAAAATATTTATAACTAAACATGCAAATGTTTTGATTAATAAAAGACAGGCTTTTTTTAACGTTCAGGAACATGTGTTCATTTGTTTGGACAACACCTTGAACATACGTTCAATTATGACATGCAGCTAAAAATATTGATTATGAGATAACTGCATAATCAATTACGAATTTTAAGGAACGGAAAATAATTTTATTAAAAATTAATAGAGCCTGATACTGTGCGATGTAAAATTTTAATAAAACTAATTATGAGTAAGCATTCATAATACACGTTTAATTTTTTTTTATCCTGGCAATCCTAATCAGGACAATGAGATAGATTATTTCATCGAATTATTGTATTGTCATCGATCCTTGATAAATCTACAACGTTTAAATGAAATCTGACCGTATAAAGTGAGTTAAAATCGAGTTCAAAGGAATCGGTTACAAACAAACAATTACAGGTGAAACTGATAAAAGCGTGTTGATATTTCGTAAATAGTCATTCCATTTGATCGAATGCTCTTAGATTTATATGTATCACAGCCCAGGTACAACATGGTACGACACGACTGATTGTGATAATGGGATTATGAGATGTTCAGTCGCGTATTTCGCTGACATATCGAGAAAATCAATTAAAACTACTCACAAACGTTACAATCAACCACAATACTGAAACACTAAACTAAGATTTAAAAAAATTACGATGTGGAGCACTAACTGTATATTGTCTAAAATATTTGTTGCATGTTATTAAATAAGAGTTATTTATCTATATAATTCTTACTAATTACTTTTATATACGTAATACGTAAGAATAACCTGCGGCCTGGGTTGGCCTGTCGTAAAAGGCGACAAAACAACCCGTTACGTGGTAGAGCTTCAAGCCCGTCTGGATGGTAACCACCCTCGGTCTGTAAGTGTACCGCCGTAACAAACTTGTGTTGTGTCCGGCATTAGTGACCCAGGTTCCTGTACCCCTATGGGACAGTAGCGTGTTTTTAGTGTCGCAAACATCCATAGGCGACGGTAACCGCTTACTATAAGTGGGCCGCCAGCCTGCCTGCTGTTCCTCAGCAAAAAAAAAACGATTTATAACACTTGAAATACTATTTGAATGATAACACTGTCACATAGACATAAGTCTGTTATTTTCTTTTCATACAAACATGAAAACTTCACATCGCAGAAAAAGCAGTCATACTTATTGCTAATTATCTAACACTAATCTATTTGGTCGAGTTGCCAGTACTGGAGACCTTATTTTTAATCCACTTAGTGGTGCGGGTCAAGATGTCGGGCTGCTGAGCCGGATCTTGCCACGCCTCCAAATTCACCTTTTTAATCTCCTCACAGGCAACTAACGGGTTGCTGGAAACAAATATATTAAAAATATTAATATTTAGCATTAAAACTTTAAGCGTATTTATTTCATACTATTCGTTTATCATTAGTTTTCGACTTAAATTTATTTTATATTTTATGATTAGTTTATTAATAATATTAATAATGTCAAATATTGTCAAAAAGATAGGTCAAAAAATAACATTTTTGAATAATTAGTCAAAAATATTGTCTGCTTGAAATTGAACTATTGGAAGAATAATTTTTCCTATTTAAACTAACTTAATATTACGAAATGTTTCAATAGTTTGCATTCAAACTAATTAACTAACACAAAACTAATTTATAATTATTCATATATTAATTTACATTAAATCAATAATATATGAAATATCTTAAAACGCAAAAATTAATTTTAAGTCATCATATCTAGGATTGTGTATAGGGGAACATATCCATCCTACGTGACCCGTTCAAGAGTACCACGTAATACTACGTTTGGTCACAAGGCGAGGGCGGCTTAGATTTACATGTAGTCAATATCCTTTGAAGCTAATTCCATGCTTTTTCGAGCTATATCCAAATATGGCAGCACCACTATATTAATAAAGACAAATTACATATTTATTTAACTTTCCGTTTTCAAAAAATTATTAAAAACCCTATTTATGATTTTTATTTGAAACTTAGGGTTTTCTTCTCGTATATAAGTCACCAAGGTGAGGGACGGGGGTAAAAATTGACAAAAACTACATCACCTTGTATATCTCTAACATGTGCTTGTGAACATAGTAAGTTTAATAAATGATTGAGTATATGTCAGTCACCTGTCTGAGGGTGGCTGGAAGACGTCCCGCTGGATCTCCGTAACTGCGCCGTTGTCGCAGATCAACCTGGCGAGGGTCGCGCGTCGGATTTCGACCAGCTGCCGTTTGCTGAAACTGCCCGTTTCGTCGCTGTGCGAATAGAAGTACCGATCGCCAGCCCTTGTGCGCCACAGTTGCTCCTCTGTTAAATAAAATATGATTTAAATACAGTATGACTATTCACATTGCGCCATTGAAACCCAAAGTAAACAGTAACGCATTTCTGTTATGGATACTAGACAATCGATATTACTAATTAAAAATAAAAGTGTATACTTTTGTTTGTAAAGAAATATAAATGTATATAGAACAGAACAGAATAGAATAGAATAGGAAGTTCCTAGATGTTATGCATTGTTGGAGAGCCGAATTTGCAAGCCAAGTTTCATAACGTTTTTTTAAGGCATTTTAGTGGAAAAAAATCTTTAAAAATAGTAAAATATCGATTTTCGTCTCGCATTTTTAAATTTGGACCGGTAATTGTTGTTTTAATATTAATAAATAAATCAGAAGAAAAAATAAGATATAAGTTGATACTTTGAAATAAATTTTTGATGTTGCATTTTTGATTTATTTTGAAAAAAGTTAAAAACATGTTAATTCAAAAACGGCTCAATTTTGCATATGGGGGTTAAAATTATCACAAATACCCCTATCACCTCCAATGTAGATAATTCAATATAAAATTAATAAAGGTTTACACGTACTAATTAAACACGTGGCAGTGGGCCCGATCAGCGAGCCAGAGAGGGGATTTTCAGCCATCATGCCAACCACCAAATCGATATCATTCGGATGTTCGTACAACATCGACAATTTATCCACCATCTGCAAAAAGAGATTAATTACAAATTGTAGAGAAAATAAAATTTTATTTTATAAATTAAAATATAATCATACTAATGCACACCATTTAAGAAGGTAGCATTTAATACTTAGTTTAAATACACCAACACAATGTATAAGCGTTATGAAGTACTTACTATAAATTCAATTGTTTTTATACTATAATAACATTAATTATAAGATAAGTATAAATTATACTTGTTTTTAATATCGATATTTTACAAAAACGTTTCCACGTTTGTAAATAGTCATAAACTAAAAATTTGGACATATAATGCTAAGGGAAGAATAACATATAACAAGAAAAGGGATAGAAATGTGAGTGGGTGGATACAGGAGGAGAGGTAGACCAAAGAAAAGATGGATGAATTGCGTAAAAAAGAATATAGTGAAAAAGGTGAAAAAGGGTGGGAATGTTGAGATGACTGCTGACAGAGGAGAGTGGAAGGAGATATCATCGGACACGAAGAAGAGTCAACTAAAATAAAATATTTAAAACCCCATTAAAGTGTGTATGATTCAAAATATAAAATGGGCTTTTGATCATACAATAGGAATATTTACCTCTTGAGGTATGACGTCAGCAAGGTGTTGGAATGTGGTGGCAGCAGGCAAGCCGCAGAGGACGCGGTACTGCGTGTACCCTGGCAGACCATGGTCACGGCCACGCTGCACGTCCACCGCCAGCACATCCAAGCCACCCAACCAATGATGACGTAGCTAAAAAAACACGTAGGACTTGATTACTTGTTATTGAACACTTATTACCTGTTCGTGTCATTCTAAGACCTATTTTCGAGTCATTGCGGTCTTTAGTTGATAAAGTGGCAGATATTAGCATAAAAGGAATATCGTCGTTGTGCTCCTATATACATTTTTGTGTGTATTATTAACCAATTAAATATTTTCTTTTTCACTGTAGTTACAAAGATATTTATCAACATTGGGATAAATAATTTAATTATAATGAGTGACTAGTTTCTGAACAAGTATGAAATTGAAAAATAAACACAAATTTCTGAGAATGTAAAAAACTCCTAGCAAAAGAAATCGCAGAATTTACTTAAACATGATATTGGCGAATGCAAATTGCATGTCTAAAATCATCAGTAAATATTGATTACAAATGTTTTAGTTACACTGATGATAAAAAATAAATTCGTTTTACTATATTTCGATTTCGTAATTCTATTATTTTAAGTTTACTTACGATAAACCAAGCATCAATAATAATAATATACTTTTCATCAAAAAAATCAAAATACTACTGCAAATATTATTCAGGCGGCATATAAATAAAAAAAAGGATTGATATCATTAAAAAAAATTCGCCAATAAATAGCTGGCAGTTTAGTCATGGTGTACCAGAATTCTAAATTTGAATCTAAAATTTTGAATGTTCATCCAATAAATGAATGTTTTCAATGAGTATTCCGTCGGAATTTCTGCACTTCATCAAGTACTTTTGCATAAATTATCGTTTTTTTTTAACAGAGCTCTGAGCTGAGCTGAGCGTGATTGTTAACTAAGCTCTGTGACATCTACCAAAGATATCTTTTCCTAAATATATGGATACCTCGCCCATAGAAGCCGCCCAAGTCATGACGACAGGATGCAGGACATAGTCAGCGTTTTGTGGCTGCACGATTGCATCTAAGCCTCTCAATAGCACTCTAAATCAGCGTTATCGGGAGACTGGTATGTTTACTTGCCATCCAGGATTTTGTTTGTTTGTTTAGTGGTAGACATCGAGTCACGTCTGAGCAAGATGACTTGTTTTTTTTATTGCTGTAGGACAGCATACAGGCTGACGGCCCGAGCACTTAAATTAGTTATACCTTCAATGGAGCAAAGTTCTCTTTTCTGACGAGAGTAAGATCGTGCTATATGATCATGAGGGTAAGGACGGAAGAAACAAGGTATATCCAAGAGAGAGAGGGTACATAGTGCTGCATTGAAGAATGAATCAGTTACGGGGGCGGTTCATGGATCGTTTGGGGAGGCATAAGCGCCGATAGAAAAATCGAATTGCGTGTTTGTATCTGGATCTTGGTTACCATCATTAAATGGGTCACGTTACATCGAAGAGTGTCTGAAGCCGCATGTGGTACCTTACGCACATTTTATTGGCGAAGACTTCATTTTTATGCAGGAAAATGTCAGGGTTCATGCCGCAGGTATTGTAAATGAATAACTGAGCGAAGTCGGTACTGCAGTTATGGGCTGGCCAGCAAGAAGCCCGAATATCCCATAGAACACCTATGGGATGAGTTGAAGAGACGAGTCAGAGCGAGAAATCCTGCTCCGGAGACGCTTGGACAGCTTAAAACAGCTATACAAGAAGAGTGGGATAACATGAGATGAGAAACCGCATGGAAGCGGTAATAAGAGCCCGGGCCGGAAATACGAGATACTGAATAAACTTTTTTTACATTTTTCTGTTTTACATCTTTGTTTCTAACATTTAACAATTTTTTCTTATAGGGTTAAAAACATAGCTGTTGAACAAAACAATTGCAACAAAATACGTTAAATGATACCTTATAATACCCACGATTAACTGGCAATATTTTTTTTTATTTATTTAACTGGCATTAAATAAAAAAAAAATAAGCTCATTCAAAACCAAACTTCATATGTTTCGATTTTTTTTTTGAGAAGTATATATTATTTGATTAATTATATTAATTTAATAAGTAACATTTTGATAATAAGTACAATTTAGAAAAATCTTAAATTATTCATAGTTATTTTAACAACAGTTTGTGAAAACGGCAATTATGAAAACAATAACAAACTTTAGTTTTATCATCAAGATCAAATTATTGATATTAATTTTAATAATTTATTGAAACGTGCATAATTTGAGAGATTCCAAAGCCACAAATTTTGAATATATAGTTTTGGTGTCTAATAATATAACATTTATCCTTTAAAAATGGTTAATGTGATATATTTAGATATTATTAATTTATTTTAGTCATGGTATATTTAAGTTTACAAGTACGCTGTTTTTCAATACTAAAACATATTCACTAAAATCCTAGTTAGATAGTTTAAAAAATAAACCAGCTATATAAGAGTACACAGCCAGTTCTATCATGCGCCATAAAACTTCAGTGTACATATTTGAATATCCTTGTCATCAACCTTGGTGTGACATTGTCATACAGTATTTCCGGAACTACAAGTTAAACGGCATTATTATCATATTTAATCTGTACCCTATGAATTAACATAGTTCGTTGGACACGTCCATAGACATTTGTTTTCATTACAAATATCTCCATCTACTTTGCATTATTTTATTCTTTTTGTAATTACCGCAGATTTTTTATAGAATGTACCCAATGTTGAAAGCTAATAAAATTATTTGCCTTATAATCAAAATTAAAAAAAAAATAAGTATTTACTATTAGTTTGATTAATATCTAGATAAATAAACATCTATATAAAAATTGAGTTACTATATTCTTAACTTTTTCGTTATTAAGAGTGACAACTGTAATTAATTAAAATTTATATTTGATTATATAATTATATGTATACAATGTTATTTTATACTTTACTAGCAGCCCGTCCCAGCTTCGCACGGGTATTTAACAAAAAATTAAAAATTAAACCCTTCTATTTTTTTTCGGTCTCGGGGAAAAACCTCCCTTGACGGGTTATCCCGGCCCGGGGGGACCGAGGGATATAAGGGACTCCGGAAAAGATGTTCGACCCACTAAAAAACCCCGCTGTTCTCCTATCGTCTACGCCCGGGCCCACGGATATATGGCCTGCCGATCTCGTGGCCCGGGCCGGCACCGGCCCACGCTTTGTCTTAAAGCGGGCCCCTTCTAAAGTGCTGGCGCCAGGGGGTCAGAGTTTCGTCCCCCCGGCGCTCTCTTGTAACAACTCTAGGAGTTGAGGGGGGCTGTGGAACAGCACGCGGCCTTCTCCCTCGCGGCAATAGTGCGGGCGGCGGATCCTCCCCTGAGGGGCCGCCCGCGGCCGTTTTCTACGGCGGCCGGAGATCGTTGCCCGCCCTCCGGCGCCGACGACGCGGCCTACGTTGGCGGGAGGGAAGTGCGGTGGCGGACTCCCGCTCCCGTTCCGCCGCCTCCCTTGCAGACACTACTGCCTCGCAAAAGGAGGCGACGGCCGTCCATCCAGGATCGCCCCCGACCATGGACTGAACCAGGGCCGGGAGTGACAGGTCCGCGGCCAATTCCGGACGGGACTCGCATCCCCGTCGCGTGCTAGTCAGGTGTGGGTACGACTACCAGACGACACTCCAGAAAAAGCAGAGTCGCCTGACGTCGTAGCCGGCCCAGCAAGACCAACCGACAGCGAGGATGCAATTCCCGCCCCGGGAACACTCTGTGCAGGCGCAGTCGAAATAGGCATGGTTTCGACTACCAAATCAGGTCCCAGGGTAGAACCCGGGACCCCAATCAGTATTCGCAATCATCCCACCGGGGACCACGCCACGAACAGAGAGCTAAGTTGGAAAGGATGTAAGAGGTAGACGGAAAGAAAGGTAGGACTCTGTCGCCTCGAACGGAGAGGGGAGTGAAGCGACGGATGCTCGGGCACCTCGGGTACGCACACCCGTGCACTCCTCGGACAGAGGAGCGCCCCTGAGGGCAAACCCTTCTATTTGCGTCAGGTTACTAAAAAAATAAAATTATAAAGAAAGTTTGAATATTATTATTTCTATGAGCTTTTATTTTAATGATTTTTTTTGTTATTACTTTTTATTTATTTTTCGTTATTTTTTAATAAGTATTCTAATTTTTGTAAAAACCCCAGTGACGCACGCCTACATTGCATAAGGTGCTGCCTAGCTAGCCGAACAGGGTGAGCGGCTACCACGCAACATTTTTCTAATACTTACATTTTTAAACTCGTGATATCTTTCGAATGGAATATCCGAATTGAATAATTCAAAAAGTTATATAAAGGTATTGAAACAGTTTTGAATATGAAGTAATTTATTTTGATAAGGATTAATACCAAGATCCAAATAAAGAGCCTTTTCTAGGGGCGGCATTTCAATTAAATTTTTAAAATAAAAGAACACTTATTGTGGCATAACTATAATAGTTAGACATATGCTGTCGCGACATTTTTTGTAAATAATGATGTGTTCTTCAAAGTTGTAGTACATTATTTTATTCTATCATCAATAGTTTTCGCAACGCACGCGATTTAAATAATATTTTAGGTAATTTTTTTACACTTTGGGTTACATTATTGGAGTTTTAGTAAGGATCCCTAATTTTTTTGAAAATATAATATAGCCTATGTCACCCGGGGATAGTGTAGCTTCCCAACAATGAAAGAATTTTTTAAATCGGGTCAGTAGTTTCGGAGCCTATTCAAAGCAAACAAACAAACAAACAAACAAACAAACAAACAAACAAACAAACAATCAAATCTTTCCTCTTTATAATAGTAAGTATAGACTAGTTGACCCAGCAAAAGCTTATTTTGCTATATGAATTTAAAAAAGCCTATGTCCTTCTCTAAGGTTCATCCATCTATGACTATACCGAAATTCATCAAAATTGGTTCAGCGAAGTGAAAGTGCAACAAACAAACTCACTTTCGCATTTATAAATTAGTTAAAAATAATCTCCAGAGAATCTCCGGTTATTCAAAACAAACGGATGTAAAAGAACTGCTTGTTTTTTCCGGAGCAAAGCAGTAACAATGATTTTATATGCTTATTTAATTTACCTAATATATTTAATTAATATGTAATGTTCATTACAAATTCATTATTTTTATTGATATTTATTTAACTATAATAATAAATAATTAGTAATTACTTGCATGTACAAGGCCAAAATATATTTCATGAATATTCAGTACATATTTACGGCCTTATGTAATGTTATAATAAAATTAGGTTGGATATGAAGGATCTTTGTTACGAGTCGATAGAAATTCCGTATATAATATTTTTAAAATGGGGATGATTTAAAAAATATTATAAATGAATTGTTCTCAGGAAGAAAATACACACGTAAATGTTCAACTAATCTTCGTTTGAACTTGCTTTGATCCCTACAAATGATGCTACAATACAAAAATAATGCCTCAAAAGTATTTAAAGTACTTTTTAAAGACATTATTCATATATAATGTTCATCATATGTCTTAATCACAAACCGTACCGTAGTTCGGTACGTTTGTGGAGGCCACGGGTGCGATTCCCGTCTCGCGTCTGGGTTTCATGTATTTATTTACAAAAAAAGTATATATGTAGTATATCAGTTGTCTAGTGCCCATAACACAACATTAGTTTAATGACTATTGAGGTTAATACCTCACTAATTAATTTGGGACTAGATGGCGCTGTGTGATTTGTCCCAGTATATTTATTTATTTATTTAATATCGATGAATCTGTGCATAGCAATATCGATACATGAATCGAGTCAACAAAGGAACAAAGGTCGTGGCAGCTATGACCACACTCACAATAAAAAATATTACATAGTTATGTTGGTATCTGCCAAATAATTTTCAATCGGAATGACAGATAGGAATTGAGAAAATACAACACGATACACGCAGTGTATTATAAAAAGGTCGAAAAACTTACATCGTCGTCATAATTCAAGTCCAAGCTCTGGCTATGCTGGCTGATCATCCCCTTCAGTACTTGCTCCACTCCACCTTTCTTCGCCACAATTTCCGGCTTATAATAGTTATCCTTAAGTCTTGAAGACGGGTTATTATTATCAAGGAGCTCGATATCTTGATCCAAAAGACTATTGACGAAATGAAAAGCAGCCGTTGCGAAGGAGTTGGTGACAGTGGGGTCCACATCAGAGTTGTAACCGGTGTCGTAACCCTCGTGTAATTCATCAAACACTTTGCCTAAAATAGATAATACATGGTTAACCATAGATATTATAAGCTAATTTTATTTGTGAATAACTAATAAATGCAAGGACATGCTTATTGATTTTAAATCTCTGCATATTTTCATTAAAATATCTAACAACCCACTGAGCCTTAAAGATTTTTTTTATTGCTATATGAAAGCAGACAGGCATTCAGCCCGCTTAGAATTTAGCACTTACCGTCGCCTATAGGTGTTTCCAACGCCAGTGGCATCGCGAACTTAGGCCACTAATTCCGGAACACAACACAAGGTTAATATGGCGGCATACTTAAGACCAAAGGTCGCCATCTAGACTGGCTCGAGGTCCTACCACGTAGGACTAGGGTGGGTTGTTCTGTCGCCTTTTACGACAAGCCGACCTCAGCCGCAGAGATTAGTATTCTTTCTCCGCCCTTTCACGGATAAGAATCTGGATAATTAAAATAGAATATGTGTACTAGACCAATTTAAACATTTGTTTTAGAATTTATTTGTTTAAAGCCTGTATAAACCATGTTAAAATCAAATTAATTCAATTCAAAAATACTAAATGTGAGTAGTACAGTTTCATGTAATTGATATTATAGTACATAACACTCATACACATCTATCTAATCTGTAAATTTGATCGCTCGTGACATACCGTGTCCTTCAACAGTATTTATGTTATGTTCGAATTTACGCGTAGTTCGTGGTACTATTGAATAATACGTGCAAGAATTTAAATAAATGTTCTACGTTTTTGTTTTCTTTTACTGTAATCAAAAAGTACTCAAGTTACAATGTTGAGTCTTACGAACTAAAAAATACGGTTACATTAATAAATAATTCACATCATTATTTAAAGTTACATTAAATAACTTATTTATGAAGAAAATAGAAATAGTTATTTGCTAGCAAAAAACAACGTATACACGTTCTTGCTGAAACAAGTTTAAAAATAAACGTGTTTTATAGCCCGAGTGATGACCTAACTGGTTTCGAACCTAGTATATAAATAGAACGTGCCCTAGCCGCGTTCAATGCCTTGGAAATTTACATAACTTTATGTAAAATGTTTACGTTATACATATTATATAAACTTTATTGCTGTAGAACAGCAGACAGGCTGACGGCCCACTTAGAATTTAGCAGTTACCGTCGCCTATGAGTGTTTGCAACGCCAGGCAGGCTATCCGCGTAGTGCTACTGAAACTATCTAAATTTAAAACAACTGTATGGTAGTATAGTTGTTTGAATCTAAAATAGACCTTAAAAGCGTAAGAACTTAAAATTTACTCGTATTAGAAATACTTTTAAGCATTTAGTCCATTCGCTTACAGAGCCTGAGGTGACCTACGTACATCTTTGCTCTCCCATGAACGTCTCTTAACTTATGCAAGGAGCTACAAGAGAATGTTTCCTGTAATCTAATAAAATAAATAATCGATTCGCCATTTATAACAGAGGAAAAATGTAACGTTAGCCATATTTTATGAATCTTAATCAGCGAGTGGATAGTATTCAAATTAGTTACAACCAATGTGAATTTATTATAAACACATTTATATAGCGTATACTAAAGTATTTTTTTTACTTAATAGTAAGCAGTTACCGCCTATGGATGTTTACGACCCTAGGAGCCCTGCGAACATGCTGCTGTCCCATAAGGTACAGGAACCTGGGTCACCAATACCGGAACACAACACAGTTATTATGGCATACTTAGAAACCAAGGGTGGTTAACATCCATACGGGCTTGGAGCCCTACCATTTATGGTTGTTATGTCGCCTTTTAGGACAGGCTGACCCTGGCCAAAGCGGTTTGTATTCTTATTACGCCCCTGTGCGTAAAGTTTATAACTAGACGATAAAATTTTTGGAATAAAGTAAATCAAGCTACCGAATATTTAAAAAGAAACCTTACCAGTGAGTGCTGGAACCCAATGTTTGTAAGTGATATGTTGTAGTTCAGCTACAACGATCCTCCTGGCTTCGTGGTAGAGTTTGTCCGAATTCCAACTGGGGTTTAACGCGGCAAGGGCTCGAGCTATGCGATTATGTTCTCTCACCCAAAGTGAATGAAGACCTGTCAGCCACGGGTGCATATTGACACGAACGTCACCTGTTAGAGATAAAAATAGAAAATTATAAAAATAATCAAGAAAAAAGGAATCTACTCAAAATTTTTTTTATTCTTTTACTAATTATATCGTTATCTTAACAATTATATTATTCTTATTCGTTTTATTTGAACTTCCATGGTAGGAGTGATAGCGGTAAATGTCTATTATGCGGGTCTGGATCCAACATAAAAGACATTTGTGTTTAATTATAAGTTGTGTCTATTATAGCAGAAGTTGTAAAAAATTATTATTATATTTTGTTTGTATACTAGATAACAAATTCGAAGCCCGGGATCCGTCATTCTATTCCCCAACACTATGCGTTATCTTGGAAAATTCGTCTCTCTACCACCAACCCTAATAAAAAAACCTTACTTAAATATTTAGAAATTTCAGAAAACTTGATTCACGTAACTATGTTCCATATTCATTGATGGCATAGCTAAAAAATGTTGTTCCAAGAGCTTGTTTATTAATTAGACATATTTAATTCTATGTCAACAACCAAATTTTATGACGAATTCTGTATTTCCCTAATTAATTTATTGCATATAATATAACAATTGTAATAATATATTACTCAACTATATAAAATTCAAATTATAATAAATTTATTTGAAATTTAGGAAACGTAAATTTGACTTCTAAACCTAATTATGAGGAAGTAGACATATAGACAATTAAACAGAATATTTGTATTATATACGTAAATGCTAATTTAATAAACTTGTTGCGGAATTAACTACGTTTAACATAATTTAATGTTTCAGAAAATATGTTTTAAATGTATAAATAGAAAACTTAAAGAGGGTAGTAGATGGTCCCCCCAAAACCCTTGAGCATCCCAACTGGAGTACATTGCTATACAAGGCTCAGCTGAAAGTTTTTCCTTTCACTATTGACAAAACTTTGAAAACCACTGTATGATCCTCGACCATGAATTCCGGACTTAAGAGGGCAAGCTCTGGTTGCAACCGGAATTAATCACTTTGTCATAATACGATAAATTTAATAAATAATAAAATAATAAATTTAAGAAGAATTCGACCTCAATTAATACTGATCCAATGTCACAATACGTGCTACATCGTCACCGAAAAATTTTCCATGAAAAAACATTCACTAAGTATATTTAATAAAACCTAAATAATAATATCTTATATCAAGACAGCTGTTAAGCTGAATGATCCTATTTAGTGTATCGTTGTTATCAGATAAGAATCTTTAAGTATTCTTATAACACATTCTCTTTTATCAATAGAAAGTGCTCAAAATTATAACATGTGGCGACCACAATAAATGCAAATATGAGGAATTCTAGTACTTTTAACAGTTATATGAAGTTATTTAAATAAATTATATTTCTATATATATATATATATATATATATATATATATATATATATATATATATATATATATATATATATATATATATATATATATATATATACATAGTCAGGTCATAAGTATTGTCACACAGTAAAAACTTTTCTTTTAGAATGCTGGCCACAAAAAAGTTTATTGAATTCGAATTTCGAATTGTTCATGAAAATAAAAAAGGTATACTTTTAGAATTTTACTCATTTTTAAATATGGAGTGGACGCTTAAAGAAGACCGTGTTGCAGTTATTGCGTTGCATCGTTGCAGTTACGCGCCAATTCAAATTTTTAACATACTGAAAAATTTGAATATAACCAAAAGATTCGTTTATCGTACCATCAAACGATACAATGAAGACTCTAGTGTAGATGACAGGTCAAGAAGTGGTCGCCCTCGGTCTGTTAGGACTCCAGCAGTGATAAAAGCTGTGAAGGCACGAATTCAAAGAAATCCCAAACGTAAGCAGAAACTGTTGGCCCTTCAGATGGGGTTAAGCAGAACCACGTTGAAAAGGGTGTTAAATGAAGACTTAGGGCTTCGAGCATATCGAAGAAAAACAGGACATCGTTTGAATGCTCGTCTAATGGACCTGAGACTGAAGAGATGCCGCGCTTTGTTGAAGCGGTACGCGGGAAAAAAATATCGGGAAATTCTTTTTTCGGATGAAAAAATGTTTACCGTAGAAGAGAGCTACAACAAACAAAATGATAAGGTGTACGCACACAGTAGTGAAGAAGCGAGCAACCGTATTCCGCGTGTCCAACGAGGTCATTTTCCATCCTCGCTCATGGTATGGTTGGGAGTTTCTTATTGGGGCTTAACAGAGGTACATTTTTGTGAGAAAGGTGTAAAAACGAATGCTGTTGTGTATCAAAATACAGTCCTGACGAACCTTGTGGAACCTGTTTCTCATACCATGTTCAATAACAGGCACTGGGTATTCCAACAAGATTCGGCGCCAGCTCATAGAGCGAAGAGCACACAAGACTGGCTGGCGGCGCGTGAAATCGACTTCATCCGGCACGAAGACTGGCCCTCCTCCAGTCCAGATTTGAATCCGTTAGATTACAAGATATGGCAACACTTGGAGGAAAAGGCGTGCTCAAAGCCTCATCCCAATTTGGAGTCACTCAAGACATCCTTGATTAAGGCAGCCGCCGATATTGACATGGACCTCGTTCGTGCTGCGATAGACGACTGGCCGCGCAGATTGAAGGCCTGTATTCAAAATCACGGAGGTCATTTTGAATAAACTTTAATGTCATAAGAATCTATGTTTTGTTAAGTTCATTTTGGTATATGAATGGTTACATAATGAATAAACTTGTTACAATTATTTTACATTAAACATGTGACAGAATTTATGACCTGACTAGGTATATGGCAGAACAACGCTTGCCGAGATAAATGAGCGGAAAGAGAACATGTTACGCCAACCCCACATAAGGTGGGATAAGGAAGAAAAAGAAAACCTATGTAAGACAAACTGTATCAAATCTTGGAAACCAAAAGATTTACATAATAAATTTAATTTTAAAGATTACTTTAATTTTACTAATTTTCTTCCAAAAGATAAACCACATAAACTGTTATTAAATAGTGTAAAAGTCATCCAAAATAAGGCAAACCAGTCAATTGAATTGAATTTTGACCAATAAACTCAGGACTTTCACTGATCGAATAAAACTTCCCATATGGATAATTCACTTAAATAGATGGTTCACTTTTGTTCTTGCATTAAGATATGAAAGTTTAAACTAAGTTCGAAGTCGAGAAAATTTAGATTAGAAAAAAAAGTAAGTTATAATTCATATAAGATATCACGAAACCCCAGTAAATATTATCGTTCAAATGACTCATTTGTACAGCTGCCTTATTTAAATCAATAACATTATCATATTTGGTATTCGATCCAACCTTCGTAAAGGTAGACATAACATCACGTAATACTTTTATATTATTATTAAATAAATTGTCATATACGTACCACTCTGAATTTCATCTCATGAAATCTTAGATAAGTACATACTTTTAATCACTCTGTAATAAATATAGCGAGGGTACCACTAAAATATAAGTCTGGGTTTCAAACGGTATATTTAGTCAAGATGACGAATGTATAATATAAAGCTAGCAGACTTGTTAACCATTTTAAAGTGAGTACAGATACATCAGAAGTTAGCACAATACACTAGTAGAAAAATGGTTTACATACGGTATAATGGTATATTTGAATCCTCTAAGACTCTAATGTTCGTCTAATAACCAGAACTCAACTTAAACAAAACAACTAAAATAAACGTGAAAAATTAATATCTGAAACTATTCACCTGCATTGAAGCAAGTAGCAGAATCCGTATCAACTAGGCACTTTTCAGTTGGGTTGGTAACTAACGGCAAATGCTCTTCATCATCAATGTTCGAAGTCTTCAGGAATCCACCGGCTTTCTCCCTCAAGGCTGCGGCGTCCCTGCTATTCGAGCCATAGATATGCGACCCGTCTAAGAAATGTGTCGCTTGATTCATCTGAGAGCAATAATTTATTGTTTAACGTAACTTAAAGGTTATGCAATGTAGTAAGTAGATTGCACGATGATTATATATTACAGAGACTAGAATGAATGCAAAGGCTTTATAAGAATGCAGTTCTAATATCTCATTATACTATATATATTTTTCTGGGTCCAAGCAAATGTCTCCTGCAAGTTAGTGTATATGCTGAGTCCAGAAAAGACAAGCGCTGATGCACTGTACTTTACTTCGAGTTTGGATTGAACAGATGAAAGTCGATCCAAAAATGTTTTGTCTCAAATTGTCGATTTTCTGCCATGTCATTCATTATACTTCGTAATCAGTACAAGAGGTAATAGGCGCGAAAGGACTTATCCATCGCGAATATAAAAAAGTATTTATTTGTTATATTAATATATAATTCTACAATCAATGTATTGATACAATGTAATGCGATTAACACTATATAAAATTAATTTGGCACATTGAATTGGGACATTAAAAAAGACGTTTCAAATTACTACATCGAGCCATCTAAATAAAACGTTTATACAATATCAAACCGGACATCCGAAGGTTGCCGACCGTTTCGTCCACTGATATTTTTGTTACGTCTAATATGAATGACTAAGAATAACTCAGTATAATAATAGTAAATTTCATGTTGAGTGAATGCAACAAAAAGGAAAAGAGAAATAATGTTTAAACGGAAGTAGCAATAGTCATAGTTAAAGTGCATATCTTGTGCTGCTACTTCAACAACAACTAGGGACAAATCTTTGGTGAACCCCAACAGTGATGCCATCAGCATTTCAGAACACAAAGCGGATTCACGGTACAAGTCGGGGATCATATCAACTTAATTTCTAGAACCTCCTCGAATTTCTGTGTCAACCAGATCATCACGCAACATATATCTACTGTGAAACTTGTCCAGAAGCGTATTCTTTGTAGGCCCTAACAGAGTCCATGGTCCCGGCACCAGATCACTCGTAGACTAATACAAATTATTATGAGGAACATAAAATTAATATTAACAGTTCCAAAATTCCTGTACCAATCAAAGGTTCTTCAAGATCAGGGTCTCTCTTAAGTGTAAAGTCTAAAACCTTATTAAAACGCTTGCTAAAATATCTAAATCATAAGCGCGCATCGCCTCAATTTTAAATATTAGGAAGATCTACCGGTAGCATGAGTCTAAAATAATGTTAACGGGACTATACTCCTTTCCGTTATTTTAGCGATTAGGAAAAAAACCCGTGAATGGTGTTTATAGATGTTATATGGAGTTTACGTTATTTCCTCTCTTACCGCTTTCTTTAAACATTTAATTTATAAATAATTATAAATGAAACATTGACTTAAAATGCGCTCCAATTAAATATATATTTTCTATGTATCTCGCCAGAACTCACATTCAAGTCTTATTATTATTACTAGGAAATTTTGGCTTTTTGAAAATTAACCACAAAATCCGTCTACTTGATGATGATTGACTTGACTCAAAAGTAAAGTGGGGGTGTACCGAAATCTTATGAGTATCGCAAATCAACGGGAGGCGTACGCAAAAGATTATCCCGGTTTTTGAGTAATATATAACTTTGGGGTGGTTCTAGTGGGCATACGAGCGACTTGGCTCCCTCTTGTCAACTGTGGGGGGCATACCTATGCCCATATTACACGGGAATCCCATATAGCTCCACCGCGAACCCCAAGCGGTGGGGCGTGCATAAAGCATTTCCTGCTCAAAAACAGAAGAAACAACTCTGAAAACACCCTTAACCCAGGCGAAATTCTTAGACATTTATTGGTGCATTAACTTTCTAGATCGCCTGTTATTGAATAAACGCCAATTCGAAAATTATTTTAGGATGTTTGTGTATTAATAGAACATTTTGAAATACGATCTGCAAAAAAGTGCAATAGATATCATACATTTTTCCTAAAAAAAAACTATACAGGTTTTTTACAACCATACATATCAACTGCCATATATCCTAAGACCAATTTGTACTAACAATTATTAGGAATGAAGGCCATATAATGCCAAAATTACTACTATAAACACTTAGCAATTCTTTTTGTATTATTGTTAATGTACAAGAAAAAAAAACTAAAGTGTGATGTTAACAAATCTCCTAATCACTATTAACGTCCTTAGTATGAAGACTTGATAATTATCACGCCTAAATATGAAAATAATGAAAACTTTAAACAAAATATGCTATATTGCTTGTCTGGATCAGACTTTACGATAATACCGACATAGTAGTATTGACATGTAAATGATATATTGTATTGCGTCTAACGATTTTGCCCTTGTGAGTACATTAACTGCGTAAACAACCTGTATGTGGGGCCCTTCTTTCATAAAATGGCTTAGATACAATGCAAACAACTGACTTACAAAGAATTACAGCATAATTCTTTTTTTATTGCTGAGGTACAGCAGACAGGCTGACGGCCCACTTAATAGTAAGCAGTTACCGTCGCCTATGGATGTTTGCGACGTAAGGGGCACCGCAAACACGCTGCTGTCCTATAGAGCTACAGGAACCTGGGTCACTAATGCCAGAACACAACACAAGGTTATTATGGCGGCATACTTATAGACCAAGGGTGATTGCTATCCAGACGGGTTTGGGACCTTACGCTTTATTGCTGAATGCCTTATTGAGGCCCTACCACGTAGCTATAATAGAGTGGGTTGTTTTGTCGCCTTTTACGACAGGCCGACCCCGGCCGCAGTGGTTAGTGCTCTTACTCCGCCCCTGCACGGAGAGAAAGAAAGATTACGTGTTACTGCTACAAACATATTATAAACACCCATTTCGTATGAACAACCCTGATACTGTTAAAGTAAGTTTCCAACATGTTGCTACAATGTCATATCATAAAACGATATCATGAATTTAGGTAAATTAATATGAATTTTAAAAATCATTGTATCATACATACGTCCTTGCTTTATGCAAATGTTTAATTATTCAAAAAAGAACACAATGCACAATTCGTTAAGATCGAACTTTTGTTTACAATTATACATTCGTGTGTTGAGCCTTTGAGCGCGCATAACGTATCATACCAACACACTGTATAAAACAGAATGTGAAGCAAATAATGATTACATTTTTACCCGATTACGTATTCGTTTGTATGGAGTACGTTTAGATCCGTGTAATTATTGCGAGCAATTTAACCGCTATATATTTATCTATTTTAATAACTATAATAAATAGATCCTCATGTGTGCTAAAGTCCAATATCTATTAAAGGTTGGCACCGCACGTGTCTTGTACCTAGCATTATCAATCTTAATGATATCCAATTTATCCTCATCAAGTTTCAAGAACGAACTGATAGCAAATTCATCATCGCGGTAAACATCTCAATTAACTTTGCACATTACGGATCATATGGACATATTGTGTAACAGAACAACAAAGAATTTATATTGTAATGAAACTCGATGCTTGATGGAAATTGTATCAAGCATCGATACAATTATTTTTTTACTTCTACAAAATAAGCTTATTTTCAGGAGTTAAAACCTTTAGGACAGTTTTAAATGTTCTTATATGCCAAACTAATGATGATCTGTTTTAAAATATCTATATTGTATATCATACAAACGTGGCTAGTTCGTCTGATTTATTGCCTGTTTAGAGAATTAAACCTGCGACGTGATTAGTTTTTTTTTTTTTTATTTCACTTTTCTGCGTCATGGCAATCTGTTTTAATAAACAATATAAGCCTTGCATTTGTCCGATTTAGATATCTGAGGTGATTTCAGTCTGTGAGCCTTCACTAAATGGTACGAACTGTTCGGTAGACGTGATTAGTCTATTAATATGATTATTTAGTAAATATATTGCAATCATTTTCATTGCAATATATTTCATTTTAGGTAATATCACCCCTGGTAACCCCATCAACAATGGCGGCTCGTACATTAAGCAAATTAGTGAACGTTGATTTCCATTTTATTTCATATTTCACTAGATTATTTGCTTTAGTACAAGTTTGGCATAGCATGATTTAGTATTGAATACGTGTTAAAAAATTGTTGTCGCGGCCGGAAAGAGAGTAGGGTAATGAAATTATGAATTAGCACACACCCGTTGCTATGTAATGAAATTAATTAAACATTATTTAAGTTGTATTTTATGCATTAACAATATTTTGAAACTAATTTATGAAATAAAAGCTTCGCTTCAAAAAAACTATTTTTACCGGTTGAACTTCTTATCTATGCTAAGTTTTTAAAACGTTTCATTATTACCAATTAGCTCTTCTAATATTATTACGCATGTTTAATGAAATGATTGAATAAATTTACTATTTCTGAGGAATAGGTAATAACTTTTATACATATACCTATATATCGAAGTGTTAAAATTACTATAAAAGGCTGCTCAAGTGCGAAAATCACAGTATGATAATTAATACCAAAGTTCATAAAGTACGACATCCCAAGTTCCTGTACCCTTATGGGGCAGCAACGTGTTCACGATGCCACTGGCGTTACAAACACCCATAGCGACGGTAACTGCTGGGGTGACGGCCCACTGTCTGCATTCTTACAACAACAAAAAAAGACATCCCAAACAAATACGAGTAAAAATCATTTGTTTGTAGCCGTACTACATCCATGTAATACGTGATTCTATTACCAAAATGGGCAAATCCTTGTAACGCGATTTGGTAATAGCTATCATGTCATTAGAATTAATGAACAACAAATAAATTAGACGTTAATATTCTGCTCTAGTTATTTTTTTTTTTGCAAAGAATGGTATATAAATATATTTTAATGTTCTCCTGGCACTAATTTTCTACCAGTTAGGTTGTGTAGAATCCAATATAGAAGTATAAAATATACGTAATAATGTATATATATATTACTAATCTGATTTATCAAAATCAGTAAAAATAACATTCAAATTGAAACTATCGATTTATATTGTCTAAATTATATCTTAATAGATTATAATATAGATACATATAGCGTAGAACAGTGTTATTGAAATGATAAAAACCATCGATCGTAAAAACAAAAACCTAGCATATAAAACATATTATTTAATCATTAGAAAATTTGTCATTAAAAGCAGTAGATGATAGTGGATTTAATAAACATGTGTGCTAATTTATTTAAGAACAGATTGTTGCATTATTTCCTTGTCAGATCCCTGTATCAAACGGTTTTTATAAGTATACAATTTACAGATAAACCCAGATCAGAAGAAACTCTTTGCAGATCATAGAACTATGATCCTCAATAGGGATCGAACGAGTAAACAACCCTGCGAGACTCCAACTGAAGTTACTGAACCAGCCTTATCATCAAATTCTAGTAAATAAACTAATCGTACATACCTGTTCAGAAGCTCCAAAAGTGCAGTCGCCTCTATAGGTAGTGACTGATCTGGTGTACTCCATACAGGCAACAGAAGAATCCTTGTAGAAGGGATCGTCGTGGGGTACAGATATAGGCATACAACTGGGATGAATGAAGCGAGGAGCCAGAGCGAAGCCAGACTTTTCACAGCAGCGGATCGCTTGATTTGTGTGTACTGTTATAGAAGAAGAACTAATTAATAAAATCGCTTTAAAAAAATCTAAATTACTAAAGTTATATCGAGTTAACAGCAGTCAATGAAGATTGAACTTTAAGTCACTTAGACATACTTTATTTTCGTGAAACAAGGTTGTATATCCCAAGGAAACACTGTTGCCAGTAGCACGGTAGATTACGAGGGGTTCGACTTCGACCCTTAGTTCTCAGTGATCCAGGTGGACCCCCAGGGGTCCAAGGGTGACTCGACGGAGGTTTACGTTGACGTGACAAAAAAATGGGGGTTCACAATTCTTAAGCGGGGGTCCACGAAAATTTATTTGCTTTCGATAATGAAGAACAAAAATGTTGGCTTGACTTCGCCTATCAATGTAGGCAGATAATATTTTAAGAAGCTCAGCGACTGTTACTTTTAAAAACTTGCATATTCCATATTCAGTACAACGTGTAGAAACTTGCAAAGCGCCGCCGATGCCGCCGCCGCCTTCCGCAACGCTTGTTCAGACGTGCAATGGGACGAAATACGACTTGTGGTGTGTGTGCTTGCAATCTTGCATGAACTTCTTTGATTCTTCACCAATATAAATACGAATTCCAAGGATAAACATAACTCATTTTTTGCAATTAATTAACCAATCAATTCTCACTTTTTTTCGAAAACTATTAATACGTGGTTGGAACTCAGCCGTAACGCGAATTTCCATAGTAAGATCTAATCTTCACATTTTTGTAGTTTTGGGAATATGGTAGAAATGTAACTACAGGGGGTCCACCGAAACCAGCTAAACTTTGAAAGTGGTCTATGAGAAAAAAGTCTGGGAACCTCTGGGTTAGATGATGTCGTTATATCGGGCTCTTCGTCAAAATCCCACGGAAGACGCATTTGGACTGCTGGTCGAAATGTAAGATAGCTAACGGTGGCCGCAAGCATAACCCCACATAGAGTTGGTTTTGTAACTATTTTTAACCATTAACCAGTGAAATGGAGTCTCACAGGTGTTGTGCGTGTTGAGAGTTCTTAGAATTGACCACTCCCTTTCACCCGTCGCGACTTCGCACCTGATTCTCAGTAGCTTTCCTTGTTTTTTTTTTTTTCATTCTACATTTAATTATTTAATAAAAAGTGTCAACTTAATCATTTATTGCAAAAGTTCGACTGAAACGTAAAATAAGAATCAATTTGATCGAGGAATAGTGGTATTTATTTAAGTAGTTAAATATTAAGACAGTTTGAAACACCCAAGTTGAGATGTCATCAGTTTGAATCCTAGTGGTTACGAATTATTACGCTAAGCCACGTGCCAATTTGTCTATTCAGTTGTTTAGCTTTTTGCGAATTGCAGTGAAATACGTCCACACGCGTGCCTAAATGACGATTTGCAATTATTTTCATAATGCCTAATATTGACGTCATTAGACGATAGAATAATTACATTAGTAAATATATTTAATACAATATTGATAAATAAAATAAAGTTAGCGCTTTTGACCACTAGCATCTCGATAAATATTGATATTTAACAAAATTAAATTATTGTTCCTTACTTGTTTTGCGCACTGGGATATGAACTAAGTCGTGAGAAATGAACTGACTCCATACAGCTACAGCGATGGTCTTTTTGCTGTCAGGTCGATCCAAGTTATCTGCCAATTTCGTACTTATAAGTCTGGCGGATGGCAACGAGTTGTGGCTTACAGCCCGACGAGGCTAAAAAATAGTTTCTGCTTAATATACAGTCTCTCTAAATTTGTTGACAATCAATATATAAAAAGATGAAAAAATATCAACTCCTACCTCAGAAATACCATCAGCATATCTGGGATGCAAGAGACGTTTGTAACCCGTTAGGGCCTGACCCCACGAGGACCGTACCGGATTGTTGCAAGAGCCATCAAAGGTGCGGTATTTCGAGGACATCTTGTTCGTACGACACGTGAAACGCTCGAGAGCCGCGCACTCCCCTCCATACTCACTCTCACGCAAATTCAACGTGCTAATGAAACTGGCGCACTCATCATTCGGCAAACCATATCTAAAAGAACAACAACAAGCAAACGTAAGTGTCAAATTAACCTTTGCATCCCGCGAAAATTAAGAGCCAAACAAAATATCATACCAACCTTCGACACCTAGCGTAGACTAGGTTTTGAGATGCCTTAGTAATAATAAGAGAAGACTTCTCGTAATGCATCGCGTCGCCTGATGCCCGCCCATGAATGGCCAATCCTTGGGCGGCTGATCCAGACTTTGGAATAATTCCAGCGGCTTCCAAATTAATCTCCAGCCTTTCTAACAACGAAACTTCCAATTTTGATAAAGTTATCGATTTGTTTGTTTGCACCGCTGTTACAGGCGGCAGCCTCTTTAACATTTCGGCGCTTGGAAATGGGAAGTCGTACATTGGCGGTGGATGTATGATGTCTGAAAATAATTTACTTGTAACAGGAATATTCTAGAAACATCATACTTCGAATAATATTATTGATACTAGCAATCTTACCAGTAGATAATATTAAGTTCAATGGATACGGAGCTACATGACTCCCAAACGTAACACCCGCCCACAGCACAATGCCCAGTAATACCATCTTCATCATTTCCTCCAAAATACTATAACAAACAGATAAAATTATTTTTATATTATTAAAAAACATATTTACATCAGTCTCCAATATTAATCACCCACTATTTAATATATTTGATTTGTAGCATTAACGTCTTGATTCCTCGAAGTTTATTGTACACTAATCAGCAAACGGGGAGACAAAGAGTTTTATAAACATCCATATAAAGGGTATCAGAAGACCTTTGAGGCCTGACCTCTAGAATCGTGCTGATATCAACTTCACGTCACAAATAATTGACACAACGTCCACAAGTCGGGACGAGCCCCCGGATGTATTGATAAGTAAAAATATATAGATCAATACATAATCTATCTTTCACATAACCATAAACTATTTAATTAGGTTTTTAATATCACTGCGCATTTAATTATTTGCCCACTGCTTAGAATAAATCTACGTTAGAGAAACGAAGACGTTCGCCTCTCCCAGTTATAACAGATTTAAGAAAGATGATAATGTGGGTTATAAACTTCTTTGCAGTTATGTACTAAATATTATATTCGTTTTCAATACCATCTCTCGAAGTTAATACGTTTAATAACATATTATAGCATGAAGTTAGTATAGTAATATATTTACTCACTACAATAACATTCTTTATTACAATTAAGTAAGTGATAAAGACCAATAATTTAGTTGTACTATTTAAATTACTATAACATGAAACTGTATGATATAAATATCGTCTCTCTGAAAATGAACACATGGAATAAAAGAGCTTCCGGGACACCTAGAATGAGCCTCAAATCTTCACTATCCGTCCAAAAAAACTTCGGTATCTTCAAATGAGAATCGTTACCCAAAGACAAATATAGCCATACCTTAAAGTATATTAATATTATAATAAAATTTAAGTCCAAACCAATGTTTCGCTATGAATCCAGATCCAGACACACTACATAAAAGAAATATACCTAATTAATCGTATAATATATCAATCGAGGTATCAAATGCTTATGGGCTAGAATCACAAACAGTAATAACTTGTTTAAAATAAAAGCACTTTTTTTGCTTATATCGAGGAAATATTTTACTTTTCGATAAATCGCTCACTACACTACAAATGAGGCTTATAGATGAATTTGTCCAAAAAGTTGACAGTTAATTAAGCAAACTTTTTGGTGAGCAAACACTGAATGAATGGTGAGATTATTTTACTGTTACTTATATTTTACTATTTTTTGTGGCGTGACGATGAATTTTCAATTTATTTAATAAAGATTATACATTCATACATAGCATTGTAATATTTAATGGCCAATTTCCTTGTTAGTAATTAATTTTGTTTAGCTACTTTTTATGTTGCAATAAGGTTGTTCGGAAATTAGTTTTGTTTTCCCCGACAGAGAGCTTAATTGTTTTCTTTCACAACCAACTTCACGCTTGAGTCGCGCGAGCTTCATTTGTTTCAACAGCTGATATAGCAAGGCTTGCTTGTGAAAAAGACGATTCCACGCAATAGTTGGTGCTGTCAGTTGCTGCCCTTTCAAATATGTGAGGTGAAAAGCAGCATTTAAGGCATATTTTACTTTTTCACCACCGGAAAGGTAAAAGTGTTGTTCAAGCAAGAAAAAAATTAGTCGATGTGTATATATCGATGTGTTTTCAAAATTTCGATCTGGCAATTTTGATGTTGATAATGGTCCACGTTATGGAAGGCCAGTTGAAGCTGATAAAGACACGATAAAAGCATTAGCTGATGCAAACTGCGAATTCAACATCAAAACTTGACATATGCGTTTCATATGTTGGGTAAGCCCCTGCTGAAGCAAAATAGCGCCATGGGTCTGTAACGGCTCCACGGTCCCTCACCCCCGTTTCTCTAGATCACATGTATTAGCGCGGGGTTTTAGCATAAGCCTTACGAGGGTGGACCTCTTCCCGCGCTACGTGTAACCTTTCATCGAAAAACCTAAACTTACCAAGGCTACCAACTACTAAAGGCTTACCAAGCATGTAATTCGATTTGATGTCTAAATGAGATAAGTTATAGTAATATAGAAAAAATATAGTTAAAACTAAATAAAATATATACTACACTATACATAAAAATATATTGAGACATTTCACATAACGCCATCTAGTCCCACACTAAGTTGCATAGCACTTGTATTATGGGTATTAGACAACTGATATACTACATATGTACTTATTTTTGTAAATAAATACATATTACACATAGTACACATAAACACCCAGACGCTGGACGGGAATCGAACCTGTGACCTCCGCAAGGGTACCGACGTGCGTTAGCCCTTACGCCAGGAGGTCGTAAAAAATGCATAAAGGTCAAATAGAGTGACAACCCTATTTTTTGAAGTGTAATTACTTCCAAAAACCGCAATAGTGGAACGTGGTTGTTTTATCAGTGATATGTACAGAGTTCGTGTTACTCCGTGTTACGATCAAACTTACAATGCTAGTCACAATTCCCACTTTTGAGTTTTTAAGGAGAAAAAAAAATGTAACATGAAAATCTGAAAAAAAGCATTACTCGGTATCCATAGGTGATTATTCGAAAACTAAAATTAGAAAACCTACGCCCAAAGATGTTTTATCAGCCTATAATTATTTTAAATAATTAAATGTTTTGGACAGTTAAATTTTAAGAATGCTTTTTCATGAAATTTTAATAGTCACTCAAATATCATTTTTATAAAAAAAAGAAGTATTTGAAATACACACCTGGGTATTTACTTTTGCATTTAAAATTAATCGATTGATATTGTAAACAGCAGAGGGAAAATTTTTTGGTGCTTTAAAACACTGTGTGCCCGTGCGCCTCCGCAGACGATAAAGCGGCGGTCGATACTGGTATACCCGATAAAGCTACTCCTATGTTCTTCGACTGTCCGACGCCCGGGCGGAGGGACATACTTCGTGTGCGCTAGTCAGCCAGGCCAGAGTGGGCCACTGTGTGGCACAGTGGAGTGCAGTGATCTGTACAGTAGTAGTTAGCAACCTTGTCGAATTGCTATCAAAAATAGCCAGTAGATAGATAATACACAGTTGAAATTTATTCAAAAAGCCATTTTTAATATACGAGTACATATGCTTTGTTGTAGTAGACATTATAATGGGAATAATATTAGTAATATTATGTGCCTGGACTAAATATCTCGCGGAAGAACTGTAACCGAGTCAAAGAGCCGCATAAGGCTCGCGATCCACCGGTTGCCGCTGGCCTATTAAAAGAAGCAACAGTCGCATTTTACGATTCCCTTCACGGTGTAAACCATAGATATAGAATACTATATCTATTCTATATCTATGGTGTAAACTTATTCTTAAGCCCGTAACAGACGTAGCTATAATATATATTAATATGAATCATATTACGGCATATTACGATATATTTTCCATACAAATTTTCGAGTGACCGCACACGCAGCTATAATATATATTTCTATGACATCACAAAAATATGTCGACATGTATATTTTGGCATATTAATATATATTTTAGTATATTAATATATACATATATATTTTGAGGATACGGGTGTTCCATTTCGTCGTGATCGTAGAATAATGTCGGATTTGAAAAAAATCCAAAATCCACTTTTTACCATAATTGGATATTACATTGTCTAAATATTATTATACAGTATTGAGAAGTAGTAATAAAATATAGACTCTAGTACATTGCCAAAAAGCTTACTTTTTATTGTAAGAACTGTTAAGGTACCTTAAGGACGACGTCGCGACGAGTGTAATAGCCTAATCAATGCGTTCTCGACCGTATTTTCTTAGCGGTAAAATAAAAAATCGCATGAAGTAATTCGAAGACAGGTTTGTGCAAAAAAAGTCAGAGTTAAGTATATTATTTATTGCTTAAGTAAGTAGTAAGTACCAATTCAATAATTTAATAATAATCTATTATATTGTGTACGAGACGGCGAACGCAAATAGTTTTAAGCTTTTGCAATTTGTTTAGGGTTTTATGATTATTACTGTTTAAAGTTTGAATGGGGTAATGGGATTCTGGACACCAAATTCGGAATCATTCTCTGAGGAACTTTCAATTAGATCTAAAAGTAGTGCTCTTGTCGAATCCATTTAGGTACCTAGTTTGATTATAGTATTATTTCAAAGTTTGTACATCCTGTACATAAAATAAGCTGCGCTTGCAAGGACGACCGCAGACCGAGTGAGGGCAAAATATACATATATTACAGTATAGCTCCCGTGTGTGGTAGCTTGCTATAATATATATTATACTAGCTGACCCGGCAAACGTTGTTCTGCCATAAAAATAATAAAATGTCAAAAAATAAAAAAAAAATTTAGGGGTGGACTACCCCTAACATTTAGGGGGATGAAAAATAGATGTTGGCCGATTCTCATAGATACCGGATAAGCACAAAAAATCACTAACTCAATTTAGTTATCTGCCTACTGCCTACCCCCTAAGAACGATGGCGTGATTATTTATAGCCTATGACCATTTCTAGGTTATCATCTATCACCATACCAAATTTCATCAAAATCCGTTCAGCCGTTTAGGCGTGAAAGAGGAACAGACAGACAGACAGACAGACAGAGTTACTTTCGCATTTATAATATTAGTATGGATTACGGTATATTAATATATATTATAGCTACGTCTGTGATGGGCTTTATTGCTGAATGCCTTATTGAGGCCCTACCACGTAGCTATAATAGAGTGGGTTGTTTTGTCGCCTTTTACGACAGGCCGATCCAGGCCGCAGAGTTATAGTATTCTTTCTCCGCCCCTGCACGGATATTAATATTAAATAATATTACAGCAAACACGACTGAAGTTTAACTACGGTATATTACAAACATATATATTTTAATTTAAATAAGGAAACAAAAATAATTTTAAAATTCTCCGTTATATTTTCTTATTTGTTTAAGTGTTTTGTAACAAAAGCTATATATTCGTAACAAGATTACCGTAAGCTAAAGAAATTTAAAAGAGCTTTCAAAAGAGTAAACCGACTATATTCTCGGTTACTGAAAACTCGGAAACTGGATTAATTTTAAAAACCCCAACATAAATTTTATATTTTCAATTAACAACCACCTGAATATTTATTATCTTGGCGCGGGTTCAACGATTTTTAAATTCCGTTACAAAATAAACAATTCATAAATTAGGAAATCACACACTGTCCTTCAATGTAGGTGATAGCTGATTAGTAATCATTAGTTAACGACTTTGGTACCATTTGTTATTCTAATAATTCGTTAATTAAACAAATTGAAATTCGAATGTCACTTAAAAAAGCGGTAAATTAAATATCAAGTGTACAATACATCTTTCACAGAGAAAAAATCCTTTTAAATCGATGCTTTACGATATTTGAAATATTCTTTATTTGCATAAACATTAAACACGGTAACAATCTACTATATATTACATGTAATACATGTGCGTTATTGTACTAAACAGTGTCCTTGTGATATAGCTTCAATGGCGTGTAAATATTGATATTTGCTATTGTTTATTTAGTTATCTAGGAACTGGCAGAAAGTACATAATTATATTTAGTACCTAAATATATTTTTTTATTCAAGTTAATTGTTATTGTTTAATGAATATTTGTAATAAGTCTGATTCCTTTTCTAAATCGTGTTCAGTAGTTTAAAAAAACTAATTAAGGCAGTTATCTAACCATAATATAAATTTTACAAGCATGCTAGTGAAATGAATGACTTGCTGTCTAACTTACGTGGAATGTTCCACACATCCGTCACATTCCGATTTCCTTCTGGAACATTTCTCAGGCGACTTATTCTTCGCATCGGCGTTCAACATGGACTTTCCTTCAATGATCCGTTTAAACAACATAATAGTAAGAGCAGGATTTGTTGTTTACGACAGTTGTCGCGTTTGTGGCGAATATTTGACTTGTTCAGAACAATTGCCGAGGACACTTGCTCGTAAAAGCGCTGTTCCATTAGATTGGCTGAAGAGCCAATTGCACTTCTACAGCCGAACACGCACTGGTGGAGCTGGTGTGAATTAGATCGAACACCGTACTGACTGAGCCCCGCCCCCCGCAACCCGCCACTAAAAGAAACTCGTGCCACAGTATAAACAATAACATGCAACCAACAATAAAAATTATTTTATCAAAGTGATAAATAAGCCTTTTCACCAAATAATAAATCACAGAACACAGACAACTACTCGCAAAATTAAATATTTACCTTTTAAAACATTACTTTAAACATTTTTTAATACTTATTTTGTCAAAATCATCAAAGTTGGACCACTGTAAATTGTACTCTGTGGCTTGTATTATATCAGGGACATTTATTAGTGTACTTACTTACTTACAATGATGTTTTACTATAACATCATTGTGTACTTAAATATATTTTGGTTCAACTATTCTGCTAATAATACATATAAAAAGGATTAAAGCAATTCCTTCATAACTAATTACAAATTTGTCTAATATGTAAAACTTATAGTTCTAGGTAAAACATACTCTGATTGATTAACTATTGCATTTATCATTAAAGAAAGAAAGAAAAATATTTTATTGGTCAAGAAGAACAAACATATAAGATGAAAAATAAATTATAAAACATTAATGTATTGTAAATGCCTGTCGCTTCTCCAACCAATAAGGTCAGCCCTCAGCATTATGCCATGTTGGGAAACATGGCGCTGTTTTTCAGTGCCAACCTTTATAATAATCATAGTTGACCCACGTTTCTTCATAAAAACCACATATTTTTTGCTTTTAATGATTATATATACCAACAATATATCTTATGTAATGTTAAGTAATATAAGTAGTAATAAGTACTTATATTATTTTTTTATTACATCTCTTTCATTATATCATTTTGCATGTAGAATAATATTACAAACATTACATATATCATACTATATACAAACCAATACAATTTAAGTGTAAATAAGTATTGTCACACAGTAAAAACTTTTCTTTTAGAATGCTGGCCACAAAAAAGTTTATTGAATTCGAATTTCGAATTGTTCATGAAAATCAAAATGTATACTTTTAAAATTTTACTCATGTTTAAATATGGAGTGGACGCTTAAAGAAGACCGTGTTGCAGTTATTGCGTTGCATCGTTGCGGTTACGCGCCAATTCAAATTTTTAACATACTGAAAAATTTGAATATAACCAAAAGATTCGTTTATCGTACCATCAAACGATACAATGAAGACTCTAGTGTAGATGACAGGTCAAGAAGTGGTCGCCCTCGGTCTGTTAGGACTCCAGCAGTGATAAAAGCTGTGAAGGCACGAACTCAAAGAAATCCCAAACGTAAGCAGAAACTGTTGGCCCTTCAGATGGGGTTAAGCAGAACCACGGTGAAAAGGGTGTTAAATGAAGACTTAGGGCTTCGGGCATATCGAAGAAAAACAGGACATCGTTTGAATGCTCGTCTAATGGACCTGAGACTGAAGAGATGCCGCGCTTTGTTTAAGCGGTACGCGGGAAAAAAATATCGGGAAATTCTTTTTTCGGATGAAAAAATGTTTACCGTAGAAGAGAGCTACAACAAACAAAATGATAAGGTGTTCGCACACAGTAGTGAAGAAGCGAGCAACCGTATTCCGCGTGTCCAACGAGGTCATTTTCCATCCTCGCTCATGGTATGGTTGGGAGTTTCTTATTGGGGCTTAACAGAGGTACATTTTTGTGAGAAAGGTGTAAAAACGAATGCTGTTGTGTATCAAAATACAGTCCTGACGAACCTTGTGGAACCTGTTTCTCATACCATGTTCAATAACAGGCACTGGGTATTCCAACAAGATTCGGCGCCAGCTCATAGAGCGAAGAGCACACAAGACTGGCTGGCGGCGCGTGAAATCGACTTCATCCGGCACGAAGACTGGCCCTCCTCCAGTCCAGATTTGAATCCGTTAGATTACAAGATATGGCAACACTTGGAGGAAAAGGCGTGCTCAAAGCCTCATCCCAATTTGGAGTCACTCAAGACATCCTTGATTAAGGCAGCGGCCGATATTGACATGGACCTCGTTCGTGCTGCGATAGACGACTGGCCGCGCAGATTGAAGGCTTGTATTCAAAATCACGGAGGTTATTTTGAATAAACTTTAATGTCATAAGAATCTATGTTTTGTTAAGTTCATTTTGGTTTATGAATGGTTACATAATGAATAAACTTGTTACAATTATTTTACATTAAACATGTGACAGAATTTATGACCTGACTAGGTATATATGTATGTCATATCTAATATGTGTAATTTTATCTGTTAGTTAAATAAAGTATATTAAGTATATTAAATAAGGTTAATAATAACAAATTTAAGTTTATTTTAGACTATGGCAGATGGTGAACACAATATCAAACTTTAAAAATTATTATTTACACATAAACAAACTACATACAATAAAATAATTACATATACATAAAACAATATATTGTTCTAGATTCTCTATACATATATTATATATAATTAATACAAGTCTCACAAAATGTAATATAATGTTATAAAATTTATTACAGAACTATTAAAACGTTTTATAAATAATATTTTTCAAGTATAAAACTCTTTTATCAGTGTACATTTTGGTAATCACTCAGTTCATAAAGCATTTAAAAACAGGGCATTGCCTGTAATACATTACTAATATTATATTTTAAGCTGAGTGATTTCTTCACGCGTTATCTTGATTTGTGTGGATACAAGATAGCATGTTGTCGTCTATATCTTTCTTAGTTCGGATTCTCAGAACATCTTCCCCAGGCTGGCGCCTACAAAGGACCCGACCACAACTAGTCCATACGAACTGCCAGCCTTTACGTCGAGCCACATCACGAGCCAAACGCAATAATACTCGATTAGCCCTGGTTAGGCGTTCATTTACATAGATGCGATTGGTTTTTTCATGAAAACCCAGATCAACCGCATTAATATTACGACTAGCTCGAACAACTGTTTAATCATTTCAATAGAATTCCCATAGAAATACCAAGTATCAACATTTGATTTTCTGACATCAAATTATGTGATATACCTAGTAGAAATGAACGAAGTTAAAAGCACACGAATAAACACCCCAGTGCACGAGAAGAGCGCATGATCACCGCGTGTTCGCGTGTTTCACCGTGGTCCCTTCCCCCGCGCCGCTCCCCTGACCCAACAGCTGATCACGCATCAGCCGCGTGCACAAAGCCGGTTTGCATAAATCGCAGTGGTATGATCATGGCCGTAAAACAATCCATTCAATATAAGTTTATAGAGGTAGGTTCTCGAATTGTGTAAGAAACCGTCACGTATGGTAGTACCTTGCAAGTGAGATTTTTTGTTTTCTTAATTTGATTTCACTAGCCCAAATTACAATTTAAACGCTAAATCACAGTTGCGCCTTAACAAGTTTTGGTAAAGTACCACGTAATAGGTAGTTGTTTTTATCCGATATTTTTAGACCAATAAACAAACAGGCACCTAGCTTTTGAAGTAATAATTCTTTCAATAACATCCCATTCCATAATGAAATTGAATAACAACGACAACAAAAATATGGCGAAATGCAGCCTTCAAGATAATATTCTGCTACTCCTAGGTCCATGTCACGTATTTCGAAGGGCGCAATTTCCATGGCATATTGGCGCTGATATTTTAGCGTCGTGATCTTTATTAATATTTTCCACTGTTTGAAGGTTAATAATAAAAATGTATGAGAGTTGTAGCGGATCTTGGACGGAAACATACGCGTTCTCTTGCAGTCAAGTTATGAGTACCTCATACTCATATTAATATATAATCACTCCACTCCATCGACAGTAAAATTTCAAGACCAAATAATTTTGTGTTAACGGATATATTTTAAAAACGGTTAGTTCACTTTTTTTTATTTGGCTCGGGCGTTCTACCGGTTATCTCTAATGCCTCTGGCATCGACTTTGGAAGTTGGAAGCTAGTATCGAAGTTATAAAAGTGACAGGATATAAACGGTTAGCATTTTGATAAATGACGTTAGTATGTCAGCACCAGAAGACGTTTTCAAATTTTTCAATGCAGTTTCTGAGCAAGGCGCGTCTTTCAGTCTGTGATAGCCTGCTTGGGGACGCTACGTCTTGTCTTTAGATGCGAAATGCGACTGAGATTAAGTTTTCAACATTACTTGATAAATTAAGTCATTCTTCAAACTAAGCATTGGCTATTTATATAAGCTGTAAAATAAGTATTTATAGACGCTTACTAATGATTTCGTATTAGATCAGTGTTAACAGCTATCTAAAAGTAGATGCCTATGTTAATTTGGATTCTTGAACAAACTAATGTGAGGTTGAGATGTTCAAAACTTGGTCGCTGTTACGCCGCGCCGTTGAAATAGAAAGCCATGACAGTACGAAAAAAGTTGATTTGATAGTACAGTCGTCATTTGACATTGACAACTGACATTTAATACGAAATTATTATAGGGTTAAGCTAAAAAAAAATTATAAATATCGATATATATCAGATTACGTCGATATTGTTATATCGATTTACATTATAAACATTTCATCTTTTTTCCAGAAAGAGTAATCTAATATAACTTTTTTTTTATTGCTGTGGGACATAAGACCGGCTGACGGCCTGCTTGGAATTTAGCAGTTACCATCGCCTATGGGTGTTTGCAACACTAGTGGCATCGCAAACACGCTGCTGTCCCATAAACATACAGGAACTTGGGTCACTAATGCTGGGACACAACATAAAGTTATTATGGCGGCATACTTATGACCAAAGGTAGTCGCCATCGAGACGGACTTTTATCACCTTTTACGACAGGCCAACCCTGACCACAGAGGTCAGTATTCTTTCTCTGCCCCTGCACGGATAAAAGATAAAATTTTAGTTATATCAAACGTTTATCGATTATGTTTTTAAGTACAATTATGGATTTGAAGTTAATTGTCCGGTATGTATTCTTTTAATTTTATTAATCATTCCTTTTACAAAAATAGAGTTGTGAGATACGAGATGGAATCTTTAGCTATTTTTGCTTTTTCATCATCTATATTAAAAAATGAATTTGGAAGGAACACTTGTTACTACAATCGGTAGATGACACATTGCCACTTTAAAAAGATATACCTTATATTTCTTCAAGAAAGTTTACTTTTAGAGAGAGAGAGAGAGAGAGTGTGTTTGCAGAAAGATATAACCTAAGATTGTCGTCACTCAGATTTTTATTTGCGTGTGAGCTAAGGATTCATTTTTTTTTATTGCGAGAGTTCAGCAGACAGCCAAACGACCCACCCTGGCAGGTGGTCACCGTAGCCTATGGACATCTGCAACACCAGAGGCATTACCAACACGCTGCTGGCCTCGAAGAAATTTTATAACCCTTTTTTGAAGAACCCCATATCGCTGAGAAAACCTCAGCCGGAAACTCATTCTAGATCCTGAGAGTACGCAACATGAACGTTCTTGAGAACCATTTCGTACAAGAAAGAAGAGGCTTCAAGAAATGGGGATGAACATCCAGCCGATGGTGGGCAGTGCGGTGGTAGAAAGACGACGAGAGCACCATTTTAAATTGCTCTTCAGAACACTCCCCGTTGTACAGACGGTAGAATACGCAAAGAGACGCAGTCTCTCCGTAGTCCAAACGTGTCTAGACCATCTGTGAATATGGGATCGTCGACAACACGAACTGCGCGCCGTTGGATCGAATCTAGGGGATTAAGCTGACAGGCGGGTGTCTATAAATGTGAGCAGTACTCCTTATGCGGTCTGACCTGTGCTTTGTATAGCACAAGCTGTTACCTTGGACTGAAGTACTGCTTGGACCGGTTTAGCACACCTACCTTTTTGGAGGCAAGCTTACCCTACATTTGTCCCCTAAACTGCACATCATTCACGATGTTGACACCAAGGATTCTAGTAGTGCTTGCGATGGAAAGAGAGGTTCTTTGGAACTGTGGCGCAGGTGCGAACGGGGTTTTCTTGGCAGAGAATACGCAGACTTGTGTCTTCGAGGGGTTGAACTGGACAAGGTTTTGTCGTCCCCATTCAGAGACTCTCTCTAGAGAGTTCTCTACTTCAGATACAAGTCTGACCCGACTTTCTTTCAAAACGGCAGGAGAGAGGCTTACACGACCAGTGTACCGTGCATCGCCGGTGCTATCATCCGCATAGCAATGAATGCCATCTATGGATAACATGTCATTGATATGCAGAATAAATAGCGTCGGCGACAGCATACAACCCTGGGGCACACCAGCATTAATAGGCTTCACACTGGAGCAGCAACCGTCAACAACGACCTTAATATTACACCCAGCGAGAAAGCTGGATAGCCAGGTGCAAAGCCTACCAGGTATCCCGTAAGATGGAAGCTTCGCAAGAAGAGTCCTATGCCAAACCCAATTTAAGGCCTTAGCGATGTCTAGGCTAACAGCCAGGGTTTCTCCCTTGCTCTCAACGGCTTCAGCCCAACGGTGGGTTAGGTAAACCAAGAGATCCCCAGCAGACCGACCATGCCGAAAACCATATTGGCGATCATTTAGCAGCTGGGAATCCTCCAGGTAACCCAAGAGTTGTGCGTTGATAATCCGCTCCATCACCTTTGAGAACAAAGAAGTTATCGCTAAAGGCCTGTAGTTGGATGGGTCCGTTCGGTCACCCTTTTTGGGAATAGGTGAACATGGGCCACCTTCCTCGAAGCCGGGTAGGATAAGGTAAAAAGTCGGGAAAGGACTGGAGACAGCTCAGCCGAGCACATTCGCAGCACAATAGCGGGGATACCGTCTGGCCCGGTGGACTTCTTGACATCGAGGGATCGGAGGTCACGTCGCACGGCTTTTTGTGTAAACCGTACCTCTGACATTGTGGAGTCTCCACATCTTTTAATAGAAGGTGGAGATTGTCCCCTGTCATCAAGAGTCGAGTTGGCTACAAAGATTTCGCCCAGAAGATCGGCTTTATCCTTGGCAGCATGAGCCAGGCGGTCGTCAGCTGCACGTAGTGGTGGTATGGACGCCTGACAGAAGTTTCCTTCCACAGCTTTGGCAAGGGCCCAAAAAGCCCTAGTCCCGGAGGGATAGCTAGCAAGACGCTTGCCAATCCTGCCGATGTGCTCAAATTTTGCTCTCGCAATCCGTTTTTTGAGGGCCCTAGATGCAAACCTCTCTTGACGGGTTCCCCCCGGCCCGGGGGGACCGAGGGATATGTGGGACTCCGGGAAAGATGTTCGACCATCCGACTACCCACTAAAAACCCCGCTGTTCTCCTATCGCCTACGCCCGGGCCCACGGATATATGGCCTGCCGATCTCGTGGCCCGGGCCGCCGCTGGCCCGCCCTTTGCCTTAAGGCGGGCCCCTTCTAGATTGTTGGCGCCGGGGGTCAGGATTTCGTCACCCGGCGCTCTCCTGGATCAACAGTTGAGGGGGGCCGCAGAACAGCACGCGGCCCTCTCCCTCGCGGCAATAGTGCGGGCGGCGGGTCCTCCCCCGAGGGGCTGCCCGCGGCCGCTTTTTACGGCGGCCGGAGGTCGTTACTAGCCCTCCGGCGCCGCCGGCGTGGCCTGCGTTGGCGGGAGAGGAGTGTGGTGGTCGACTCCCGCTCCCGCTCTGCCGCCTCCTTTGCGGACATGATTGCCTCGCAGAAGGAGGTGACAGCCGTCCATCCAGGATCACCCCCGACCATGGACAGAACCAGGGCCAGGAGCGACAGGTCCGCTTAAAAAATGTGGAACGCTTCACGATTTTGCGTGTCATCCTTTAGGCTGTAGATTTATAATCTGTTCCTTTTTTATTTTTTGTTGTTAATGATTTTGTTTTTGGTCATAGAGAAATTTTCAGGCATTCAGTGTTGCCCGTCACAGCATTAAACCCGATTTTTTAATTTGGCAGGGTGTATCGATACAGTGCTGCCATGTGCACCGTAATTACGGTAGATGCACCGTAATCAGCACTAATTTACCACCTACCGTCGAAGCCGGACAACTGATAAAATACACCGTAATTTAAAGAAGTATGAATATTTAAAGAAAAAAACTTTGCAGGTTGCTTAACAATTTTTTACAGCGAATGTTTATTTATTTGAAAAAGGTCCGTAGTCCTACGATTTGAAACCATAATCCGTTAAAGTTGTTAACGATATCTTGGCAACATAGTGTCATTGCTACCTTTATTTGACTGAAGGACTCTGTATCCATGGTCATGAATGAATTAAAAAAGTAACCTTTTGTGAAAAGTATTTCATTGTAAAGACAAACAAACAGAATAAATTACATTAGAACGCATCCTTAACCTTACCGATGAGTTATTGCTCGGGGATTTACCCATGCATTGCCGCAATATAATGCGACAAACTTAAGTAGACGTATTGAGCGTTTTAATTTCAAGTAATTTGATAAATATTGCATTTAGTTACATTACATTAAAATATGCACTTGACGTATTCTTTGAGTTATTAATTCGGAAGTTCATCACATACTTAATTCTCTTTTTCGCATAAAAACTAAAGAAAATGAGTGGAAGTGACTCTAATACTCGATATGAGATGGAAGTGCCAAATAAAAAAAAGAAAGCAATACAAACCGAAGTTCCAAGAAGACTGATTATTGAAACGAGTATCGCGATTGGCTAAGAAAGGACAAGAAAAGTGAGGTGTGTCATATGTGTAATAAATAATATCTAAGTGTTCTAAATTTTAATAATATTCTTATAGTATGATAATATTGTAGTTTTCCCAATAAATAGTGAATCTTATGCTGAAATTGTTGTTTTATTAAAAATTAATGCACCGTATTTTACACCGTATTCCTCCTGGCACAATTACCGTAATTTCTGAGAACCTACCGTTTTTTTCAATGGAATCACCGTCGTCCTGAGTTTTGACATGGCAACACTGTTTCGATATTTTGTTACGTTAAATTGCGTTTTTCGATGTCGATTTATATCGATATTGGCGTATCGTCGATATGGACATTAATCGGTTTTCCGATATATCGTTTCAATTCAACCTTATCATCCTTAATCATTAACTTAGTTCAGTTAGCGTAACCAGATTTAGTAGATTTCTACTTTTTTGGTAGATTTTGAGGTACTGGCAATAGAATATAAGTAAAAATTTTTTAGTATATTTTAGTAGGATTCATAGATTCCATGGTAGGATTCAAGCTTTTCAGTTATTCTAGTACTTTTTTGGCATATTGGATAAATGCGGGGTATTCCCCCTTTCATCGAATGGATTGTAACTATTTAATTTTTTTCATTCTTTTCGTTACCATTCGTGCCGTGAGCATAGAGTCTGATAGACTAGTGGGAACTCCTTTATTGAGAATTTTTATAATCGAGTTTAAAATGAAACGTAAATATACATAAGGATTTCGCGATGAATGAGAGCAAGATCCCTCGTCTAAAAGTTGGTTATGTAAATCTAAGATAAACACTACGAGTGCTCATTGTAAAGCATGCAACTGTGAAGTACTAAATAGAGTGGCGTCTTTCAAGGAACACATTGCTACATCAAAGCATTTAAAATATGAAAGGATATTCCGGCATTTCTCAGGTAGCAAGTTACTTACGATAATATCTGGAATTTAATTCTTAGTTAATTATTCTTGTTATGACTTTTTTTAATACTTTCAACTTACGCAGCTTTATTACCTACGCATTTACATAACATTTACTATACAACTATGTGTGTTTATTCATGTTAAATGCTATGTAAAAAATATTAAAGTCAACGGACTCGAAACAGCTTTATGACAATGTTAACAAACATAAAGACGAAGAATCATAACTTTAAGTTTCATTTTCTTTTATTAAATTCTTATTTAGAATTTTATTTAAAAAAAACATTGGTTTCTTTATCTAATGGTGGTTTCTTTGTTATTTTTATTATTTTATCGTTTAATGGAGAAAACATTCATGTTTTTACGTTGTAACACAACAGCAAAAAATATAATACATTTTTTAGTATTTTCTCGTTCTCTTTTGGTAGAATTCAGTAGCTTTTAACCTCCACAAGCAGTAGATTCGTCAAATGAAATCTGGTCACACTGCTCAGTTGCAGGTTGCAGTCGGCTGCAGTCCTTGCACTTGCAGTTCATTTGGGGGTTAGTTACGTTCGGTGGTGTTTAGATGTAGTTTAGATATAACTGTTAATTTCGAATTCTAAGATTATTTGTTATTGTATACTGTGGTGTACTACTTACTGTGGACTACTTGAAATTTTGTGAATTATAATGGCTTCTCACTTAAGCACAAAAGACCGATTACTCTCTTTAGTAGACGACATTGAACTGATCGCTAAGTATGTAACCATATGAACTTCTTCATGTCAATCTTTTCTGTATATAATACAACTATTCTTAATTTCAGGGAATTAATAGAAGTTGCAATTGCACCCCAGAAAATACCAGCAGCTGAATACGAACAGCTTACAGAATTGCTTCTTTCCAAAGATAATGAATTAAAGAAAACATTAGAAGTAGCTGCTGAACAAGCTACAATACAGCAAAAAATCAATGAATTGAAGGCAGAAGTTGATAACAAGGTAAATTGTAAAGATAGAAAGGTAGAATAATTTCTTAAATAGAATAATAATATGGGCACAAAAAATGGTTAGTTCATTTGACACCACCTAGGTACCGACATGTGTTTCGAATGCCGAATCTGAAGCCAGTTTGAACCACACACCCTAAAAATCACGAATAATAGCAAAAAACATAATAAATAGGGAAAATTGAGTGTTTTGGTTAAGAAAATAAATTTGTATAACTACACCAAGGCTTTTTTTTTTGGTCGCGGCAAAAAGACGGGTTCCCACGGCCCAGGGGGACCGAGGTATATGTGGGACTCCAGGAAATATATTAGGCCATCTGATTAACCGTAACAATTTTCATGTATTCCAACCTGCTGAATCTGAATTCATTAACATAATTGTGATTTTTTTTGTAATTTTTGGCAATTTTTAAAGATTTTTTGCAACTTATAATTAAAAAGGCTTATGGTCCAAATAATTTTCAGGTCAGCGGATTAAAAAACAATTTTTTTGTTAAAACTAAAATATCAATATTTGCTATTTTTTTACTGTTTTTTGCGTTTTACTCCAGATTTTGAGGGTGTATTGTACAAATGTCACTAATCACTTTTTTGTGTGTGCTTGTGTAATTTTAGTTCTTCAATATTTTAAAAATATATATTAACTTTCTAAACTTAGTAGAGAGAACTTATTGGAATTTTTTCAAAACTTAAACAGGATCAAGACATTTATAACTTACAAAAGCAGTTGAAAGATGCTGAGCAGATTCTGGGAACATCATTGTATCAAGCAAAACAAAAACTTGCTTCCATTACGAAATCAAGGAAAAGACCAGTACCATCCGAGGAACTGATCAAATTTGCTCACAGGTTTGTTTTAAGCTGATATTTTCAATATTGTGATTGTGATATGCCATGTTTTAATTTAAAGCGGGAATAACTGAGTTACTTGGTTGCAAAAGTTTCATATCAGAGCCGAGATTCTATAATAACTTCTGAGCTTCTTTTTGTTTCAGTGCTTGCTTTTCACTTTTCCTATGAAAACTAAACAGAGGGCATGTACTTACATAGTTTTTGTCAAATTTTGTCATTTTTTTGTGTAAGGAAAGGAAAAAACGGAATGGTGCCTTTCTTTACCTATCAAATGTAACTTATTTATTTATTTTATACTATATATATTACACATTAATAAAGATAAATACTATAATGAATAATTTATATGAATATATTCATTTTGAAATAATACTTTAACAGACTATTTGTGACAATTTTTCCTAAGTCTGGGAATTTATAAAGGGAATGGATGAGATAAAACTAAGTTCTTTCTAAAGCCATCATACCATGCTCATAAATATGCCAGTTAATTGTTAAAGAACTCAAAAAATAATTTTAGATTATTATATTGCAACTTACTTTTTCTATCAGAATAAGTGCTTCAAATGCTGTTAGTGCACCATTGTCGTGGCAGCCGGGGGATCCAAGGAGACCTTACCCCACGGACCTTGAGATGCGTTTAGGGATGTTGGGCCGTCTTTGCGACTTACCGCAAAACGGGCACACTCCGTCTACACTGAACGAGCTTCATAGGATAACTACAGGTGGAGGTAAAATATTATCAAACTGTATTGCTCATCTTGTCATGACTTTTATACCACATTTTATATGTATAAGTAATTTTACAGTCATACATTTATTATTGTCAGTTAGCTGATTCCACATTATATGGATTCTATATTTTATAGTTTTAAAAGTGTCACATTATTTTTTTTTTTTAATATATTAATGTTCATTCTTCAGCATACTTAACCTGTTTGAATATTTTGACTTGACTTGACTGAGATCGAAATGTATATACACATATATAATACACCTTAATAGCATTGAATAATTTCATATTCAAAAGTACTACAACATGGTTGCATGGCAAACTTTCACTTCATAATGTGAAGACTGCCCTTTGAAAACTTGATCTTTCTTTGACAGTTTCCTCTGTGTAATACTCTAACTAACTAACACTAACTCTTGTGTAATAAGCCACAAGAAAAAAGTTACAACTTAATTCAGTTTTACAAGCTGTAAAATTGTTATGACCCTTAAACTCTGGAAAAATACTGAATAACTTTAGTTAATCAATTTTTCATTAAAAAAAAATCGACAAGGTTGACTGCCTTCCTAACCAAACCAGGCAAAAGCTCTGGGGCTTTGTTTGTTGTTCAGTGCCTGTTGCCATTCAGGAGGCTGTGTTGTGTTCAAGTCTTGATGTATCTCTTTGTAGCCAGTAAACTTATTTATTAATTAAATACATAATGCTGTGAAACATTGTAATACTTCATTTAGATATAGTTTTATAAAGTATTTCATGAGTCAGCTCTCATCAGTTTATGATGCGAATTTGCGTAATATGATGGTTGTTTACTCTTAAGGAAGTACCCACCAGAAGCAATTATTACTGGTTTGGAAAAATATACCAATATTATAATGACGTGAGCAATGTGATGCAAATATTATGTAAAATACACACACACTAACACTTGGCAGTGTATTGTATACATGTATACTGCTAAGTATGTTATACTCTAAGTAATCGAGACATAATTGCATTGCATAATTGCGTACTGCATTTCTGACATAATTTACATAAAATTTTAAAGTTATTGAACATGAAATTTTCAAATAACTTATATTAAAGCAGAAACTTTCAACAGGTATTGGGAAAGTAATTAAGGAACCAAACTGCCACAAATGCAACCGTTCTCTAATAATTCTATTTTATCTATTGTAAATTTAAAATTTTTTTTGTTCGAAACTTTCAATCACTCATAACCTCTTTATGTGTACGACACGATGTATTGATAAACCTATGGACAAGAAGAAAATAAATGAAGAAATACTATATTTAGTTCTGCACTTCCTTAAAATTGCAATGGCACAGCTGTTTGACAACAGCTTTCTATTAAGTAAGACAGGCTGACGCCTGTCTTACTTAATAGAAAGCGGTTACCGTCTGTTACCTATGAATGTTTGCGACGCCACCGCTAACACGCTACCGACCGTGTAGGAGAACTGGAACCTGGGTCACATGTACCAGACTACAAGGTTATTATGGCGGTATATTTAGAAATTAAGCAAGAACTGCGTGTCACGGAGATGAATATGCTGCGGTGGATGTATGGAGTGACTTTGCAGGAGTGTCGGCTCCGTTGGTACGGCCACTTTTTACGGCAACCGGATGATTACGTGGGAAACAAATGTCTGGCCATGCCGCCTCTGCCGGGCCCCGGCAGGAGGGGTAGACCCAAAAAGTGCTGGCTTGACGTCGTAAAGGGTGATATGCGTGCCAATGGGCTCACTACCAGGGATGCTGAAGACCGTGCGAAGTGGAGTAGAAAAAGTCGGAAAGCGGACCCCGGGCACCGAAGCGGAGGTTTGGGTTGTAACCGGGATACTACGCTTAGATGATGATAATGATTTGGAAATCAGGGGTGGTTGCGATTATTCTTATTGTATAATCCAATTTGTACAATATAAATTAAATGGTGTTTGAAATGGTCTCAGTGCCAGCATCGACGAGTAGTCAATTCACGTGGCATCCGTCGGGTGATCTGCACATGGGAGTGGGGGGTAGCAGCTCGGTGGCCCTCGATAACCGCGCCAAGGACGCACCTAACCAGGAGGATGTCGAGGTTATGTCCACCGACTCCAGTTCTAGTTCTAGCAGTGATTCTCAATGAATATCTCGTTTCCTTAAGTAATCGACCATGTTGCGTTGTGGATAGGGCATCGAAACTCGGTTCAATTTTGAAAACCCGGGTTTTCGGGTCTAAGAGTAATCAAAACCCGGGTAGACCGGTTTTTTCGAGCATTTTTATTGTAATTTTTTAAAATACACTAATCTGCGTTTATATATCGATTTCCTACAATGAGTACAAAATATAAAGGATTAGGAAGAATTTAAATAGATGAAACAGTACTTTACAAATTACAAAAACAGTTTTAATGTTTAAAAAAGTGATAAAGATTTATTTTTTCTTCAGCATATCTTAAAACTTAGTAAGTAATCAAGTCTTTTTTAAATCACAGACTTGCAGAGATTAGTTTTTTAATGGACGCGCGCGTCTTTCTTAACTTCCATGGCTTGTTTTATTGGTAGGAACGTAGCAACGAAGCTGCTTTTTACGTAATAAATAATAATTTATCAAAGCGTGTTTTTATTCCATTTACTTATTATTGCATTCGAAATGGCTTAAACTTAATAAATAACAAAAACAAAAGTATTAAAAAACCCGAAAACCCGATTTTTAAAAATCAAACCCGGGTATTTTTAAACCTCAGAACCGGGAATACCCGGGTTTTTTCGGTCCGGGTAAACCCGAGCTCGATGCCCTAGTTGTGGATGACATTTAGAATTTAGTATAAAGAACTTCAGAACCGAGTTTTGTGGAAACATACTTTAGACCGTTTTTACTTAGACTTTTTAAGAATATAATAAAGTAAGCTCATTTTCATTATATTATTAAAAAATATTGTTCAAATAATGTTTATCATGATTTTACTAATTTTCGACTAGCCAGTCAAATCACAATGAATGCGTTTTTTCATTATTTTTAAGACCTTTCTGGCATAACGGCTAACGCGCACTTTGGTACACTTGCTCAGCTAACGAGTTCGATTCCCGTATCGCGCCTGGGTGTTCAAAATGCCAAATGAGCTTAAGGAATGGGCTTAAAAGGATTGCATTCGAAATAACGGGTCAGTTCTGAATGTGAGCTGAAGATAGAGCTCTGAGCAGACCTTGGGAGAGACTTAAGTCCAACAGTGGAATTCAATAGACTGGTAATAATTCCATTATTTCCTATATGTTTTAATAATGTATCAGGATAATTTTGAATTTGTGATCAATAAATATTATTTTATTATATTCCTAAAATCTATTGATAGATAGATAGATGATAACCTTTTATAGTAGCACTAAAAAAGCAGATATAAAAAATATCCTTAAAGAGCGATCTTTTCCAGACAACGAGCTCGGACTATGCTTTGATGTAAACACTGAGAGGCACATTCAGTTTAATAAAATATGCGTGTTCATATATGTATTAGATTCATAGGTACATAAATTACATATAAACATACAAACGGATCATACATATGCGCATCCACACCACACATATATACATATATGCCATATATTTTATTATGTTTATAAAGATATACATATAATACACGAAATTTGACCCGTATATTCAATGACAGGTGGTTCTTAGCATGTTCTTGAAAATGTAGGGAGATTTAACTTGCCTAATAGTCGAAGGGAATTCATAAGTACGCCAGCTTGCACTGTAAAGCAGTGGTAATAAAAAGAGGTCTTATGCCCTTGTGGACACACCTCTACTCTAGTGTTTATCTGTACTTAGTGTCTACTTTGATTTTAATTTTTGAAGTAGGATTATTGATGTCTCATAATGAATATTGTATTTAAGCATTATTGAAACGTTAATTTTTAACGTAATAAGACTTGTATAATATACCTAATGTAATAAGATTTTTTGAAGACTGTTCTATTTCTATAAGTCACAATAAAAATGATATCCATAAATTTGTTTTATTTCATGAATTTCGGATATTTTCGTAATCTTACTTCTTAGTCTTAGTAGATTCCTTTCGTAACGCTACAAGCAAAGGGTATTTGGGAGTATCTGACTTTATGAGGGTTAGAAGTGAGAAAGCCTGCGAAACATAAAAATATACATGAAACTGTCTTCGTGCAAGGGCGGAGTACGAATGCTAACCTCTGCGGCCGGGGTCGGCCTGTCGTAAAAGGCAACAAAACCACACTAGCTACGTGGTAGGGTAGGACCCCAAAGCTCGTCTCGCCAGAGGTGACGACCACACTTGGTCTACAAGTATGCCGTCATAATAACCTTGTGTTGTGTTCCGGCATTAGTGATCCAGGTTCCTGCACCCCTATGGGACGGCAGCGTGTTCACGGCGCCCCGTCACAAAGGTCTATAGGCGACGGCTTATTATTAAGTGGGCCGTCAGCCTGTCTGCTGTTCCCAAGCAATAAAAAAGTTAACAATGAAGTAAGATTCCGAAATGTGGCATTTAATTTTAAAAACTGGAACCCGATTGACGATTTTATATAAAATGTTGCCAGTACGTCAATTACAGATTACGATATTTAGACATGAACTACGAAGACACTAATTTAATGGCTAAATGATATTTTACGACCATGTGTGGAAATTTGTACTCCATGGACTAAAAAATACTATAGTATTCTGATCTAGAAGCACGAATATAAGGCAATTTTTGAAGTATCGTAAAAAAGGCAATCAATATTTTTAGTATTCATTTTTCTACAGGATTTTTATTATTATTTCAAGAATACAGTAAAAAAAAGAAAAGTAAAAAATTCCAAAAGTTAGCAGCTGATGATGTGGGGGATCTCAAAAAATTGGCACGTGACTATACCCATGATTCCAATCCTCCTAATAATCTGAAAAAAGATAAGATTATTAATTTAGAGTAATGCCGCTACCGTTTTAACTAAAAAAAGTTGAACAATTTTTTTTCACAATTGGCGACTGCCTGAAAAATAAAATTGTAGATACCACTTTTCTAGTTATTAATTAAAAAAAAAATACTAAACATTGAATCTCGTTATAGTTTTAATAAAACACAGTTTCAAGAAAAACGCGTTTAAAGTTTCTCGCAGTCTTGGTCATGAAGTGATATTTTAAACCTACATTTATTCAATTTGCTATTCCTGCTACATACATTGGACCTTCCTCGACTTCGAAATAAGCATTTTTCGCGTTTCTCTCTTCAAATCGAGCCTCCTTTGAAGCCCATCACAGACTTAGCTATAATATATATTAATATACAGTATACTATAATATATATTATAGCAAGCTATCACACACGGGAGCTATACTATAATATATATTTTGCCCTCACTCGGTCTGCGGTCGTCCTATATATTAATATACTAAAATATGTATCAATGTGCCAAAATATACATGTTGACATATTTTTTGTGAATGAATGAAAACTCTTTATTGTTCACCTTAAATATATATACAAGAAAATGAAATAAACTTACAAGCTACTGAACAATGGGCGGCCTTATCGCTTAGAGCAATTTCTTCCAGGCAACCCTAATATTTTTGTGATGTCATAGAAATATATATATTATAGCTGCGTGTGCGGTTACTCGAAAATTTATATGGAAAATATGTCGTAATATGCCTTGCTATGATTCATATTAATATATATTATAGCTACGTCTGTAACGGGCTTGATGCGTTAGATGCTCGTATCTTTGAGCGATCAATCCGGGCCTTCCGGGCATTGTCTCGTTTCACAGCGAATGAATAAGCTTCTGGACCAATTTTGATTCCCGCAAAGCCCAATCCCAAAAGCAATTCTTTGCACTGTGGATTTTCGATCCATTTTACTTTGAAAAATTAATATTCTAACTCAAAATATTTTTATTTTACTCACAGCACATGCGTTCACTTGGTTTGAAGATTTGAAAATTTGAATTCAACTTAAACTGTTGCAACTAGAGTAAGTGAACACTAAATTTAAAAGATAATTGAAGGGTCTAAACGCTAAAAAAATAAAATCGATATTATTACAAAAATACAATCTATGTACCAAGCCTAATAATATTCAAATGGATCCAAGTGCCTATCTCTTTTAATTTTTCACTCATACACAGATGAAGTTGTGGCGCGGTATAAGTACCAACACACTTTCGCACAACCTTTTTTTGTTACATCTCTAAAACATAAAATTGGCACTTAGACCCTATAGAATTACAACCCTTCAATTTCAAAATAGATAAATGTTAGCTTCATTTATTGTATTTCAATATACAGGGTGACTTTAACACACCCGTCCAAATTAACACAGAAGAATCTTTAGTAAAAGTTATGAGAAACATATATTTTAGTTTAGTATCACATAGTACAAAAATGTTGAGTAATCAGCATCACAAAGTCATTCAAAGAACTCGCAATTTACGTAATACGGCGCGAGAGTGCAATGACCTCTCCATCTGACCTAGTAAAAGGCCGAGGACGGCGGCATTGAACCGGGCGAGCGAATACGCACTACTCATTTACGCGGGTGTGACAGAGACAGGTAATAACAGGTTAACGACGCTGTTTGCACCATATGATTATTCTGTACGATTGAATTAATGATCCTATACGAAATATTTTATGGTGAAAATTCAACATACAATTTTTTTTGCAAAAATGGGTTCCATAAATGATGTTTAGTGCGTAAAAAAAATTTGGACGGGTTTATGAAAACCCTGTATGTATATAGGCACAAAAGGTTTTACGAAAAAACAGGGTCGCAGGTAGACGGAGAGTGCCTAACGTCTTTTGTTCAATTCGTTCCGGCCGAGCCGACTTGGAATTTAAGATGCCGCGTCAGCAAAACAGCCACTGCCACTCTCCGAAAATAATTTGAATTTTCTAAAATCCAGACATAGGCCGACATAGTCTTAAAAGGTTAAGTAAATCGATTTTTTCAAATTTCTACCTCTTTTTCTGAATACCCTTTAAGTATATCTGAAAATAGTTTGTGCTATGTGTCCGAAAAAAGTATCTGTGAAATGTCCTGTGATACATGTTATTATTTTACCTACTGCAAAACTTCTAAAAAGCAGGCGTTCATTTATTGAATAAATAAAATAATACCTACTATTTTTTCTATATTTCTTCATCCAGTGGAGTAAGAGTACTGAGTACGCCTGCGGTTTGTCGTAAAAGGCGACAAAACTACTCTAGCTAGGTGGCAGGGCTCCAAATGCGTGTGGATAGCAACCTCCCCTGGACTTTAATTATGCCGCCATAATAACCTTGTTGTGTTCCGGCACAAGTGATCCGGATTCCAGTTCCCCTACACTAGGGTTGCCAACCCCAAATTTAAAAAACTAGGATATGATGTTGGAAAAACCAGGACAATTTAGTTTAAAAACAGGACGCAGTAATAGCCAGAGTGGTTATGTCGCCTTTTACGATAGGTCGACCCCAGCCACAGAGGTTATTCTTACTCCGCCTCTGCACGGAGAGTATAACAAGTTAGTTACAAATATTATTTAATAATAAGTATTTGAATATTAAAAAACAGGATGCTACTTAAAAACTATCCAGGACACCACAAAAACTAGGACATGTCCTGGGAAAACAGGACGGTTGGCAACCCTACCCTACACGGACGGCAACGTGTTGGTGTTAGTCCTAGCCTCACCAACATCCGTAGGCGGCGGTAACTGCTTAATATTAAGTGGGCCGTCAGCCGTCAGTCCGTTGTACCTCAGAACAACAAAAATTAACTAATCGCGTGGATTTTAATTTTTTATTATTATTGAAGAACAGTAGAGACTGGCTTAAGACTTAATAGTAAGCACTAAACAATTACCGTCGCCTATGGATGTTTGCAACGTTGGGGGGCACAGCGAACACGCTGCTATCCCATAGGGGTACAGGAACCTGGGTCACTAATGCCGAAGCACAATAAGTTATTATGTATATGGACGTACTTATATACTAAGGGCGGATGCCGTCCAGCCAGGCATGGGACCCTACCACGTAGTTAGGGTTGTTTTATCGTATTTTGCGACAGGCCAACCCCGGCCGCGGGATTAGTATTCTTACTCCGCTCCTGCACGGAGAAAAAGCGGTACTTTCACCATCCGTTATAAATTTGTCAATATTATAGTTTTCTAACTTTTTGTAAGTTATAAATCAATCAATGTTTCTATTAAACTTATGTTTTATTAATTATAGCAAAGCACCGTTGAAATGTATTGTTATATTTTCAAATGAAATTTTGTAAACAGTCTAATCAAGTGATTTTGAGGGGGACAACTTGAAAAATCTCCATGGTGATTTCGATGTTTTCATCGTTGTCAAACAAAGCTCGCGTTACAAAAACAGATACAGTAAAATGAGTGAAAGAGCCCCTGTGTCCGCTGAGGATACCCTAGTTCGTTATGATAATCCGGTTTTAGTAACTAAAAAGTATGAGAAAATCGTGAGTAAACGTTTATACTTGTTTTATGCTTCTTTTGGACTTAGTAACTAGATAAGCATATAGCGACTCGCACATCACATTTTTATGAGGGTCTTCTATTTGTTTCAATACCACATACACTATTAAGGTGAGTGAATGACCGTCGCTTACCTATAGATAATTGGGACTTCAGGGTTACCGTCCGCGTAAGGCAACTGTAACACAAGGTTATTATGGAGGCATATTTAGAGGGGTAGTTGCCACCCAGACGGAATTGGGGCCCTACTACCTAGCAAAATAATAACTATTATGCATGGAAGTAATGAGTAGGTACTACGTACGTAGTACTTATTACTTCCATGCTATTATGATTTAAATAAAATATACTGCGACCAATAACACAGCACCACCTAGTCTCATAAAGAGCAGCAGAGCGCTTGTAAGGCGCTTATCAGTACTTAGGCAACTCATATACTGCCTACTTTTTTTTTAAATAAATGTAAACCCTACGTATTTTATAAAAGCCGTTGTGACACTGCACGTCGATTGTTCAAAAAAGTGTATAATACCTAATTATCCAAATAATTCGATAGTTATTCGTAATTGTTATGATAGGGATCTCCACGAGCTGGTTCATCCACCCAACCCTGTGTGCCAACAGAAGCTAAACGCGAAACAGAGGAGATACTGAATGCCATTCTACCACCCAAAGAATGGGAAGAAGATGGACAAATATGGACGCAAAAGGTATCATTTAATCTCTGGTAACTCAGTGGTATTTATTACACTCAGAGACCAATTTAAGGGTCCTAGGTTCGAATTTCACGGTAACATGCACCTATGGACAAACATGGCGGGTATACTATCAGTCTCTAGGGGAGAGGATTGAGCTCGGTATTAGGCAGGCAGGTACGCTATAGACTGTTATTAAATATCTGAATATTTTAAAGTTGATATCAAGTGTACAATACATATTTTTCACTCATTTACAAGAGCTTTTATATAGCAGAGATCGATAGTGATTATATCAACTATTTAGCAATTCTATATACATCCGTATTAGGTATATAGGGTTCTGGGATTCGGTCCATAAAATTTGTTTAGTTACAGTGAAAGTGCGTTGAATGTGGATTCTTGTTTGCTTCTAAAGAAGTAGTCGGCGACGTGGTTTATCATTCATATAAAAAGCATTAGAGTATTCCCTGTCTAGTCTAGAAATTAGATTAGATTAGAGTATTCCCTGTCTAGTCTAGAAATTAACTTTTATTTAGTGCCATTACAACGTACAACACCACAAATAAAAATATCCTAATTATCTTCCCTTATCCCCATTAAACGGGGTCGGCACATGTTACATGTTGTAATACTTGTGGCTTACTTTTTACAACCGGCCGCCTGCCTGATGCTAACCCCTTTTTGGGGAAAAAATCTGTAAAATATTATTTCATCTTATTTCGACTTTGCAAAGAGTATGAAATGCACCTTCTAATTTGGTATATCTATAATAATTATTGCTTGTACGTGTATGGATACGGGATATTTTATAAAAAAAAATTTAGTTCACTTTATACATATTTTTGAAGTATAACAATGCTTATTATTGCAATTGTGAATAATATTTTACATAAAGAAATACAGTGACAACTAATATGATTGATAGCGAATACTAAAACTATCTTAAATAGGCTCCATCTCAGCGATTGTTAACAACCCTGGCTGGTCTCGATGGTGCCACAGAGTGAGGTCACCTACATATTTATTGTGTCTACAATTTTTGGCACTATTTTAACATTTTATACATTGAATGTGTATTTTTTGAGAAAACTCATAGATTTGAGCCTATGATGTCAAAAATAAGCTAGATACGGTTTCATTAATTCTCATACAATTATTTTCGGATCCGCTACTGTGATATACATACTACATCCATCACTATAACCTCGATTACATTAGATTTTTTTTATTTTTGAGGAACAGCAGACAAGCTGACTGACACTTCCTATAAATATTTGCGACTCTAGGGGGACCGAGAACACACTGGTGTCCGCATTGGGAATTGGGATACTGGAGCACGGAGAATAGTTAAAAATAGCTTTAAAATTAATCTTCACAACACCCAGATCATCTTCCATGAATAACTAATAAATGTTTTCAATGATATAGATGAACACTTCAACTGTATTTACTCGCAAATAGTAGCTTAACTCTTAAAATATAACAAAAGTATAAAATACTTACCATTTCAATGTTCTGCAAAACTTTCGATGAATGTAAGAAATATCCATTTTCAGATATCATCGACGCCTGCCACACGTCTGGATGTCATTAATTTACAAGAAATGTTGGACACACGTTTACAGCAAAGACAAGCTAGGGAAACTGGAATTTGTCCAGTGCGTAGGCAACTTTACACGCAATGTTTCGACGAACTGATACGACAGGTAAGGTGGCCAGTATGTTTACATTGTTCAATATTATCAACAGTGCTTAATTAATTTTTAATGACTAAATGTAAACATATATCTAAGGACATAGATTCATAGTCGGTTATTAGAATGTTCTATCTTGAACTGACAATATGAATATGGACTATTATGAGACAGGTATAATGGAATCACCGTCAAAATGGCAATAAGATATTGAACAAAACGGTGCATATTTGACCTAAATCGGATCGTTTTATGCTAAATAAATCTTTCAAGTTCATACAAAAATAATGGATTTTACATCTATTAGTGAAATACCATCGTCTATGAATGTTTGTTATATAAAGTAATAAACTGTCGACCTGGGAGCTTTCTTATTATTGTCTTTTATATCTCTCACCCTTGAAAGACTTGGGGAAAACTCAGCATGTTTTCAATGTACGCAAAGTAAAAATATAGGTACTGAACAAGTTCACGCGGCGTCATATTTCGACAATACATAACTAAATTGATTAACAGTTTTTATGGAACTATTGATAACAACCCGTAACATTCCATTAATGGGTTCGGAGCTCCCCATAGAAGAAACGAACATTGTACTTAGCCTGTTGCAAGCAATGTTAGTGGTTTTAAAACATTATAGATATTTTTAAACACATCTAATTCATTAATGTGATAGCCAAAATGGGAGCACTTATCTTTGAACATTAGGTTTACACTTCTAGGTACGCTTTGTTTGGTTTAGGTTACAATAAATTGTGCAGAAAGAGGATTGCTCCTATTACGAGTTAGGGACGAAGCAAGAATAACCATGGAAGCCTATCAAACGTTGTACTGCAGTTCAATAGCTTTTGGTATGAGAAAAGCTTTGCAGGTAATAATTGCAATATTTCTTAAAGAACATGAATAATAACGTACATATAGGTCTTTATTTTTGTCAACATTAGTTTCTTAAATATGTAGAATTATTTTTACACATTTCTGTATTACAATTTTTATGTGGCATAAACAATATAGTTTATGACACACTTGGATATATATCCATGTGATATAATATCACCCTGGAGCGAGAGCTGATTAAGCAGCTCTCCTCCCCTTAACGCAGTACACGACAACGGCGGCGAAGGGCATCAAACGATTCGAACAAATCCAGCGGTTGCGGGTAACGTAGTTTCCGCCGACCGCAGCTATGCGGCCAAAGAATGTGCTATTCCACTAGAGCACCGGAGGGGTCAAATACCTCGCCGCTTGACGCATACTATGGAACGTCTGGCCCTGACACAACCGTATTGACCGTGCTATTTGTCCCTCGGCCGAGGCTCTAGACCAGTGGTCGGCTCATGAAATGTTTAGTCCAGGCACTGAATATTACTTATTATGTATAATAAGTAATAATATAATAATAATTTTTATCCATGCAGGGGCGGAGAAAGAAAACTAACCTCTGAGACCGGGGTCGGCCTGTCGTAAATGGCGACAAAACAACCCACCCTAGCTACGTGGTAGGGCTTCAAGCCCGTCTGGATGGCGACCACCTTTGGTCTTAAGTATGCCGCCATAATAACCTTGTGTTGTGTTCCGGCATTAGTGACCCAAGTTCCTGTACCCTTATGGGAGAGCAGCGTGTTCGCGATGCCACTGGCGTTGCAAACACCCATAGGCGACGGTAACTGCTAAATTCTAAGCGGGCCGTCAGCCTGTCTGCTGTCCTACAGCAATAAAAAAAAATTACTTCAAACAAAATGGCTCTTTGAATAAATTACAATTGTGTATTATACATATATAGGTATTTGGCTCTTTTAGATAACATGGTTGCCAACCACTGCACTAGACAATAGAAGAACGGGGTTAAAAATGTTATAATGATAACGAAATTTCCCAATTTTTAAACTATAATTTAGCTACAGACGCGGACGTAACATCAGGTTTTTAATATCTTTAAATATAAATATTAAACAGTCGGAACAAGGTAAATCTGATTTGATGGACCAAGTAGCCAAATTAGAAGCCGAAAGATCTTCGCTCGAGAAACAGTGCATGGAATTGAAGCAGAAGACTGAACAATTGGAGCGACGAGCGGCAGAATTACGCGCTGCCGAGGAAAAGCGCCACCAGGAAGAACTGCTAGCTTTGAAGAAAACAAATGCCCAGCTTAAGGTACCTTTTTTACAATCTCAAGCCTATGTAACTCTCATTTCCTTGATTAATATATTTATGAAAACATAGAAAGGTTTTACATTACGTTTAAAATTAATTCCAATTTAAAGCAAGAATTTATTCCTTTATTAGCATACGTAATTTGGATTGGTGCGAAACAAAGTAACAAAATTCTAAAAGAATTCTGAAATCCAAAAGGATACCGTTGTATTTGAACTACTAATTCCAGATTATAATATACCTATGCTTTAAGTTCGAATTAGTAATTTTTCAACAAAGATTTCTCTCCGTGCAGGGGAGGTGTAAGAATACTGACCCCTGTGAGCTGTCTTAAGAGACGACTAAACAACCAGCTATGTGGTAGGGCTCCAAGCCCGTGGATAGCGACTGCCCCTAGCCTTTAAATATGACGTGTGTGTTCTGCATAAGTCACCCAGGTTCCAATTCCCTTACTGGAAGGGCAGTGCGTTAGCGGTGCTGGCGTCGCAAACATACACAGGCGACAGTAATTACTTAGTATTAAGTAGGCCGCCATCCTGTTCACTGTTCCACAGCTATTAATACGAATAAAAATAGTTGAACGAATAAACTTCTCATATATTTCAGGCACAGCTCGAGGGAATCATTGCTCCGAAGAAATAAATGTCTTCTATCTTGCCTTCTATGTAGATTTACGTAAGGTATTTGTTATAAATTTCTTCGTGAGATAATTGTTTCCGATTAAATTTTGTTTCACATTCCACAGATGTTTTAATAGTAAATAAAAAACAAAATAATTATATTAAAATATATATTAAACCATTTAATTAGGACAAACATCAATATCTCCATTAGTTTACATGTCACATACAGCTAAAAAAGAGCCTTAGAAAGGTATAAAGGACACACAACATACATATGTAAAACCTTGCATTCGACAGGTCGTAAATTCTTATCAACTCTCAATTTTAAATTGTATACATTTTTTATGTAATACACATTTTTATATAAATTACGATACAAAATGCGCTTCAATTATTAAATTAAATCCAAATGCATTTCATCACTTAACTGTAAAATTGGATTTACCCGATAAATAATTTAATCGGACGGGGATAACACTGATTAGGTACATTTGCGTCAATTTTAATTTGAGAAATCAAAGGCACCAAGTAAAGTTAAATAATAATAAGACATACACGAAATACTGAATGAATTATCATAATCCACATAAGATTATACTAAAAGATATAAATAAAATAATTAACTTATATTAAGTAAAGCAGAAATATAAGGTCGATATTAAAATATGATGCTTCAATGTACACTTGCTCACACTAAATACGCCGAATAGAAAAAATACCGCAAGTTATCGATTGTATTTACAATATCATAAACTTCATACTTTTCTAAAAAAATTAAACTACCCCATCAAGTGACATTCGCGTCTATCGCACATGAATGGTACTCGTACACTGCATCAACATTCAGTCATAATATTTAAAAACTTACACGGAATGAAAGACATTAAAATTATTCAAAGATATAATATTTACCACAAAAATAGATAGTTTCAATTAACCTAAAAATCTCCGTCGCAAAAATTAAAATAAAAAAATAATGATTGTGATCAGAATTAAATGCCTCAATAAAAGCGTGTCCATTGCAGATTTCTTCAATTCGCCTACACGAATATAATAAGAAATCGGTGGAGTTCTAAATTTATTATCACAGTTACAAACAAAAGTACGATGGAAACGATCATAACCGTATGATGCCTTGAAGAAATCCACAGTGGTCTATCACGGTCGACTAAAGTCGAAAAGCAGTATGAAAATAAATTAATGTTGTAACTGTTTTGTCATGGGTACATTCCTGTTTGAAGATAAATCAAGCGGAGATTTAGGAGATCTACGGGTAAGCTTACTCGATAATTTCATGTTTTAAATTATGAAATAAATACAACATAATTGCAAAATAGTTTCTATATAAGACGTAAATTGTTGTTTTTGGTGGCATCCTTATTAAATTTCCAAATTATATATTACGCTCGCTATGACTAAAATATCTTTTAAATTCAAGGCATAAATTAGTCGCAATACATAATTTCGAATTCATTTGTTCACAAATCACAATGTTTAAATAAATGTACCATAGAAAATATCGAGAAAGCTTAACTACATTACTTAGTTCGGTTGTTGCGTGTAAGTGGTTAAACGATGCGCAGGTCCGACAGGAATGGCCGTGACTTGTCCTGCACCACCATCCAATAACGGGTTAACCACTTGGACGATATCGGGCTGTAACGAGTTGTCGCCTTCGACCAAACTGATCGGGTCGATATCGGCTGGCGCGGTCTCACTGCTTGGACTCGTCGTCAGTTCTAAAGATATTATCTTCTCTTGCGTTGTTTCCACCTAAACGATATCAATAATCTAAATCACTAGAATTTTCTACCATATGTAATTTGAAATTTACAAATATTGACAATCAAATCAGTTTAAGATATATTTTTCTGTATTATCCTTACCGAATCATAATCCAGTTACATTTTTTATGTTTTCTTTCTAGATGAAATCGAACAGCTGAACGCAGAACCGAAAATAATGACTATCGATTACATTATATACAACAAAATATACAACTACCCTCAATTATGAATGAAATGTAAACTTGAACAGGACACTATTTTTTTTTATTTGAGAAACTACTTGTAGGCGTCTCTCTCTTTGATATAACTTTATACCCCACTTGCTTTGATCTGTCAATATTTAATCATTTCATGAATGTAGCAGATATGTCGAATATGTTAATAGTGTAACGAGGCAAAAACATTTTTTTTACATTAAATAATTCGTGACAATGAATTGACGAATTAAATGTTAAAATCTTTTTCATAAAGAGCCAAAATACTAAATCACACTAAATAATAACCGAAACCTTAATAGATGTTTTTTTGGAACATTTTTTTAACATTATTTCCCTTTTCAATACGACTACATGCAACAAAAATTAATATCAAGTGATTACATTTGAAGGGTTTCAAGATTTTAGGTACCTCAAAATGATTTACCCATGTACATATAAATTATTTATTGATAATCCATATGTAATCACCAAACTACGCCAATATCTTTATACTATTTTTAAGTCGAAACTTGAACATTTGTTACGTTAGTTTGGATATAGTGTCAACCACTTTTTGTATAGCATAATTTTTGATAAAAAAAAACGTAACTACCCAATGTCAGTATGTGAAGGAACGAAATGACAAGTAAAAAATAAACACTTTAGCATTTTATTAATTAGAATGCTGTCAGCATGAATAGCTAAATCCTCTTGAATTTTGTATTACTTTCAACTGGCAACGATGTTTCATACTAAAATCTTGAAACCGTTTTGCATTAGTTAATTAGATTGAATTCGAAGCGATTGTTTTAAGCAATAACGATTAATAACATAAATAAATATAAAGGCAACAAACCATCATTGTCGACGCAGAATCCCACTTCTAGAATCCCGGTATTGTCTGACAAATGACATACAATATAAGTTAACATGCCATGCTTAAGAATCATGCAACACTCGTGAAAAATACAAAACAAATAAGTATTTAAGAGGTAGCATAGATTTTATACGAAAATATATTCATTATCAAATACTGTCATTATAAACTATATTTTTAATAAAAGCAAAGTTACAGCCTATCCGTTTAGTATCTCAAGTGATGTCGCTAAAAGTGTTCTACGTATCTACTTCAAACGTGTTTCACATTTGTGCTCTATTATAGGCCCCGTTATTGTTTATACACGAGATCGAGTAATGTCAATCAACGTAAATGTCAATTTTTAACTTCAGACGTTTCAGTCACTGTCAGTATTCGAGATAATTGTCAGAGTTGCACGTACAAAGCTAAGCGTACTTAGATTTACAAACGATACATTACAATAAGAACCATACTCCACCTTGCCACTGTGCTAATGCCAATGAATGTGTAGCCAAAGTATTTACATAAAATACGTTCGTTTCCATAGATGAAAACTATTACAAAAAACATTTGATTCAAAATCATAAAAATTGTCTATGTTCGTAAAATATATTCTCTTTGCGTACACTAAAATGCATATCAGATTGAGCTTAGACAATATTGTTTCACAAATAAACTGAATCACTGAAAATATATACAAAAATCATCATAGACATACATAGTATTACAAATATTAAATAAATTTTATTGATTTTATAGGTTCTCAGAAAAAAAACCTATTCGTTTTTTTTCTATTCAATCGAAAGACACACATAATGACAGATATTTTGTTTACTTTTGTTCGTTAAAATTACGAAAGGTGAATTCATCTACTAATCAGTGAGTGAGTCGCAACCTGTTTGCAATGGAGTCAAAGTGGGGTATGGCTCAAAAGAGTAACACACGAGATACAGCATTGCTAGTGTACAGCGTAGTAGTAATGGCGATTTAGTGGAGTTGGCGTGGCGAGGCGCGTACCTCTTTCTCTATGACTTTCTCAATGTACTCGACGGTGCGCACTTTGGTGTCGCCGGTGTGGGGGCACAAGTACTCCTCGGTGCGGAGCGTGATGCGCTCGTCTAACAACTTTTCCTTCTCCTTCACGGCCAGAATGGGTCCCGGTTTTGTACGTAACGCGATACGTGGGAGGGGCCATTTCTATAATTTTTAAAGCCAATTTTGACAAACACACCCCGTATGGACGCAACATTGTGCCAGCGAAGCGACATTTAATAACCCAATATAACATTTAACCACAATGTTAGTCTAATTCGAACATTGTTACCATTAGGCGTATTCACATTTAAATGCCAACAAGTAATCACTGCAATGAATGTATGTATGACAGTCTAAAATGCATTTACTAGAATATGCTGAACAAATGATTGATTTCGAGCAGTGTTTGGTTCATCAATTAAAAATTCAGTGTTAATGACAATGTTAATTGTTACAAACAAAAGGGCATTCTAAGTTAAAATGGAAATGCAAGACCAAATGGTTACTTCCAAGCAAATTAATATTTCATTTCCCTATTGGTGACAATTGGGTCATTAAGAAATACGACATTCAGATTAACCATGTTATAATATATAACTACATTACCTCGGACGGCGATTTATCCCGAGAGGGTACCTCTCCGATTATTTCTTCGGCTGGTCCCACCATGCTTTTGATCACTTTCTGTGACTCTAATGCCTCCTGTGATAACCGCATGAATTAAGAACATCCTAGACAACTTTTATGATAGAAGTTATACTGTCTATGAGATGAGTGTAAACTACTAAACGATGGTACTTTTCAATCCCGCTTGCGTTTGCGTGTAAGATGATGTTTATCTTGTTTACTAAAACGTTGCATTTATGCGTTGTGAAAACACACCAAGCTTTCATATTAACAACAAAATAAATCCAAGAACAAGAAGATACAATTTTGGCAAATAGTTTTCGTTTATTATTATCAATATTATTTGAGAATTTCTCACCTGCTCAAGTGAGCGGAGACGAGCGGCTCGCCAGGCAGCGCGGCGGGCCGCTCTAGTAGCCGCGTCTTCTTCAGGCGTGTCCCCGCGCATGGCGCGTCTGCGCTGCGACTTGGCCGATGGACTTACTCCTCCCGATACACTGTCGATATTATATCATTGCGGTAACCACATTTTTTGGATGTAAACGATAAAAGAGGACAACGTAAACACTCGAGTAGTATAGCAGAAGTAAAAAAAAATTGCGAAAATTTGTTTTATATCAACAGTCAACTCTCTTAATTACAAAAATAGTTTCCAACAAAAAATTTTTGAAATATACAATATACGAATATTTAAAATTATTATAAGAATACCGTGTTTATAAGGGGGATTACTGTATCTGAAATTTGGATCGAGCAATGAAAATTGTTACCTATGGCCATTAATATACAATATACGAATATTTAAAATTATTATAAGAATACCGTGTTTATAAGGGGGATTACTGTATCTGAAATTTGGATCGAGCAATAAAAATTGTTACCTATGGCCATTTTCGTACGGTTCGTCATCAGAGGGCGAACTGTCTCCGCTGTGGCGGTCTTCCGCGGACCACGAGCCGAGATCAGAACGCGACAAAGATGCCATTTTTCTCTCCTCTTCTTGCTTCAATTTCTCCACCTCATCCGCTGACAGGAATGTGAAAACTTTCTCTGTCAACATAATCAATTTTTATACACTGCTACAACTCCGGACAGATTAAAATGAAAATTGTTAAATAGCTATCATACCTGGTTTTGGCGCTGGTTTGTGACTTTCTTCCATAGCGTTCTCGAAAAATTTTTTCTTATCGCTGACAGATGCTTTCACGAAATTACCAGAATGAGGTGGGGAAGCCTGGGAATACATTTTGCATTGGGATAATTTATAGAACCAATCAAATTTAATATGGTGTTATGCACATTGATAAATGAATTAAAAAAAGCTCATGATATTTACAAGCTATAAACTCCCTCCTCCAGGCTTAACACCCATGCAGTCAATATTAGTAGATGTTAATTAAAGTATCGCAATTCAAAAGTTAATGCAATAAAATAACATGCAAATTATAAATAACCGCAAGTTAGTAAAGTAACATTGTGTGTATAAAACAAAAACGGGACTCGACATGGACCGATGACCAATTGTGTGTGTTTTAGTCACTATTCTTAACGGATTGTCGACGAACACAATCGAAATAAGCTTATGCGGATGGATATGATTGTGCGAGGTTAAGATGCCGTACATTTATGATTACCTCGCCGATGGCAAAGGCTTTAAGTTTGCTGCTCCATGCGGGTCTCGGGGTGGATGCGGGCGAGGAGCTCCCTTCGCTCAAGGGTTCCGAATCGTGTAACAGTATATCGGATTCAGGTGCTGTCGTCACTTCGCCAAAACGAACTCTTCTCTCTGTATGATATATTCTAGGAATCTCATTCGTCGTAGTTGAGGTCGTCTGACTGACGTTTGCATTAATGTCCTTAACTTGAGCATAAACTAGAGGTTGTGAAACCTGGGGCTTTTCATTTGTATAAACACTTTGGACAGATGTGTCAGAAGATGATATAGGCACAGAGCACGTATAAGGATTGTAAGTTCCAGCGACGGTTGTTAGAGACGGATATGGATTGAAAGGCGAATACGTGTCAGAGTGCACCATCTCAGTGGAGGTATTTTTACTTCTTAAATCACGCAATGATGAATTTAAGACATTATAGTTATTATTGTCTTGGAAATAGGTACGGTCGGGATGGATACTGCACGGAGAATTAGGAACGTGAGATACAGTCGGAAGAACTCTGTATTGCGCTTGTAATAATTCAGGTGGGTCAACCTCGACGCCAGGGCTAACCGACAACTCGTTAAAATAATCTGCACTATTAAAAGAAGGAAGATCGGTCGTACGGAAGACTTGATAGGAGGGTACTTCTGAAATAATCGCCGACCGTGCAGGTTTGCCTCTGTTGGCGGGAGCAACATAATTAGGGAAAGCTTCGTAATTTACAGGAGGTGGGTATTCCGTTTCTGGAGATTCGGTCGAAGTGGAGGACTGCATGGATGTTTCGGCCACCACGGGCTCGGGCAACACAATTCGTTCTGGAATAATAGAAATAACAGGCAGGCTCGAATCGTCTCGATCGTAGGTCACAGGGGGAGCGTAACTTACGTGGGAGTCGAACAGGGGCGGAGGGGGTATGATGAGGTCTTCGGGAAGCACTAGGCTGGCTTTCGACACAGGCCTAGAGATTTCCGTGTCGGTTCTCGGCGATCGGTTTCGAATTAGTAAGGAACCGACACCCTCGCATGCATCGTTAGTTTCGGCGGCGGCAGGCTTCGTAACTTCGTCGATTACATCATGCGGCACATATACAGCATTCTCATTGGAATCGTTGGTCGAGTATGATCGTCTGTCGGGTTCGTGTTGTGTTTCCGAAATGAAACTAACTCTCTTGGTGTTGGGTTTGCGGGGCACCGGTGGTTTCTGTTTGAGCGGTGGAGGTGGTGGCGGTTGGAGCGGGCGCTGCAGCGGAGGGGCGTTCACAGGCGCAGGCGGGGGCGGGGTCACGGGGTCCACTGAGGTGCCGTGGGCCGATGACGTGGGTGTAGGCGGGGGCGGAGGCGACACTGGACCATACGCGCTCAGGGGCGACGTCGGTAGCCCTTGCCCACTAGCCGACTAACCAAACCAACAATATTGTACCACACTATACCTTACGCAAGCGTACTGTTACTTTAGCGAAACTAGGGACCAAAACAAAATGCTCGCTTACAAGGCTCAAATTTTAAAATAATTTTATACACTCGGTTTCTGGAACGTATTAAAATTTAGTATCACTACTTGCACGAAAACTTGAAAACAATAAACAAACTTCTTATTAATCACGTATAAAAATAATATATTTATATGCAAATTATAATCTAACGAACTAACTGAATTTCAAAACAGAAATAAGTCTTCCAAAATAAATGCGTTAAAAATCTTAAAAGCTTAAGGGATTAAAAAAATTTGTTTCGCAACATCATTTATTATGCAACACTAACAAAAGGTTTACAATATAATCATTTGTACACAAGAATATAACGTTACATACATACATCATTACATATACATTAAAAGTAATTGGCAGTTGTTAATAGTAAGTTTGGCCAATGTCTTAAAACGGACTTAAAAAGACAGAACATACTAGACTAGATAATTAAAATATGGACGCGTAAATAAATAAAATGTAGTATGAATTCTACAGCTAAAATGTATGAAATATTTGATATGTCAAAGGATTAAAAACAAAAAATTATTTTGTAATCTCTGGCATATTAAAAACATTAAATTGCAAATACTTTGAATAGGTACTCGTATATTCTTCGAGCAATATGACAAATATCCGTCCTTCCACCTTCGTACGGAATGGTGAAGAATATAGGCAAAGCTAAAAATACCATATTATGTGAAGTATAAAACTTTGCTTTTGCGGATGCAAAAACGTTTTCAATAGTTTATTTGAAGTCAACTATATCTTATTCATTAATTAGTCAAATGTGAAACGATTACATAAAATTGGTCTTTTGTATTCATAACGCAAAATAACATTAGGTCGCATTAGCGCTACGTCAGAATCAGATCAAATTGTATTGCATATATACATACATAACTACTCGACATAGCAAACGTTACGTAAAATTACCATGTAAATAAATAAAAAATACATTTTGAATAGTATTTTCGACAAATTCGTTTTTAGTAAGTGTCTACATCTTGAAATGAGTAACTATGTATGTATTAGTAACTATAAATTTCAAGCGATTCCAGCCAGTGCAGGCCAATAAAAAGTTTCATCTGGTGGCAGTGAGTATACGCGATCTAAATTTGAGTTCAAGTACAAACCTAATTTCACAACATCGTAGACAAATACTGAAATCTTAATTCAAACATCACGAATGACGGTACACATGGCTTTATTGCATATGTGATTACCCTAATACAACCTAATGTAGTTTGTACATTATTTTTACTTGAGACAAGTCTAATATTACAAATATTTTGGTCATTTATATAAAAAAGTGAACAACTGTGCTCAATAAAGGCAAATATGATTGGAACAATTATTGGAAAATAGCCCGCACAAGTTAACTTGGCACTTTAGCCTGGTTATATACGAGAGTAAGGTGAAAAGTTCTCGCCTAATACAGAAATTGTGTTCCAATCAGCGAACATTTATTATTCCTGCCTGGGTGCATGTCTCACTAGTTCGTATGACAAGTTTGAAGTTGTTCTCTCAAGTAGTTTGTTTACACGAATTTGCAAAAAAGTGGGCAGCTGAATTTAAACGCGGTCGCACTTCCCTCGAAGATGACCCACTTGAAGGACGGCCAAAAACCGAAATCACACCGGAATCCATCGAAAAGGTGCACGATATCGTGTTGGATGACAGGCGTGTTAAGGTGAGTGAGATAGCTGAGGCCGTGGGAATATCGGAAGAAAGAGTGCAAAACATCTTGCACAAGCCGCATTTGCTGAATGCCGATCAAAAGCAAATGCGCAAACGATATTCGCAGCAATGTTTGGACCGATTCAATACCGATCCGACCGATTTTCTGCGGCGATTTATTACCATGGATGAGACATGGGTGCACCAATTTTGTTTCTGGGAAGCGCTTTGCGTCCAATGAAGAAGTTGAGAGGACCGTAGATGGATATTTTCACAGCCTTCTCACTTTCGGGAAAGAATACTGATGTGGGAGAAACGCTGGACGATGTGTGTTGAAGTCAAGGGAGAATATGTAGAAACATAAAATAATTTTTCAACTGAAAATTGCAGTCTTTCATTGTCAGGCCGAGAACTTTACATCCTATAGTATGTAACAGACTAAATTCCTGTATACATAGCCTCCTTCCAACTACGACGTACTATGTAAAAAATTAACTATATTAAAAAATATAGAACTTTTACATACTGTGTAAATGTAGTTTGCTCACGTCTAAACTTAAATTTCTAATCAAACTGAACAATTTTACAATTATTTGTAGTCATTCAGTGTGTTAGTAAATCGCCGATGGTAAGGGCGGTAGGCAAAAATTGGTTGCGAGTGCGAATGTCCTAGTTCACTTCTGCGCTTTGAACAATAAAATGATGACGTCAACATTTTGGGTATAATACATAAAACATTATCTTCTTATACGTTATTATAATAATAGAACACTTACACATACAATTATTATTTTAAATAACAAATGTTATCATAATTTTTTATTTAGTAACCCTAAACGACGACGGCTAACGCTGAATCTGAACGATTCAAAATGGAATATTAAATCAGTGCAGCTCGTATCAGTTTAAGAGTCAAATAATGTGAAGAGGATAATGAGATGCCATCGTAACATTACAACGAAACATCTATTTACTTCTAAATTAATCGCATATCTAATGGCATATTTCTTCCATTTGAATCAGCAAATTTTTAATTGCGTTATTAGTTGCAATTATAAAATACCCTTTACTGTATGTGACACGAACTATAACAGCATAGCAAAAGAATATTAAGTTCACCATTAATACAGTAGAACCCTCTTATAATGACAAAGAAATGGTAACATGAATTTTAATAAACATTTGTCACCGAAAGTCAAAAACGCGCCACCTTGTAGCAACGTAAAGTTGGCCGTCGTTGTTGGGAAGGTACGACACTAAGCGAATCTCAGCTTATCGGACATTTCAACCGGGCTATAATTTATTAAAAAAAGAAAACAACTTAATAAGCGACACGACATGTCGTAGCGATACTATAAGCGAATTAATTTGACTTTGTTAAAAATTTTATATGAAAACCAAACTTATATCTGCAATTACTGTAAATTAAGCTTTGATTAAAATAGACGGAGCCGTAACAAGCAGATTCTACTGTATTTTTTCTATAATTGAATGAATTGAACTTAATTAATCATACTAACGGAATATTAAAAATACATTGATTTAAATTATGTAGTTTTATTTAACTACATTTCATCAGTTCAATTACATTTCGAATTATTTATAGTTTAAAAAAGTACTCGTATATCGCACCAGTTTGAAACTGAACTGACATTGTTATATAATTTTCAACCAGTCAATTACAAATACTTAAGAAAATAGTATGATATATTTCATCATTAAGTTAAATTTTACTCTATATATTAATAAATTTTCATAATTGATCAATATAATTATATAATACTTTGGACAGATGTTAAAAAGTTTTCTAAGTGTTTCCCTCCATTTCTTCTGCATTCTGCAATGGACGTAATACGCTGTGTCAATATGTGTTCTAATACTTAAATATCCGGACACAAATCTTATAAAGCTATGCAGACTTTTTTAGCATCACCGTTACTATATTTTTTTTATATTTAAAAAATATTTAACTTGTATCATATTACATTTGTAATATTAAAATTATACGAAGAACATTGAATTTAACAATAATATTGTTGTTAGTATAAAGCGAGTATATGTGCGTGGTCCAAGTTTAAGTTTATGGCGTGTTATTCAATTTTCATCCACGCCAGTTGGTTTAGTATAGAAAGTATAAGCAATTTTTAAAGCTTATCCCATAAATACAGAGACGAGTACGAGAATATTAAAAGCTATAATATTTAAATATACAAGTGTTAAGATATCGTGATGCTAAAAACACGGTAGTCAACATAGACAAGCTAAACACACGACGACATTGAACAAAGCTACGTCAAATAAAAATAAAACACGTATCGAGTCTATTGATCTCTAAAAGAGGGTACATTTAGAATTTCTAACAATACAGTTTACATAGACGTCCCAATGAAACTTAAAATCAAGGATACATGCAAAATAATACTTAAGTTATTATGAGAACGTTACAATGAGATATATTTTCGAAGGCAGAGCGTTTTGAAAGTTCTCGGCATAGTACCATCCCTTTGAATATATTCCAGCTACATAAGAAGGCTCATATAATATATTAAACAACATTTATTTTGGAAGATAAGGTGTTAAGAATACGTATAGTTATAATTACTTAAATTACTGATAAAGAAAATAATTCATATTTTTCATGCAAGCAATATTCAATACTTCAGATATACAAAGTGCATGCGATCGACAAAATACCGTGCAAATAAAAATATTGAAACGAATTTGTTTCGGTCTTTCGAGTTATTCACTATTAAGTATAATACAAAGCTAACAATTTAAATATTTTCATGCGTTTATTTATTAATATAGAATAATAAATTCAATACTAAAAAGCATCTGGCGTTTTATATCAATATAACGATTACTTAATACTTGAAAGCTTAAATATAACAAATTCAAAAATTACAGGGGAATATAATTAAAATATTCATAAAAGAAAATTAAGTTTATTTAGAATTATAATAAATATTAATTTAATATTGGGACTTCAATAGGTAACTCTAATTAAAAAACAATAAAAAGACACAGTAGGTCAAAGCCGTTCGTTTCACCAAATTTAAACTATGCATAATTTCCTGAACGATTTATCATACATTCTTATCATTATCATTTTAGTAATTAAAAATGACACTAATTATCAAGTAGTTCTAGCCGACTTACAACAAGTTGTACTAAGGAATTTAAAAATTTAATGTCGTCTTCAATTCTATTTTTCCATTAAAGATTGTATAATAATGACAATGATTTAATGGACAATTAGGCTTTAACACGTTTACGCCGGCGCTCTTATTCATGTGTTCGCCCGTAGATGGTTGCGCTTAAAGCTTTTCGCTCTATCTGACGGGCCTGAATGAGGTGTTTCAACGAAAGATTATCGAAGGGTTTTCATGCTTTATTTTGTTTTAGAGCTATTGTTGTGTTGAGTGCATATGGTGGTACGCGCCGCCCGATGAGGCAGTCATCTATGAGCCACCATTGGTACGCACCGGCGAGAACGTGCTAAGATTGCCATAAATATTTAAAAGTCATTTGTGCGATCGGCTGATAGACATAATTTTTTTATATATCAAAGAAAAAATAGTGCACTAACAAATCAAAAGCGAAACGACGTGTCGACCCTCTGTGTCTTGTCATTATTCTATGACTATAAAAACGTACTCCTGTTATCGTGTTGACTGACCTGAGGTTGCAGAGTGTGTTTGGACATCACCACAGTGGTGGTCTTGTGTTGGAGATCTGGTGAGTTGGGGGGCGCTGGCTCCAGGGCCATACTCTCCACTGCGTGAACAATGTCTAGCACCTGAAGTTGAAGACACAATGACGGTGGTGATGACGAACATTATACAAGAACTAAGTTGCTAATATATATATATATATATATATATATATTAGCAACTTAGTATGTACCTTTATATAACTATGTACCTTTTTATAGAGCGTTTAATTTCCTATAAAGATTATTGATGGTTCAGGTTAAATAGCATGTTGGTGATGGGATATGACCATTTGTAGATGAGACTAAATGAAAATGTAAATCTATGATGAGGATAATCTTCCCAGTAATATTAAGAGCTCATATTTGGTGAGTACTTTCTAGAGATATCTAGCAACAAGTTTTTGTATGTCGGATCAAAAAAAATAATAATCGATTTTTTTTTGACCCACCCTAATATATATATTATTATAATGTATGAATATGCTGATAAATGATCGTTGACGCTGTATGAATTGTTCAAGTAAGCAGCAGAGCGCTTGTGTTATGGGTACTAGACAACTAAAATATCACACATACTTCTTTGTATATAAATATATATTATAAATAAACACACATGCTCTGGACAGGAATCAAGCCTGGTAGAAATTTCAACGTGCAAAAGCCGTCGCACCACGGAGGACGTGAAGTAAAACTTTTTCAGTTTTATAAGTAAGACTGTCGTACGACTCCTGGCGATGCTCGTTTGGGAGGTTGCACCAGCTTTAATTTGAGGCGTATTTGAACCCCAAACATCTTATTGGGGATAATTTCTCCTTGATAAGTTCGCAACGAATTTCACTCGTAAGAAGTCACAATAGACAAAGGGCAAAATACCTTTTCCGGGGTAGATTTTTCCCTTACTTCGGCGACTTGCTTCTCGTGTTCAAACTCAACAAGATCCTGTTGGACGTGCTGCTCCTGCAAGAAAAATAGCGGAATATAAGTTCGTACACAAATTCTACAAACTCTATGGTAGTCATTTTTAAAAAACACACACATTTTACAACTTCATTTTTTTATTTATTCAAAAATCCACATTAATGTTTATATTTTTTAGTTTATCGAACATGGAAGTACTAACAAATTACAAGAGTACGATCTAAACTAAAATCCTTTTGGGGCGCATTCGTTCAATACTGATTTCTTAGTTTTTAATCATTTTACAATTCATCGACATATCTATCGATTAATATTTTTGATTTTAATCGCAAAAATTGATTTCTACTGAAGGTAGTTATTTTTGTGGTGCGTATTGGTTTACACCGCACGTCATTGTGTAAATCGGCTGAGATTGTACCGTTAGGACGCCACCCACTAGTCCGGCGGAGTTCGCTCGGAATCACTCGTCACCGAGTGCCAAAAAGAAAAGCTACGCATTGGTTTACACCGCACGTCATTGTGTAAATCGGCTGAGATTGTACCGTTAGGACGCCACCCACTAGTCCGGCGGAGTTCACTCGGAATCACTCGTCACCGAGTGCCAAAAACGAAAGCTACGCATTGGTTTACACCGCACGTCATTGTATAAATCGGCTGAGATTATACCGTTAGGACGCCACCCACTAGTCCGGCGGAGTTCACTCGGAATCACTCGTCACCGAGTGCCAAAAAGAAAAGCTACGCATTGGTTTACACCGCACGTCATTGTGTAAATCAGCTGAGATTGTACCGTTAGGACGCCACCCACTAGTCCGGCGGAGTTCACTCGGAATCACTCGTCACCGAGTGCCAAAAAGAAAAGCTACGCATCCGCCAACCCAACCAATAAAGACACCGCGAACGGTATCAGTTTTCGTTATTTATTGGAATTTTTATCTTCCCGCTTATTTACACACACACACACACACACGCATATATTATATAGACCTCTAAAACTATACACCCTACTGACTTGAAACTTAGCATAGTTGCTCATTGCACGATGTAGACGCTCACCAAAAAAAGATTTTAAAGAAATCATCCCGTCCCGAATCCGAAGATGAATTTCCGCTTGCTTCCTTTGTGATCTTTTTTTTCAGTTTCTTTGAAATAAGTTCATAGTTGTTAAGCATTTTTAGAGAGCTAAGAAAACGGTAATGTTTTTAAAATAATCTGCAAGCCAAGTTTCATAACTTTTTTGTTTGTTTTTAAGTCATTTTAATTGAAGAAAATCTCAAAAAAAAAAACACTGAAATAACATCGTTTTTCATCTCGTATTTTTAAATTTGAACCGATGATTGTTGTTTTAATATTGATAAATAATCAGTGTTTAATCGTTTTTATAAATCAGAAGAAAAAATGAGATTTAAATTGATACCTTTTTTTAAATAAATTTTCGTTCTAGCATTTTTGATTTATTTTGAAAAGAGCTAAAAAAACATGATAATTCTAAAATGTTTCACATTAGCCTACGAACTTTTTAGCCCACCTAATGTACACTGAAAATCCATAGCGTTATTTGTTGTTATAAAGAAATGCTGTTTTGATACCTGTTGTTGGTGCAGAGGCTCGTCCCTGTCCAGGCTTGACGTTGAGTGCGACAGAGAGCCGCCAGTATCCGCTGTTCCGCTCTCGCTGCCGGTCTGTACGACGCGTTCATAGTTTTAGGTACAAATAATATCTCGCTAACGGGTAAGTTTGTCAAATAGTTAACATTGATAACATTTAACACAAAAGTAAACGCATTGTTATTAAAAGGATCAAAGGGAAAAAATTATGTTTCACAATAACGTATGAGATTTGAACGCAATACTCGAAGAAAGGAAGAAAGCAGTTACAAATATACGAGTTGACATATCATTAACACGCACCCATAGATCATTTTCATTAATTTAATTATAACGTTTACAAGATAGTGCATTTTTTAAATAACAGACAACAATTCTGTAAAGAAGTTTAACATTCGCAACGGAAACTGTATCAAGGATGGCAAAGGTAATTATAACTTACGGTATACTTTTCTGGGCGGGTGTAGCCGTGGCAGACGACGAGATGCAAGGGTGCATGCGTGGCGGAGCGCAGTGCGTTCACTGCCTCCGTGTGGGTGGCGCCCAGCAGCGATACACCATTCACCTCCAGGAGTCGCATTCCCACCTAACATGGCAATGTTTTTTTTTTTATAGCTGGAATTCAACAGACAAACACAGCCATCCCGGTAGCAGGTGGTCACCGTCACCTATGGGTGTTTGGCAGGGGCAATGGCTACTAGTTAAAAAAGCTTCAGCCGGAAGTTCATTCCAAATTCAGAGAGTACGCAGCATGTAAGTACATATATTTATTACGAATAATACGTAATATTGCCAACCGTTCTAGCTTAATATACATTCAATGATGTAATTAAAAAATTAATTACATATTTTACTTAGGAAATTAATAATTAAAATCTTTATATGTACACACTGGAGTTAGAATAACGCATAAAAGAACGTAGTCTAAAACGAAATAATGAAATCTTTGTTAAGAGGTTCACAGTGTTTATGAAAGGATAATAATTCAGTTTTCTATGACATATTGATAAGAAATGTGGTAACTAAGTCGAATTATAATAAGATTAAGTTGGAATATATATAAGTTATAACTTACCTTTAACCTGCCATCCCGCCTGGCAGCTCCGCCACTATTAATCTTGGATATAAAGACACCTTCGTCGTTGGGGTCATTGGGGTTCCCACGTTGTCCCTTCAATCCTCCCTTTATATGCATGCCCAACTTCTCCCCCTCTTGCTTTATTATCGTCAATTCCTGAAATACAACACTCAAATCAAATGTCATTCTTCTTTATCAAAACTCGTATATTTAAAGCTAGCAATATATTTGACAATATCAAGTGTATAGTGAGTGATACATCATAAGCGACAAGTCCTTAATCTTTATTTACTATAGTAAAAAATACATTTAAAGAAATCACGTCCACTATACCAGACCATGAATTAATCTTTCCTAGAAATACCATCATTTCCATAACCCAATCAGAGTTGTCGTTAAATCTGTCACCAGTCAGTGAGCATAGTCTCATACTTTTGAATACGTTCTTAAATTATTGTACGATACGGTATACTGGGCGGCTGAAGAATAAAAAAGAAGCGCGATTAAAGTCAGAAAGGTTTTCGTACATTGTGCAATTATCATTAATTGTAACATAATTTCATGAACAGGTGAAATAATATACAATTTAAAGTAAAGTAAATCATTATTTAATGCAATACTAATGGACAGCAATATGTTAAATCCATTTAACATATGCGCCTTTATCAAAGTAGTTATTTGATTTGAACTACAATATTTTATACACTACTGTAGTTACGTTTCATCTTTTACAATTTATTCATAGGTAGTTAACAAAGATTTTAATTTTACTGAATCGGACCTGTCGCTATGGGCATACACTATACAATATACGCTCTATTTATACAATAAAATAAGATCAACTTCAATAAACAGTTCACATCTGACATGCAAAGCCAAAGAATACTTTAAAGTCATGCTATGATAATAAAACATACCAAATAAAAGATCACAAATACGAAACCAAAATCATAGCACAAGACAGTGCATGTTATTGTGGTTCAAATCATTATAAAAATAGCAAAATTCTCTCACTGATATAAAGACAGTGTATTGAAAACAGCTATAAAAGTGTTAGCTACATCGGAATTTGTATTGAAAGATTTCAATATATTAGGAAAAGGGCAAGCTTAAATAATGAAATAACCATTCCGAATACGTCGATAGCTGGGCACGGACTGACTGGATGGGGGATTTGGAATTCGACATAAATATCTGATAAAGTAACACACATAGGTTCGAGATCGCCGAGCGACGTTCACACTTACAGTTGCGTCAACAATCTCAACTTGAATGAGACCCTGAACGTGTGGTGAGGACGCCGTCGTGTGTACGTGTGGAACAAAACAATGTTTTGCGTTTTATACATGGCATTAACACACTGTACTAATATAATATGACCAATTAGAAAGCAGTCAATGTCAATATAACGCAAAAAGCGACAGAACTCGCAGCACAGATTATTCTCTCAATCATTAAATATATATAGTATACACATAATGTGCACATAAGCGATCTGCATTCTCTGGTTCAATTTTCATATACCGCCAAATTCTACTTGAAGCAACAAGACCCATCTTTATCTACTATGTAGTCACACGACGTTGGTATTCTCACCATTGTGATCCACAAAAAGTTGGCAACTTGCACACATGCAAAACATTTCGCGGTTTACGTATGTGTATTGCATACTGTACACAAATATTACCTAAAATTTACTGTACAGTAAATCAACACTCAATCCAGAATGCACACAATTATTATATTACCACGCAGAAGTAATTAAATTAACTTTCACTTATCGTCTGTGGCAAAATTTATCAAATTTATGTTGCAGACCGTACTTTTTACATGACATATCACTGTTACTTAATATCTAGTTAATTATTAGTAAAATTATATTGTGAATGTAGTAAAAATTGTTTATAGTTGTAAAAATTAGACATAGTTATTAAAAACTACGTAAAAACGTTGTTTGCTAAAGTTTTTCAATATATGTATATAGCAATATTAGGGAATTATTAAAAATTCAAAGTTAACAATTACATTCGAGTTGTACAGGATAGTTAGATACTACTCATACACATATTAAAATGTTAGAAATAATTTATGTACACAATAATTATTTTACATTTGTAATTATTAAATGAGCGACAATTAGAAATACATTGTTAGAAATGTATCCTTTAATTATAACTAGCTAAAATGTAACAATAAAGAATCGCACGATGAATTGTGATGATGAGACTGACCTGGAAACCTTGCGGGAGGGGATCGTGGCGGACGGTGAGGGCGAGGGTCGGTCCCGGTTGCAGGAGCCGTTGCACCGCCTCGCGATGCGTCACACCCGCCAACTCGTGACCGTTCACCTTGACGATGCGGTCTCCCATGCGGAGCTTCCCTGACCGCGCCGCCACCCCTCCGGGCGCGATCTTTACAGTAACAAATTATTATTAACACACTTTTTTTTTATTGCGTAAGACAGCAGACAGGCTGACAGCCCGCTTAGAATTTAGCAGTTACCGTCGCCTATAGGTGTTTGCAACGCCAGAGGCATCGCGAACACGCTGCTGTCCCATAAGGGTACAGGAACTTGGGTCACTAATGCCGGAACACAACACAAGGTTATTATGGCGGCATACTTAAGACCAAAGGTGGTCGCCATCCAGACGGGCTTGAGGCCCTACCACGTAGCTAGGGTGGGTTGTTTTGTCGCCTTTTACGACAGGCCGACCCCGGCCACAGAGGTTAGTATTCTTTCTCCGCCCCTGCACGGATAAAAATCACTTAGGTGATCTTATACAATATATGCCATCTAACCTATGTAAAACCTCTCGTTTTACATAGGTTCCATTGTTCAGTACCACCGCAGTGGTACTGAACAATGGGGTAGACACTGCGTAAGTGATAAATTATTTCCGCATGAAGCCACGAAAGCATATTGAATAAAAAAATTATAACAAATTAACATCATTAAGAATTTAGGTTAGCCATGACGACACGATGTATATATTTTTAACATTAAAACCGAAATCTTTCTCTTTCCTTTCCTTTTCCCATCCTGGAAGTAATTAGAAAACCTCTCGTTCAAAACGGCGAAAACGTGCACTTTTGAGCCGCACACTTTCATGATATTCCTCCTTTTATTTCACTTTTTTTATAGAGGTGATTTCTGGTTCCATTAAATTAGTCAAATAAAGCAAATTGACATACGCAGTGAAAAATAATTACAAACTATACACCACGACGAAAGTATTTCTTATATCTCTACTCTTTTTCCATATAAGGAAATTTCATATCTGACTTCGGTTTTAGGATTTCTTAGAAAAAGAGCAAAAGATGAAGAGAGCTAGGAGTTAAACAAAGAGCACTAGAGGTTAAATTGAAAGACTTACATGAGACACAAATATTCCCGGCTCTTTACCACCGAACGGTACGCAGGAATGGTCTGTCCCACCGATGATGCTGAAGCCAAGGCAACCACCTTCTTTCACCAGGACGACATCCTACGACAAAATGTACATTTGACTTATGGTCAACTCAGTTTTATGGGTTTTGTAAAATGGAGATTCAATTCATACTTTAAAATTATACAATCCACTTCAAATAATTAGTGAATCGTTTCTCATTATAAATTGGTATAGATATTAAGTATTGTAACGAAGTAACAACCAATTAAATTAGTTAATGCAAATCTGTCCGAATACCTTTTCTTTATAGCTTGTAACAAGCTGTTTAACCCTTAAATGCATGATTTTTTATTTAATTATGAAATAAATATTTTAGTATAGGTTTTGAGTCGCAGATAAAGGGAAAAATAATTTAAAAAATCTTGGTATCAATAAAAACTATATTTTTGTAAAAAAATGTATGTAGCCATTTGGCTACACTATGCATTTAGGTAGGTGATGAAAAATCTTATTCATGCATAAATAAACCTATGGATCTTATGATCCATAGGGTTATTTATGTATGAAATGCAGCAAAACAGTTTCGTTCTTTGGTGTGGCAAAGGGCCACCTGACACTTGGTGCATTCCGTCCGTGAAAACCCCTTGCACCCCGGCAACTTGCACCTATTTTTGGTATTACACCGTTTCTCATTATGGTCCACCCCATCAATTCTAACGTCTTTGGATGGAACAGGCTTCGTAGGGCCTCGGTGCTTTTTTGCATCAAATTCTCTCTCTAAAGTACTACTGGATGGTCTTCCTCTTTTATTTTCGGCAGACTTTTTATAGTTACATAATGTCTCTGCTAAGTCTGACCGAAATTCTCCAAGGTTCATAATTTTTTTTGTCCCTTTATTCATATGGGATTTCTTATACAACACCCAAGAATTTATAACCGCCATGTCTACCAGAATATATCTCAAAATTATAGGCATAGCCAGATAAAGAGCAGAGCACAAAAAGTTTGAAGCCCCACTTATGGGGCTTATTGGGCAAATATTGCTTCATAAAATGGCCGATTTTTGAAGCACACATTTGCTCATCAAGCGAAAGCCTCTGCTCTAGTGGAGCAACATTTATGAACTTGGTGTTGAGATGCTTTATAATAGGCCTAATTTTGTGCAGGCGATCATGCTGAGGATGTCCAACTGGCTTGTGATTTTCGTTATTGTTATAATGGATTACCGACCTTATCTTTTCAAAGCGGTTCAACGTCATTGTCTGCATAATATGTGCAAAACCATACTTTGACCAATATGCCCTGACGTTAGGATAGTGGTAAACCGACATAAATATAATTATAATTATACGAATTTCAATGGAAGTGACAAAACTACTACTACTGGAACTAAACCCTTTTTGAGTTATGTATAAATTTGTTTCGTTCACAATGTTAGAAACAATGTCCTCGTTGATAAACTTGCTAAAGAATTGAAATGGTTCCTCCAGGTCACATATTTCAGTGGGCAGATCCGAATGCCCTAAAAAAGCAATGCGATCATCGCTCCATGGTAAATTTCTTTTTTTCCAAATAAGCTCCCGGCGTCGTGACCTCCAAGCTGCAACTCCAGTATTACCTGTACTTATTTGGGTCGAGGTTCCCGCCACAGGTTCCGCCGTGGATGCATCACCTGACAAGTGCTCCTCTTCATAGACTATCGGAGGGTCTTCGTTACTGTCCAAGGGTTCATCTTCCAGTTCGTGTAATAAGTCCCCTACGTTTGAATAATAATCGATATTATCATCATCGAAATCTTCACCATCTTCGGAGACCTCACCATCATTTAATGCAGCAAGAGCTGCCTCAATTTCTTTTTCTGCCAAAGAGCCAGACATGCTGAAGAAAAAAGCGAAATAAGCAAAATACAAAAACCATACCCAAATAAGCAAACTGCAATAAACGCATGATGTAGACATTTGGCAACATACATAAAAATCAAAATACAAACACATTCAGGATAAATTGCCAAAAAAAAACGTTATAATATTGATTTCTTACCTTACGTCTAATATATTTGTTATTTTTTTAACTCTTTTCGGCAATTAATTCTCACTAAATCTTAATTCAAAAGTCACAAATTATCATACAACCAACTTTTTCCACCTTCACAATGCATAAATCAAATTACCCGCTAATTTTATTTTCTGAAGACCCTCTTACACGTTTTTGTTTTTCATTATGATATTAGCTATGATTTAAAAATACGTTCTGAAACACTTGTCACAGCTATCCCTTTTTAAAATTAAAAAAATTGGTTTGTAGACTTTTGGCAACAATATGCATTTAAGGGTTAAGATACCCTTGGCATGTGTAAGAACTCTTTTGATCAGTAAATCCAGATGTAACGGTGAGATAAGGTGTACAGCCTTCACGGCTATTTATCACAAGCCACATTTCCCAGTTTTATCCGAGTGCTTGTTCTAGAGTAGGCATAATATGCTCCTTGTATATTTTACTTGTCGTAGACAATTTCAGTTTTTGGTAACACTTAGTTCTTCTATCCTCTTGAATGTTTACGAAAAGTAAAAGTTTCATCCACGCCATTTTGTTTTCTATAAGCTAGGTTAAATGGAAAATTCGATACAAAACTTACACATTATTAACTAAAACTATACGGAAATATTAAGAAATATTTTCTTACCTTTAATTTTTTTTAATATGGCAAATAAATGTACTTCTTGAATAGTAGCTCCGGCTATACAAGAAGTGGCACTTCCAAAAATGAGGTAAAAATATATTTCTTTTAAAATCTTGAGGATCATACTGCTTTAGATTGAAAACTATTATCTTATTTGTATATTTTCAAACAAATACAACTTAATATACCTATCCCAAAAAGCAACTAGATGAAATCCAACTCACTTGGAACTTTCACATTCTAAAAAAAACTGTATATAATTACTAAATTTAACATCCATTTTAAACATCCAAGTGGTTTGAACTGGTCTACTAATACATACGGCTGCTCCGGCGAGTAAATAATGATCCACACAACAGTTTGGCGTGGGGTTCTTACTTCGATGATGATGGGCGCGACGAGGTGGTTGTCGGTGATGCGCGTGACGGTGGTCTCGGTGAAAGTGGACTTGGTGATGGTCTCGGTGACGCGACCGAGGGTGGCAGGCGGCGGGGGCAGCACAGGCACCGGGGCGGGCGCGCGCTCTACCGTCACGCGCACGCCGCTAGCGGGTGGCGAGCTCGGCCGCGCTCCCTCGCGCTTCCCGCCCAGGAAGTGCGCCGGGATCATTGCTTGGAACTCCTCGTTCGTCATCGGCCGCGACGGCTGCGCGTTTAACACGTTCACATCATAACAATTCTATGCTTCGCCAAATATAATTTGGACATGGTTATATATAAAGAACTCGTACAAGCTTGTGCTGACAATATTTCAATTAAATCAACTTTGTTTAAAAAAATGTGGGACGACTACAAAAAATATGTTAGTATTCAAAAATACAAGCCTTAAATAGAAGTTAAATTTTATTACGATTTGTTTCTTTATTTGCTTTATATTTATGTGAGTTAAAGAGAACCTTAAATTAATGAGACATACCTCAAGTTTACTATATTAATTTTTTTAAATTTTGTTACTTAATTATAGTCACATAAGCTGTTGTATGTAAAAGTTACCTAAATTCCATCTACACTAGTCACAAAAATTAAGTGAAAGAATAAATATTCATAATTTTTCGGTAATTTTCAACAAGCTGTAACTCTGAGAAAGTAATTGTATAAAAATAAAAAAGAAAGCAAATTGTAGCTTTAAGTGCCTAGTTATCAAAACTGGCCATGAATGTTTTCTGTATCATATTAAAATTTGGTTCTGGAGCAATCCTAAGAAAACTAAAGATTTTCTTCCTAATCCTAATTTTTGCTCGTCTTAAAAAAGATCTATGGGATTTAAAAAAAATATTACTTCGACATTGTTATTTTAGGAAATTTAACGTCTTTAATTTGACGTAACCAAAAAGCCTTTACGTATATTTGCTGCGGAGTTATCGTCAATCAAAGCAAAAAAGTTAGTTTTAACTTTGATAATTAATAACTGGAAATAATGATTGTATAGGAAATCAAAGTAAAGCATTGAAAACTATATAATTTTTCCTATAAGATACCATACATGGCTTTTGACGACAAAGTATTTTTCATAGCATTAACTGTGACTGTAAAAAAATATGTACATTCACGTATTTAAGGATATTTAGATAAAATGGATGAATGAAGGATATCATCTAAACCTACCTACAACAGTCTTAAATTTTTCAACCTTAAAGTATCCCGGAAAATCCCTGAGTTAAATTCAAAGAGCTGCGAATTTTTTCTTAGAGCCCCGAAGCTTCAAATTTATGGTTTTCGCAAAAAATCACCATTATGAGCTAATTTTTGAACTCGATCTAAAGATCTAGAAGAAATAAATTTCTTCGAACAAAAAGGTTTTTGAAAAATCTTGGTTTCTTTTTTATTGCTGTACGATTATTTTCTCAGAGTTACAGCTTGTTGAAAATCACCTAAAAATTGGAATGTTTTTAAATCCCTTAATTTTTGTGACTTTTTGTAATTAAATGTTGGATTAAATGTTCGGTGGGCAAGAGACGAGTGGGAAATCAGTATCATACGAGTTAAAACAAATTAGTGACACTGAGATATAATCGGTTAATCACAAATGACATGATACAGCTCAACAGTATTTGTTTGATGTGTAAATATACTCATAAATAAACTCTAGTACAATTTTACTTTTAAATGTATATATATGTACCTTAACACTTTATTGACCGGTTCGTTTTTGAGTTTGTCCCCTTTCCAAGTACCGGCTTAGTCGCGCATGCATTTACTCCCAGTACCGGTCATTATGTTGCCCTTTTTCCTTTTGTTTCAAAGGAATGTAATTTTATTGATATTTATACTTTATTTTGCATATATTTTATATAAAAGGCCCTTATAAACTAACATTCATAACATACATTCAAGGTAATAGTAAACCGTCGTTAGCTAAACGCCAATTAATAGGCTAGCAGTCGATAAAGTGTTAAATCTTTACATTTATTTAGAACGTTTCATATTTTACATAAAACTATATTGTGATAGAAGCAGTTTGCAACATAGTTACACGTGGATTGAGTTTTATGTGATGATATTTATTGTCAAACTTGAGTTTTACTTTTGAAAAATAAATTAACAAAGCAAGCATAAATAAATTTTAAAATTCTTATCTATTGAAATAACACAACTATAGTACAATCAAGTGGACAAAAACAAAGTTTTGCTATTACGAAAAAAATCTATACACAATATTCTACATGTAAACATACATACGAATATATATGTCCGCGTTACTGATAATGCAATAAACTTTTTCTATTTGTAAAGTACAAAAAATAATACAATTTTGTATATTTCGTATCACGGTATGTAAGAACGCCGATCTATAAGAGTACTACTGTGTTGTTTCTTTTAAATGGCAAATAGATACACACGGTGGAATGTCGCAGTGAAGCAGCAGTGCAGTTAGCTGCATTCATTAGTAAAGATTATCGCCAAACATAGTTATATCATTAATAATCGACCTTCCTTGTATCTTGTAAGAGCTCTGACTCCTAGATAACCAATCAAATAAAAATAAAAAAAAACACCCGAGATCAAAAAGTTACCTACACTAGATGCAAGAGAGTCGCCTTCACTTGTATGGCTACGTTTGACGGCAATCAGCCAGTTAGCTTAGGTTCGTTAAGCCATTATGGGTAGAAATAATTTCTGGCCATATCACCTTCGACGGCCCAGGCTAAAGTGGAAGGGTCAGACCCAATAAGTACCAGCTTGATCTAGCTTGATATAATAAAGGGTGGCGTGTGTCTCGCGTTACTCACTACCACGCGTGCTTAGACCGTGCGAAGTGAGGAAGAAAGGGTCGGACAGCGAACAATTGGAATTTAACGCTAAGACGGTGATGGTGACCCGCTTTTATGTATTGTGTTTGTCAGCGTCGCGGCGCTTTGTTGACAATCTCGACAAGCACAAGAGCCCTATTTTTTTTTTATTGCTGTAGGACACCAGACAGGCTAACGGCCTGCTTAGGATTTAGCAGTTACCGTCGCCTATAGGTGCTTGCAACACCAGTGGCATCGCGAACACGCTGCTGTTCCATAAGGGTACAGGAACTTGGGTCACTAATGCCGGAACACAAGGTTATTATAGCGGCATACTTAAGACCAAAGGTGGTCGCCATCCAGACGGGCTTGGGGCCCTACCACGTAGCTAGGGTGGGTTGTTTTGTCGCCTTTTACGACAGGCCGACCCCAGACACAAGGGTTAGTATTCTTTCTCCGCCCCTGCACGGATAAAAAGCCCTATGGGTATGCGCAATGTTTACCTACGCTGGAATACAAAAAAGTAAAATATTTTTTAATCGGTTTTAGGGGCATTCTCCAGCCTTCGGGTCCCCTAATTCTGAGGAAGATTAATTATAAAAAAGACAAGGCCCCGTAGTGTAACGCCGCCTTTGTATCGTACTAAATGACACACCTACCCATCATTAGGACGCTAAAGCAAATTTACTTACTGTGGCCATTGACTCCAGGCCAACACGGGTCAAACTATTATCGAAGGCTTGACCCTTGATGCCCAAAGCCAGACTTATAGAAGTTAACATAGTTAAACGTGTTAACACACTAGATTTAACGTAAAAAATTGTTCTGTCGTAACGAATGTAACGTAACGTAAAAAATTGTTCTGTCGTTGTTGGCGGGCTCAACAACTTAGTCGCTAAGCTCAAGCCAACGTAGTTACGTCATTAAACCAGATAACTTTTTGTCATTAGCAAAAAAGTTTGAGTCTGTTACATGTCAGTTGGAACTTGAAATTCGAGTAAAAGACAAATCCATTATTGATCTAGTGTTATGGAAAATATTTTAAATTTTATCTTTTCTCGACGAAAAATTAATTTTGCAAGATTTCAGGACCACGAGGGAGTTGAGGGGTATGTGGGACTATTCGGGACAATCCACTAAAATGCAACAGTTCTCCTATCGCCTCCTACTATGGCCCAAGCCGTCGCTAGTCCGTCCTATGTGTCACGCGCCCTATCCAGATGGAACGCTTTTCAATTTATATTTGGAGCAAGTGTGCATATAATAACAATAATAAGCCTTATTCTGAATTTGTAGTGTCTTCCGTTATTTAGATTAAATCTCTAAAAGTAAAAAATAATTCTAAACATAAGAATAAAATTACTGACGAGAATATTAATGTCACTGACAAAAGTGTGGGGTGTTCGATATCAACTGTTATAATTTTTTACTAGTTTTATTCCGAAAGAAAAGAAAGCGTTAATTCTGATTCGGACAATGCGACAACATTATTATTTTTATGTATTATCAAGTCTTGAAAAGTGTGCAGAATTTTAATTTTTTGATCGTTCAAAGTAGGTAAAAATCGAGTCCTAAAATTCCGTTACATAGATACATATAGATCAAGTTAATAAAAGTGTGGTAAACTGGCAGTCATTGCATAGTTGACTGAATAATAGATAAATTTAGACAGCCAATATGGTTCAATTTTAAATCATACTTAATTTCCATGCCTTTTACATAAAATCCAGAAAGCAAAGAAGGTTAAATGTAGCTTTTCTGTAATACTGGAGTAGCAAGGGCATCGAAGACAATTTTGTATGGAACCGGAAAAAGAAGATGAGAGATTAAATATGATGACTGCAAAATGTTGATTTATTTGGTCATTATATTAAATAAGATCCTTTAAGTTGCGCAACACCGATACCTCTTAAAATTGCCAATTCCTGGGAGGACTCGGTTCACTTGAAAATACAGTTAGATAGAAATTATGTCTAGGATATCGCTATCGCAGGATGGCTATGTGAATGATTTATAAGGACTTATAAAATTTATCATATAAAGTTTTTGGTGGGGATGGAGTAGGATTACTTTAATTTCTCCCGACACACACATCGCCGGAGGTTGGCGACCAACCTCCGGCCGTTGTAGTGATCGGTTGAGAGAAAGAAGCAATGGTACGTCCATCATCCCACGGCTTTAAAGAATCCTGAGATAGCGGGCCGTCACCAACCGGGCCACCGCCGGCGAGGGTCACGTTCCAGAGTCTCGGCGCTTAAGGCAATCAAGGAACACTGTGGTGGATATACCAGCGATGTGCCTCCCCTAGAAGGGACGCAGACTCAAGGATGCATTGCACGGGGAGACTCACACTACCTAATCGCACGTTCTCATCAGCTAATGGGCGTAAAGCATTTCAATCTCTCAACAAAAGGAGTACTTTATATCTTTTTATAAAAGCATCAACAATATGGGGTTTATATGACGTATATAGATGTGACATCATAACCATCGTGTACTTTTCTAACAGGATATTAAAATGTTTGTGACCTCTGTATTCTAGGGATTTTATTTTTGTAGTGGGTTTACATTAAATCCTTCGATTTTTAAAGTATATACTTAAGAATTTAACTACCCCCTGACGAAACGGTTTTCGCGCGTCGAAACGCTTATGCAAGTCACGGGTTCGATATCCATCCTGAGTCTGGTTGTTTATGTAAATAAGTATTTATTTAGAATTTACACAAGCGCTCTACTTACTTTGTGACTGAATGGCGCTGTGTGAATTATCCCAATATATTTGAAGAAGAAAATTAACCAATGCGTTTTCAGACAAGGTTTTCTTTTAAGAAATTTAAATTACAAAAACAGTTCAAATAGGAGTAAAATAAAAGTCACCTATTGTATCAGAATCTAAACCGTATCGTCATTTGAGAGGATACTAAACAGGTAGGACGAACAGCACAAAAAGTTGCCTGCATAAGAGTAGTTTTGTTTTTAAATTACCTACAGTTAAATCGGTGATTAGTAAATTAGAAAAAACTGGCAAATGATATTTATACCATATGTAAATGAAACACAAGCTGTGTACTGATGAGCACTGAAAAAAAATTGGATGTGAAATATTTATGATACTGAGTATCAAAATTATATTGGCGCTATTATACATTTTCAAACCATTTACAATTGTATTGTGATAACATACTAAGACCTACGTAAATATTACTTACACGATACTTTAAAAAAAATGTATACATATTATAATAAAAACGTTATGAATATATGCGTATAATAAGCTTATGCGAATAAGTACGGTAACCTCATATAGCCCTTCAATCAGTATTTGAGATCGATACTGTATCAAAACAAGCTGAAATATGAGCTCTGTATTTCAGGCTGTAAATGATAAAGTAACTTTCACAAATACCGTGGGCTACATGGTGATACCTTCCTTAGGAAGCGGTGGGCAAGACCAATGAAAATTTATAATTCGTGATCAATGTGTCAAATCGAAATGCTAGCCTACTCGATAATCGATAAAAAATCGATTAATCAATTCACTAGCCACATTTATTTTAATTAGAATTCTCAGTTCAAGTTTTTAAAATTTAAACTGCTTTTGTTTCCTTTTTAATTAATCGGTTTAAATCATTCGTTTGATACAATCGATATAGTATATGGACTTGCCCGCAACTACTTACAGCATGTCTACGTGATATGACTTGCATCGAATAGTGGTAAAGCTGAAATACAAGCAATGATGTGAACGTGTTAAACCGATAACCACCACCTGTAAATAATGGATATAATATTCTAATATTCGATAAATGATTGAATTACCTGAATGTCTTCAAAAACATCATCCGTTGATCCGTGGGTGTTCGGCGGCGCGGTCAGCGGTGTACTCGTACTGTTGCTCGTTTTATTCGTAGGCTAAAATATTAATTAATTATATATAAATAATAATATGAGGCTATATGATTTAAATTTTGTGAATTTTAATTGAAATTGTTCATATCATAAAAGGTTATTTAATAGGTGATATAATTATTATTAAACAATTATTAAACAATTTATCAAAAGTGATTGAAAAAGAAAAAAACTTTAATTGAATTTAAGTCATCTTTAAGTAATAACTTTTTAATTTTTTATCTGTGCAAGGTCGGAGAAAGAATACTGACCTTTGCGGCCGGGGTCAACCTGTTGTAAAATGCGACAAAAAACCCACCCTATCTACGTGGTAGGGCTCCAAGCCCGTCTGAATGGTGACCACCTTTGATCTTAAGTATGCCGCCATAATAACTTTAGTGTTGTTTCGGCATTAGTGACCCAAGTTCCTGTACCCTTATAGGAAAGCAGCGTGTCCGCGGTGCCATTGGCGTTGCAAAAACCCATAGGTGACGGTAACTGCTAAATTCTAAGTGGGCCGTCAGCCTGTCTGCTGTTCTACAGCAATAAAAAAAAACTTACTTGTCCATTAGGCTGGCTCAGTTTCCTCGGTGCGGGCTGTGGGGGCATCGTAGTCTGTTGAACCGGTTTTTGTTTCTGCACAACCGGTTGAATAACCGTCTGTACAATTGGTTGTGTATTTAAAACCGGATTAACTGTAGGCGATATTTTCTGCGTGTGGTTCTGTGAAGTTACACGCGGCAGGGATTGCGTGTGATTTGTCACTAATGACGTCACCTGTAAAGGCTGTGTTAGAATGGTCTGTGAAGTGACGTGCAATGGTTGAGTGTAATTGGTCTGAGATGTAGCACGCGGCAAGGATTGCGTGTAATTGGTCGTTGGTGATGGAGCTTGCGGAAGTGATTGCTTATTATTCTCTACAGGAGAGTTGTTGTTTGTAGTTTTTAAAACAGGGTCGATGTTGATGTTCTGCCGACTCGTCTTCAACTCCTTAGCTTCTTCCGATATTGATTTACGATGTAGTAAATCCGCTGTAAACACAAATACATAAATTTAAGTACTTTATAATTGTGAGAGCTCATTTATTATTATCATCAATAAATCAATCAACACAGTTAAATCTAATTTCTGGACGCAAAGCTTCAACAATAGCTAAGTTTAAATTTTAAACATGACGTGAGTTACATACTTATTCTTACTAATAACATCTAATATTATTTCATTAAACATTAATAAAAATAAGGTCGTTTACTTTGATCGCTAGTGATGGTCCGTTGCAAAACGAGCCTCACAAATCTCTCGTGTCCCGTGAGCAGCGAAACAGCTGTTTCGTGACGCGCATTCTCCATATCGACGCCATTTATCTGCAACAACAATGTTTTATTTACCATTTCGTTTTACCTCGTACACTACACTAAAGTTAAAAGACAGTTACATAATTTACAACACACTTATGAGTTAATTTGCATAACGTCGACATGGCGTATTTTTACTTCTTATATGGAGTGTTATGATTTTCTGTATAAATTAAATACTTAGTATTCACAATACTTAGATAATAATTGTATCTCAAATTCACAAATGCATAAAAATCAAACTGATCTTCAAAAACAAAACTGCCAACTAAATTAATTTTGCATTATTATTTTTATTGCTTTAGGTCAGCAGACAGGCTAACGGTCCGCTTAGAATTTAGCAGTTACCGTCGCCTGTAGATGTTTGTAACACCAGTGGTATCACAAACACGCTGCAGTCCCTTAAGGGTACAGGAACTTGGGTCACTAATGCCGAAACACAACACAATGTTATTATGGCGGCATACTTAAGACTAAAGGTGGTCGCCATTCAGACGGACTTGGGCACTTACCACGTAGCTAGGGTGGGTTGTTTTGTCGCCTTTTACGACAGGCTGACCCCGGCCGCAGAGGTCTGTACTCTTGCTCCGCCCACGCACGAATGAAAATTATTTGATTAGTTGGTATTTTGATTACTTAACACGATTCAAACGCCTTGAGAGTAAGTCGAAAGCATATTGCATATTGATTATTATTAGCATTTGTCACAACTGAAATTACTTATTCCTTATTACATGCATTTCGCCTGACGTTCGTGCGTCACGCTTTCTCTGTCTTTCAAAATTCTTATTATACCAAGAATTGAAAACCGTCTATACCGCTAGCGGTATAGACGGTTTTCAATACAAAATACAAAGAATACATGTTTTTTAGAACAAAGACTACTAAAAGTATACGGACGTAATTTGAGTTACAATTTTGGCATCGATATGTGTTATTTATTGGGGTATTGTTCTTTCTATTGCAGCCTTAAAAGAATAGCATTTCATGTTTAAGAAATGGCGCATTTTTTAAATGTGAGGTTATAAACATGAATGTATTGTTTAAAATTATGAGCTTGATTTCGACTGTGAACGATAATAAATTTTGTCATTGTTTTATATGTAGTATGTGATTTATATTGGTCAAAGTAAAAATGTTCGTTAACGTGTAGTGCATTCAATCATTGTTGCAAATCAAATATTATTTATAGACAAGATGTGGAATAAATTGCGTGGTAAATAAAAAAAAAATAGTTCTCACCGATATGACTTTATCCCCGACTTGCATCTTGCCGTCCTTGGCTGCGGCACCCTGTGGCGAGACCCGTGACACGTAGATGGCGTCACTGTCCTCCCTGTACGGCGCAGAACCTTTCCCGCCTGCGATGCTGAACCCTAGACCCGCGCCATCGCGGATCAGCGTCGTATGCACCAACACTTTATGATGGTACACTACAAAATATCCAAGTTTTATTTAAAACATAAAAATAAAGGCCTAATCATAAACGGGCTTTATTTTAAAAAAATTGTTACGTAAAAAAAATAACCAGTTTGGATATTGTATACACAATTACTAAAACTGTCTAAGAAATACTTTCAAAATACAATAAGAAACACTTGAAATAAGAAATACACTGATTTTCGTGCAAAACCAGTGTGACGGTAATATGTACCTGGTGGAACGTAAGGCGTTGTTGTGGGCGGTGGGGAGGCTTGCAATCGCTGATACGTATCGGCTACTGGCGTGTTTGGCGACGTGATCGCTGGCGTGACAGCCGCCGGAGTAACTGATACGGGAGCAACAACCGGATTGGTCACCGGCGTGACAGCTCTCTGGTTAGCCGGTTGCGCTTCTTTAAACTCGGGCTCGTACTCTTGAGCGTATTGGTTGGTGATTATCAATGGTTTCATTGACATACCACGACCGGTTGGCACCTACAATTGAAAATATATAGTCGACACCATCAAAAGCTCTCAGACTAACGGGCTGCTGGTAAGTAAATACGAATTACGAATGACAGAGAAATTAACATATTTATTAGAACATTACAGTTTTGTCTACACATATCTGTTGTGTCTTTTCCGTGCAATGGCGGAGTAAGAATTAGTATATAGTTGTTAGTACTCCTGCGGCCAAAAACCCTAGCTATGTGGTAGGGCCACATGCCCGTCCAGATAGCAACCACCCTTGGTCTATAAGTATGCCGACATAATAACTTTGTATTGTTTCCCGGCATTAGTGACCCGAGTTGAAGTATCCCTATGCGGACAGCTGTCTTCGCGGTAACCTAAGCATTGCGAATACTCATAGGTGACGGCATATCTGCTTGCTATTAAACGAACCGTCAGTCTGCCTGCTGGTGCTAATAAAAAAAACATGTATAATAAGTAATTGCTTATAAAACTTAGACTCAATGTTACTGAAAAAGATACTATAATAATATGAATAAAACTCGAGATCAGAAATGTATGTAAAACTTTAGGCTATGAGAACTCAATTTAACATTTGCCCTTTATAAACAGTTATTTACAGACCTGTCCATTTTCCAATGTGGATATTGTATCGGTGGTACTCGAAACGGAATGATGTGACGCTCCACTCGGTGCTCGACTGTGGGTCCTTTGGAAAATTCAAAATATTGCTTAATAACAGAAAATATTCACGTGATCTTATTTAAAAAAGACTAAATATAAAAACTATATATATTTTACGGACAACGATTTTGGTTGGTTTTAAAAGTATTATAAGCCAACCAAAATAAAAAGTACCTAACGATTAAATACATCATATTGTTTTAAAAATATTTTATCCTATTTTATAAGTCCAAGCAAAAAAATATATTTTTATCATGACCATATAGATGTTATTTCACTATCTACTTGCATGTTTCTCGAAAACTGTAATAATTTTCTTTTTACCTTGTCGAATTGGGTGTATCTCTGGTGACGACGAGCGTTAATGTTGGTCCACTGGCTTTGAGCACTTCCACCGCATAATAATGATCAACATCCACCACGGAGGTGCCGTTCACCGAAAGCACCTTATCACCAACCTAAGAAAAATATTTCATATAAATACGTATAATTTAGTAATTTTTTGTAGCGGATGCTCGCTGGTGTTTGTGAGAACACCATTGGAACCGAGTCACCAACACAAAACACATTTTCGCTCGGCTCAATTATCACAGTGTTCATTGCTAAATGTTATTTATTAGCAAAATTAAAGATACATTTGCGCATCTCAATAGCCCGTTAACAATTTAGCATGACACTTATAACTTCGTAGATGCAACCGGAACAAAACGCTTGCAATAAGTCAAATTAAAATAAAATTTATTTATTTAACTTCAACATGTTAACCAACCGGTAAGATAGCATCTATATTTCGCTTTCATTAAAAATGGTGTGAAATCGTCATTAAAATGGCAAGCGCCGAATTCCACTTAATCCATTATTCTTTGTGATGTACTTAGTATGTACCCATGTATAATGACGATAATTATAATATTCAATAAGAATAATTTTGTGTGTGTCCCTTTCATGGCTTAGCAAAATTATAATACTAATTTTTTGTAACATACATAAACCAGTGAAATGAACTAACATTAAAATTAAATGTGTCCTGTTACAACGGAACGGAGTCGACAACTTGAAGAGGTTGTTGAGACATGTTCGTCGTATACAGTACAGTTGCGTATTGAAAATCTCGGATTATTTAATTATTCCATAAAGGTATTTAATACATATTATTATAAAGGTCGTACATTTGTTCGTGGAACATAGTTAAGCATCATCTATTTTCCTGTAGGGCATCACGGAAAGTCACTACTAAATGCATGAAAAAGGAATAAAAAACAGAAAATCTTTGTCTAAGCCAGTTAAATGTTTTATTAAATTGCAATCGACAACTTAGACCGGTCGAAATTCAAATGTCTAGTAAATCACATCCTGTATGCAAAAAGCTTGTTGACATTGTGCCATTCTGTGCTTGCTTTATGGTAATTTGCCAGGAAACTTTCTAAAAGCATTAAGCACGGCTATCACATCTGCAGGTCACATTTTATAGCCTCACTTCCAGGTATTAGTTCAAATATCAAGAATTAATACGAATAATCGAAATACAAAAAGGAGCGATTGTACTTGTATTCAATTTATCATAGAATACCCTTTTAAGGTATGAGAATTTTTACATTTACTTGTGTTTATTTGTTTAATAAAAAGAAAATGTCCAGATGGTGGACAGGAAAATCAGTACCCTATCAGGTATGACATGATAGCTAGGTCGCCCTATCTATAGGCGTTTATGTTAGGGGAATATCCACAATAGTATTATAACTACCACGCCTAAATAGTTGGAATAGATTTTATGATAATTGATTTATAACTTTCTAATCATGAAAAAGAAAAGTAAAATCAGACGCGGGTCAAATTTATTTCTGAACAAATTTGATTGTTTTACAAGTCTGGTACCATAACACATTTCGATCTATAAGGTAACTCAACATTTTCACACCTTCTTAGACCTACCTTATTAAGAAGTCGGTCATACCTGGTTTGGTCACTTTAAATTACAATGCAAACTATTCAATATGTACTGTTAAAGAAAATGTATGTTATAGAATATTCGTGTGGTATTGAAAGTTCAGTAAGTAGCTCGAAGAATTGTCATAACATGCCACTCAGGCTTTTCGACTAACCATATCAGGAAAGCACACAGAGATGTAGGAAAGCGGACGTTCTGGTACCCATTTTCGGCGTGCGCAATATGGTCGACCCACCTCGCCTATCCTAGCCAGCTAAGTCGTAGCATTAACAAGATTAATAACCCCACATACCCGCGTCGGCTGAGTTCTTCTGAGTTCCAATGCGATACTGATCAAATACAGTTTTCCCCGGGCAAAACTACGTTAGGTTGCAAAAAATCGAATAGCTTTCGGAAGCTCAGCAGCACCGACAATATAAATTATTTAAACATACCCTGAGTCCGGCGAGATATGCGGGTCCATTGGGCGTGACACGCGATATGAAGATGCCGTCGTCGTCGCCGATGTAGGGCGTGGAGCCGCGGCCGCCCGCAATGCTCAGCCCGAGTCCACCAGCGGCTCGCGCAATGCGTACTTCTCGCCAGCGTCCAGTGCTCCCCACACCGGCATCGCTCTCCGCACGCTCCGACACCGACTCACCTGTCAAATCAAACATATACGTTTAAATCCATCTCAAAACCCTTCTCTTTCATTTTATTACTAGTTGCTCTCATTGAATCACCTGTTTGAGAGAAACTTTATTTATTTTATATAAGTAGTCTAATTTTCTTCTTTTGCATCAGCTACCTGTTACCGAAACTCCCATACCATTGATATCATATGACGAATAAACATAATTATTATATTATACAAACAGTCAGACATAATTTTTGAATTACGATCTTGATACTTAGTACTTAATATATAATTTCAAATACATCGAGTAAAAAACTGTTATACTGGCATTACTATGCTACCGGCACGCTATGATGGCCGTTTTGACGTTTGTCCACTCCATGAAGTTTTTAGGAGCAAATTGCTGTTCTTTATTGTCAATAACTACACGTCGCTATTGACAATAAAGAACAACAATTTGCTCCTTCAAATGTAATTACTAATTAATACGAAACTTCATGAGTGGACAAACGTCAAAACGGCCATCATAGCACGCCGGTATAGTAACAAATTTAATGTTTTATTTGTTTGTACAGTACACCAAAAGTGAAGTTTTGTATTAGAAAAATTCACTTTCAAATTAAATTCCCAACTCAGTAGATTTCTCAGTAAAGTCATTGTTAAGTTAAGTAAAAAAAATATAAATTTAAAATCCTGACTGACCACAAACTGGACTGGATTGAAACTGTTTTACTTAATGGAATCTGTAAGAAGCGATAATTATGTTTTCGCAGGAGGTTTGTGGTATCTACATTTGCTACTAATACGGACATTATTTTCGGAAGCATAATAGACATTTATAAAAATAGAACACTAGAAAGGTTTTTGCTATTATAAAATAAGTTCTATATAATAATTCATATCCATATAATACTGAAATACAACGCTTTATGTTCTAACTCTAAGCGCTGTAGTTAGGTTCTGCAAATATATTCAACAGTTCAATAACCAATACGCAATCACTAAAATACAACGTGTTCTTTAAGAAAATATGAGATAACCTTGTAAACAAACAAAATCCATGTACCTCTCGAACATTCCAACGGACCTACCCAATTCCACATGTCAGATAATAAAATTAATAACAAAATAGAATAGGCGAGGCAATTATTAATTATTATCAAATCAATACGTATCTACTACTAATCACTTCGGTGGAAATATACGTGTATATAAATGCTATTGTCAACAATAATAGTATATTATTTGATGCGAGTCACTGAGTTCCTTATATAAAGGAAGTGATATCAAATATCAAATGATACAAGTGTAAGGACACGGATATGATGCTAGAAACCGATATTCAGAGAATAAATAATTATAGAGTCTAAGTATATGAATAGTTATATACTAGATACCTGGTAGCTCAGTGTTATTACACTCGGAGACCAGACTAGAGGTTTCGGGTTCGAATACTACGACGGCGTGCACCGCTTAGGTAGTTTTTGTCGCCTAATGTGCATGTTATATAATTAATTGCCATACACAGAAAGTGAAGCAAAACATCGTGAGAAAACCTGCTTACCGAGATCACTGGTACGTGTAACACGCCAATCCACCTTGAACAAGCATGGCGGATACACTATCTGTTTTCTCTAAGAGGGAGGAGGAGAGGGGGAGCTTGGGAGGGCCCAGCAGTGCGATGCAGTGGGCTATTATTATTATATTAAACACGATTATGGTTCATTATTAATAGATCTTCGTCTTCAACTTACATAAATATGTTGCATTTTATTGCCAGCATAATAAACTAGCTGGCCTAGTAAACGTTGCTATATAAATAAAATAAAAAAAACAGAACTTAATTAAGTTCGCCTCTATTTCATCCCCCTTCAAGTTTAATTTTCGCGACAAAAAGGAGCCTGTGCTTTGCTAAGGTCCAATGTATGTCTATACCGAAATTCAAAGTTGGTTCAGCGGTTTAGGCGTGAAAACGTAACAGACAGACAGAATTACTTTCAAATTTATAATATTATGTAGTTTTTTTTATTGCTGTAGACAGGATGATGGCCTGCTTAGAATTTAGTATTTACCGTCGCCTGTGGGTGTTTGCAAAGCCATGCGCCAGTAGCATCGCGAAAACGCTGCTGTCCCATAAAGGTACAGGAACTTGGGTCACTAATGCCGAAACAAAACATAAGGTTATTATGGCGGCATACTTAAGACCAAAGGTAGTCGCCATCCAGACGGGCTTTGAGGCCCTATCACGTAGCTAGGGTGGGTTGTTTTGTGGCCTTTTACGACAAGCCGACCCCGGCCGCAGAGGTTAATATTCTTTCTCCGCCTCAGCACAGATAGATTAGTATGGATGGATAAACATCAAGATAAGGTATGAATAGGGTTGCCATCCGTCCGGGTTTCCTCAGATTCATCCTAGTTTAGAAGGCGTCCGGGCGGGATTTTGTTTGTAGTACGGGTTTTAATTCAAATATAAGCAAGGAAGCTATTCTACAGGCTATTGGAAAGATTGGAAAATACCTAAAACCTGAAAAGTAAAAAAGGTAGTTTAAAGAATAAATAATGAATGTAAGACTATTAATAATAATTTATTAATAATTTATTAGAACTTTATGAAGATTTGATTTATTTAAAAAAAGTGAGATTTTAGTGAAGTTTAAGTTGATTTTTCGAAGTTACTGAGTATAATTTTTTGTTTTATTTACAGACAATTCTTTAAACTTTGAGATTTTAATATAACTTGACGCAAAAGAGTAGTATAATTTTGTTTTCTTAGGAAAGGTTAATTTTGTTTTATTTATAAAAAAAAATGTAATTAAACTTTAAGAAAATTATATTTTGTTTCTTATTTTTTAAGATGTAATTTAATTTAAAATTGTAGAAAAAAAAAATTGTTTTATGACCATCAAAACCATATTTTATTCTACTGAGTAACTTAGAAAAAATACTCTGTTCAAACGTCCGGGTTGTGAGCTCCGAAATCCGGGGATTTCGCGTTTCTTGTCACGGTTGACAGATTTTTGAGATGGCAACCCTAGGTATGAACTATGTGCAAATTTAAAGAATAACTCGTTAACGCTGTAGTAGATACTAAAAATTAGATAAATAAAATGCTCTCATATTGTCACAAAAGAAACCTGAATCACAATGTCAGTTGAAGAACACACAACAAATCCAACACTACTATTAGTCTTCTGTATATAATTTAAAGACCGGTTGTTTTGTAAAATATCAATTGATGAGTCACAAAAATATAGGTTCGAATATGTATGTATCAATCATGAAAAAAAGAAGTTTAAGTTACAAAAATTGCGAATACGTCTCGTAAAGATTTTCATCCCTACTACCACTTAATTTCCAATATGGCGCTAACAAAAATGTCGCTTGCAAGATACAAATAAAGAACGGAGTGTAAACAGTAGCAGCCTTCTTACTTAATCTTTATTGCAAATAATACAAAATGTTTTAATAACTTTTGTACTATATTGAAAGCGATCCGGCTTGAGTGAGTTACAAAAACATGGACATAAAAACTTCGAAAGCACAATAACAAACTGCTATTACTAAAACTAAATCTTAAATTATTCTTTACTTTAAAACACCGGTCTAGTGAACTTGCTATACAGTAATAAAGAGAAGGCGTATGAAAATGCCGCCGTCACTACAGTAATTACTGACCCTGTCGGATCCATCACGAACAAATGCGCAATGGAAACGTAATTGATAGCACATGTTAAACTTTTATTAAGATCATGAGCAGTATTGTCACGACATCGACATTACATGACTCTTGTATACTTTCATAAATATTGACATTTTGATAGGGTTATATAGATAGACCAGCAAGCTTCTTCAGGTCTTCTCGTCGATCATAACTAATGCTAGAAGACAAAAGTATTTGAGCAACGTTTCCAACCAGTATTGACCTACGGAGACGAGATATGGACACTGATGACGGGACTTGGTTCACAAATTTCAACTCACTCAGCGGACTATATAGAACGGCTACGTTGGGTGTTTTCTTTATGAATAAAATCCGAAATGAGGAAATGTGTGGGAGAAATATGCAAGCTAAAGTGGAATGGACCGGTCATGTCTGTCGCAGGACCGATGGGCGTCGGAGTGAACGTGTCCCGGACTGGAAACGTAATGTAGGACGTCCCCAGGCTAATAACATAGACGGTTGGCGGTCGATTTGGATGAGAAAACAAGGGACCAGAATTTGTGGCGCAAACTTGGTTTCGGCCAAGTCTAGCAGTAAACAATAACTGACTAACGACATTGGAATCACGAAACTTGTGATACGAAACGAGCGAAAATTTCAAATGAAAGACATGTTCTCAAAATTTTTAAAAGAACAAACGGCACTGTTTACTTATAAATAAATCAGATGTGCGCGACTGGATTTTTAAAGCAGGCCACGCATTTGAGAGCTGAATAATAAAACAACAATTCGCAACATTCACACGGCAATCTCGTACAACTAGGCTCGTGTGTAATCATGATCCAGAATGATAGCGCGTCCTGTGGCTCGCTCGACAATGGCCAATCAGTCACAATACTTTCACCCCCCGGATTGCCTAATGGAATAACAACGCAGCTATTGTATCTGAGAACGAGTCGTGATAGTTTACAGAGGGATTCGTGACTCTCGTTTCACACAGTAGTCTTATTTTATTGGGAAATGCCGTTTCTTAGGAATGATGGTAATTTACAACCAATCACAATGTAATGGACAGGTGAAAGTAAGCTTTAAAGATTAAATTTAATTATGTTTTTCAGTGCACTTCAATTCAAAATCTCATTAATCTAGTTACGTTGTTGACAAAATCTAGCAAACTTTTTCTTACATTTATTTCATCTAACAATAAGAAAAAGTTTGTAATCTAATAATTACATTTACGTAATTTATCAAAGCGCAACAAATAATATATTTGACGGACACCGTAGCACATCAGTTCACTCACGTAAAACGCCTGCGGATGTCATGAGTTCGATTCTCGTTTCAAGTGTGGGTATTAATATAAAACGAATTTCCAAAATAAAATTATGTAAGTAGTATATAAGTTGTCTAGGACCCACTAAAGTAAGTACTATGTGGTGCTGTGTGAATAATTATCAGTAATTTCAATAATTTAACTAGTCAAAACTACAGATTAACTGCAACTATCTATAATTTTAATTAAAATTATGAATACGAGGGGTACTATTTATATTTCGGGAGCTGGCAACACTAATGTCAATAGCAAAAACTGGTAACACCATAATAAAGTTTGATATTTTTTAGCATAAACGTACTCACAACGTTTCGAAGTACAAGTGCTATTTGTTTTATTTACAGTGAGTTAAGAAAATCAATTAGACCAAAACATGGAAATTTCGTTAGATTATTTTTCTCAACTTTCGATGTGGATTATCTCAACAAGAATGTGTCGATGAACTCAGTTCTTTGTATGGCGATAAAGTACCATCAAAAACCACAGTATATCGCTGGTATAGTGAATTCAATCGTGGTCGTAGTTCGGTCGCCGATGAATTCCGTGAAGGTCGTCCAAAATCGGTTGTTGTGCCACAAAATATCGATGCAGTGCGTGAACTGATAATGTAAGATCATCATGTGACATATTGTGAGATAGAGGCATCCTTGCACATTAGTTCCACTTCTACACATTCGATTTTGCATGAACTTAGTTGTAAAAAAATTGTTCTCGTTGAATACCCCATAATTTATCAATCGCTCAAAAAACCGCTTGCGTCAAGTGGTGTAAGGAAATGGTTAAAAAGTTCGACCGTGGTGCTTCAAAAGACGAGTATAAAATCGTGACAGGTGATGAATCATGGATATATGCGTATGAGCCCGAAACAAAACAGCAGACCGTGTGGGTATTCCAAGACGAGCTAAATCCAACAAAATTTGTTCGTGGAAGAAGCACAGCGAAGCAAATGGTCGTCTGTTTCTTCGACCGAATGGGTCGTGTGGCCATTGTTCCGCTTGAGCAACGTAGAAAGGTCAATTCTGAATGGTACACGACTATTTGTTAGCCGGAAGTTTCCGGAGAAATTCGTGAAACTAACCCCCGAAGACGGATGATCATTTCTCCATCATGACAATGCGACACGTTTCGTCAAACACGTGAATTAATGAGCAGTCAAAACATCGAGTTGATGACTCATCCTCCCTATAGTCCTGATTTGGCACCCAATGACTTCTTGTTTCCGAATATCAAAGGTAAACTGCGTGGTCAACGATTTACGAGCGCCGAAGAAGCAGTTGAAGCGTTCCAAAACCATGTTTTGGAGGTGTCTCAAGAGGAATGAAAAAACTGCTATGACAAATGGTTTGAACGAATGTAAAAGTGCATTGATCATCAAGGGGAATATTTCGAAAAACAATAAAGCCATTTTCATTAAAAAATGTTTGTTATTATTTGCTATTCCCGAAATATAAATAGTACCTTCGTACTTTATGATGAAAAATCCTAAAAGTTACATATCTCCATGCGAGTATGGAAGCAATTTAGGGATTTGCAGCTATGATGAGTATTAGCTGAGATGTGTCATAATCTAAGGAAGATGGGCAATTCAATGACAATTGTAGCATAATATCAAACGTTTAGTGGCAATGACTCTTGACCTGCCCTGCGTTTTAGAATCGGTTTAACCTCGATATCATTAGAGCTCTAAACGCATACAATATAGTACAACTTGATACAAAATGGGGTCCTACTAAAACTTTCGATTACAAATCAACGTCCATTATTCTGAATCAAGCTTTGCCTCTCGGAATCGTGATAGGGGACAATTGGTCTTGTAAACAAAATTCTAACAATGTAAGAGGATTGGGAAACACCGATTGGCCCTTAACATATTGCATACATATTTTATTTCGCAACTCTTATAAGAATTGCAGGCTAAGAAAGTTGGAAGTTGTAGTTTAATATGTAACTTCTCGAAAACAACCGTAAAATAATTAAACAGTTAGGCAGCAAAACAAGATCCAGTTTTATTCCTATTAAATTGTTCCATTACGTTGAATGAACAAATTCAACATAAGTAAATGCAACCGAATGGATAAACAACGATAATAATCTGTATCTGCAATTTGATAACGAAACAATTCATTATTTGGATGAAATGTTATGTATTCTTTTTTTATCGATGACATAATTGTTCAAGGCTTCAAAAATATTCATAGAGAATCCACTATACAAATATAACAATAATAAGTGACGTGAGTTTACGGTGTTAATACGCACTTACGAAACTTCAAGAAGGCTATGCATAGTATATAGGACACATCCAAATACGCAAACGATGATCGCACACGCTAGCCTAGCGTTTTACCTTCAAACATGGGTTGTTTCGAAGCATAAATGTTTTGTGTATTGTGATAAAGCAATGTAACACAGACTGAATGAACATTATAATATTCATTGTTTTGTGGAGACTCAACGTGACATTGGTAGAGTACAAAAAGGCCATTACAACACAGAAATGTTTTATTACCTTCCGATAGCTGTTTCGAAATATGGTATATAGTCACTTGACCGGCACATTTAATTAATATTTTTATTTCGTTTACGACAACAACAAATTTGACGGATGCAATTTAAGTTGGTGGACCATGATTAAGACATGGGACATTTATTAGAATTATTTCCTGTGACAGAGCAATTTACATTGACATAGTCACTATTCATTGAAATAGACTATAATTTCCGTTTTATTATTTTGAGACTTCTGGCCGCTGTCAATTTAAAAGTAAGCAAGCATCTTTAAGAAAGAGTTTATAAAGGTAGACATAAATCATTGAATGTTAATTACATAATATACATATTCAAAGAAATATCAAACATTATTGGTTCATTCTCCGGCTTATCAATATCATAGATAGATAAAAAAACGCTCTACAAAAAAGGGAAAGTCAACTTACGCTTTTTTCTCCTTATCACGCCCATTTCCTCGGTTCAAATAAGGCCCTGTTTAGTTCCCGATTAGGAACGGTTATATCCGTAGGAGGAGGTGGAATTACCGGCTCGGCTACAATATTATCAAGCTAGTATCTTACGTCAATCAGCCCGAAGCACCGGCGACTGGCCGTTTGCCCTAATGCATTCCAAATAGGTCATTGTCCAATTACTATTATTAGGGTATAACTTGATCGATGCTGTGATTATCTGATTTTTAAGTTTTGTTATTATAGTAATTTTGTTATTAGTACGCGAGCGGTTTGGATAATAATATGTATCACCGAATCAAAACAAACAAGTGTTAGAGGCCGGTGTGTAGGTTAAGCGCGACGTGTGTGCGCGCGGCTCGGGGCGCATGCAACTTCGGAATGCGCGCGCGCCGTCCCGCCTTCCACCACGAGATGTAGCAGAGGCTGTGGCGCCGGCGCCCGCGACCTCTCCACCAGACTAAAAATAGAAAGTCACAACCGAAAGCACACAGACTCCTTTTATTTTTACCCTCGCTTTACCTACACACGATCTGGACCAATAGATCTTATGTGCATCGTTCTTGAGCAGTTAAAATACATTACACTCTATATTATTTGATAACAGATATGGGCGTAACAGAGTCCAGATTAGTTTGGAACAAAAAATAATTATTGTAATTAAATTAACATGACATAACTATTTTATTTTTCAAATAAATAAAACTTTACGTCATTTAAAGCGGATTCACGAATTGCTCTGAATTCAAAAAGTATTCAAGAAGCTTCGGCAAATTATATAATTATTCTGGGCGTGTACACGATTCAACGGTTAATGCAAGAAAATGCACAAGTCGAGAAAATATCCGTGTCTAACCGTCGGCTGTTAACATTTAGTGGAGAAAATTAGAAACAGCCTCCTGGGATATCAATTTAATATAAATAAGCGGATTAATAAACAGTGCGTTAAGCGTTTCTGTTTTAGAAAGTTCGATTTGTGATCCAATAAATGCAAATACTGCACCTTGTAGGATGTATGTAAGGATGTCAATTTGATACGACAAGCTTCAGATGTCATAGATTATGAGACATAAAAAGTAATTTACAAGCTATTGATAACTGGTTCTAAAAAGGACAATATTGTTATTTTTTTATTACATTATAACGGTCCTGGTGACATAGCTTGCAAAGAATTTACTGTTTATTCAGTTTTCGTGGGTGTGCTTGACACGAAAACAGAATGCCAACTTGTTTGAACTTAAAACTAAAATATATGGAGTTTTATTAATTTTAAGACTAACTTTAGATATTCATGTTCATTGATCCCATATCAAGCTCATAGCGAAGGATTAAGTTCTTAGAGAGTCAGCGATTCGCTTGGATAATTCATTTCACAGGTTCGCTTTCGAGATACGAGCGCACAACACGGATGCAAACCGCACCGCAGTTTCCTGTGAATGCAATTTGTATGAAATTGAATAAACAATTGGTTAGTGAGAGGGGGAGATGAAATCCGTATAAGCATCGAAATTACTGCAATATAACTTAATAATTGAGATTATGGTGTAGCAAACAATATAAATTGCTTTTCGAATAGATAAAAGTAGTTTTAAATCATAAATGTAAATCAAATTACGTTTTTCTGAGATAAAAAAAAAACAAAGAGAAAATGATAGGATGTGTCTACAATAACAAAGCGGATGACACGTTGCAATAAAGAGAATAATTAATAAGTTCACTGAGGCCAATGTTCACAACATAAAGGACTTTCACAACGGTGAATAAAAGACGGATGCATGAAGATTGATAATGTAAAATGAAAAAAAATATGAGTAGGTACACTACCTGTAGTAATTACAGTGTTGTAGAGAAAGGTGTTGTCTAACATTTTAATAACACATACCAAATTACAATCTATGACATTTATTTATTGAGTTTCGAAAGTAAAAACCTAGCAATAGACGTTGGCATTGTGATGTGACTGATAGATCTCAGGAATGCAATAAAACAGTATTATAACGGACTTATTTATAAAGATTGATTAGAGCTAACAGCTAGGCATTGTGTAAGCGATGGCCAAACGGAGTTCACAAAAGCAATAACAGACTTCGTGAACATTGAATAACGAAACCCAGCTTAGTAAAATCGACTTGTGATATTATGTTCAATGAAGCTGTGAGTTCAAAAATGTCAGTCGTGCTCGTCTCCTTTTCTATCGGGGATCAGTGCACGAACTCGGCCTAAACATGCGCAACTCGCTCAACCTTAGCCTGCAAACGACTTGTTTCGCCTTCCGGATAAGTAAGAAATATTTATCTAATGATTAAGAAATTTCTGGTACTTGTATTAGCTGTATTGTCAATAATTTTCAGCATAGGATATGTTGTCCGATGTTGAAAATTTCCTGCCAGGGATTAGACAAAACATTTAAAGAATCCAAAACAATCCCCCTTCTTTCCACCAAGAGAATAAAAATAAATACAAAATTCTTTAATGCCGTCGCAACTATCTTTTCAGTTTAAAAATCAAAAGTCAGTCCTAATTAAATCTGAACATTTGCGGCATAAGAAACCTGCTATAAGTGAAGGGCGTATAACACTTTCAATGTTTATCGTAACCGTATCAGAATCGAAGAGAGAAAAATAAAAGAAACTTCAAATATTTCATGTCCGTAACAAAATGAGAACCGTTATATTTGTTTTCTATTTTAGTCAAAATCCACTCTGATCTTAACAATGCACTTTCTATCTGATATTTTTCTATTGCACAACACCGTACCAAGATATGGATTATGGTTAACGAATTTGTTACCTTTGCCATTATAAAAGCCTATTATATAAACATGAATGAAAGTATAGTATCGGCGCAAAGGAAAAAGAACAAGGAATTTGTATTCTATTGCTAGCTATATATATAAAATTCTCGTGTCACAATGTTCGTTCCCGTACTCCTCCGAAACGGCTTGACCGATTCTCATGAAATTTTGTGAGCATATTGAGTAGGTCTGAGAATCGGCCAGCATCTATTTTTCATACCCCTTAGTGATAAGGTCACTATTCCACACGGACGGAGTCGCGGGCACAGCTAGTATATATATAGATCCGGATGAAATAATCCGTACTAATATTATGAGTGTGTATAATAATGACCTTTAGAATCATTATTGATATGTCTAAGATATTAAAATGATTTCGATTATTTTATACTTTGTGAAGTATAATGATCCGATTACGTCATGATTTTTTTATAATATCATAATCTAAATCATAAATATTAATACTAATATTATTTAATTTTTCTACTTTAATTGGAAACTTAACCCCCTTAAATTGATATACATTGGCATTCTTACTACATGACGAAAAATTAGAACTTACCGGAGAGCTTAGCCCATTTAAAACATAGATTGTCATTATTTTTAACGTTAATTACGGCTTTTTTTGCTTTAATATCCAGGGGCAAATCAATACATGAAGAACCACGGAATAAATTGAATTTGTTTACTTTAATATCAATAGATTTTATTGTTTTAAGAATCCATCCACTATCTTTCTTTCTAAAACAGATATTGTTTTCAATAAAGTATCACTTAATGTTAAAAATAAAGTTTCTAGGTCATGCTACTGCGTAATAATATAACATAATTAGATGTTTGAAAATCAAAGAGTTAAATATATTATTAGTTTCTTGAATAAAATCTGCATGAAATATATCTGATAAGCAATTGAGATGGACGAGACGGATGAGACGGATAATGAACCAGGGTCCCACTGGGTAGCCCCATAAACACTGATGAGAATGGTGTTGGTCAGTATTTTGACTCATATGGGCGCACACCTGAAGGTTACCACAATTTTTTTTAAAGCGGAATGCGAAGAGATGGGATGTCAACAATCGTAAAATACAATATGATTGGACTTCTGTATGCGGTGAATATTGTTTAATGTATTTGAATTGTCAGATCAATGACATCGCAATGAGTGATTTATATAAAATTCTTTGAAGAAAATAGAACCCATAACGATGTATTATTATGTAAATTATTCTAATGGTTTTAAATAATAAATATTTTTAAAATAATATAATAATTTTACTATAATGCATGTCCTTTTTGACTATGTGAAAGATAAACCAGAGCGATGAGTAATTATATCATTAATTAATTAGCGGCTATTAGAGAGTTGAGGATTGCGATTGTGAAATTAGTAATAGTAGATCATTAAATAGTAATTACAATGCATTATGGTTTGATCTTTAAAATCCTATCTTTGGAGATATGTGAGTAACCCCCATTTAGACACCATTTTTTTAGGATTCGACCCCCCGAATCCACCATCACAACCACCCTTGAGTCAGTGCGCCAGAATCCCCATATCCCTACTACTGCTAGTGTTTTTTATAAAACGTTTTAAATTCATCATTGGAAGACGGACAAAACTCGATAAACCTACAGACATTATTTTTCTATAATTAATTTAATACACTCCAGATCCAGTTCTGGAGATGCATTTTGTTGTGTATTATTTTTAGACCAGTGGTGACTCAATTGACCTCGACAGACTTAATTTGCATTTAACATTTGAATTAATCTACAATCTCATAGAATACTAAACGCCGCCAATAACGACGGTAATTAATATTTTCATATCAACAGCATCACGAAATGAAAACTAATAAAAACAACAAATGAATAATTATTGCATATTCACTATATAGAATAGCAACAATTACTTGCAAACTTTCTCTTTTAATAGACAACCCAAATTAATCTTCCCAAATGTTACGGTACGCACATAAACATAAGTAATCTTTCACGGAAATTATCTCAAATAATATAATAATGCACGAGTGATGTAACCACGTTGGTTTTAATCATGTAATAACAAGGCTATAAGGCTATAAATGTGCGAATAAAAATCTAGTCCAGTAACAACATGTCTATACGAAGTAAACATTCCTTACTTGCTTTGAACGTGAATTCCATGATAGAACACATAATACCACGGACCACTGATTTCGTAACCGCCATTTTCAACAAAACAATACTGCACTGTATTTTTTCAAATAACACTTTTAAGATGATTAATACGTTATGAAACTCATGAGTTACTGCAAAGTATGGCACCTAACACGGGCCAGGCTCATTAGAGCGCACCATTAAATGCGGGGAGAGTGCCCTGCTGCAGCTATTGTCGTCCGTCCCTCGGGAGGGTCGGCTCAGATATCGTCCTATTTACGCATACACGCATTAACGGCTATGGACATATAAAGGTCGAGAAGTTCGCACAAAAAATGCCCGTGTAATACTAAATCTGATCTAACGATGATGTGATGTAAATAGACCATTTAACATTTCTAAGATATTTTATATACTAACATAGTACGCGAATAATGTACACAATAGAATGCATTTCCATCCCAAAAATATAGAACAAACACATAGTCCCGAAAAATAGACGCTTTAGCTCTGGATTGCAGCTTGATAATTAACAACTGAATACCATATTCACACATTAATGGCATATGGCTTCAAAGATATCGTACGATCAAAATAAATAATAATAACACTCCGTGGTATATCAAGAATGTATTTGTATCTATCTGTAGTTTGCGGTAACTTCAAGTATAATATCGCCAAACATATTATCTAAACAGCGCCATCTAGTCCCAAAGAAGCATAGTACTTGTGTTATGGGTACTAAACAACTAATATTTTACATTATACTTCTTCTTTTGTAAAAAACACACATAAATACAGACGCGACAAGGGAATCGAACTTATGATAGTCGCATCACCAAATTAGAGAGCATCGCAGCATGCACATAATTTCATAATCTAAACTTATTAAGTACTAGCTGACCCGGCAAACGTTGTTCTGCCATATAAATAATAAAATGTCAAAAAATTAAAAAAATAATTTTGGGGGTGGGGGTCACCCCTAACATTTAGGGGGATGAAAAATAGATGTTGGCCGATTCTCAGACCTACTCAATATGCTCACAAAATTTCATGAGAATCGGTCAAGCCGTTTCGGAGGAGTATGGCAACGAAAACTGTGACACGAGAATTTTATATATTAGATATAACTAATTAAAATATCTATTCTTTTAACATATTTGGCTAACAACACGAACTATTTTCTGCAAACCACAGCCTATGCAATGAAAGGATGAATGATATTAATTTCGGACAAATGAATGAATAATACTTTAATTTCGGATTTACAGAATCAGCTGAGACATTATCAAGATTTTAAACTGGAATGTTGAACGATCGTTTATAAATCGGCACATTTGCTCCACACAAACCATTGTTGTTAAACTATTGAGCTAGTTAGACGAACTAGTTTCTATCTCATGAGTATTGAAACAGTTTAGAAGAGTACATTGAACTGAAAGTAAGTATTTATGTTAGTTTTGTCCAGGAAGAACGTGATATACTGCGGGTTAACGACTAGATTAGTTGCTATTCAAAACGACTTTCTACCATTTCTCTGCTCAGTTGCTCTACAGCGTAGTTAAGATTTTGATAACAAACTACTAACATTCAAAGACATTATACGTATAAATTAATATAAATGATAATATCACGAGCATATATATTATGTCTTTTAGTAGTTTGGCTATCGACATTTTGATTTAGAATTCATGATCATCATCCTAGCGTTAAATCCCAGTTGCAACCTAAACTTCGGCTTCAGTGCCCGAGGTCCTATTTCAAACTTTTTCTTCTCCGCTTCGCATGGTCTTCGGTATCCTTGGTAGTGAGTCTATTGGCACGCATATCACCCTTTACGATGTCAAGCCAGCACTTTTTTGGGTCTACTCCTCCTGCCGGGACCTGGATGTGTAAGCATGGCCAAGCATTTGTTCGTCACGTCCGTCCACACATCTACCGCAGCATATTGATCTACTTGAGATGGAGTTCCTGCTTGTGTCGCTCTAGCACCGGCCACGTTTCGCAGCCGTATAAAAGGACTAGCCTAATGATGGTTATATAGGCCTGTGCCTTATAGTCCCTTCAACTTAAACGGCATCTTAAGGTCACAAATGACATCAGTATTTTGATTTATAATAAATACATGAATTTCGAGAATAACTGTATGTCTAGATTGTCTATATTGCTTATTCATGATAAGATCTAGCTAGAATACGATGTATTCGTTACTAAAATAAAGGATAAGTTTTCGTACAGTTTATTAAGGTAGTTTTAATTTCACGACAGTATCAAATATTTAACCAACCAAATAACCAAAGTCACCGACATAGCCCGGATGATTGCAAAACTGAAGAGGCAGTGGGCTGGGCACATAGCTCGAAGGACTGATGGCCGTTGGGGCAGAAAAGTCCTCGAATGGCGACCGCGTACCGGAAGACGCAATGTTGGTAGGCCCCCCACAAGATGGACCGATGATCTGGTCAAGATCGCCGGAATAGGTTGGATGAGGGCAGCGCAGGACCGATCATCGTGGAGATCTTTGGGGGAGGCCTTTGTCCAGCAGTGGGCGTCTTCCGGCTGAAATGATGATGATGATGATGAAATATTTTACATAAATGTATGTACCAAAGTTTACGTACCATATCCGTGTACGGTAGGCTCCATCTCACTAATACGAACTCGTCTCGGACCAGACCTCATTGGTAATGTGTAATGGGTAGCAGGGATATCATCTCTCTTAGACTCGTACCTGCTCTGAGCACGAGGCATCGTTCCATATATTTGATGTGTCGGATCATTGTAAACTCTTTGATACTGAGGCTGTCCGTAGTGATCATAATATTCAGCCGGAGGTGGGTACACAAATCGCCTAGGCTCCACATCATCAATATAGGGATTGCGGCTCGTATTTTTGTATCCAAAATGTTCCAGTCTTCGCTCATATTCGTTCAACCCTTGCAAACTTCGCGCTGGATAGCCATATTGATTCGGTTGCCTTCGATACTTGTTAAGGATTTCTAGGGATCTATTTTGCGGCGCTGAATACCTATCCACGGCGAATATTTCGCTTGCGGGCAATCCTCCACTGTTGCTGCTTATATTACTACGATTGCTTCTCGTGCTACTCCTTGCACTGTTACGACTTAACGACCCGTCACCACGTACGCTTAATTTTAACTCAAGTCTTTTATCTTTCATTTTAATATTGAAAGGTTTATGTGTCCTTTTCTTAGTTCCTCCTTCACATACACACGATCACGTACTAATTACTTCTTACGGTAACTATAATGAACATTAGAAAGCCATTACTCGTCAGGTTTGATAGATTGGTTTATTGTGCTTGTTACATAAAAATATTAAAGCATTATAGCTATGAAAGTTAATTATGTTTATAGCGCTCTTCGTGAACATTTAATAATGACAGTAAACAGTTGATGTATTAGCAAAAGGCCACAGGTCCATGAACAAGTACACCGTTGTTCAACTTAATTGAAGTTAAAATGGTTTCACCAAGACACGAAGCACCGACACGACTTTCGGACAAAGGTACTGTCAATCTTGTGACAGGTAAAATATAGTCGATCGATAACAATAAAGATATGATGGTTGGGAATTCGAAGATAGATACAAACGATTAGCAGATAGCGAGCGAGAAAATGGCCAATGATGTATTCATAAATCAGTCATCACTTACTGTTATAGCAATAGAATATATTTAAAATACTCTCCGCGTTTAAAATAATATTTCCATTACAATGCACAATATTATCTTCGTCACTGAAGGCTCTTTACATGATAAATGTAGAATAATAAACAGTAACTTTAGCTCTCGAATTTAAAACAATAGAAAAACCATGTAAAATTCACCTTGATGACACTCAATCGTTTGTTATTTAATTATTAAATATACGCCTAACATGCTAATAAACGAACTACTTCGTCTACAAGTATAAGCCGCTACAGTATGACTGAATCAACTCCAGTCGAATCGTTATTATTTGAACTGATAAGATAAAAGTCAGTTCAATAACATTATGTATAATATACCCTTATGCCAGTTATACTATAATGAGCAACCTTTACCCTATTGATTGTTTGCAAATCCATTGGCTTATAATTCATCACCACAACCATGTGTTGTGTTGAATATATCATTGGATACATGAGTAATTCAGTAGGTCAAGGCCAGAGATGTTTTTCTTGCATGTTACATTCGTTAGCACGTTACAAATGACCATATTCAATGAGCATGATTTGGACCCATTTGAATAATTTATCGCATCGTAAATTTCGTTTATAATTATAGTAAAATTATAATTTTATTACTTCTGTATAATGCATTTATATGAGCTGTTTTAAATGGATTTCAATTAGGTATAAAAATAAAGAAAATATATCAGCATGAAGTGGCTTAAACTGATCTAAAGGATCAGAGACTCAGACTTATGAATTAGTGGAGCGGATAATTTTAAAACGTATCTCTGGACGAATTAATCTCGTATCAGATGAGCGTGAAACTCAAATATTTCGACACGGTGCGAGTGGAAATATTAGGAAACCAGATAACAGTTTATAATTCAAACAAGGGACTATATAAATTTGAATTCTTAAAGAATAAAGTTCGTCAAGCGAAATATGAGAAAGACTCGGTAGGAAGTTACATCATTTACATATAGAAATATTTTACGGCGACACAAAGAAAATAAATAGTGCTATAAACAGTTAATAAAAAAAACTACTTTATGAACTGCTGTTGCAAACGGAGAAAGTTGATAAGTACGAGTGTAGGGTATACAATCCTTGGTTCTATAGTAAATAGAGCAAAACATCAGACTAAGAACATCATAGCAAAGTGGAGGTATTTAATTGAAGAAAAAAAAACGAATGCCAATATTCGTGGTATAACAATATGAGTTGACCTTCACATATTGCTTTAATAAGATCATTCTAGAAAAACATACGCATAACATGAAAGCACTATTAAATCACTTTATAGATTAAATCAAATGACAGGTGTAATTTTTAACGCCAAGACGTGTTTCTTAATACACATACACTTTTACAGAATTTCACTTCACACGCGGCGAATAATGAACCGGATTTGTATTTTTTAAAATTAGGACACCGAAAATCAGAGCGAGAATCGACATTGGATTAAAATAATGTATTGTGGATAAAATGAAAGTTAACGAATTGTACAGCGTAACAAAATAAAAATGTTGTTACAGAACCGTTTAAAGATTAAGAAATTGAGGCGTGCAGAGTCACGCATCTCAAATTCATATTTTCCACAAATATGGTTAGTCCACCACAGGGGAACATAACACCGAGACTGCGTTCAACGTCGTGGAATGGTATGTCGAGTGCTAAAGATAAGCTGATAAAGGTGCGATAGCGATTTTTATAATATTGTCGTACAACCGTTTTATTCATCGCACCTAATGAATAAATGAAGTTATATGAGCACGCATGGTGAAATACAAGGCGGTTTTAAACATAAAATATAACCCTATCATACTTGGAGATTATCCGTGCAGGGGCGGAGAAAAAATACTAATCTGCGGCCGGGGTCGGCCTGTCGTAAAAGACGATAAAGCAACCCACCCTGGCTACGTGGTAGGGCATCAAGCCCGTCTGGATGGCGATCACCTTTAGTCTTAAGTATGCCGCCATAATAACCTTGTGTTGTGTTCCGGCATTAGTGACCCAAGTTCCTGTATACTTATAGGACAGCAGCGTGTTCGCAAAGCCACTGGCGTTGCAAACACTCATAGGCGACGGTAATTGCTAAATTCTAAGCGAACCGTCAACCTGTCAGCTGTCCTAGAAGAATAAAAAAAAATACTCAAGGATACTTCTTTTTAATATTTGTATTATTTCATCCTGGTAATATCTATAAATTCCACTTCGAAGCTCATGTTCCGCTGCTAAGCAACGGCATGAGAAAATGAATGAAGAATATCGGTTTTGGTTTAGAAAATGGACAACAATAGTCATCTCAACCAACTGAAAGTATAAAATAGCACGTGAGCTAGAAGGTGTTATATTATTATTTTTTAAGGCGCATTTGTCCCGTTTTTACATGGAGCTATACCTATTCTAGATAACATCACACCGGCTTAAAGAGTCATGAGCCTTAAAATTTGGTTATTACATGTAGAACAATTGTCAATCAACCCAACAAATAGAGTAGTAGAAAATAGCACGTGAGCTAGAAGAAAGCGGTAATCAATATTTTTAAGACGCATTTGAACCTCTTCGTCGTAGAGCTATGCCTAATTTTAGAGAGCTTCTCACCGGCATAACATAATTATCATTTCACGAATGTTTACTATATTAACATACCATACTTTTTATGCTAAGGAATAAATATTTGGACAATAATACACTTTACAACTTATCTCTAGAACTTCCAAATAACCATGTACAACAAACACAATCATGTAAACATTTCTTTCGATGGTATTATGATAAATATCGCGGATACATCGACAATATCTAAATGCAATGACTATCTCTCAAATATTTCAAGGAAACATTAATGTAATTCTAAATATCTTATCTGATTATTATACAAAGAGAAAAGTAAAAAAATATATATATAAAAGAAAGTTGAGAACTATACGAATGACTGAATGAAAAAATACGAATCACGTTTATACAAACAAAATATACAGTAACTAGTTGACTCGGCAAACGTCGTTCGGCCATATGACTTAAAAATGCCTATATCTTTCTCCAAGGTCTATCTAATATATGACTATACCAAAATTCATCAAAATTGGTTCAGCGGTTTAGGCGTGAAAGCGTAACAAACAAACAAACTCACTTGCGCATTTATAATATTAGTTAGGATTACAAAATGACACAGAAAACATTTCTTATTTAAAGGCAAAAGTTGTGAGTAAATATATTACGACTTACCATCAGGGATATCTTCAACAGCTTCCTCGTCGTCAGTTTTGTGGTCTTCTTGAAGTTCTTTTTTCTTGATCGCCTGAAAATAAATCTACTTTAAATATAACATTTTCGAGAGTCACTCAATAATAAGCTAGCATGCAAACTAAAAAACTAAGTGTATATTCCAAAGAACACGTTTGACGTAAATACGAAAATTGCATGCTGGCTGTGACTAAAAAGTGAAGAAGCGAAGCCAATTAGATGAAATCTATATTGAAATCTTCCGTAGCCGTGTCCTGGTATATCTTGCAAACGTATCTCACCCGAGCGAGCCACCCCCCTGCTGTTTTTAAGCACCTCATTTTAACAAGTACTTCAAAGTAGCATCCAAAGTGGGACACTGATTTATTGTAACACTATATTTATTCGAGAAAGCGGCACTTCACTTATCGATTAATCGCGGTACATTCGCACGGAGCATTGTTACGTGCGGTGCAGTGGAAGGCACTCATTTCTGCGAGCCTCGCGGAGGGTCTCGAGCGTCGTGGTCGAGGGCCCGCGCACCAGCCCGGAACAACCGCCGTATTCCAACAATTACCCACGGTTGGGCCGCGCTCACACAAACGGACCGCTTCCTTCGCTGATTCGTTGTTTTTCCTTAGAGCATTTCAATCATTTAACTATATGGAATAGAAACGATGTGATTTCAACTTAAGGAACCGGCTCCAATTTTAGGGATACGTTAATCACTGTAATAAACTTTTAATTAGGTCTAGATTATATAAATTATATTTCACTTTACTAGTTATGAATGTCTTAGAGAAGTGAATTTTCATTGCAAATAATTAAAATTCAGATATGAGCTTACGTGTGTGTATCAAGAAACTTGGCATAAGGACGTTTGTCTTGCCGTCTTTAAATGATTGCATTGCTCTTGGACTATGTTTCTTTTACTTGGCCCATTTTTATACAATTCCAATTATACGATAGCGTATGTACGTGGAAAGCTTCAATACCAGCTCGTTGTCTAAAGATGGCAGTGTTTGCAGGCACTCGGTGTGAAGAGATCTCACGGTTCTATTGTTTCCGTTTTTCCAATACGAATTCTTTACTTTCATATCATTCTTTGTTTTCTTATTTAAACATTTCTTAAAACAATATTTGAATATAAATTCATCTGGCATCTAGGTCTTTTGAAATATAGAAAAATTTAAATATATTTTATACGAATTAAGTTTTAAAGTGAGATACAACTAGTAGGCACTACAAACGTTTTAACTACTTCCAATCACAAACTACGATAAAATTGATAGTAAAACGTAACACCCTAGAGGAAAGTCGCATTTAAACCGGACATAAATAACATTTAACGAGAAAGTTGAACCTGCAAGATCGGTTCTTTAAAGTTTAAAACTCCTATATCCGCAAATTATAGCTAAAACAGAATTACCGATACTAGTGTAGTATAAAAATTATTGCAACTGATACATATTTGTAAGAAAAAATGTCAACGTATAAAAATACCGCTCTCTACTAATTAAAAAGCTAAGACAATATGTTTATATTGTGGTTATTTTGATTATTATTAGGATACATATAATAGCATGCATTACAACCCCTTTGAAGAACCAGTAACATCCATTCGACACCGACAACATAGTGTAAGATATAAGAGATTCCACACGGTATGTGCAATAATAAAAATGAACAATTATCAATTGTTTCGAGTAAACAAATTAAAAAGACAAATATTATTCTAGATGTCGAGATACTTTTCTTGAATTAAAAATAAATGTAATCTATAGAAAAACAGCATTTTAGCACTAGTTTTATTCCATACCAAAAACAAAAAAACTTTATTTGTAATTTCGACGTCTACATTTTTATCCAAATGAAGTGTAGGGAAAAAATTGCCGTCTCGAATGGATGGAATCATTTAATATTAAAACGTTGGTTTCAAAATATACACAAATCATGCAATTTAGCATTTCTATTCACAACACTTAAAACAACATATTTACAATCACATTCAACCACATCTAGTTGTGAACAAATCAGGAGATATGGAGACAGTTAGTATAAGACTACATCAATAATTTGGTATATTTGTTAAACATGAATGTATGGGCGATAGTTAATATCTTAATATTGATAAACGTAGGATGTCAAGTTATATTTACTCGGTTGGGCCAACAAATTTAGGAACAGGTTGCAAATGAAAAATACGTCTACAAGTATTCCTCAAAATTTTCCCTCCTCTCTGACCTTTGAGCGTTGCTATTGGTAATGCAATGCATTAAAAGATGGAGTAAGGATGTTCTTTATTTTATTCAAAATAATCATTTAAGCAAGCTATTGAGTCTTCTTTTGAATATGCGGGGTTTGAAGTGAAATAAATGCTAAATTGGTGAGAGTTATCAGTGCTAACCATAGCATTCCATGATTCAGTTATTGTATATGAGGGTTAAACCCCTATTTCGACAGAGAATGACATAATTTAGCTTTCAAGTGATTTAAAAACCTACAGATTTAAGTTGTGATAAAATATTTAGGTGCGCTAAAAACGTGCGATTAGCATTCGATGGTTCATTTTTGATGTAGCGATGTGCATTGATGTGTCCGCACCTGGGCGATGAGGTCGCGTGCGCGACCTGCGTCGATCTGGTTGATGCGTTTGTTCTTGAGGTGGTGCGGGGTGTCGCGGCGGTGCAACCGGCCCCCTCCACCCACGGCGGCCGGGCTGCGCTCCTCCACGTTCGCGCGCCACGCAACGCGACGCGGCTCTCGCTACACGCACCACCACCAACCAACACACACATCACACACACACCCAATTTATATATTTTTAGTAAACCGATTAACTCTACTATTATTAGGGGAATACGAACTATAATTGAAGACTTGAAGAGTGAATTAACGCGTATATCGTACCTGCGACCTACTAACAGAATTTTAATAATTAGTGAATAGAAAATCCTTGCGTGGAAGATAACGCCCTGCATTAAAATATACACAATAAACGGTGATTTTGTTTCTATTTTATTCTCTTTCAGCGTTTATATCAAAAAATATGGTAGAGCGGAAGCTCTGACACCAAATAAGTTATTAATTTTTTTTTTAACTCATGAAACTCAATACAATCATTCCAGAGACTAAATTCCAGAAAACAAAATTATACATGTACATTTTAGACTAATTTCTGATCACACTAATTTCAGTCACTCAAGTCTTCAATTATAGGTACAAAGTACCAAATAATCCAGTTATCTTCTAATGGTTACGACACAAGTATATATTTTATATATTTATAAACTCTTTATAACGACAATAAGGTGATTTTTTACAGGTTTTAAGCCGAAACTCTTACATATTCGAAACTATAACTTCATTATTTATTTCTTATAAAAATTGTTTTGAACACTGAAAGTGCATGCATCGGAATTTGGTTTCACAATCACGTCATGAATACGTGAAACTATCGCAATAAAGAGTCCAAATTGTACTTATGTAAAACTATATATGTATAAACGTTTACCCCTTGTTAGTATTCTAATTTTTTTAATGAAGCCGTGTTTTTTTTTTAAATTAAAACGTAATACCCCAGATTTGTTAAAATTTACTAATATTCGATCGTTCCGTTCCTTGCTTCATATAATATTAATTCAACGAATTTTAATATAAACGTAGACATAGCAAAAGAACGAATCGATAGACTATTGAGAGCCACTGTAAAGTGTTTCACATTCATCTTCTATCTCAATTTGTATACCCTTACCTCCAATTCGTCGGAATCGTCATTATCATCATTTTCGTCATCAGACGATTCCCTATCAGCCGCTGTCTGCGTGTCGCTGTCGTCGTCTTTCAATACTTCGGGTGCCTCGGCTTGTACGGCCTACATAAACAAACAGTTTTCTTATTTAATTTACATTAACCTACCAGACTGATTGTTCACTTTCTAGATTAACGCACTTTCAAATATCCTTTCTTCAATTATGAGAGCAATGCAAAACAGTTAACTTTGAAGAATTGACAGTATTCTTTATTCTTTAATTTGCATGTTATATATACAAAAAAACTGATTTCATATATAAATATTTTATGCAAGTTCCTTGCTTTAAATAATATATATTTGTAACCAGTTTAACTTATGCCACCTTGTCCTTAGGTTCTCAGAAAATATTTCCGGAGACCGTTTAAATTCGATTTTATAAAGCTAGTTTCGCTATTCCATCACCTGACAACTCTTACTGCAACATTGGCAAAATCAGTGCCAAAAGCATTGGAGCCATATACTAAAAACCAATACCAATATATTTAAATGTTTTTGTTAATATTAATTTACTATTAAACGATAAATTCTGTTCTCAAGACAAATAAATTATCATGTCTTATGAGGCACGATTCAACTGCAGCTTTTAAAAGTTAATAAATCCAATAAAAAGAACTAAGCATATTTGATTCTAGATTCTAAGAAAGTTTTTTAGCTTTGCATACATAGTATATTTACCTGGACTGTTTCAATAGGCGGAGCTTGTTCCACAGGTGAAAAAGGTAGACCATTCGCGGTGGGTACTTCGGTTTTCGCAATCTGAACTTGTTCAGGAGATCTTCCAGCGAGGAGTTTGTGGGCTTTCGCCTTCAAATCCTTCGGGTGAGGTGTGTTCTGACGGACGAACGGTGTCTGCGAAAGTACATATTTGTTATAATCTAGGTATATGCTTATTATTTATTCTAAAATCATTAGAAAAGTCTTAGCGATATGATATAATGTGAATATTTTAATATCATCCGTTTTGGATTCTATTGTTTAAAATTCCATTTGAACCTTTTTTAAATATTACAGAAATTTCTGTTTACACTATTATTTCTAAACGAAAACTTGAAGTAATGAATTCTTTTTATAGCTAGAGTTCAGCAGACAGGCAGACGGTCCACCCTGGCAGGTGGTCACCGTCGAATTTGGAGCCAAATGGAAATTTTCGGCTAGAATTGAAACAATAATTACAACAATTAAAATTCTAGTTCTGAATTTGATACGCATAATTTTGAAATTTTTATTTGATATTAGAAGTTGTGATAAAATGATATAGAATATAAACTCATGCGCATGCTAATTCTTATTTATTTATTATCACGTCAGTACATCAAAAATAAGTGAATTGTGCAAAAGATTAAGACGAATGTGTATAAAATAAACTCAAAAGTAAAACGATTATTTACACTTATTTGATCACAAATCTGAATACAATAAACTCATATATTATATTTAGGCAGTGAATTTTAAGAAGTATTCAGCCAGTGAAAGGAATGTCGTATCAAGCACGTAGCGTTCATTCATAAAATAAGACAAAACTCAAAAATAAGCAAGACAATGTAAAATGTAAATGTTGTGAAAGATACGATGTTTTTAAAGTACTTATCGGTAACTATAGATCTATCTGTTAATTTTCTTAAGAAGGTATATATAATAGGTTAGGTATAACCATGTCTTCTGACAATAGAAAAAATACAGGTAGATAAAATTGTTACGTAAGACTACTAAAGTAAATGAGACACCTACAAATGATAACCGTCACTTAACCTATTAACCGTACAATGTGATGATGTAAAATGAAGTGAATCAGAGGATATGATATCATACACGGCATCTTCATCACGCCAGTAGGACGTCTGTTACTGATATCAAGCTGATGTAATAATGCAGTGCAAATAGGCGTGTGCTGTGAGATTCAAACTTGAAATGTGTACTCCCAAAGCAGGTAACGTAAAATTAATTTATTAAAAATTTAAATGTTGAGGGAATTTCCGCATTCAGTAAAATATCTGTACTAGATTTGTCTATTCAATGGTTTTAAATGTTTGATGTTATACATTTTCTGAGTAAAATAAAAAGGTATCGATTGTAATAGAACAAAAATGCGCCTTATTAGCCAGGTATGATAAAAATGGATTAAGGTCAGCATTTGGAATGTAGAATGAATGTGGTTTGATTCAAAATGGTAAAAACGTGTCGGGATGTAAAACTACACAGAGCTATTATGCTGCATTAGTCTACTTTCAGCGTAAACACTAAACATTACTGATCAGGAGCAAGAGGCTGGTAGGCGTAGCGTTTGTTCCGTTCAATTCTAGTGCATTTACAAATGTAACTGTTGGCGTAGCATAATTTCAACATGTTTGATCACAACTGAGGGAATCAAACCTATAAGGAGCCATCATGTTGGTATATCCGTCTTTGTATATATCCGTGTTTTTAATGTAAATGCACTGGATCGTACGGACGCGTTGCCGTGTACCTCCGCGAGATTAGTTATAGAGGAGGAGAGTCGTTGCAGGGAGCTCCTCCGCTGTGTCGTGACTAGCTTGCGAACTACGTTAATAGGCCGCCTCAGTGCCATCATTGGTAGTGATGAGAAAGTATCAGACGGTGTCGCGTCTTCGTTGTCCTCCTGAATTGTTGTAACCTTGAAATCGAAATACTTTGTCTGGGGCTTTTCTTTCCATTCATGTCTGTAGTAAGAACAGTCTAATAGGCATTTGATCCACAAATTGATATTTAAGTGTTGCTATATTAGTTTCAACTAAAACTACTATTTTAAATATATATTGGCTAAATTCTAAAAAGTTTTTATTCCAGTGCAACAAACAGCTGTGCTCTCCAATAATCATCTATATTAATCAAGCGTTGACATAAAACGTGTATAAAATTTGTACATGAATAAATATATTTACCAAAAACAAATAAATAATTCATTGAATATACCTTTTACGGATTTATTTATCCCTGCACATGTATGTATGTTTGTATACAAAATATACTGTACATTTATAGTGCTAAAGTCCACGTACAGCGAATTAACGGACCAGCAATATAGTAGAATTCTATAAATATTTTCTATAATAAATCTTTTTTTTTATGGCTATAGGAGCAGGCCCGTTTAAAATTTAGCAGTTACCGTCGCCTATGGGTGTTTGCAATGCTAGTGGCATCGCGAACATTCTGCTGTCCCATAAGGGTTACAGGAACTTGGGTCACTAATGCCGGAACACAACACAAGGTTATTATGGCGGCATATTTAAGACCAAAGGTGATCGTCATCCAAACGGGCTTGAGGCCCTACCACATAATTGGGTTGTTTTATCGCCTTTTACGACAGGCCGACCCCGGCCGCAGAGGTTAGTATTCTTTCTCCGCCCCTGCACGGATAATATAAATTAGAAATCTAGTTTCTTTATAATTTAGATACAGAGTGTGACATTCAGAAATACACAAAATCATACGCAGAAGCATGGACTATAAAATCTTTTGTACGTAGGCAGTATTGTAATAGAATCAATAAATAAATAAAAATGTAATAGTATTTTTTACGCTAGTTCTAAAGTAAATTAATATTAGAACCATGAGTTTTATTACGATTTGACCACTGCTTTTTGAAATAAAACATAAACACTAATACAAAAGCAACCTTTATTTTTATAATTATGATGTTAAACAATATAATACTGATATTTAAAGAATACATTGATAACCACCTCATTATCCTTACAAAATTTTAATACAATTCTATTCTAAAGCGACAAAGATAGAACTCAACGCTAAATAGGCTCTTTGCCTATCGTATACGTGTCTCCTAAACCAGCGTCTAATGTTCCTAGATTTATTACCACATTTTTGAGTTATACTACTAAAACTTAGGTGAATACTGTGTCTAATATACAATGGTACGTTTGGTACAGAACGCCTATTTGGATACCATTTTGAGGGTATTCTGAAAAATGCACAACATAATCTCACCTCTCTAACTTCAGACACGTCTTCTGTGAACTTAACGGAATGTGTTCTGGAAGCTTCCTTCTCTTGCCAGTCGTCATCGGAGTCTCGGTCGCGGGACGCGCTCGTTTCTGTTCAATCAATATTTAATTAAAACACAACCGTATCTATCTCAGTTCCTTGAAAAACTATAACTTTGTGTCAACTTCAGTTGGCTCTGATTAAGATTATTTAGATAATGTAACATTTCTTAATTATATTTTGGATACAAAATGCAAAGTTCAATGTTGCAAAGCAAATGTTTCAAAGATAAAGGCGACTTACACAACACATAGTATAATTGATACAGGTGATAAAACATGGAAAGCGACATTACACAAACTGCATAACGAAAACATCGCTAGCGTAAATGAAATCCAAAACCCACGATGTATGTTTTTGTATATAGAGAAACTATATCGGTTTGTTCCAGCACGCTCTACACGCAAACTTTTAGGAATTTGTATAACCGAGTTGCTATTGATTAAAATTAATACTATCTACCTCTATCGATTAAAATCAAATTCCAGGATAACCTGTGCTATTTAAAGAGGTAGCTTTTCATTCAAGTTAGGTTATAAATTTAGAATAAAAGGAACACTACTGATGTAATTAAAAAACGTTTAGTATATACACCATAATATGTTTTATGCGTGAGTTTTGTTAATGCCTGAGTGCGTGCTTGAACAAACTTCTGATTTACAGAATAACTGGATGAAAAATTCATAAAAAAAAAACACATTTCACGGAGTCTAAATAATACCGCTACGTTTGAATAGAGTAGTGAGGTGTAATGATCTCTCAAGGATGTGTGCATAGTGCTTTAAAATTACTGTGCAGCGTGGCAATGACGGCGCAATCCTCAATTAAATTTTTAAATTGTGGTAGAGCTGCGGTTTAATTTTACATATAATGAAGTGACAATATATTTTTCTTGATTCATCAATAATTTTTCACATCACATTCTATATTAGAAGACAATAAATTATTGAAATCGACTTAATATTTTCTACTAATATTTGATGTTGCTTGCACTCATATAATAACAGACAGTATCCGCCACGCTTGTCTAAGGCGTTGGTGGGTTACCCAGTACCGGTGATCTCGGTATGCAAGTTTCCTCAAGATGTATTCCTTCACCGTCAGTACGTAGCAATTACGCTATAACATGCACATTAGGTGTGAAAACTGCCTAAAAGGTGCATACCATCGTAAGATTTGAACCCGAGACCTCTAGGTCGGTCCCTGTGTGTAAATACCACTGAGGTAACAGGGATCTTCACTCATATTTTATGATACATATAATTTTTTTACATTTTTACCATAAAAAAACCGCTATCGAAATAACTAGGTAAATCAAAAGTTTTCTGTTATTAGATACAATTTATCTATAGGGTTTACTCTCTCTTTCTCTATTATTCTACACTATTATTCTAAACGAATTTCTTCTTACTCTAGATATAGTTTTCAGTATTTAAAAACAATACCTACCAACTCTAAGACATGTGACACAACTCTACCAATGTCCTAACGGTTGATATCTACTGGGCTTGCGTTGCATTGAACCTTACCTTTGATGTTATCTAGGTCTTGCGATCGTGACATAAATCTGTGATCCCTGTACCAGTGTCCACTGCCGACCTCTGAGTGATCCAGCTCTATTCGTGGTGTGTAAAGTGCATTTAGTATATTACACAGCAGATAAGAAAAATAACGAACTACGATCATGTACAATCTCGTTCAACGCGTACAATTATAACAACCTTTGGGCTCAGAGTATCGTGTCTTGTAAGAAATTATTTACTTGTTGTGTCGTAAAATATATTAAGATTTCCATAATGTCAAAAAAAGGTCAAACTTTATTTGATTAAACATGATCGCAATTCATTCGTGTACCAATTATATTTATATAGAAGCACGAAAAGCATAGGCGAAGGACAACACTTTTAAACACTAATATCAAATACAACAACCAGATCAATACAAAAATTTGAAAAAATGAGTAAAAAAATGATGATTTAAAACTCTGTTTCTTAAAGGATACATCTATTTTTTAATAGAATTTATAATAAAATATAAAGCATATCTAGAATTTGAAAAAAAAAAGGAAAAATTATATACAATAAAGGTCTGAAATACTAAAAGCTAGAAATTTTATATTCATTTAAATACATGTTGGTCGAGTTTACACATAATAAGAATCTATACGTGATTCAAAAATATTTTCGTAATGTACAATTGATATCATAGAAAACATAAATAGTCTCAGTTCTTCAAATAATATGTTTTATAACATATTAATTTAGCAAATAATATGATTAAACGAGACTCATATATAAACTGAAACCAACACACCACTTGAATGATTAAAAAATATATTTATAATTGTGTGACACCAGCAGATTTTTCAATCATCAGTCATCATCAAGAAAGTACATATTTAAAACTAGCTACCTTTTCCAAAATATACAAAAAGTTCAATATAAAATGTTAAATTTGGCTGCAAATCATACGCTGCTATATAATATATAGCAGCCTATGATTTGCAGCCAAATTTAACAGCATAGCTGATAAAATATTTGTATAATTTTATCATAATATGTTAAGCACCTTAAGAAATATGTTGAGGTCCTTTAATTTAATTAGACGAACTTTCAACCCGAAAGTTATGTTATGTAAGTCCAATTTACCCATATATTTTTTTACGTAGCGCAAGTAAATCTACACGCGGTAGTTTTTTAGTGTCCGTACATGACCTATGCGGAACGAATGTCTTTAAGGCGGTATAATCATAAATTTTCTTTCATAAATTTGAAATTCTTTGAAAGGTATTAATTAGTAGATGCAGTGTATGATTGAAAAATCAGCTTATACACTAAATGAGATGTGAGTGATGAAAAAACACTACAACCAACTAAAGCTCTGACATACTTTTTCGTGTTTAAATATATTTTTAAATACCTGGCTGTTGAGTGTAACTTAGTTGTGGTAAAAGGAAACAAGTCAAAACATTCTCTCCAGTTGTTTCGTCTCTATCCGTTTGGAAAGTGGATAACGGCTGGGCTTGGTTTTCTGACAACCAAACAGCTTTCAACTCCAAATTTACTAACGTATACGGTAAATATTGTAGTCTGAAATTAAACAAATACATGTAAAAATTCTCAACTAGGGTACAAGATATAAAAATATAAGAAATATTTGACGATACTTTTGTCATATTCATTCGAAATTATCACTGTAACCATTTAATGTATGTGTGAACCATGCCCTTGTCAGAATGTTTCAACGAATTTTAATTATTATAATAAAATAAAAACTTTTTTGTTTGCACTTTAAAAATTTAAAGTTTGTACAAAATTTAAGAACTTGCCTCCCATAACTTTTCGATATGTCGATATAGACTATTCATTAATAAATTTTATTAAATGACATATACATGATGGTGACACTTGGTCAAAATATGTAACAAAATGTCATTGGCTTGACAACAGAAAACGTGAAATGAGAACGTGAAGTACACACTAAGTATTGAAATTTGAAACGTAAATAAAATAAAAAATAGGCATATTTCATTTTGTTACATATTTTACCAACATTCTATGTATAGAGATATACTCGTTCCGATTATTCAAAGGATTAATAAAGATCATATAAAAATGATCGTAAGAGCAAAAAACATTACAACTGCAATAAAATTATATAACAGCCATTTATGATTCATGGGAAAACGCGTATACGATTGATTAGTGACGGATATAAAACTCACCTATTACCACTCACGTCCAAAACGTGCAACGATTTACAGTTACCCAATTCGTTCGGCAACCGTGTAAGTTTGTTATCCCTTAAACTCAAAACACCCAACAGCATCATGTTCCCTATTTCTAAAGGTATCTCCGCCAAAGAATTCCTATCTACATTCAAAACCGTCAACTCGTTGAGATTTCCTATCGATTTAGGTAGCTCAGTTAAAAAATTCTCAGTTAATATAAGCTCTTGTAGATTTGTACACCTGTAAAATATAAATTCATGTTATAAATAGCATAAGAATAATAATCTAAATATCAGACGATGCTGGGTACTAGCGTTTGCGCCGGAGCGACGGATTCGGGAGATTCGGCGATTGCTCGTTTATGATCTATTAACGCCAATTATCATTGTGCCATTAAAATATTTGAAACCTAGTTTTGTATATCTAGAAATGACGATAATTCCAGTAATTCATAAAAGTGAGTAGAGGAAAATAAGGGAAAAAAATATTAGTACAAAATAGTTGAAGTCATTAATTAAATCTCTAGCACAACCAGTGTGCGAAATTCCATATTCCGCTCCAGTGTAAACTAAAACAGTATACTAACCTTCCTACATTTTCGTTTAACGTATGTAATCTATTTTGGTCCAACTTTAGTATAGCTAACTTGGATAAATCCCCGATACCGTCTGGTACCGTTTCCAACATGTTCTGGGACAGATGTAAATCTGTTAACGAGTTTAATCCGCCGATTTCATCTGGTATTTTTTCTAATTTATTTTCACTGACGTCTAGACATGTCAGTGCTTTTAGATTCCCTATCTCCGGCGGGAGATATTGCAGTTTGTTATGGTCCAACCATAATTCTTCTAGAGCTGGCAGCTCACCGATAAAACCCGGCTGAAATGAGCAATTATTTTTTTATTATTTACGATGGAATAGTCCATAAAAAAGAACTCAGTAAATAATCTTAATAGCAGTATCATATTTTATATATTTGCCACTTGATGGCATGTTTTTAATGGCTCAAGAAAAAATTTATTACTCACTTTACGAATTCAAAGTATCAACAATAATTAATAAAATCTTACCAGTTCCTCAATTTCGTTATCGCCTAGATCTAGCCTTTGCAGTCTTGTTAGATTCTTTAACGATTCTGGCAGGGATTTTAGAAGATTTTCTCTCAACTCCAGTGACTGGAGTGACACCAAACTGCAAATAAGAAAACATGTCTATTAGTTAAGGGAATAATGTTCTTAAGTGTTCAAAATGTTTGAATTATTTAAACATCTTAATGTATTCTTTCAAAAAACATTTGTTTTTTTTATCATATACTAATAAATGGCCTTATTTTCTATATACTTATATAGGATTTTATGTTTGTTACTTTTTTTATTGCTAAGTTTTACATTTACAGTCTTTAAGGTTAATTTTTTATTGGTCAGGTAACAAACAGTCTGCTGTTGACGTTGTTAAAGAACAGACAAGCTGGCGGCCCACTTAATAGTAAGCAGATACGACGGTGTCGACGGTATCGGTATAGGTGACGACCTATGGATGTTTGCGACGTTAGGGGCACCGCGAACACGCTACTATCTCATAGGGGTACAGGAAACTGGGTAATTAATGCCGGAATACAACACAAGGCACATAATAATATGGCGGCGCGGCATACTTATAGACCATAGACTTATAGGGTGGTTGCAATCCAGACGGGCTTGGGGCCCTACCACTTAGCTAAAGTTATTTTGCCGCCTTTTACGACAGGCCGATCCCAGGCTACAGAGGTATTCCGGCCCTGCACGGAGAATAAGTATATTAAAGAGAAAATTGAACAAAAGCCAAGAAAGAATAGTGGTATATTTTAATATCATAAATCAGATCTCATAGAAATAATGAAGTGTTCTCAATGAGAGATCCGTATAACCTTCGTAGTGTGATATAACAATTTGAGGATATTCAACGACGTGGAAACACAATGAAATTACTATCGCCAAGATCGCAGTTGGTACCGTAGGTAAAGTTTATATCTGCATCGACGATCACAGTAATTCAATATTATTATACGATTCGATGTAGTGTAAAACGACCTCTAGGTAAGTAATATAATCACGGTAGCAAATGACAGACACGAGCGTGCCTGAGTCAGGCATCGTAACATTCATTTTAATAAAATGTTAAAATATACACTTCTCAACAAAAAAATCGAAACACCCCTGAAGTTTGGTTTTGAATGAGTTAAATTTTTTTTTTACACTACCAAAAATATTAATAATGCCAGTTAATTATGGATATTATAAGGTATCATTTGACGAATACTAATGTTTCAAATTAAAATAACATTTCTCTAGCTATTGTGTTTTGTTCAACAGGTATGTTTTCTATCGGCGCTTATGTCTCCCCAAACCGCCACCAACTGACTCTTTCTTCAATGCAACAAAACGCTCTCCCTCTCTTCGATACACCTTCTTTCTTCCGTCATTACCATACAGTATGATGTTACTCTCGACAGAAAAGAGAACTTTGCTTCATTGAATGTATGAGCAATTGAAGTGCTCCAGTGCAAAGTTGAGGCGCGCTCTTCGGTGACCTACAGTCATTTTGGGCCATTAGCTGGTTTATGAGGTTTCATGCCACGCTCCGCCAATTTTTTCTTATGGTAGAATCGCTTACAGTCAATTCTCGAACTTAACGGAGCCGCTGCTGCAGTTGAATAGAGTTAAAGTGGCAATTTCTTAGAGAAACTGACACAATATACAGGTCATCTAGCTCAGACGTGATTCGATGTATACCAGATACTGGACGTCGAATAAACATACCAGTCTCCCGATAACACTGATATACTCTATTGACAGCAGAGGCTTAGATGCAATCGTGCAGCCACAACACTCTGATTATGCCCTGCATCCAGCAACGCCACGACTTGGGCGACTTTTGTGGGCGAGGTATCCATATTTTATAGGATAAGATCTCTTTGGTAGGATGTTACAGAGCTAATTGGACGTAGTTACGCAAAAAGGATCCAACCCACAATATGGTAGAATAATTAGATAGTATAACAAAGTACTCATTCTGGGCCTAAAATAAGAGCAGTTAAACTTATTTGTATGAGAAATGATACATTTACGCTTATATTTTCTTAAGAACCCATAGACACTAACAAATACATCAATGCGGAAATACAGCTAAAACTTTAATCTTTAATAATTCATAAGTAACATTTTGTGGGTTGGATCCTTTTTGCGTAACTACGTCCAATTAACAATCACGCTCAGCTCAGCTTAGAGCTCCGTTTAAAAAAACGATAATTTATGCAAAAAATGTGCTTAAGTGCAGAAATTCCGACAGAATACACATTAAAAATAATCTCTACATTAATTTATTGCATAAAAATAATTAAATGCCTGAATACTTGCAGTCATGTTTCAATTTTTTTGATAAGAAGTATATTTCATTTGAATGATATTTAAAAAAAATATTGGGATAATTAAATTATGGTTAACTACTATAAACAAGCTTAACATTTTAAAATTATTTTAATTATGAATTTGATGAAGAATTTATAATAATACAATTATTTTGTGATTCTACTATTTAATACATTTAATTAATACGCAGATAAGCAGAGCTAAGTAAATTTCGGCTTAAGACTTTTTTCATTGCTTTGGAACACAGACAGACAGACAGACAGACGGCCCTCTTAATACCGTCACCTATGGATGTTTGCGATGTCAGGAGTACGGTTAATAGGCTGCCGTTCTCAGAGGCGCTGGAACCTGGATCACTTATGTTGGAACACAGCACAAGGTTGTAATGGTGACATATTTAAAAACCAGGGGTGGTTGCCATCTAGACGGGTGTGGGGCTCTATCACGCCTTTTAAACAGGCCGAACCAAGCCGCAGAGGTCAGTATTTTTACACCGACCGTGACTTACGAAATGTCACCAATTTTAAACAAATTAATAAATATAATTTTATAAATTTAAAGCCGTGTATATATAAATGAAGCCATTATATCAGTAGACTATTACTAACCAAAAATTATGCTATAAAATATGCGAATATCGCGTGCTTGTTAGCTATCTCAGAATTTCAGCAACAAAGTTGTGTCTAGATTACATGATATTTCATAGTAACGAAAAGGATAAAGGAGTCATTGACAGAGGGAATCGATAATATTTCAACTTCAGTATATAAAATCAATATATAAGTAAATACATAAATTTGATTGCATGTTATGATATGCTCAAAAGCAGTTTAAACTAAAAAGTGTTAAATATTTATAAGAGGCGATCTGTACTGAATGTATGTACTCATACATTAACTTATATGATAATTTAATCACAACATATTATTAGTAGATTGTTCGAACTATATATCAAATTTTAAATTTAAAATTCTATAAAACTTTCACGTATCATAAAATATAACAAATGATTGGCTTCATAAGATGTCGGACAAATGTAAAGTCGTCCGTGAAATGCTACTTCAAAGGTATAGTCGGAAGTCATTTCTGCATCGAATAGCTACGGGTGATGAATAGTTGATTTATTTTGAAAACCCTAAGCGCAAAAAATCATGGATATCACATGGCGAAGCCGGTCGACTCCACGGCCAAATCGTTTTGGTCGCAAGACAATGCTCTGTATTTGTATTCATAACACGTCCAAGCAAAACCGGTCAAGGAAGCGTTGAAAGCAATTGGAAAGGACACATTATCGCACCCTTTATTTACTTTACTTTCCAAACCTTGCCCCGTCCGACTATCAACTTTTCGCATCAATGGGACACGCGCTTGCAGAGCAGCACTTCGCCAATTTCGAAGAAGTCAGAATATAGCTCGATGAATGTTTAAAATATATTTTTTGATGGTATCCATAAATTGTCTGAATGATGGGAAAGATGTATATAATTAAATGGCCAATACTTTGAATAAATAAATTTCTCCATTTTCTTGAAAATCGCGTAGTTTTTTTTTCCGAAAAAAAACCGGTAATGACTTTCCGGTACACCTGGTATATATATTTCTGTAACAATGTCATCTACTAAAGTAAAGAACATTTAAACAATAGCTCTTTAAATAAATTTCCACTGTGTGTCTTTTAGATGACAAGGTTGCCGACCACAGTCCTAACTTATCGACTTCCAATAAAATATGTTATAAAATAGACATTCGAAATCATGTTAAACGTCATCAAATGTCATCCCACTGATGGACATAAGCCACTCCGACATTGCGTCGTAAATCCGGGTCCCTTGTCTTTGCGATTAAGCGCCGTAAATTTTACGTAGATCGTCAGCCTAGTAAGCTGGAGATGTCCAGATTAAAGTAGTGCAAGAGAGAATATACGCGTACAATACAACGATAGCTAATATTTACTTGTCTCTTATTCATATAAAATATCTTTACATGAAACTATGTATAAATTTGCTTGGAATTGAAACTATTTCCAAGCAAATTTATTTAATGCCTAAAAAGCTAATGAAAACAATGAATTCAATGAAAATTATTCTTGAGCAATGGAAAATTTACTTAGAATCACTTATAATAATAAAATGGTAAATCTTTATAACAAACTTTGTTCTGTACTTAAGTATTCCATAAACTTTCTTCGAATATTCATTGCTTTAATTTTCCAATGAAGATATAATAAAATTAATTTTATGGAAATTATATAAATATAAAAAGATGTATTTAAATGACCCTTTTTTTGATAGGAAAGGAATTTAAAAGAAATTTTTATATTACGTTTCGGAAGTTGATAAACAAATAATATTTACAAGTAGATAAAACTAGATTTACTTATAAAAAATTTACAATATTTTAATCTATAAAATAATTACATGTAGCAGTAGTATTATAGTAATATGTTTAGTAAGAAAATAATAATATTTCACTACAACGTGATATCGGGATATCTTTCGCTTCGAAACAGACCTCTGAATTTATCGGCCAAAAATCTATTAATGGATTTCAATATCAGCGTCCAGCGTCTCATTTAGATCAAGTCACGCCCTCTTTAAATGGTCACGATTTATAATACCAGTGGGTAAATCGCTCAGTTTTAACAAAACAATCTTACGACGGTTTCAAGCCATAGCTTCACTCGTTTTTCACTAAAATTAAATCATAATCACATGATGTATTAATAAATTTATCATCATCATTTAATAATATAACTATATTTAAAGAGCTCAAAAGGCGTCTGCGTCAAATTTACTTGGGAAAATTTAGCTTTACGAGACTTGTAGTTCTAATAAAATGGAAAAAAGGATAGAGTCCGACCGACGAACTATTAATGAATCTGTCGATAAGACAGACAATACATGAGCATACGACTTGATTGATAACCAGATTTCGAGAAAGAAAATCCTTGCAATCCTGCTATCTTTAACACTGCGTTGTTTAATTTACAACAAAAATTACATAAAAAACCGTACTACATTTGAACAAAGAAAATATTACATTAAAATGAAGTTGATATTTATAAAAAGACTAGTTATTACAACCCTACGGTATATAACTCGTGTTTAGTGATAATAACTACGTGGTGTGTACACGTCATGTTGTTTAGAACCTTGAGGCCGCATTCCTCGACGGATGTCATAGTACTTAACGTATACATATACCTAGTCAGGTCATAAGTATTGTCACACAGTAAAAACTTTTCTTTTAGAATGCTGGCCACAAAAAAGTTTATTGAATTCGAATCTCGAATTGTTCATGAAAATAAAAATGTATACTTTTAGAATTTTACTCATTTTTTAAATATGGAGTGGACGCTTAAAGAAGACCGTGTTGCAGTTATTGCGTTGCATCGTTGCGGTTACGCGCCAATTCAATTTTTTAACATACTGAAAAAATTTGAATATAGCCAAAAGATTCATTTATCGTACCATCAAACGATACAATGAAGACTCTAGTGTAGATGACAGGTCAAGAAGTGGTCGCCCTCGGTCTGTTAGGACTCCAGCAGTGATAAAAGCTGTGAAGGCACGAATTCAAAGAAATCCCAAACGTAAGCAGAAATTGTTGGCCCTTCAGATGGGGTTAAGCAGAACCACGGTGAAAAGGGTGTTAAATGAAGACTTAGGGCTTCGGGCATATCGAAGAAAAACAGGACATCGTTTGAATGCTCGTCTAATGGACCTGAGACTGAAGAGATGCCGCGCTTTGTTGAAGCGGTACGCGGGAAAAAATATCGGGAAATTCTTTTTTCGGATGAAAAAATGTTTACCGTAGAAGAGAGCTACAACAAACAAAATGATAAGGTGTACGCACACAGTAGTGAAGAAGCGAGCAACCGTATTCCGCGTGTCCAACGAGGTCATTTTCCATTCTCGCTCATGGTATGGTTGGGAGTTTCTTATTGGGGCTTAACAGAGGTACAGACGGTTGTGGCCAAAAAGAATACGAAGAAGAAGGCGACGACCGTCCCTCAACCACCCGCAGCCAGGCAGGCGGCAGCATCGGCCATACCACCTAGGCCCAAGCAGCCGCCGCCGGCTACTAAGAAGAGGAGGAAGAGGGGTCCCCGCAAACTCAGGGCCCCGAAATCCGCCGCTATCACCCTAACCATCCGCCCTGAAGCGGCGGAGAGGGGGGTCACCTACGGGGGTCTCTTGGCGGAGGCCAAGACCAAGGTGGACATCGCCGCCCTTGATATCCAGGGCGGCATCAAGATGAAAACTGCGCGGACGGGGGCACGCATGATGCTGCTCTCTGGCGCTGACCAGGGGGCGAAAGCCGATGCCCTCGCCGCGCGGCTGAAAGACGTCTTCAAGGAGGAGGACGTCAAAATAGCGAGGCCCGAGAAGTGCGTCAAGGTGCGCATCTCGGGCCTCGACGATTGCACAACGGCGAACGATGTGGCGGCTGCCATCGCTCGCGCCATCGGCTGCCCCGCGGAGAAAGTGACGTCCGGGGGTATCCGCATGGGGCGCGACGGGACGGGCACGACGAACGTGCTTGTGCCGGTGGTGGCCGCCAACGATCTGAAGAGGTTGGGCCACATTCTGGTCGGCTGGGCCTCGGCACTCGTCGAGGTGCTGGATAAGAGGGAGCCGAGGTGCTTCAGGTGTTTGGCGCCGGGTCACCTTGCGGTGAATTGCAAGTGCCCAACGAGCCGCAGCGACGCCTGCTACCGCTGCGGTCAGCCAGGGCACTCGGCCGCCACCTGCAAAGCCACGCCCCATTGCGTGGTCTGCGCGGCGGCCAGCAGACCGGCCAACCATAGGGTTGGGGGAGGCCCGCCGCTATGCACCTGCCGCCGCACCGGCCGACCGGCAAATCCGGCGACAGAGGAAAAAGAAGTAAAGAAGACCAGCCGCTTCGTAGCGAAACGCCAGGCGAAAAAGCGCAGGGAGAAGGCTAGAAGAGCAAGACGCAGGGCCGAAGCTGCCACGGGGGAGATCGCCCCCCCGCAGGCGCAGGCCCCAGCGGCTGAGGAGATGGATATCTCAACCAAATAATGGATATCCATCTCCTCCAAGCGAATCTGAACCACTGCGCCAACGCTCAAAATCTAATGATTCAGAGCTTGGCGCAGTGGAACATCGGTATCGCCGTTGCCGCCGAGCCATACTACGTCCCCACCCGAGGCGATTGGGTTGGGGATCTGGATGGCATGGTGGCTATACACGCCAGGACCGCCGCGGGTACCCCGCTCCCCACGGAAGTGGTGAGGGGCAGGGGCTATGTCGCGGCCAGATTCGGGGAGATAGTGGTCGTGGGCGGCTACTTCTCCCCGAACAGGAGTCTCGCCGACTTTGAAGGGTACATGGAAGAGTTGGGCAACGCGGTCCAGCGGTTCCTCCCGCGCCCCGTGCTCGTCCTCGGGGACCTCAACGCCAAATCTCAGGCCTGGGGTTCCCCGCGAACCGACGCGCGGGGTGAGCTGGTAGAGGACTGGGCCGTGGAGAGGGGTCTGGAAATCCTCAACCAGGGTCGCGAGCACACGTGCGTGAGGCAGTTGGGGGGGTCGATCGTCGACGTGTCGTTCGCGTCGGCCCTCCTGGCCCGCCGTGTGCGAGGCTGGAGGGTGCTCACGGGCGTTGAGACGCTGTCGGATCATCGCTACATCCGGTTCAGCGTCTCCGCCCGTCAGCGAGAGCCTCCAACCCAGGTGACCCTGTTGGGTGACTGTCCGCGCTGGACACTTAGAAAGATGAATCGGGAGGTTTTCCGCGAGGCCTTGACCGTCGCTACGTGGTCGAGGCCGGGCGACGTACCTCCCGATGACGTCGACGAGGAGGCGGAGAACCTGCGGTCGCTTATGACCGACGTCTGCGACGCGGCGATGCCGAGGCGGGGGCCACACCGACCCCCGCGCCAGGTGTACTGGTGGAATGCGGAGCTCGAGCGGCTCCGCAGGGCGTGCAACTACGCCCACCGCCGGTACACCAGGCTCCGAAGACGGAGTCGCCGCGATGCGGACAGAGCGGCCGCGGAGGCTCAGCTCTACAGGGAGTACCGGAGCGCCAGAAACGACCTCCATCTCGCTATACGCGAGGCAAAGGCGGCGGCGTGGGAGGAGCTCTTGGCCAGCTTAGATCAAGATCCTTGGGGGCGACCCTACAAAACGGTGCGGGGCAAGCTCCGCCCGTGGGCGCCCCCGCTGACCGAGAGTCTCCCCCCGCGCCAGGTGGATGGTTTGGTCGGCGCTCTGTTCCCCACGAGGGCTGAGCACTCGCCTCCTGCCATGGTCCCGCCTCATTGGGATGAGAGGGACCCTAGCGCGGACGACGACCCCGTACCCGACGTGGACCGGGCAGAGCTGGGGGCAGCGATGTTGCGGCTGAAGGCCAAGAACACGGCCCCCGGCCTCGACGGCATACCGGGGCGTGCGTGGGTTCTGTCCCACGACGTCCTGGAGCCCCGACTATTGAGGCTCTTCGACGCGTGTCTGCGATCGGGCCGGTTTCCCAGCAGATGGAAGACGGGGAGGCTGGTCCTTATCGCGAAGGAGGGGCGCCCGGCGGACTCACCGTCTGCCTATCGGCCCATCGTGCTGCTGGACGAGGTGGGGAAGATCTTCGAAAGGATCCTCGCAGACCGCCTCGTCCGGCACCTAGAGACAGAGGGGCCGAACCTGGCAGACGAACAGTTTGGATTCCGCCAGGGGCGCTCCACTATTGACGCAATCACGCGTCTGAGGAGCCAGGCGGGGGACGCAGTTGCTCGAGGTAGGGTGCTATTGGCGGTGTCACTCGACATCGCCAATGCCTTCAACACCCTGCCGTGGAGCTGCGTGCGGGAGGCGCTCAAGTACCATCGGGTGCCTCCCTACCTCCGTCGCATAGTTGGGGCATATTTGAGTGATCGTGCCGTCGTCTATCCGGTCCAGGGTGGGCAAAGTCGGCGAGACGTCGTGTGCGGTGTTCCACAGGGGTCGGTCCTGGGCCCCCTGCTGTGGAACATCGCATACGACTGGGTCCTGAGGGGGGCACTCCTCCCCGGCGTCGGCGTCATCTGTTACGCCGACGACACGCTCGTCACAGCGCGCGGGAGGAACCCCCGCCAGGCGTGCCTTCTGGGCACGGCTGGGGTGGCGCACACAGTGGCAAGAATCCGGCGACTAGGCCTGGAGGTGGCCTTGAACAAGACGGAGGCCGTAATATTTTACGGGCCCCGTCAGAGGCCGCCACCGGGCCTGAGCATAACGGTAGGAGGCGTCCACATCGCCGTCGGGCCGTCCATGAATTATCTTGGACTGGTGCTCGACGGGCGATGGGACTTCGCGGCACACTTCGAGCGCCTGGCGCCGAGGCTAGTTCGGGCGGCGGCGGGACTCTCCCGTCTGCTGCCGAATATCGGCGGGCCGGGCGCAGTGTGCCGCAGGCTCTTTGAGGGAACCGTGCGGTCGATGGCCCTTTACGGGGCCCCGATCTGGGCGGATCGCCTGACGGCCAAAACGACGGCGCTGCTTCGCAGGCCGCAGCGCGTCCTGGCCGTCAGGGCGATAAGGGGATACCGCACGGTGTCCTTCGAAGCGGCCTCCCTGCTGGCCGGATCCCCACCATGGGACCTCGAGGCCCGGGTCCTGGCGCTGTTGTACCAGTGGCGCCGGGACGCGGCCGAGCGTGGCTCTCGCCCCGCGCCTCGCGAAGTTGAGGCAAAGCGGGCGGAGCTGCGCGACGTGGTGCTCATGGTGGAGTGGAAGGAGCGCCTCGCGCACCCCAGCGCGGGCCTCGCCACCATCGAAGCGGTGAGGCCCGTCCTGGCTGAATGGTTGGAAAGGCGCTACGGCGCCCTGACCTTCCGCCTGACGCAGGTCCTCTCGGGGCATGGTTGCTTCGGGAGGTACCTGTGTCGCATAGGGCGGGAGATGACGTCAGGGTGCCACCACTGTGGCGCGGGCGACGAGGAGGACACGGTGAACCACACTGTCGCCGTGTGCCCTGCGTGGCGCGAGGAGCGCCGCGCCCTCGTCGCCCAAATCGGCGTGGACCTGTCGCTCCCGGCCCTGGTTCTGTCCATGGTCGGGGGCGATCCTGGATGGACGGCCGTCGCCTCCTTCTGCGAGGCAGTCATGTCCGCAAAGGAGGCGGCGGAGCGGGAGCGGGAGTCAACCACCACACTCCCCTCCCGCCAACGCAGGCCACGCCGGCGGCGCCGGAGGGCCAGTAACGACCTCCGGCCGCCGTAAAAAGCGGCCGCGGGCGGCCCCTCGGGGGAGGACCCGCCGCCCGCACTATTACCGCGAGGGTGAGGGCTGCGTGCTGTTCCGCGGCCCCCCTCAACTCCTAGAGTTGTTAGGAGAGCGCCGGGGGGACGAAACCCTGACCCCCTGGCGCCAACACTTTAGAAGGGGCCCGCCTCAAGACAAAGGGCGGGCCGGCGCCGGCCCGGGCCACGAGATCGGCAGGCCATATATCCGTGGGCCCGGGCGTAGGCGATAGGAGAACAGCGGGGTTTTTTAGTGGGTAGTCGGAAAAATCCCGGAGTCCCACATATCCCTCGGTCCCCCCGGGCCGGGGGAACCCGTCAAGAGAGGTTTTTCCCCGAGACCAAAAAAAAAAAAAAAAAAAAAAAAAAAAAAAGGTACATTTTTGTGAGAAAGGTGTAAAAACTAATGCTGTTGTGTATCAAAATACAGTCCTGACGAACCTTGTGGAACCTGTTTCTCATACCATGTTCAATAACAGGCACTGGGTATTCCAACAAGATTCGGCGCCAGCTCATAGAGCGAAGAGCACACAAGACTGGCTGGCGGCGCGTGAAATCGACTTCATCCGGCACGAAGACTGGCCCTCCTCCAGTCCAGATTTGAATCCGTTAGATTACAAGATATGGCAACACTTGGAGGAAAAGGCGTGTTCAAAGCCTCATCCCAATTTGGAGTCACTCAAGACATCCTTGATTAAGGCAGCCGCCGATATTGACATGGACCTCGTTCGTGCTGCGATAGAGGACTGGCCGCGCAGATTGAAGGCTTGTATTCAAAATCACGGAGGTCATTTTGAATAAACTTTAATGTCATAAGAATCTATGTTTTGTTAAGTTCATTTTGGTATATAAATGGTTACATAATGAATAAACTTGTTACAATTATTTTACATTAAACATGTGACAGAATTTATGACCTGACTAGGTACAACCTAACAGCTACAGCACACTGACTAACATTGCATGTGTACCATGTTGATTACAGTACTCCATATAAAGAGTCTTAGGAATTAGCGCCCAAAGCGAAACAATGGTGAGCGTTCATTCATCGAACATTGAGAAGTTACAAATGTATGATTAAAGAACTAAGAAGAACATTTTACCTGGTGCTTAAATTTTATGTAATTAAAATATGTATATAAAAATAAAGGAGAAAGAAAAAACTAACACATCTTACGGTGTTACAAATAATATTACACAATTTACAATTAAAGTGTCCTGAATTGGAAAAGCCAGTGCTGATCTTCCGTCAATATAGCAATGACTGACTTAATAAACTTTCAGAGGTTAATCAGTTGTCAGCAAGTTTAAAAATATCCATAATTTGATCTAGGTTGATTTAGTAGTGTTTATTTACTTATGTTTAAGTACGGAATATGCGGAATAGTGTTACCGTGAAAACATATACCATAAGGTCCTAACCTAAAATAAACCAACCAATCGCTTTCCCAGTCGTAAACATCAAATAGATTATACTCTTATTCACAGAGCGGTAGTAGCGTCTGGAAATAGATTATTCTTTATTGTACACATTATAATTACACTATACAATTCAATTTAAAACGGTGTTAAGGTACAATGGGCGGCCTTAATGCTAAAAGCAATCTCTTCCAGGCAACCTTTGGATGGATAAGATTTTAAGTACGATAAGGTGTGTAGTGTACACACATAATAATTTAATAAAAAATAAGAAAAAAAAACAAACAAAACATTATCTATAAGTATTAAAGATACATTTAAAAAAACACATAATATATTATATAAGATACATACGATATACACACAAATATATATGAATCTATTAGGTAGGTGTCTCATTAGATAACAATTAGTTTATAATAATAAATAATACTCTTTTAAAAGGTTGTTGAAGCTGTGAATTGACTGTGTATTGAGATTTGATTTCTAAATGCAGTGTATTCCAAAGAGCGACAGATTGTACAAAAAATTATTTTACAAGGAACTGGGTTGTGTTTAAAGGAGTCATCAGTCGCAAATTCTGTAATGTTCTCTGAGGTTTCGAATCAGTGATGAAATAACTGAAACCGTTCTTTTAGATAAGATGGGATCCTGGGATGAAACAGTATATTGTAGACAAGAGATAAAACATCAGTATTTCGGCGAAGGCGGATTGGTAGCCACTTGAGCTTAGCACGAAATTCAGATATATGATCATATTTGCGTAACCCAAATATGAATCGAATACAGAAGTTTTGGTGTCGCTCAAGCTTATCAGCTGATTCTGATTGAGATCAAGATAGCTATCGTCACCATAATCAAGGATTGGGCGAAGGAGGGATTGCTCAAGTGCAATCTTGGTGGGGATAGGAAGGAAATTTTGGAGACGTTTTAGAAAAGCAGCGGATGTGTATAATGTAATATCTTCTCACTGAGTTTTTAGAGTTGTGTGGCCTATGACAGTTGTTGGTCTATGTTGAAATAGTTACTTAGCTACATATTTTTCATCTGAATTTCTTGTGACTTGACTCAGGAAAAGGAAATGTCGCGGATAGGCACTGACGCAAACAGGTAGGGAGTATCTCAGGCTCGTAATTCTCGCCCGAGTTGGAGTTGCACGCGAAAGCTTAATCCCTTCCCCCAGGCATTGAAGTCCCACCCTATAGGGGGTGCATAAACCATTTTTAACTTATAACAAAAAATACTCAGTTTCAGATGTAACTGCGGTTAAAGGAAAAATTCAGATACATTGTTGTAGTTATTTGCAAATTGAATTTTGCTTTTCGCCACATTAACAGAGCTTTTCTTTGTGCCCACTAAAATTTTCTGAACGTTTCTGATCCCTCATCACTATCGGTTTATTAATATCGGTTTATTTACTGTGTTTTCACGGCGGAGGACGAGACGTAACAGTGTAAGTTAGATCATGCTGGAAAAATAACATTATCTATCAGTCACTGCAAATTATTTTGTTATTCATGTAGAACATAACCATTTGAAATAACATTTAAAAATTATTTTCATTGCACTTTCGAGCCACAAAAAATATTTTAAAGGCTATCAAAAATCTGATTTATATTTGAAATCGTTTACGATGAAACAAAATTGTTATAACGTGGCCATTAAGAATTGTTCAAATTTGTAATAAGCACAAATATTAACATTTAATAAATTTACGACATACTGCGTAAAGTGTGTTTTTAATTTATAAAGTGGGTTCTGTATTGTACATTCAGAAAAGATTCGTTTACCGAAAATACTCAATACCTTTTCAGTATCTTGTACTTGAATTGACAAGGTATTATTGCCATTGACAACTAATTAATGGTGATTTTAAGGATTTTGTTATCAGCATAGAATGCTGTAGAGTAATATGGATATAATGCAACCGTCACTAGGAGGAATTGTAATAATAATAATCTATAATAATAATAATCTTTATTTGTAAGAAACATGGTGAATACATAGGTGATTGTAGTATTTTTATAATAAAATATTATACTGTATAAGAAAAATATAGGTTAAACACTCAACTTTTGCTATACCTAGATAATATCCGTCAGTTATAATTGCAGATATATGGAATCACGCTGCAAGGTCTTAAAATTCTAGTCCAATTAGTCGTTACATTGACATTTATTTTGCGCTTATTACTGTTCATGTATATTTATAAAAACTATGAGTTGTACACATTATTTAAAATTAATTACATGTCTATTATCATGGAACCCATGATACAACTGTCATAATTGTATGATATTTCTATTCAAAAATAATTATTTGACTTATCAAATGCCATTTGTGACTGTATTTGCTTAGAATATTAGATAAATTAAAAGAAATGAGAAAACACGTATATGCAATCAAGATGATAATTGATATGAAATAATTCCTTGTTTTTAATACATACAATTTAAATGGCTGCTTGTTTTAATTTTAAACATTTTGTTTTACGAACAGAACCCTCAAACCGGATACCCACGATTAACACTCATTATAACACCGGAACACTGATTCCATTTTGGACGATTTAAACACTTTATTGTGTTCAAAAAATACGAGCTCTCTTTAATAACTGGGAAAACATGAGGCGGTAATCGGCGTAAAACACGAGATTTCGGAAAAATAACATATTTTATTGTGTCAGGTTTGTTTATATATTTATAATAAATGATAATGCTATCCATTCATACCTGAAAATACTTTGTAGTATAATAAAAAAAGCGAAAATAACAATATTTTTTCATAACTTGCCGCCTTATCGTCATTTTTTCTTTTCTCCGTGCAGGGTCGGTCTGTCGTAAAAGGCGACAAAACAACCCAAGCTACGTGGTAGGGCCCCAAGCCAGTCTAGATGGGAACCACCCTGGATCTGTAAGTATGCCGCCATAATAACCTTGTGTTGTGTTTCGGCATTAGTGACCTAGGTTCCTGTATCCCTATGGGACAGTGGCGTGTTTACGGTGCCCCTAGCGTCGCAAATATTCATATGCGACGGTAACTGCTTACTATTAAGCGGGCCGCCAGCCTGTCTGCTGTTCCTTAGCAATAAACAAATAAAATCCTAGCAGCGTCTAAGTCTGATTAAGGCCTAAAGACAATTTCTAATACTAAATCACTAGCAAGTGTCGTAAACCTGATTGGCTAAAATATTCATTATAAATTCATTGCATAAACATTCATTATAAATTTTCTTACAATATTAAGACATAGTAAAATATTCGTTAGGCGTTTTAAACTCTGTAATTAGACAAAATGAAGCAAATTATATCATTCTCAAGCCGTATCATTGATGATATCAAATAGTATCATTGTCGTGCACTTGCAATACTGATATGAGTATTTACATTGATAGCGGATAATTCAGGCACACCTAAAGGGGTTTATCACACTCGAATTCCACCTCCGTGTTGAAATCAAAAGCAAAAAGATTTTTTTTTAAATTACAGTTTGCTACCAGCTGTGATCGTTACTTTTCTAGTGCGGTTTTCGATGTGACTACTTATGGCAGAAAATAAGAACTTCTAGATGGGTCTTGCGCGGAACTACCAGATGTACCGGAAAGTCATTACCGGTTTTTCTAACAGATGTCGCTAAACTTAAATATGCAATGTTATGATTTGACACATGTCATTTCATTCTACTCACATCAAGCTTCAAAGCTATACATGTTATATTTTGTGAAAGTAACACCGTCATAGATTTGTACCTCTTTGAAAATGTCAAGTTTCGTGCCTGAAAACGTGCATTTGAGGCACGCATCACTTATCTTATTTAATTTAAAAAAAAAGCCGCTGAAAGTCACCGTTTGCTGATAGAAACTTACGGCGAGCATGCTCTAGCTATTAAAACATGTGAGGCGTGGTTTCGAAAATTCAAAAGTGGTGATTTCGATGTGCTAGACAAAGAACGTTCCAACCCAAACTCTAAAACAATTGACAAAAACGTTAAATGTGGCCCAAGAAACGATTAGCGACCGATTACGAGCAATGGGGAAAATCCAAAAGATGGGAAGATGGGTGCCACATCAACTGAATGACAGGCAAATGAAAAATCGTCTATGAAATGATACTTCAAAAGTAAGATCGGAAGTCATTTCTGAATCGAATAGTGACGGGTGATGAAGACTTATTTTGAAAACCCTTTGATCAAAAATCATGGTTATTATTAGTATAAATATTGAAATGCTTATAACCAATACATGTGGCGCCATCTAGTCTCGATATGTGTAATTAACCATATGTATTATAATTTTTTTGTTAAAAAGTTTTTATTATATTATTTTTTGTGGCTATTACTACATACTTACTAATTACTACGTTCTTAAATAAATCAATTCTGTCAAAAGTTATGCGTGGTCATATATTATGTATACTCAGTGACTGAACAGTCAATCATTCTCTCTTTTCGTACCCTTAGGGTTGGAATTTTCTTCCCAAATTTATATGGAATCAACTTCAGGGTACCCTTTCCAATAAAAAAAAAAGCATTTTTAAAATCGAACGACTCTGTAAATAGTTATGCGTGGTCATATATAAAAAAATATACGCGTTGACTTGAGAAGCTCCTAAATTTTTTTCGTCGGTTAGGTACTAAAATAAATGTCAGTCTGTTTAAGCTACTTGCCGTGTTTTATTAGTTATCACCTGGCGAAGCCGGCCCATCGACTCCAAGGCCAAATTGTTTGTTTCGCAAGACAAGGCTCTGTGTTTAGTGGGACCAGAGTGGCGTGGTGTATTACTAACTGTTGACACCTGGTGAAACAGATAGTGATCGCTACCGTCAACAAATGATCAATTTGAACCATGCATTGATCGAAAAACGTCCAGAATAAGCCCGAAGACACGGTTCAGTGATTTTAGAGCACCATAACGCACCGTCTCATAAGCAAAACCGGTCAAGGAAGCGTTGAATGCACTTGGATGGGACATATATTATCGCACCCGCCGTACTGGAGGGACCTTCTTGCCCCGTCCGACTTTAAACTTTTCGCCTCAATATGACACGCGCTTGCAGAGCATCACTTCGTCAATTTTGAAGAAGTTAGAAAATGGCTCTTTTGCAAAATTTAACACATACGTTTCAAATCATAACATTGGATACTTAAGCCTAGCAACATCTGTTAGAAAAACCGGTAATGACTTTCCGGTACACCTGGTACATAGGCAACGGTAAATGCTTACTGTTAAATGGGCCGTCAGCCTATCTGCTGTTCCATAGGGGTTATGTTATGAGCCTAAGTATGAGTATAATTTAGAGGAAATATTTATAATTACTATCTATACACACAAGATGTGTTAATAAATTATTGTATATAGACTAACATACCTATATTGTTATGAAAAAGTTCCATAAATATCGTGAGTTTTATTAAATCAACTTCTGTATTAAATGTTTATAAAACGTTCATCTATCTCGTCAGAGTAAATATTAATATCTTATTCAATTTTATATACAGTCTCCAAACATTTAACAAATCGAAATGGGACCGATACTTTAATGGAAAGGTTACGAGTGAATTTATTTCGCTGATAACGAAAATCGACTCTCGTATTTTAAAAACACGTTTACTTCAAACGAGATTCTTAATTAACTCTGTAACGTAATACCAATTAAAGGACTTTTTGATCTGTTTGTAGAGGAACGTAAATAAGGCAAATTGGAATTCTTAAGCAAAGGTATTGTTAAGAACGCTTCGGTGGCTATACTAAGTAAGCAGAACAAAGGGTTGAATTATAAAACGCAGACGTTGTGTATAATTAGGAATACGGTAGTTTAAAATACTAAATACTTCGAGAGCCACTCCAGTACTTTCTATAAGAAGATTAAGTCCAGAACCTGGGTGGTCATCGCACCATTGTTATAAAAATGTCTATTAAAACAGATAAATTAGATTAGTCAAAGTCTATTAAAATAGATTAGTCAAACCGAATTCATAATTTAATATCGATTGATAAACTTTTTTTCTTATGTTAAGTATTCTAAACCAGAAGTGTATTATAAAACTTACAACGACATATAAAACAAACAGATTACAACTAAAGAAAAATATGTAAGGAATATTTTTTAGTACTGTTATTTTTACTTTGTGTTTATTTTATGACCGGAGTGAACTGTCCTGCATATTATAAGCAACACAATAAGGAAAATCATCATGATTTTCCTCGATTAGTAACGTACAAATACTTTTACAATCTCTCATGAAATATTACCAGTGCAATTGGACATTAATACGCTATTAAATATGTCATTGTCATTATATACAACGATACACACTGTAGTGTAGAGGACTTAGTCTATGGTATGCATTTACAGCATATCTACGCTGTCTCGTATGTCTTTAAATAGTTGGGAAGATGTCGCTGTCATTTTTAAGACACAAGAGCCACGGGCGAGTATAAAGATACAAATCGGGAAGTGATATAGATGATTCGATATTATCGAATTGTGAGAGGCTGTAGGTGGGGCTTCAGAAAGTCAACGCAATTTTAAAGGGTGTAGGGGCGGAGTAAGAATGGTGGAGGCTGTGGTTACCGTCGCCTGTGGATGTTTGCGATGCTAGGAGCACCGTGAACACGCTGCTGTCCGCTTAGAGGTAATGAAATTTGGCTCACATTAGTAAGCATTTGCAATGTTATTATGGCGACATACTTAATTCTAAAGGTGGTCGCCATCCAGACGGGCTTGGGTCATACCGCGTAGCTAGGGTTGTTTTGTCGCCTTTTATGACAGGCCGACCCCAGCCGCAGAGGTCAGTAATCTCCGCCCCTGCACGGATAAAAATTAATATCATTCGAGATAATGTACGCCATTCACTGTAGCTTTCCAATGAAACTTTCGCTTTTGTGTAAGTACAATACTACGTCCGAAAGCTCAGACGTTTCATAAGAAAGTACTGACTGAACATATTTAAAATTAGTCCATTTATCAACTTTCTCTAAATGATGTATGAGAAAATCTCCTTGCAGATAATTAATTTAGACCTCTAATTATTTAAAATCAAAATCAAATTTATTTGTATGAAATATTCATAAATATATGCACATGTTTCGTCATTATCGGCATACAAATCAGTGGATTAAATGACATTAATTTTACAGATGTCAAAAATGCTAATAGTAAAAAAAACCGCCGAAAAAACTGAAAAGCAAAAAATAATAAACCTTCTCGTTATTAACCTTAATAACTAAGTTCTTAAACTAATGTAAGTATACCTAAGCAACTTTGAGTCGGCGCCAGTGTCCTCAGGCCCTCACGTGTGTGCCCGTTCGAGTTGCTCTCGCTGACATTAACTTCGTAAACGCTCGGCATTTTCCAGGGAAGGGGCGTGTCACGCTGCGCCGCAGCCGCGCATCACGCTTTACGTAATTAATCAATTTGCTTGTTTGGCGCCGACTTAAAATTACTTAGGTATACTTACATAAGTTTAAGATCTTAGTTATTAAGGTTAATAAAAAGAAGGTTTACTATTTTTTGTTTTACAGTTTTTTTCGGCGGGTTAATTTTTTTGTTAAAAAGTTTTTATTTTATAAGTTTTTGTGCCTATAATGTACTAATTACCACATGCTTAAATAAATCAATTCTGTCAAAAGTTATACGTGGTCATAGATATAATCAGTAAAAATAAGTAGATAACTTTGAAAATGTTACAAAACAAAAAACATATTTGCTTTCATTAAGTACGAAGTTTAGTTGCCAATGACGTTTGATAATTTTGTTACTTATATTTAATGAGAAACTAAATAATACTTGGATACGTGTGGATAATAAAATATAAGTTCAGGTACTTGCTGGATAATTTTTTACACGCTTTATATTAACTTGACCTGTATGTGTCTATCTATGTATATCTATGTAACGAAATTTTCGAATTCGATATTAACCCACTTAGAAAGATCAAAAAATTCAAATTTTAGCACACTTGTCTAGACCTGATGACAATACAAAAATTTAATAATTTTGCCCCATAGTCCTTATCAAGATCATCAGAATTTTTTTTAATTGCTGTAGGACAGCAGACAGGATGACGGCCCGCTTAAAATTTAGCAGTTACCGTCGCCTATGGGTGTTTGCAACGCCAGTGGCATAGCGTACACGCTGCTGTCCCATAAGGGCACAGGAACTTGGGTCACTAATGCCGGAACACAACACAAGGTTATTATGGCGGCAGACTTAAGACCAAAGGTGGTCGCCATCCAGACGGGCTTGAGGCCCTACCACGTAGCTAGGGTGGGTTGTTTTGTCGGCTTTTACGACAAGCCGACCCCGGCCGCAGAAGTTAGTATTCTTTCTCCGCCTCTGCACGGATAAACGCTTTCTTTTCCTTCTGGCGATACGCCATCTGGCGTTTAATTAATAGAACTGCCGGAAGATGGCTTTAATTTAATAAAACTGTCGGAAGATAACTCTGCGTTGAACTAAAGGCGTTTCGGAATAAAATTAGTAAAAAAAATATATAACGATTGATATCGAGCACCCCACGCTTTTTAGAATAGTGACATTAATTTTCTAGTCAGTAATATTATTCTTATGTTATTATGTTTTTACTTTTTAGTTTGATTAATTATAAAAGCGTGTTTTTATATTTTTTTATATTTGAGTACTGTATTTCTCAAAAACCGTTAGGTCAAGAAATTAATAAGAATTTTATGTCAAATGAGTGAAATTCATGGATTAAATTATACGCCAGGTGGTATATATGTGTATATATATACCTAGTCAGGTCATAAGTATTGTCACACAGTAAAAACTTTTCTTTTAGAATACTGGCCACAAAAAAGTTTATTGAATTCGAATTTCGAATTGTTCATGAAAATAAAAATGTATACATACTTTTAGAATTTTACTCATTTTTAAATATGGAGTGGACGCTTAAAGAAGACCGTGTTGCAGTTATTGCGTTGCATCGTTGCAGTTACGCGCCAATTCAAATTTTGAACATACTGAAAAATTTGAATATAACCAAAAGATTCGTTTATCGTACCATCAAACGATACAATGAAGACTCTAGTGTAGATGACAGGTCAAGAAGTGGTCGCCCTCGGTCTGTTAGGACTCCAGCAGTGATAAAAGCTGTGAAGGCACGAATTCAAAGAAATCCCAAACGTAAGCAGAAACTGTTGGCCCTTCAGATGGGGTTAAGCAGAACCACGGTGAAAAGGGTGTTAAATGAAGACTTAGGTCTTCGGGCATATCGAAGAAAAACAGGACATCGTTTGAATGCTCGTCTAATGGACCTGAGACTGAAGAGATGCAGCGCTTTGTTGAAGCGGTACGCGGGAAAAAAATATCGGGAAATTCTTTTTTCGGATGAAAAAATGTTTACCGTAGAAGAGAGCTACAACAAACAAAATGATAAGGTGTACGCACACAGTAGTGAAGAAGCGAGCAACCGTATTCCGCGTGTCCTACGAGGTCATTTTCCATCCTCGCTCATGGTATGGTTGGGAGTTTCTTATTGGGGCTTAACAGAGGTACATTTTTGTGAGAAAGGTGTAAAAACGAATGCTGTTGTGTATCAAAATACAGTCCTGACGAACCTTGTGGAACCTGTTTCTCATACCATGTTCAATAACAGGCACTGGGTATTCCAACAAGATTCGGCGCCAGCTCATAGAGCGAAGAGCACACAAGACTGGCTGGCGGCGCGTGAAATCGACTTCATCCGGCACGAAGACTGGCCCTCCTCCAGTCCAGATTTGAATCCGTTAGATTACAAGATATGGCAACACTTGGAGGAAAAGGCGTGCTCAAAGCCTCATCCCAATTTGGAGTCACTCAAGACATCCTTGATTAAGGCAGCCGCCGATATTGACATGGACCTCGTTCGTGCTGCGATAGACGACTGGCCGCGCAGATTGAAGGCCTGTATTCAAAATCACGGAGGTCATTTTGAATAAACTTTAATGTCATAAGAATCTATGTTTTGTTAAGTTCATTTTGGTATATGAATGGTTACATAATGAATAAACTTGTTACAATTATTTTACATTAAACATGTGACAGAATTTATGACCTGACTAGGTATATACACTAGCAACCCCCGCGAATTTCGTTTCGCCTTAATATAATTTTTTTACTTAGCCTACTTTTTTAGTTATAACTTGATTTATAGCATTTCGAGTTCTTCAAACCAAATTACTCCGCCCGCGTCTTACACAGGTGGTATGTCTTGAAGTAAGTAATCCGATCAACCAGAGATAAATATGTTCAAACTGTATATATGTTATGATACGAAAAAAAGCATACAGTAAAATTACATGCGTCAACTCAAAAATGGAAATAAAAACATCGCAATTACAGATGCGAGCAAGTTGCTAATAGCAATTGGAAGTTGCGTTCACAATTACAGAAAAAGAACTAGTTTTTAGGTTTTTCCATGCAATTTTTCTCTCCATAAAAACCACAATAACTGTGACCCAAGTAATATTAGGTATGCGAATCCGATATGAATGTAAATGCGATTCTAGCTCACAACCGAATCGTAAGTTAAGAAATTAACGGATAAAATTAAAACAGTGTAGACAAGTCTACCAATAGGTGGTGTCGCTAACACCGAACCCCAGTTATCAAGATTGATAAACGAGAGTATCTTATCAATGAAAATAAAATTCCTTAAATTTAAATTCGTAAAGATAATTTTCCTTGCGTCCTCGTAAATATGATAGGTCAAAGTAAAAATCTATCAGTAGAATCCAAAAGGTAGGTAATCCCCTCAAATGGATTTCAAAGTGCTCATTAAGCAATCTCCAAAATACTATATACATATATGCATCATAATCATTTTAACGTTTAAATACCGGTAGCAAATCACTTTCGCTTCGATTCCCGGAATTAGCTTTCGGACTTTTTTTTCTCCACTTCGCACAATCTTCGGCAGCAGCGTCTTCGTGAGTCCATTGGTACGAATTATTTACGATTACCCTTTACGAAGTCCAACCTTTTTGGACTTACCCCTCCAGCCCGGCCTGGCTGAGGCGGCATGGCTAGACATTCGTTCCCCACGTAAGAAAACGTTGCCGTAAAACGTGACCATAACAGCAAACAGCTGATAGCTGGTACTTGCTGAATGATGAATGAATAAATGAGCCTCATTAAGTCCGGGAAAAAACTTTAAAAAATGTTAGATATATTGTACCCACCTGCCAAAGTCGCTGGGTAGGCTCGTGAGCGACATGTCATTGAGGCCCAAAACTGTGAGCGCCCGCAGCTGACTGAAGCCAGCCGGCAGACGCGGGATGGGGTTGCTGCTGAAGTCGGCGATCTGCAGCGCCCGCAGCTTCTTGATATCCTCAGGGATATCGGGAATGTCTGTAAAATAAATATTATTAGAATAATTGCCTTAATTCCATTGCAACGCTAAATTTCGTTCTCAGTTCTTTAAAAACACTATGTCCGTTACTTGAAACAAAAAGTTTCACTCATTAGCTCTTGCTCAAATAAATATTTCTAATGAAAATAATGAAACCACAACAACAATAATAAGATAGGTTCAGTTGCAAGACTTAGAAGTTAAAATAACATAACGTATAATACAGAGGATTTTACTGGCTCATAATTAACATTTTTTTTGTTTCTTTATAAGGTTTCTATGTCATTTCGTAATTAAAGTGAGACAATTTTGGCATAAAAAATTATTTATTCCAGACAAGGTTCTGTACCAAAGAAAGTGTCAAAATTATACATTGAATAGTTAAGAAGGGCCGCCGAAGGTCGCCATGAAAATAATTGGCACATGGACATATAAACATTGTGGTCACCAAAATAATATACGATTGTTCCACGTTTCGGGATGTTAAACAAAACATTGTAAGCAAAATCGGCGATGAAGGTCAAACAAACTGATTTTAAATACACAAAAATTATAGCATCAACGTGAAAATACCGCAGACCATCGAAATATTTCACCCGAGGCCTTTTATACAGGAGCATTAAAGTCCGATTGTTTACGTAGAAATAATGATTCCTAGGAGAAATGCAATAACATTCTGTAAATGTTTGAGAGTAGCTTTAGTAAGTAATAATACTAAAGCAGTAACGGAATCTAGAACTATTGATGAAACGGCAGAACGAAATGATTACACTTTATTGGCATCAATTGAATACTTAACGCTTAAGGCAAGAATATTAAAGCAGACCGTGCGTCACATGTGTGATTCTGTTTTCTGTTCAATATTTAATGTAAATGATCGGACATTAAGTATTTAAAATTTTTAACATAAAAATATATACGGATACTATGCAAAAAGAATGGACAAAAAAATGTTAACGGTGACGTCATGCTTACATGTATTTAACGTTTCGCGTTTATTTTTTAAGTTTCTACAGTTATTGAATGGTCAAGAGGTAAAATTGAAAAACAATTGAATTGTATCAATATTGTGTGTCCTTCGTCTTAAACAAGCATACTATGCGTACGTCAATAATTCTCTACACAACATACACTGACGGACTCATAAACTGCATCAAAGTAATAGACGACTTTGAAATAAATATTTTAACCAAGTATGCAAACTTTCTATACAGATTTAAATTGAAACCTCTAGATTGGTTCGTGAACTTTAAAACAGGGTAGGGTCATATCCTTAAGTTTAAATTTGTGTACTGCAAAGGACCTTAAGACTTTTCAATTGAAGAAAAAACAGAAATTTAAGGAAAATTGGTTTAATTAAAAAATTGGTTTTAACAATAGACACAAACTTTATGCAAGGGTTTATTTATGTTTTAATAAGGTGTATTACCTCCACGTGCCCTTATTACGGATTCTAATCGGTTCCGCATAGATTTTATTAGGGTTATATTGTAGCATTGGTGCAGGAGGGCTTGGATCAACGAACGATTGGTAGAAATTTAAATTTACACCAGTCTACGGTTTCTAGAATATACAGAAGGTTTGTGGAGACAGGTTCTTACATAAGGAGACGTGGTACAGGCAGGACTCGAGCAACCACCGATCGTGATGACCGATTTATTGTTAAAACTTCCCTGCGAAATCGTTTCCTCGCGTCAGTTAACATCAAAACAGAGCTTAATTAAAGTTCACAAACCAATCTAGATGTTTCAATTTAAATCTGTATAGAAAGTTTGCATACTTATCAAAAAAAATCATTTCAAAGTAATCCTGAACTTTGATGCAGTTTATGAGTCCGTCAGTTTATAATGGTGAAATGGAGAATTATAGTTTACTTAAGAGTTTGGGATGAAGTATGTGCAGTGCATACTTTGGTTTAGGGCAGTGGTCGGCAATTTCCGCAAAATATTAGGCCAAGCACGGAATACCTATAATTATTTCCCAAATAATATCGCCTATTAAAGCAAAGCATATATTTTAAAAAATGACTTTTGAATAAATTTAAATTGTGTATTATCTATATTTGACTCTCTCTCTCTCTCTCTCTCTCTTGGATGAAAAGATTGCCGACCACTGGTGTAGGGTAACGCTGCAACGTTACCCTAAACCAGTGTACTCAAGAGTCAAGGTAATCAAATGTTTTTTATTACAGAGAATATTATAAGACAGATGTATAGTTTTTAAAATAATTTTCGAAAGTAATTTCATGAGATATTGGTCATACCGTGAGTCAAGAATTAGAATGTGTACACTATGAATAGCAAGTATGTGTGTGTACGATAAAAAAAATAGCAAAACATAAGTTTATCGCACTTTACACTATGCGTTACAAGTATACCAACTCAAAACCAGGTTACTGATATAAAATTCTTGATAATTAAAATGGATAAATATGTATTTCTATAACCATTACGTATCAAGATACGTATTCTAGGCACAATTATTTAAAATTAACATACACATTTGATATAATTAAAGTTTTAATAATATCGTGCTTTACATTTAGATTTTAATTTCATTAATTGATATACCTACGTAAAACACGCGTTGGTAAATTTTCTCTTAAATAATAAAATTATATTGACGGAAAATATTTAAAATTAAACGGCCGTTTATTCATCCACCAAGATAAAAATAATTGAATCTGGTAGACAATTTCACTGGCCGTTACTCAACTAGAATACGCCCATAAAAGTGTATTTGTATAGCACCGTAGACGCGTATATTGCACAACATAAAATACACAATGCGCTTCACTGGCAATTGAGTCGGTTATAATAAAAATAAATTGTAATATACAGTGTTTATGTAGTTTTAAACTGGTTTTCTAATTTCACGGTGGTAACGGTAGTGCGCCCCGGTTCCGGTTTGCTGCCACGCATACCAACGGGTATGGCGTCATCTATTATATTCTGAAACCTGAGGGAATCAATGTTAATATTTATTTAGGGTCACATCATAAAACAAAAGTGAAAAGGAAACAAATCATCTATTGTTCACTATTCGCGGATAAATATGGGAAACTTTTTAGTTTTCAGTAGATCATTATAAATCAATTGTTAATATTACAACAATAACAAAAATTAAATCACAATACCTGTCTAAAATTAACACTAAACTCTCAATATAATGTTTTATGTTTCATAGAGATTCAATTAATTAAAAAACACAATCTAGCAGACTAGTTCATGACGTGTTTCATAAATTTATTATGTATAATGAAATAACTGCAAAAATTACGCACAACTTATTAACGAATCATCACAGTCTGACCCTTCGAAAAATCACTGATATTCTCGATTTTTTATGGTTAGGATAAGCTAACTGGTATGGATTTTTTTACAAATCAAGGCAGTGATTAGAATACAAAATTATTTTTTGTAAGTTAATTTATTTATTGTTATAAAATTACGTCGCCCATATATATTGCTTTCCTCATATTTTTTTTCAGTTGTCTCCATTTTTTGTGTGCAATTTGCTTTTTGGCTTTCTTCAATTGAATCAACCTTTTTCTTGCTTCGTTCCCCCTTTTATAAATAGGTTTTTTCATAGGCAAAATGCATTCCTACTTTTTTACGGTGAGATTGTCACCATAAATAAGGCTTAGCTTACAGCAACATCTTGAATGTCTTTGTATTCCCGTCTCCTATGTAAAATCCGTATTTTGCACTATGTACTTCCTCAGATCGCTAGAAAATTTCGATTATGGCGTTAACCTCCATTTTTTCAAGTGCTGCCTTCGTAATTCACGTTGCACTTCGATTCGTGCGTCGCATACCATGCCTCATACTCTAGTCTTCTTCTCTTCCCTTCCAAAATAAACAAGCTTTGCAAAAGCTTGACTTGACAGGAACATCTAGGACTTTCATCATCATCATCATCATCTTTGCGTTCTATCCCGGTTGCAGCCCAAACTCTCGCTTCGGCGCTCGGGGTCCGCTTTCCGACTTTTTCTTCTCCACTTCGCACGGTCTTCAGCATCCCTGGTAGTGAGCCCATTGGCACGCATATCACCCTTTACGACGTCAAGCCAGCACTTTTTGGGTCTACCCCTCCTGCCGGGGCCCGGCGGAGGCGGCATGGCCAGACATTTGTTACCCACGTAAGCATCCGGTTGCCGTAAAACGTGGCCGTACCAACGGAGCCGACACTCTTGTAATTTGTCCGCAATGTCACGGACATGAAGACTGCCGCGAATGCGGGAGTTCCTAACGCGGTCCTTCCGCGTCACTCCACACATCCACCGCAGCATATTCATCTCCGTGACACGCAGCTCTTCATCTAGGACTTTGTTTGTGTATTTTTCCATCACAGACACGACACCAATGCGCGAAGTAAAACCGCGCTTCGACCAAGATCCATCACCAGACACCGTGAGTATTTACACCCACCCAATTTTCCGCTTCCAATTTTTTTACTTTTCTTCCGGCCTACTTTTCGGATAACGGCCTCGTATATCGTTTTGGCAACAATCTGCACCGTTTTCAGTACTCCTTAATAAGTGGTGCTATTGAAAGTTGAACAGATCCATCAAACCGGTTAAATTTCTGATACCATGTATACCGATGCCGAGCATTCGCATGACGAAACAGAAATGACAGTTGACTTCGTATGCATTGTTTATCAGCGGACTAGAATTGATCCCGGCCGGACAGATCCGAGATCCGAACAGATTTAACACAAATTTTGAATCCTAATCCTCGAATCGATTTTTTATAAAACTACATCACTATCGCACTTTTTGCACTTGAGTATTTGTTTCAGAGCGCCGGAAACCAAGAAAAATTGTATGAAAATATAGTTGAATGTTTGATCGATTTTAATCTCAAACTCTTTCTCGCTATTTTCGCCGTCGAAATACCCGCAAGCGTTGTATCGGTCTCAATGGAGTGTCGATTTGTTCCCTTGAATTCTGCGCGTCTCTTTCTTTCATATCGTGGATGTGCGCTCCTCGAGTCTTTTCTATCCTGCGACACTGATTTTTTTAGGCGTTTTCCTCGTAAGTCTGTCCGTGATGGATGTCGAAAACGAACTAAAATGCTTTAGCTGTCTATTCAGCGAAGTTATGAAACTGAACTACCACACCACAGGAAGGTACATGCGCAAGTAGGAACAAGACAAAAGAATAACGGTTGAATGGGGAGACGGACACGGCAGATGTTTGTCTCCGTTTCCCTTTTCTAAAGAATGCTGTAGTGACCGAAATAAATCGAATTTTGATTTAACAATTTGAGAGAATGTGTATACTATTCGATAATGCAAAAAAAAAAAGATTTTTTAAAAATTCTCCTCCGAAACTGAAAAGCAATTTCATTACGAAAAATAATTACTTCCACGTCGGTGAAGTTCCATTTTTCGCATGTTACATAATTTTATGTCTTCAATTTTCATTCATCGAACTCTGTTGAAATGATTATTAATAAATAAAATTCCAAGAACCTGTCGCTGCAGCACTTGTAAGATTTTATCTAAAGAGCATAAGAATATGATAATTGGTAAATTTTAATAGCTGACGCTATTTTAAGCACGAAATATAACACAACATACAGCTGAATTCTCCACTTGCGTTCACTGTTTTGTTTATTATGGAAGCAAACGTAAGCTATTACAAGCACTCAACATCAGCGCTGATAATACTTCCGCTGCACTTAACAAGTGGATCTAACAATAATTCATTTAGGTTGTTATGTTTAAAAATATCTTACGAACATTAAACGAAGTTATTTTTGTATTCATTCTCCCTTAGTGGCCTGTTTCTTACAATAGCAAGCCGAATCATGAGTTGAGTTTTAACTTTGATCATTTAATATCTGGAAGTTGTAATAATCAATTAACGAAAGTTGATTTCGTTCACGCATGATTTAAAATGAATCTTTTTCAATAATATATCAGGATAATAATAATGATATTCAAATTTCTGAAATATAAGTTTTTACCAGCGCCAAATATTTACATAAAATCGTTATAGAGCAACAAAATACTGAAATCATGCCAATCGATTAGCACCATAGACCGTTACTTCAAAACGGTTTCGATTAAGAGGCAACTGGAAAACAAATGAACTCATAAACATCGGGGCTACTTTAGAAAAGTCTAAAATTTTACACAAATGCACGCATTGAAAATTAACTTAAATATTGTTATTTGTTTTTGAGGTTAATCGGAATGACCGCTGACATCACGTAATATCCGACGCAAAATTCAATCTAGCACTACATACATACTAACATTAGATTGCAACCACGAACAATAGGAAATTAATTTTCATTTTCTTGACCCAATTCTATTATTATGAACGCTCTATTTCTAATCGCTTTTCCCGCAAGGATAATTGAAAATTCCTAAGGTTTATTAATTTAAAGTTTAATTTTATAACTCGACCAAGCTAAGTTTGCACCTCGCTGGAATGCGACGCCCTTTAATGTACCTATGTATAATACATTGTTAAAAATAATAAATGCAAAGTAAATCTAACAAACATTTGTTTACATTTTTAAAGTCATAGCGAATCCTTTTTTGCAGACCGGACCTAAGCGTCAGTGTGACGTAATCAAAGCGAGGTGCAAACTTAGCTTTCTCGAGTTGTACTTGCTTGGACAAGGTAATCATTTTTTGCACATGATTAAGTACAGCTGTTTAACCATGGACCGCTCTTAGATTGCAGATTTTATGGCAGCGGGACGTGCCAGATGTGCGGCAATAATAACGACACAATAGGCTTCAGACTGATATTAAAGTTTATGTTCCGCACTTCCTGCTATTTGTATTAAGGGATCAAATACAACAAATATATTTTAACCTAAACTTTTGTGATATCTTTTTTTTATTGCGGTAGGACAGCAGAGGCTAACGGCCCTCTCAGAATTTAGCAATTACCGTCGCCTATGGGTGTTTGCAACGCCAATGGCATCACGAACACGCTGTTGTTCCATAAGAGTTGTATTTTTAACATTTTACCGCCTCTGTACTTACCTTGAACCCTGAAAATCTGAGAACTCATCGAATTCAGGGATTTTTAATCCAAATTTAACTTATTATTCGGGACTGTGTGGTCTATACGTTGGTTTTCAATTGTTTTTTTAACGTACAACGACGTTTACTATCTATCACCTTCCAAATTACAAAACTCAATAAACAAGTCAAACACTACTGTTACAAAGTGTCTGGTCTGGGTTACATCAGTACACAAACGTCTAAATGCTCTTCGCTCTTTCCTCTAGTCATTACCAAATTTGATTGTACAGATTAATCGAGTAATTAATGTATTTTAAGGTATGATGCAACAAGTGATCGACAGACCAACAATTTCCATTAGGTCGCGGTCGAACCGTTTCGAGACGATCAACAACTGACCATTTCACAAAACTCGGTCATCGGAGTTATATCATCAAAGTAAATGCCGTATGTTTTTAATAACCCATTTAAACCTGAACAATATTTGTAGCAAGCTTCAAAGTTTACCGGGCCACAGGTTGCATAAACAATAGATGACTCTCTCAATTTATGAAGTGTATTCGCCGATCGGGTGGTGGTCTCGCGTGGCTTACCACCGCTGGAATCCCATTAAAACGTTATTGAGTTGGTGGCAGTACAATACGATGAGTGGGTGCCCTGTGCCGACCCAACGCCCACAATAATGGAGGGAACCGGGAGGTCGCCTCCATCGGGATGCAATTTATTATTAACTCAATAAGGTAAAATATATTGTAAAATGCGGTTAGGTCCAACCAAACACTTCGAACCAAAACAGTGAATATGGAATGTTGGTAACCGGATTATCAAAAATTTCAAGGGAAATTAATTGAGACCTTGAAAGTCCATTTTAGATAATAGCATTACGATAGCGAAAATTGTGGATTGGGTAACCTGAATCGAAACTGGATTAATAAATATTCGAATAATACTTACCACCACATAAGTATATGTTATAAACACGTTGCTTTTCAAATATGCAGTAAGATGTGTTGTAGACAACAGATTGACCTCCGTAGCAGCGGAAGTCGCGGGTTCGATACCCGTTCCGACTCCGGGCATTTATGTACTATATGAATTTATTTACAAAAATAAAATATATAAGAATTATATCAGTTGTCTCGTACCCCTAACAAAAGCGATCTCCAGCTTAATTTTTATAACAAGAAGCTCGGTTTTAGATTTCAATTAAATATGTAATTTAGTTTGACGTAGAATTTGGAATAGATCTAGCACAGTACATTTTCACGACAAAATGTTGAAACAATGACAGTATTCAAACATTACTCAACGCGAATTTATTTCTTAGATTTTATATATGTACAACAACACTGCAATTTAACTTTCGTTACACATAATAGTATACAAATTTACTTTTAATTTTTCAATGCAGAACCATCTAAAACTGCATTCAAAAAATAATCTTTATCTCATAAACTATTTATTAAATACAAAGTAGAATATTAACGACTGCGAGTTTCAAACCATATAGTTAACTGAAAATACATCTCAAGGTGGCTAGTAAAATCCGCTACATGGCTACAATTATAGTTATTGGCTAGAAAATAATCAGGCATTGGACGTAAAGTAAACACACACTGATGAACTGACGATTGAATGTTAGCAAATACGTACTTACTACTAATTCTAAAGTTAAAATTATACTACATTCCATCCTGCATGAATATTAATTAGTCATTATAATTTTAGCTTTAAATTTAAATTAAATTAAATTTAAAGACATATGTACCGTCTACAAACGCCTAAAATGGAGATGGACGGGACATATGATAAGACAAAAGGAAGAAAAGTGGGCAAGAATTGTGACAGGATGGTACCCACGGGATGGAAGAAGAAACAGAGGTAGACAGTTTAAACGTTGGGAAGATGACATGAAAAGGATAGCAGGGTCGGAATGGATACGCATGCCAAAGACCTTTGTCGAAGGACAAGTTGTAAAAGAAAAACCAGTAGCAGAGGTTAGCTTAAGTTAGAATGAATTTTAAATTATATTAATATTAATGTAGGTTTAAACACATCTAACTTTTTGATATATTTAGGATTAGATACAGCAATAAAGGCTTATTTTTTATTTATATATTTTAGCAATAAAGTCAGCACCATATTAAAAGATGTACAAATTTATTCAATTTTTTTTTCTTGTTCGTGCAAATGTGCATATTACTGTATAATTTTTTCCGAGCAGGGGTGGAGTAAGAATACTAACCCCTGCGTCCCGTCGTGAAAGGCGACAAAACAACCCACCCTAGCTACGTGGTAGGGCCCCAAGCCTGTCTGCATGGCAACCACCCTTGGTCTTAAGGATACCGCCATAATAACCTTGTGTTGTGTTCCGGCATTAGTGACCCAGGTTCCTGTAACCCCATGGGACAGCAGCGTGTTCGCGGCACCCCTAGCGTCGCAAAAATCCATAGGCGACGGTAACTGCTTACTGTTAAGTGAGCCGTCAGTTTGTCTGCTGTTCCTCAGCAATAAAATGGTGAAGCAACAAACGGTAAAGGAAAACATTGTGAGGAAGCTTGCATACTGAGATCACCGGTATGTGTAGCCCGCCAATTCACCTTGGACCAGTGGTCCGAGCCCAGCAGTGGGAAGTTATAGGTTGTTCTTATTATATTTATTATTTAATTTAATAGTAGGTACTTATTAATATTATATAGAGTTATATCGTCTATAAAGCATCTATTAAATAATAATAATGTCATAGGCAATTAATATTTAGCGCTGCAATAGGTATTAGCTGACATGCGGTGTAGCCCACCCTGTAAGATTAGCTTGACAGGTGTCACGGCACTCTGTTATTTCACGTGACACAGATAGGTACTCTCGGCGCACGACTGTTTTCGGTGGTACCTATTTCGCATTGCTCAAAAGGAGCAAACGACAGAGTGCCACCACTGTGACGCCGGCAACGAGGTCACGGCGCTTCACACCCTCCAACTATGTCCCGCATGGTTATTAGAGGGCCGAAATCTCGTCGCCATTATCGGTCGTGACCTCTCGAGGGAGCGAGATGGCCAGGGGGATGGGACGCCGTCGCCTTCTTCTACGAGACAGTTATGTCCACAAAGCAGGTGGCGGGGGACAGGGAGCACGAGCGTGCCAGGCTCCCCTCCCGCTCACGCAGGGCCACTCGTCGTCGGAGGTTGGCGACAGACCTCCGGCCACCGTAATGACCGGTCGCGGGCACGGCCCCCCTGGAAAGGGCCGCAGCCCGCACACACGTGGCCGAACGAAGCCCGCGTCAGTGTTCCCCCCCGCTTTGAAGAGGCCTGTGGACTCGGGCCAGCGCCTGTCGGGGCCGCGGCCTGACTAATCCGTCGCGTCCCGTGGCCTCGGCACTTAAGGCGTATGAAGGAACACCGGGGTGGTTTTAGTGGGTATACCATCGACGTACGTACGGGTGCATTGCACGGAGAGTACCACACTACCAAGCCCATTCCCACGCAGCGGGGTGTACGTCATGCATTTCCACCTCCCAAAAAAATATATTACTATTAACCTATTAACTGACATATGTGGATTAGTCACACCTACGCCACTAAACGTACCACCACACTCTGCAGGGATATTTGCAAGCGTTTTGCTTTTATTGCTCTGGAGACGAAAATTTTAATATCAACGGAGCAAATTTTTATTCGAGACTTATTTGAATCCATTCGAGCGACTGCCGTTTTTATTTCGAATATTCTAAATGGTTATGCAAAAGGTAAAAATGATATAAATGATAAAATATTTCGTCATGGAGACAGTATTTTTTTTTTTGTTTTGTTTCGAGAGGTTCGTTTTATAATGATTCGGATTAACAAATAAGTATGTTTCTTTCTAAAGTACCATACTATATTGTGGTTAAAGAAAAAATTGCTTAAAATTCTCTATTGGTAGCCAGTGACATTAACGTTTCGACTACAAACATTTCGAAACCGGTCCCCCTTGGTGATGTCATCATAAACAATTAACGGTTTTACTTACGCGGACTTATTAATATTCATATAAAATAACGTACTATTTACTAAGGTATTACTACATGCAAAAAGGACAATAAAAATATTTGAATAATAATAAAAAGTTTGATATTAGGAATAAAATAAAAACTATAGTGTAATTTAAGTATTAACCATAATACTAAAGTATAATGGTTAATACTTATATTATGTAAGTTCTTACATAGTCAGAATTTGTACTAGTAAATCCTAACTAATATTATAAACACGAAAGTGAGTTTGTTTGTTTGTTACGCTTTCACGCCCAAACCGCAGAACCAATTTTGATGAATTTCAGTATAGCCATAGATTGGACATTGGGGCATAAAGGGCATAGGCTAGTTTTTTAAATTCATATGGCAGAATAACGTTTGCCGGGTATCAATAAATGTAAAAATAATTTAAATATTTCATATTAAAATTTTAATATGTATTATATTCTCATTGATTATCTAGATAATCGTCTAATTATACGATGATACGATGTTGTCTAACAATAACACTATGCTTGCAAGATATAAAAAATAGTTTTATATATTTTTTAAAGCGGTGGTCTGGTATTGTAGTGAAATTACTGGTATTTACTGGTATAGTAAATGAAAATTTTAGTAAAAATATATCATATTCATGAACATTCTTTTATAGTATTGCAGTTAATTTTATCTAAGCCTCATATAATTTATTTTTCAAACAGTTTGTCAAAAAAAAAATAGAATTATCTTATATAAGTAAATATTATTCATCCAAAACACAAATAACTTTTTGTTTCAGTGGTAATACCTACCTAAAAACATTATCAAAAGAAACATTGGTCAATCGAAATTTGATCAAATTACATACAACTGGCAATGAATGAAGCTTTCACATTAATTACTTATCTAATCTGATCTAATCCGCTATTATTTATAGTTAAAGGGCAAGCAAACTTAAATTAACTTCTATAGCGGTTATTTACCTTAGAAATACAAAGGACGGCTGACGACACAGCCCTAGAATTTATTGAATGTGAAAGACGTTTAGAATTGTCTAGTAAAGCAGACGACAGCCGAGAATCGAGTATAAGCAGCGTGGGAGCAACGAGGACAATGCAACCTTATAAGTTCAACACTCCAATGATCAGGTATAGATTGTTTTATAGTGTATACCTGTGAACAGTGATTTCACATTTTTATATTTACACGGCTATTATTTATAGACTTTAAGAGCGTTTTTGGTTGGTTAAGAGAGCTTTTTTTTTTTTTTTTTTTTTTTTGGTCTCGGGGAAAAACCTCTCTTGACGGGTTCCCCCGGCCCGGGGGGACCGAGGGATATGTGGGACTCCGGGAAAGATGATTGGCCATCCGACTACCCACTAAAAAACCCCGCTGTTCTCCTATCGCCTACGCCCGGGCCCACGGATATATGGCCTGCCGATCTCGTGGCCCGGGCCGGCGCCGGCCCGCCCTTTGTCTTGAGGCGGGCCCCTTCTAAGGTGTTGGCGCCAGGGGGTCAGGGTGAGCTTTTAAAAGAACTAGCCATGAGGATAAATCAAAATAAATAAATTTAAAATACTTTCATAATACCTTCTTCATTATTTATTTATATGTTAAATTAAAATAGTTTTATAATACATACATACATATAAATCACGCCTCTTTCCCGTAGGGGTAGGCAGAGACCGCTTCTTTCCACTTGCTACGATCGTAGCAATACGATACGTTATACGTTTTATAATAATACTATAATTTAATTATTACTGTACTGATTTTAACCCATAATATGAGTAAATAAACAAACCAGGTTTAATCCTTATCGTCAAAAGTAAATTTATTTCTATTTTTACCTTCGGCTAATAAATTATTTCAAAGAAGTTAAAAGTACCATATGTATGTGCCTAAATAAGTTGAAACTTTAAAAATGAACTCTAGTGAGAATGCGTAGTCTTATACAATCAAGGCGACCTCTAAAATCTTTATCAAGGCAATGAAAACATCTGCCACGCTTGTAAATACATTTAAATTCAATTTATACTATGATAATCTCGAAACACGCGATCATTTTATTAACCGCAAAATTGTTACCTCACTGATTTTCGCCTAAAGCAGGGACTGTATTTAAAAATAAATAATTGAACTCACAAATTATGTAATAAATATTCCATAGAATTATATGTATGTTACTACTATGGTTATTTATATTTAAATTATTTTATGGTCATTTAAATATAGAATAAATTTTATATAACAGAAAATGAGTTGCCAAGAAACTTCTCAAGTAGGCTGATGAAAAGAAGATATTTTGTGCATTTCAAAAATGCTTTGTTAGTTATCATTGAGATGAAGTAACACAACAAAATATATTTTTATAAATTTATTTTTGTTAGCTGGATAAATAAATAAAAAGGAACTCGATCACGAACCATGATTGATATAATTATAGCGCTTGTTACGTTTTTAAATCATATATTAGATAGCTTTTAAATTAGATACGACCTCACTATTTCACTAATTAGTTCAATCAACACCAAGTAGGCTTATTTGTCCGAACATAGATCTGTCGTCGCATTAATTTCTTATTATATATTTAATTATTTCCGATACTAAAAGAATAAAAGCATTCGTAACTTCATAACGTTAAGTTCGGTATCGTCGTGCATGTTTTAAATTTAGAGCGAAGCGGTTAACTGTGAATAACAGAGGCCAACGTGAACACTAACCGCTTGATGTTCACTTTAACAGGAAATCTAGTTCATCTACACGGGTCGCTGGAATCGCATTCGAATCACATACTGCGATCTTGTTGTTTCCCACAACTGCAACACAATAATATACTTGCAAATAATTTCGTATATGACGCGCATATGTTCGTGAGAATTCAAAATGATTCAAGTTCATAATATTATAACTGCGAGTGGATGGAATACAACATCGTTTGTCCACAAATAATATTTTCTATGAAATCATTTGCAATTAGTAAATACGCACATTAATAATATAATTTTAAACAACTCAGTTTACAGGAGGATAATATTTAACGACGTACCATAATGGAAAATGTTAAATGAAGTGGAAATCAAAGGGCTATCAAGCGTTAACCGTGTGCACAAATTTTGAGTCTGAAATTTGACACGTGTGGCTTCATAAAAACTTAAACATGTTTCCTGTCAACATTTCCATTGCGTAGCTTCCGCTTTGTAACCCAGGGTCAACTTTCATATTTTTTTCTCCCCTGCACGAGGTGTTTGTTCTATATACGTAATTGTATTATATTTTTCAACTTCGAAGCATTTCTGCTTTTACTACTCGAAGAAATGACACTATAAAATAACTAGCGGATCTTAGTGTTTCTTACAAAGTACGTGCAAGAGCTAGTGTATTTAAGCGTATATGTATGTATGTATGTAGCTGAGTATTTAAGCGTGTATTATAAGAATAATACAAGCTTAAATACTCATACATAATGTAATATTTTATAGCTTGTAAAATCGTGTCAGAGTTGTATAGTGGGTATGACATAATTCCCAACAAAAAAATACGCTCACCTAAAAAGGAGACAAATCGGATAAGTGTTGTCAAAGTTTTAACAGCGAAAGTTATTTAAACACGGTCATTGGTTCCGTGCATACATATTTAAAACGGAGCGTTAAATTTACAAATAACCACCCGCTGGCAGTGTTATAAGCATTCCTCTAATATACACACATTATTAAACAATGCGCGGTTAGTTACAATGACGTCGAGTTAACTGTAAATATGATGATTGTACAAAGTAAATAGCTATTTTAAAGGGACAAGGCCGAGGCGACATATTAGAATGGACGAAAAACAACGTTGCAACAAGTATGAGAATAAAAGCGATGCAAAATGATTCAATGTTGCAAGACCGTGGGAAATATGACCAAATTGACAGTATGAGTGAACATTAACCATTTGCATAATACAAAGCGATTACTTAGTATAAGTAGTGGTCGGCAACCTTGTTTTGTAAAAGCCAAATATAGACAAGACACAATTGAAATTAATTCACGGACAATAATATACAATATCGCGTGCCTGGATGAAACATTTCGCAGCAGAGCCGTAGCTGAGTCAAAGACCTCTGACCATTGAAGACGGTCATATTGAGAAATGGACGGCCTGATAAGATTTTGACCAATTTTACATCACTATCATGTAAGATACGTCACTAATATTCAGATTTTTAAAGTGAAAACTTCTTTAGCGGCGATGTGCACTTTTTGTGATGCAGGCTACGTTGCAGACACACCTTCTTGGTGGCTGGAGCCCAGGCGCTTGTTGCATACATGATTACAGGCTCGATCACTGCTGTGTGAATAGTACGAATTACTTTTGGATGAAGAACCAGCTGATTTTGGCTGCCCTTGATAACTGTTTGTACAAATTTGTAGCTTTCGCACACACTTTAGTGGCGTGAATATTAAATGTCAACTTACTGTCGACGGTCAAACCCAGGATCTTCATCTCCGATGTCATACCAATGTCGATCCCACCCATACTCAATCTTGGTATATCGTACTTTAACTTCCTGGTAAGTAACATGGCGTTAGTCTTGTGCTGCGCAAAACGCAGTTTATTTGTACTCCCCAGTTGTGTACATATGAAAGAGCATCATTGACAAGTCTCTCTATCTCTAGCCCAGAATTAGGTCAGCAGCATAGGCTTGGCAGTATTCACCTCTAGCTTCAAGTTCATGCAAAAGTGTATCCAAAAGTAAGTCTTATAATAAAAGACCTCTAATTGATCCTTGAACGCATCCTTTCGATGTGGCTTTTGACACTTCTTCGCCAGCATATCTTAGGTTGATTATCCTATCGCTATGATAGCTATCCAAATTCTTCTTGATGTTCTTTGGGCAGCCTACTTCAGCCAGTCGGACTACTATTACTACTACTACGGACTACTAATCTTTGGCCACCATGCGCTATCAAAATCTATATCTAAAGAGACCATCGTAACAAATTTTTTGTTGTCAAGCTGTTTCCGGATGTGACTCATAAGATCATAGAAGGAGTTATCCATGCTTTTTTCGAGCAAACATCCGTACTGACTTAGTTGAGCCTTGCCACTATCATCTTTTCTTTAAGACTTTATCCATCCCTGCCAATAGCCCGATTAGTCTATAAGATTTTGGAGATGTATAATCTGTTTTCCAGGGCTTTCTTAAAACAATCACTGATGCTCGTTTCCAAATCTTTAGAAAATATCCCTTTTCCAGGCATTTGTTTGCCAGTGACAGGCCCGGAGCCAAATGGATGACTTGTGAACAGATGTCAGCTGTTATGGGACTTCGAGGCCCGGGTCCTGGCGCTGTTATACCAGTGGCGCCGGGACGCGGCCGAGCGTGGCTCTCGCCCTGCGCCTCGCGAAGTTGAGGTAAAGCGGCCGGAGCTGCGCGACGAGGTGCTCATGGTGGAGTGGAAGGAGCGCCTCGCGCACCCCAGCGCGGGCCTCGCCACCATCGAAGCGGTGAGGCCCGTTCTGGCCGAATGGTTGGAAAGGTGCCACGGCGCCCTGACCTTCCGCCTGACGCAGGTCCTCTCGGGGCACGGTTGCTTCGGAAGTTACCTGTGTCGCATATGGCGCGAGATGACGTCGGGGTGCCACCATTATGGTGCGGGCGACGAGGAGGACACGGTGGACCACACTGTCGCCGTGTGCCCTGCGTGGCGCGAGGAGCGCCGCGCCCTCGTCGCCCAAATCGGCGTGGACCTGTCGCTCCCAGCCCTGGTTCTGTCCATAGTCGGGGTGATCCTGGATGGACGGCCGTCACCTCCTTCTGCGAGGCAGTTATGTCCGCAAAGGAGGCGGCGGAGCGGGAGCGGTAGTCGACCACCACACTCCCCTCCCGCCAACGCAGGCCACGCCGGCGGCGCCGGAGGGCAAGTAACGACCTCCAGCCGCCGTAGAAAGCGGTCGCGGGCGGCCCCTCGGGGGAGGACCCGCCACCCGCACTATTGCCGCGAGGGTGAGGGCTGCGTGCTGTTCCGCGGCCCCCTCAACTCCTAGAGTTGTTACAGGAGTGCGCCGGGTCCCCCCGGTCAGAAGCCCTGACCCCATAGCGCCAACACTTTAGAAGGGGCCCGCCTTAAGGGCGGGCCGGCGCCAGCCCGGGCCACAAGATCGGCAGGCCATATATCCGTGGGCCCGGGCGATAGGAGAACAACGGGGTTTTTTAGGAAAAATCCCGGAGTCCCACATATCCCTCGGTCCCCCCGGGCCGGGGGAACCCGTCAAGAGAGGTTTTTCCCCGAGACCAAAAAAAAAGCTCTTTCACCGTAAATGGAGGGTCATCTACACCATGGCTCTCTTCTTTAAGACTTTCGTCTTGGATTCTTATTTTGCGGTGGCACTCGTGGTCGTCGGCAGGATCGTCTTCAGGATAGAACGTTTCAGCTAAACATAGAGCTGATTCGTTGGAGTTCAGAAACTTACCATCCTGGAGAAGGAGTTGGTCCTCCGGCCTTCTTTTAGTTCTACCTATTACACAATAGATGCCTTCCCACAAGCTTCCTTTATCTTATTTAAAACAAGTCATTTCAGCTAGCAATTTGGGCTTTCCTAACTTCTGTTTCGTAATTTTGCCTGGATGTATTATTACTCGTTGATGATTTTTCGCATACGGATCGACACTGCACAACGTATACGTATCTTCCGGGTGACAACCTGCATTTTAAGCTAGCGAATTCTTCCGACCACCATGGATTTGTTATTTTGTTATTTGTTTTAACATTTGATATTGAACAGTTACTAACATATCGAAAAACTTACTGCCCATCAAAGCATTTCTAAGAATTATAGTATAATAAGTATTTATTTAAAAAAACATTGTGTACAAGTAGTATATCAGTTCTCTAGTAGCCATAACATAAGCGTCTGTTGCTTACTTTGGGACTAGATGGCGTTGTACAAAATGTTACAGTATATTTATTTACATTGTTTCACTGCAGCTAGTACTGCAAGTACATATGGTTTTTTTAGTTTAAACCTGTGTGTGTTTAAATATATGTTGAGAACCGTATTAAATTTAAAATACTGTTATGATTAATAGAAAAGGTAATTAAATCAGGATTAACAGTAATTAACATCTACTATTCTGATAATGGTGACGTAACGTAATGTTAATTGCCCCAGTATTTTTACCATGTTTAAATGCTGTATTTAAAATCAAACGAAGACGACAATAATGTCAAATTGTCGTCTGTGAAATAATATCGGCCATAGCGCACTTCACAAGCACTTACAGTCTCATTCAACATCATCGAAACGGTACTCGGACTGTAAGCCCCTTTATGTGCGACAAGAATCTTTGGAATATCGCTTTTAATCTTTTGAAGAGCTACAAATATGCCACATGTTTCCGGAACAGTGAATAATTATTTTTATGATCGAGTAATGAGAATTTTCAACGAAGCGAGGAACACTAAATACCACATCCTTCCGTTACTATTTTATTCTACAATGGTTCAAAAATATGAACAAGTTCTACGAATATGACATGTCAGAAAAACAAATAAATAACATCGAATAGATCTACAATCAGTACAAAGGCTACAAATTACTCCAAGAAGATCAAGATTGATCATCCTCGTCTGAGTGGTGCAAAAATTACACTTTGTTTATATCCCCGGGAAACCTAATGTCAAGTACCACGCCGGTCCCCAGAGATAAGCCAACGTGGTTATTTAGACCTCGCCGTTCTGACCCTACGGCAGCCTTTGTGCTGCTAGACCGTGACTTGATGGCTAGCAGCAGCCGCAATGACATACAGATTAATATCCCGGTTGCCACCCTTAGCCTTATCTGGGTGATTACAGGATTTTGGAGCCTGGTGTCCACTGTCGAGTAGTGACAGACATCATTTAAACTTCTTGCGCCGAAACATCACAATGAGTGTTTTTTTTCGTGACCAAGAAAAAAACCGTCATAGATTTATACCATTGAAAATGTCAAGTTTCGTACCTGAAAACGTGCATGTAGGCACGCATTACTTTTCTTATTTAATCAAAAGAAAAAAACCATTCAGTCATCGTTTGCTAGTAAAAACTTACGATGAGCATGCTCTAACATTTAAAAACATGTGAGGCGCGGATTCTAAAATTCAAAAGTGGTGTTTTCGATGTGCAAGACAAAGAAATTTCTAGTAGATCGAAAAAGTTTGAAGATGTGAAATTGCAGGAGTTTTTGGATGAAGACCCAACTCAAAAACAATTGGCAGAAGCGATAAATGTGGCCCAGGAAACAATTGGCGATCGATTACGAGCAATGAAGAAAATCCAAAAGATGGGAAGATCAGGAAGATCCACATCAATGGAATGACAGGCAAATTAAAAATCGAAGAACCGTCTGTGAAATGCTGCTTCAAAGGTATATCGGAAGTCATTTCTACATTGAACAGTGACGGGTGATGAAAAGTGGATATATTTTGAAAATCCTAAGCGCAAAAAATTATGGTTGCCATCTGGCGAAGCCGGTCCATCGACTCTGTGTTTGGTGAGACCAGAGTGGCGTAGTGTATTACGTTTGAGGAGCAGCACTTCGCTAATTTCAAAGAAGTTAGAAAATGGCTCGATGAATGGTTTTGCTCAAAGGACAAACAGTTTTTTTGGGATGTCATCCATAAATTGCCTGAAATATGGGCAAGATGTATAGAATGAAATGGCAAATACTTTGAATAAATATTTTTTTCCATTTTCTTGAAAATTACATAGTTTTTTTCCGATAAAAACCGGTAATCATTTTCCGGTACACTTGGTACATGGTAGGATCCTATTCAAATATTTGGTCGGGAGAAGTGCTGCGCGTCATTGCTGCTTAGCTCGGAATGTACTCTCATATAAGCTTATAGAGTTTGTATGGGGACCGGTAGTGCCGCGGCAGTAGTGTCGCGGCAGCAGTGTCGCCGCAGCACCGCTGCGTACAGTGTAGTTCGGAATCATACCTTTATGATACGATTAATGTCTATAAACGAATGTGCATTATCTTCGTAAGAAGTTTTTAACTCCCATTAGATCTAATTTACCCACCTAATTTTAATAAACACTAAGTATTGGACATTAATTGTCACTCTCTTAAATACCTTTAATGATTTAAAATTTACAGTACTGTACAGTTGCAGAAAAAACCCGCAAAATTTGCAGTATAACCGGAGGATGACTGATTTCGTGATAAATTATCTAATCAAATACAACCCCGACGGTTGAATGAATGTCGAACCATCGAAAGTATTCGATTTCGCAACAGTCAAGCAACCTGAATGGCATTGTGCATTCCAATTCCTTATTAAGTTAGGAAACTTTAATTCTAAAGCTAAAATGCAAAAATGATCTGGAACCGATTTGTTTATGACTTTATAATTTTTATCCCTTATCATTTGCAAACTGTCACATACAAGACGTTCATCAACTCTTGCGTATTTCAAAGAAGTCTTAATAATCATATATCCAGAGACATATCCAAAATTATATTCACAAAGTCATCACAGTATCTAAATAAAAAAAATTTGAATACGTCCGCGGGGTAACGGATAACGCACGTCGGAACGCCTGCGGAGGTCACTGATTCGATTCCTATCCCGAGTATGGGTTTTTATGTATAATTTATATTTATATATTTACAAAATAAAAATAGTGTGTCAGTTATAGATAACCCATAAAACAAGCGCTCTGCTGCTTACTGTGAGACTAGATGGCGCTGTGTGAATTGTTCGGTATATTTACAATATTTAATACAAATTAAATTAAAAGCTAAACTTAACAAGTCGCAAACATTTTATTTATATAAATATATTCGGATACAGTTATTGAAAATTAGTTTTAACGTAAAAAAAGTATTACAAGGTGGGTGAGTCGTCGGTAGTGCTTGGTGTGAATAATAAACTACCTAATGAACGTAAACGTTGAATAACTGATATTGTGCTAAACAGTACAATATTCGCATATAAAGCTTGCACGTACATTTTCTTAAAAAAGTGCAGCAGATAGGTGGGTTAAGTTAATCCTGGACATAGCGTTAATGATATTATAAATTACATTGCAAGATCATTAATGATTTATTCAAAATATGGAACATAATTTACGGGAAGTAATGAACATACTATGCCAATTATTTTAGGTGGAGATTTTAATTGCAATTTGAAAGATGAAAAATCTAAGCCGTTGGTTCTGAATAATTTATTTAATGGATGAATAATGTGACCCAAACTGTTCGACAACTAAAACAGGAACAACTCTAGATGCAGTATTTACTAGATTACTTTCGTACAATATAAAAATGAGAATAGTGGTTATAAATAACTGAATGTACTTCTGATGACCATACACATAATAATGCTTTGTGAATGAGTCCATACTTTTATGTTAAAACTTTGTACTTAAAAGACTATATATGAATGAATAATTAATATATGAATGCAATAAATTTTATTAAGCAAAAATTGCAGGATTCAAATTATTTTCATATTTTTACTACTTGAAGGATATAAAAAAATAACAGTGCCGTCTAGTGACGCCCAAAGTTTTTTTCCCTGGTGTTTTTTTTTTTCATTTTTTAACGCTTTAAAATACGTCCTACGTTCCTACGCTTTATACAATAAAGCTTCGCTTCTTTCGGGCGTCCCTAGACGGCACTGTTATTTTCTTTTTATTGCTGAGCAACAGCAGTCAAGATGACGGCCCACTTAACAGGAAGCAGTTACCGTTGCCTATGCATGTTTACGAAGCTAGGGGCACCGCGAACACGCTGCTGTCCTATAGGGGTACAGGAAACTGGGTCACTAATGCCAGAACACAAGGATGTTATGGATTATGGCAGCATACTTATACACCAGGGGTGGTCGCCATCCAGACGGGCTTGTGGCCCTGCCACGTAGCTAGGGTGGGTTGTTTTGTCGCCTTTTACGACAGGCCGACCCCGGTCTCAGGGGGGTAATATTCTGACTCCACCCCTGCACGGAGACAAATGACTGACGAGATGAGAAAGACTTATGCCGGAATACAACACAAGATTATTATAGCGCCATGTTTAAAGACCTGTTGTAGTTGTAACTAAAGCCTTTTACGACAGGCCACCCCCGACTGCAAGCGTCAGTTACTCCGCCCCTGCACGGAGTATATTAAAGCAATGATAACAAAAAAAAAATTAAGAATGTTGCGTGCAGTACGGGTATTTTCGCACCTGCACCATTACGTGAGGTTATGCGCATGACGGATCAACACGCAACTTGAATATTGATGGATGACACCAATATTGAATTCTATAACTCATAAGGAGCATCCGCTGTTGTGATGGCGAATTTTTTTTTTGGTTACTGACAATCGTGCATACCATTTAAAAATCGCATTATATGTCGTATGGTAAAAAAAACTGTGTCATAAATATGAAATGATTTCAAATGAATTGTGATTGGAATGTATTAATATTATTGAAGTTTTTACTAAGAGCATAATAAACATAATCCTGACCAAGAAAGCTGATTCACTAATCAACTTATTGAATAGGGAATGTTAAAAGGATGTAAATAATTTTAATATGATCCTAATGCATAATTTGCTGCAATTCTATTTGGTGTTTGTGGCTGAAAAGTTCGACATTTTGCTATATGTGCATATTCAAACATTTGACATAATATCAAAACTGATCTTAATTAGTATAAAACAATTTTGGAGTAAAAGTTTTGGTACTACAACACTGTGTCACGTAAAACGATAGAAGGCCGTGAGGCCTGTCAACAATTACGTTAAAATGCTCTCAAATTTAATTTTCTTAATTCTACAAACATCTAGATTAACCAATACTTGAATAATCGTAACTCATTTTTTTTTTATTTATAGGAATTTTCTATATATCAAAACTGACTTACCATTTCGTGAGACATCTAGCTCTACTAAATTTTCAAAATTTTGTATATCAGATGGAAGTTTATGGATTTCATTATCACTGAGACCTAATCTTCTTAGTCTATGTAGTCTGAAGAAATTCTGAAACAATATAAACAGTTTTAAATAAAACACATAATGGCAATTTTATGTAAATTGTTAATAAAAAATTGCACATAATAGGTATTTTCCAGTTGATGTCTAAGGGGTTAGTGCAAATAAAAATATGGAAAGATTTTAAATAGAATTGTTCTTCAAAAAGCTTCTTGTTTCAATTAGCTAAGTGTTTTTACAAATTATTCAACTATGATCTCATATATACAATATTAATTATTTACAAAACTGACTCCAATTTCTTTATTAGTCTAAATATTGAGGAAATATAATGTAAGCATCAGCTGGGTGTTGATCGCCACCACCCAGACAATCAGACTTTCTGATCCACAGCAATAAAAAAAAATGAAATTAATTATTGGACACTCATTAAGTCATTACACTATTTACTTCTTTTGTTTTTGGATAATTATAGAAATCAATATCAAAGTAATCAGTTAGTATCATACATTTTTTTTTTAATTTTAATCAAGCCATCCAGGATTTCTCTAAAGAAATCCTAATAATGGGCTAGTAAACTATAAAAATTACATAGATGACAATGGATCAACATATACTTCTACTAAAATATGTTGAGTATAAGTTAGGAGCCATCCATAAATTACACCATAAAAGTCACAAGAATTTTATGACTTTTTAACCACTCCTACCATCATTGTCACAGTTTGTCACATTTTTAGAACCTTCTCTCCCATTATGTAATGTCACACATTTTTCAATTTTATGCATGTATTTAAAAATAATCAAAGAAAAAGGTTATTTTCATTTTTTCTTATTTTTATTAAATAATCTTTCTCTAATTATTTCTCTAAAGGGATGCAATTTCTTTCTGTTCTGAAGCAAACACCATTCTGTGTCAATAATTTAATCATTATTGCTGTCTAATAAATTTGGAAATTGTCTACATATTGATTACAGTTTACCTTTTTTGACATTATCTGGAGAGAAAGCTTCCAAATCCTTTGCTAAAGTATTAATAAATATAGACAGAGTTCGTAAGTTTGTAAAGTTTTTATTCACATATATACATTTCACATTTTTGTATTTTAATTGTAAATATTTTTATTCCTCCTTCTGCTTCGCAATAGGTAAAAAAAAAATGAGAATTTTGATTTGCTTCACCTCCATAAGTCTTATATGAAATAAGAAAAACCTATTATTGGCCTTATGAATAAGTAATATTCAATTGTGTATATATATATTGTAACGCTGTTGGTTTTTTAAATAAAAAAAATTTATTGTTAATATATGACTCACAAAGCTTTGTCACAAAGCTTTTGACCCCCTTGCCCCTTGTCACACAATGTCACATTCGGGGTATCACTGGAACCCAATTTAACATGTGATGTAATTTATGAATACCAATTGACTTTCCTGAAAAAACGCTCATCTGTATTTATGCTCAAACCTACTTTCAGAACTTAAAATAGCAGCTTCGAGTATTTTCAAATGTATGTACACAATGTACAATGTTACCTTTCTACATTGCTTCAATTGAATATATTGCGAGTCACATTGTGAGAATACATGTTTTAAATTGCATAATATGTTCATTGCATGATGAGAGCCATTAAGGATATGAGAGGAATATATATTTTAAATTTTGTTCCATATTAAATCCATTACAGCTAATATGCTGTTGTAAGGTGATTTATTTTGAAAGACTAATTCTTTTTCGCTCCCGCAGCAAACAGTCCTGGAGCAGCCCTCGATGCATTGCTCAGCCTACCACCTCTTTCGCTGTTTATTCAGTATGAGGCGCTAGCCTGCATGCACAGGATAAATGCACAGAAGTCGAAAAATTGGCTCACTTACACGCTGAGGACCTTAAAGGACTCATTAGTTACACACTCCATCCTAGGCATGCCATTAGACAATATACATCCACAGTTTGTAGGATCAAAAAACTACATTGTGGAATTTCCTTCCAGAGAAGACTGGTTGCTTAAGAAAATCTGTTGGAAGAGCAGTAGCCTTTTCTGGTACACCAATGGCTCCAAAATTGGACATGATGTAAGCTGTGGTGTGTTTCGAGAGCAACCAAGCTTTAAGGCCAGTCTGAGCCTGGGAAAATATGCATCCATCTTCCAAGCAGAGGTCTACGCCATTTTAGAATGTGCGGAAGTGAATCTGCAAAAAGACTACAACAATCACATGATATACATTCACACTGACAGTCAAGCAGCACTTTTGGTGCTGAATTCAAACTTAACAGCCTCGAAACTTATCAAAAACTGCACAGACTACTTAAATACTTTAGGTGAGAAAAATAAATAATTTTTTGCTGGATCCCCAGGCATGCAGGTATCATAGGTAATGAAAAGGCAGACAAACTTGCCTGGATTGGGGCCAAGTGAGCACAGTATAGACCTGAACCATGCTGTGGCGTAACTAAAAGCCTGATCCGGCTCACCCTCAGGGATCAATGCACCAGTGAATCTCTTAAGCGCTAGAGCACAATTCCAAGCTTAAATCATTCCAAAATACTAGTAAAAGCCTACGACCACAAACTTGTGGTTGAAGCACTAGCACTAAACAGGAATCAGCTATGCACCTTAACGAGGGCACTAACTGGACACTGTTGCCTAAACAAGCACCTCAGCATACTAGGAAAGCATATGCTGGAACCGGATGAGATACGAGCAGCTCCTGCCAAAAAACTGCTCCGTTACATTAACGAGGCAGGCCTTGCCAATGAGCTATAGTAAATGTGGCGATCACAATATTTCATTAAATTGGATGCAGTGATACTAGGTTAAATAAACTAACATAGCCACCTTACTAAATAATAATAATCATAGTTAAAATGAGGACACCTGTCTATTTTAATGGACTATTGAATGTTTACTGTCTAGTTGGCAACCACCCCTGGGCTATAAGTATGCTGCCATAATAACCCTGTGTTGTTACATTAGTAACACAGGTTCCCATATGCGTACAGCAACATGTTCACAGTGCCCCTATCATCACAAATGTCCATTACCATCAAGTGAGCTGTCATCCTGTATGCTGTTCCTCAGAAGTAAAAAGATGAAAATTTTATTCTAAGGTAAATACTATATTTCCAAATTGAGCAGTAGGCAGACCCCCCACACTAAGACAAGCTACTTAATTGCTAGAGTAATAAGACATGGATAGCCTTTTGGCTATAACAGATAAACAGTTATAAGTGCCTATAAGAGGTATAAAATATAAATGAAAAACAACATACAAAGCAACATTAAAATAGAGCATTATAAATACAGCAAGTAAATGAATTCTAGAGTACACAACATTTCTTCTTCTTCTTCCTGCCCTTACCCAAACTATGTGGGGTCAGCACAACATGTCCTGTCCTTCCATTCTCCTCTATTAGCCGTCATCTGAACATTCACACCTTTTTTAACCATATCATCTTTAACACAATCTATCTTTTCTTTGGTCTACCCAAAGAAAAGATTTTGGTCTTTGGTCCTCATGTATCCATCCACTCTCATTTCTAGCATACGACAATGTTTATAAAGCCTGAAATTATTTAATTCTATTCCTAGTAGGTAATTATAAAAGTAAAATAAAAATATAATTTTACATAATATTTCAGATTTTGCATGATAAACTGTAAACAACTAAGTAATTTCCATCAATTTTATTTTGTATTTTCTTAAAGTGCAATAAGTTGCTATATTTTAAGACATACGTACAAATACGAATGGCACTTAAAATTAAAAAAATTACAATCTAGGAATAAGAAATAAGTATCATTTTTTGTAGTTAGTGACATGTTGTAAACAGGTTGCATAGAATGGTATGTTGTAACTAGCGGTTCTTTCGATATTGAATAACATCAACAATATGATGTAGCAATATTTACACCTATCCTCTGATAAGGTAAACGCCCACAGCATTATTTTGACAAACCATTTAGGTTACTAAATCGAACTTACTTTAGGCAAATCTCTTATATGGTTAGCATCCAAGAAAAGTTCCTCTAAGCTCCTAGAATACCGTAAAATTTCTTCAGGTACTGTTGGCAACGAGCAATGCCGCTTGTCTACACATTCCACTTGACGATTACATTTGAACAAAGGTATACACCGAAACATGTTGGACACTACACTTCAATCAAATTATAACTGAATAATTCACTACAACGACACATATTTGAGCACATCCCAAAGTTTAACACTGTTTATGCATTATAAAATTGATAAACGATATCAAATCCTCCAAAATAAACTACTGGCACCTCCGATCACCCGAAAAATCAAGCCACATACTATTGGTGTTACCAAAAGAAATCAGTGTCGCCAACACTTGAAATTTTATCCCCCTAAGACTAAATTCAAAAACCCCTGACAATTTGAAAAATATAGGTTCATATCTAATATTAAAATGTTTAATTTTAAATTATTTTTTTATTTTTAATAATTACAAAGAGCATAAAAAACTTAAACAAGATTAAAAAACAAGATAAAAAATTTAGAAATTAAAAGATCTTATACAATTACTGTTATCATGCACAAAAAACGTCTTTTTGAAACAATAACGATGAAAAACAAAAACTCAACACATACAAATCTGTAAATTTTTATAGAAAAAAAAATCAAACACAGTTGTTTCTCAATCATAAGTGTGTCTAGATTAACCCCTAAAAAAACCCTCAATATTTTTGCCCCTTAAAAAATTCCCGTAAATTTGGGGTGAATCCCCTAAGTTGGTTACACTGACAGAAATGCATAATAATATTTTCGCTCTCCTTGAAGAGTAGGCAAAGATCACAAAAACATTGAACAGTCGATTGAGTCGATGTTTACTCCATTTCTTGGTAAACCACAGCTGTCAGTTAAAGAAATTTAAATTAAATTCACATAAAATTAAATGCTAATAGCCTAAGAGCCCAGGACGGCCAGACCTTCGTCATTTTATAAAGGCTGAAAATTTTTCTGTACATGTCCTATAAACAGGTAAGAACTACCAGCGACTATAGAGTTTGGGTTGTGGTTACTTGGACAGATAACAGGCAGTAAAGGTGCATAAAATAGGACCTTAAATTCGTTAAAGTATAAAGCTCAATTTTTTTATATTTTCTTCGGTATAACTTTAGAAATCTCGTCGTCCATTGCCGGACACTTCTGACAGTTGCTACCCCGTGCCAGACACCCCTAAACTTTAAGAAATTATCATTATACTTTCGTTATAGTATAAAAGCTAAATTTTATTTAAGTTACTTGGGGACCTATAAAAAAATGGTACCCCAATAGCCGGACAGTTTTAATGGTTTTTACATCTTGCCAGACACATTGAAAGTCCGCTGTAGGTGCGAGCGCGAGTGCTTAGTCGATAACGCTCTTTATAAAAAATTATTTTATTACGTTCATAGCCATGTTATTTAGTAAAAAAGGTCATTTTAACATTATATAATACAAAAAAAATATTATTACATGTAAAAAAAATATTTAATCGTTTTTATAAATTTAATCATTGTCGTCGATATTTTCATTTTCTTTTTCATTTTCAGAAAAGATTCTTTGGGGGGACCTACGGGGGAAAAAATTAAGTTGGGAGAAGCTTTGGGAGAGGCCTATGTCCAGCATTAGACTTCAATAGGCTGATGATGATGATAATGATGATGAGCTATATTCTGTTGAGTACTAGGTTGTTATTATAGAAACTTTACTCGGAATGAAACATAAGTAATCATTAATATCGTAATTATTGGAGTTCAGAATATTTAAAAAAATAATAGTGTCCCTGTTTAGACATACTACGAGTATTCATATATAGCTACTTACTCAGTACATTAACATTTTATTTTTATGAAACAGATCGTCCTGTTCATGATGACGTCCATCATATGTTTATAAAATAGAGATATACCATGTCCTATCAAAAAGTTACGTAAGTAAAGATGAAGTTGGTGGAGGCAAATTAAAAACTACGTTTGCCTTACATTATTTTCTTTTGTGATTTGATTATTGCGTGAATGGGTATTGATGTTGGCCGATGGGTGGTGGTTCAATCTTAATTCACTGGAATGCACTAACTAATTGAGTATTGGTGTTGGTTAAATAAGACGAGTAAACTAATTAGGGTTTGGGTGAGTCATATCAGTCGTTTCATTGTCTGTCTGGCTTTCTGCTCTGCCGCCTCTTAGAGGAAAAAGTAGCAGAGCAGGTTTAGTGGCTGTTTCGTACATCTGTACCACTTGAGCTTATGCGGCATTTAATTTTATATTTGAATTAACTCTAAAAATGAGGTAAACAATAAAGAATTATCTGTCTAGCTACTTTTGCTTTTTTATTTCTCTTTTTAAAATAAGTAAAACCTGTTCTGGGGGTTTTTTTTCCAAAAAGCTCATTTTCGGGGGTATTTCGAAAAAAGTTGAGGGAAATTCACATGGCCATCTGGCAACATTGTATCAGTTGTTCACATCAACTTCAAGCAGTGCTTCCAGATTCACTGTAATTACAGTAGATTTACTGTATTTTAGACTTTTCTACTGTATACTGTAATGATAAAATACAGTGTATGAAAATACTGTATTAATTTCCGATCATATAAATTTATCAAATCTAATACGTAAAACGTAACGCAACCTAATCTTAAACCCAGAACCACTGCCCTTTATTTATAGATAGACAATATAGAGTAGGATTGTTACATATAGTTTACGCGCAGTGAATTCCCCGATGAATCAGAACAGAACTAAGGCCGGGACTTCACCAAAGCGGAGACGAGACGAGCGGAGAGATGTGAACGGTGTGCAGTGATCGATGTCACCCTCACCCCTCCCGCCCGCCAACAACCCGCAGAGCCCCGCGCGCACCGAATATGCTGGCTTGACGTCGTAAGGGGTGACCTGGGGTGATATGCATGCCAATGGGCTCACTACCAGTGATGCTGAAGACCGTGCGAAGTGGAGTAGAAACAGTCGGAAAGTGGACCCCGGGCACCGAAACGAAAGTTTGGGAAGTTTACAACCGGGATATAACGCTGGGATAATGATGATGACTATTAAAGGTTAAACATGTTAGCTCAGCAAGCCATTCGTCGAAATTTCGAAAACTGCGACAAATTTAATCCCACTAATGAAATGATTTCGAGGATGATGGCAAACATTTATCAAAATCATGAGGAAATTATTTTAGAATAACTAACAATAATATATATTTACAAATAAACTAATACAGCAGCTTATTTTTTTAATATTTAAACAAAGTTTTACTGTAATTTTACTGTAATCGATTTTGAAATCTGCTGTATTGTTTTAGGAAACTACTGTATTTTTTAGCTGATATCACTGTAATTTTACTTTTGGAATCTGGAAGCACTGACTTCAAGTGTGTCTGAATTGTGTCTACAATACATAGTCTACAATTACAATTTAAGAGGGCTATTCTACCATTAAATCTTTTGAATATTATTGTGTTATTAGAATTTATTTACATTTTCACATCTAACTCATTAAAGCACATAAAATTGTCACTTTCCGAGCTATTTTTATTTAGTTTCTAATTATCAGCATATTTTATTTTACTAGAAAAAAATCAGTAATAAATCATGAATTCAAATATTGGTTTTATCGGTGGAGGTAATATGTCGGCTGCAATTGCAAATGGAATATTAAAAAATGGTAAGCTTTCAAATTAATTATTTATTGAGATAACTTATTCTATTCCAATCTGTCTATGCTTGTCGTAATAGTTACAGTAACTGAGCGTAGCTCAAATATCTTTAGGTACATATTTAGATAAGAACGACATTTTCCAGAAAAAGAACTTTATTTTTTGATAACTATTTGACAATACAAAATTTCATTGTCATATATAAGAGAAGAAAAACATTAGGTCTCATCCCATCCGTTTAGAAGCTGGCGCGTTACTCATCGTAAAGAGGTTTCACCTCAACAGTAATAAACTAATAAATTTAAATTTTATTTAGTTTCATAAATAACAATATGTCATATCATGCCACTGATGGTCTGTGGTCTCCACTTAGAAGAACAGATAATATTACCCATATTTATTGAAGGTAGTTGTTTTATTTAATCTATTTATCAGCTCATTGTTATTGAAGAAACTGCATTTAAATTTTCAGTATCAAGTCATGATGACAAAGCGAAATCAATAAATTTTGGTACCTCTATTTGTTTCTACTTAGAATGAACTATTCCAGTTGGTCATGCTACATGTGAATATTTTGGTTACAAATATTTTTTAATTACAGATCCTTCCATTGCATCTAAAATTTGGGTATCTGGGCCGCACCTTCAGAATCTGATACATTGGAATGATCTTGGCACAAATGTGACTACCAAAAATTATGAAGTATTCAACAACTGTGATCTAGTTTTCTTAGGTGTGAAACCTAATATATTGCATGAGGCGATAAATGGGTGTCTTAACGGAGTTCAAATGACTGCTAACAGAACTGTGCTCTTTGTGTCAATGTTGGCTGGAATTGGTCTTGATAAGTTGCATGAGGTTAGAATGTATTGATTTTCATTGTTATGGTTCTTCATTTTCATTTCCATATTTTTAACTAATATTATTATATAAAGCTTTTCTGTGAGACAACAGAAAGACTGATGACCTACTTAAGAGTAAGAATTTAAAGACTAGGGAAGGTCAACATCCAGATTGGATTGGAATCCTACTACCTAGCTGGAGTTGTTTTGTCACCTTTCACGACAAGCCACCCCTAGCCAAAGGAGGTCAGACTTCTTACTCCATTACAGTAGGGAGGGAGGGTAGTTTTTTAAAATATAAATAAAAGAGCATCCTTAAAAAAATAATTTATTACACTCAGGCTATTATTTATTTAAATAGTAAATCCAACAATCAATAATGATTAATTACTTTGAATTAAAATTACAGTAAAATTTCAGTTAGTATTTACAATATAAATCATTTCTTGGCAAAGTTATGTAATAATTGTATTGTCACATCGTCCTTGGCACAAGTGCAAATTTTCAAGTTAATTATCAGTTGTTGAAAGTGAAAATTTAATTTAAATATTTATCATATAAAGATACAACAACCTAACACCTTTTTTAAAATCATATTACAATTTAAATAGAATAATAAAATAATTTTAACAATTTCATGGCAATACTACTGGATAAATTTTCTAAGTGTAAGGTGTATAGCATATGAAAACTTCTCGTATTTTTTCTATTTCCTTTTTCTGTTATTTGACCAGTGAAGCGGGCAGGAATGGCTACTTCATGTATATATCTTCAAAATCATTTTTACTACCAATTCTACACAAATTTTTCTATGTGCAGGAGAGAGTAAGAGATAGGGCCCCAAGCTCGTTTGGATGGCGACCACCATTGGTTTTAAGAATGCCACCATAATAACTTTTGTGTTGTGTTCCGGCATTAGTGACTCACGTTCCTGTACTCTTATGGGATGGCAGCATGTTCGCGATGCCACTAGCCTTACAAACACCCATAGGCGACGGTAACTGCTAAATTCTAAGTGGGCCGTCAGTCTGTCCACTGTCCTAAAGCCAAAATAAAAACAACCCTGCGGTTGGGTTCGGCGATAGAACAACCCAAGCCCAAGTCTAACACCCATAATACAAGTGCTATGTTACTTACTTTAGGACTAAATTGCGCAGTGTGAATTGTGCCAGTATATTTATGTATTATTTGCAGGAATTAAGAGTATTAGCACCCTACGCTAAGATAAATGCTGTCAGAATTATGCCAAACACACCAATGACGGTGGGCGCTGGTATTTGTATATATACTCCAGATGAAAATGTATCCAACGAACAGTGTCATCTGCTGGAACAATTATTAAGGACATCAGGATTGTGCGAGAGAGTGGCTGAACCCATGATTGATACATTGGGAACTTTGACAGGATGTGGTCCTGCATTTGTAAGTGAACATAGATAAGATTTTGACCACAGACTGTTATTTATGTTTTCTAATTATAAAGGCACTGAAATATGTTTTAAGATTTTTCAATTAATTTTAATATTAATGCTTTGTTTTAAGCAAATAGTTTGATTCTAAAGAGAAAACATACTTTATGTAAATAAAAACAAGTAAAATTTAGGAATATGTTGTTTTCAATTAACTGAATTGAATATATAATAACTGATATTATATATTTAGAAATTAATAGAAAGTGGGAATAGTAAATCTTGTTAGAAAATGTACTGGGACTTCATACAGCGCCATCTAGTCCCAATGTTCATACAAAAGGACTTTAGTAAGAATGAGCATTGCAAGCGTTTTAACGATTACATTCGTCAATATAACTATAGATAGTTTCGCCACGGAAAATCCTCAGATACATTTTTCTCCGTGAAGGCTGGAGTAAGAATACTAACCCCTGTGGCCGGGGTTGCCCTATCGTAAAAGGCAACAAAACAACCCACCCTAGCTATGTCGTAGGGCTCCAAGCTCCTTTGGAGGGCAACCACTTTTGGTCTTTTGGCATTAGTGACCCAGGTTTCCTCTATCCCTATGGGACAACAGCGTGTTCGCGGTGCCATTAGCGTCCCAAATATCCATAGGCGACGATAACTGCTTACTGTTAAGTGGGCGGTCCGCTTGTTTGCTGTTTGTCAGCAAGAAAAAAAATACAGACAAATTTTTTCCAAATTTTATATATTACTAGCTGTGCCGGAGTCGCCTCCGTCCGCGTGGAATAGGGACTTTGGGCAGCATTTTTTTGCATATATCTTATAGTTTATTTTGGATTACAAACCCTATAAACCCTAAAATATAAATTAATGAAATATACAAATTGCGTTCGAACCTGCAAAGTCCAGCCTAAGCTGAAACCTATTTTATATGATTGGTGATATAAATCCGAGGTCAACTTAAATTGGATAAAAAAATCCGAAACTGATCACTTTTAACTAAAACCATTTTTTTTCTAAAATAAAAGTAGCCTAAGTTACTCCTGGTTACATCAGCTATCTGCCAGTGAAAGTCCTGTCAAAATCAGTCCAGCCGTTTCAGAGATTAGCCGGAACAAACAGACAGAGAGACAAAAATTGTAAAAAATGTTTTGGTATATGTACCGTGTATACATCCAAATGCACTTAGTAAAAAGCAGTTATTTTAATATTACAAAGAGACCCTCCAATTTTATTTATTTGTATAGATATATTTCCTTTGTGTAGTTAATAACGTTATTTTATTCCAGATTATGTATATGAACATAGGAAATAATAGTAAAAATATAATAACTGTTATTATAAAATAATGTTGATAATACCTACACTAATGGAAAATCTAAAGGATAAAAAAAACATCTATATTTTATCGATATTTCGAATAGCTGTGTATCTTCTTTAGAAATGGTTGTATTGAAGTCGTAAAAAAAGTAATTTGTAGCTTGAAATTTCTAATTGTAATATTTATAGGTGACAAAATTCAAAGCAAAATGTAACGCTCAATCCTAATAAATACCCTGAAAAAGTAATTGGCACTTAAGGTTGTTGCAAGGCTCCTGACGTTTTTTATAAGACAAAATGAATTGATACGGAAAATTGGTAATTTCCAGATGTATATGGTGATAGAAGCATTGGCGGACGGCGCCGTAAAACAAGGTGTGCCAAGATTGATGGCCCAGCGGTATGCAGCCCAAGTACTGATTGGCAGCGGGAAGATGGTGCTGGAATCAGGAAAACACCCTGGTCTTCTGAAGGATGAAGTTTGCTCGCCAGGTGGTACCACTATCTGTGGTGTGAATGCGCTCGAAAACGGGAAAATAAGGTAAATATAGTGTTATCTTTTTTTCGAGAAAACCAAGAATTATTTAACATAATTTGATATCTAAGCTAGATAATTTATCTATTTCAATTGCTATTTTTTATTGTCATGGAACAGCAGACAAGCTGGCGACCCATTTAATAGTAACTCAACTACCGGCACGCTATGATGGCCGTTTTGACGTTTGTCCACACCATGAAGTTTTGTATTAATTAGTAGTTACATATAAAGGAGCAAATTGCTGTTCTTTATTGCCAATAGTGACGTGCAGTTATTGACAATAAAGAACAGCAATTTGATCCTTCAAATGTAATACTAATTAATACGAAACTTCATGGAGTGGACAAACGTCAAAACGGCCATCATAGCGTGCCGGTAGCATAGTTACCGTCGTCTATGCGATTGGAATCTGGGTCACTTATGCCCGAATACAACACAATGTTATCATGGCGGAATATTGATAAACCAACGGTGATTGCCATCCAGAGGGACTTGGGGCCTTAACAACTTATTTTGTCGCCTTTTATGACAGGCCGCCACCGACCGCAGGGGTCAATTACTCCGCCCCTGTACGTAGGTAAACTATGACTTAATGCTAGTATTATGATTATATAAATTTACTTTTCAGAGCAACAATGATAAGTGCTATAGACGCAGCGGTTACAAGAAACCGAGAACTCGTAAAAAAGTAAAGAATATATAATTACTATATGACCCATTGAACTTCGTATCACCTACATACATACATATACTTGTGTAAAATGTGGTCAAAACTTAACCCGAATAAAACGAAATAATAGGGCTAAACTAAATAAAAATCAAGCGAAGCACAAATTAACATCAAAATATATATTTGTTACTTCTACTTCATCAATCTCGGATGGAGTAAGTTTTGCAGTTTTAGATTAGTAGAAGATATAGTTAGATGAAGAATTGTTACTATCAAATGTGCATTAGAAATAAATTTTCAATTTTTATTGTATTTATGGTTCACTATTTTGACGATAATGGCTTACACATAAAAGATAGATATATCCTGTCACGGGCTTTTTTGTATGCCTATTTAAGTATAACGGTTTTTGCAGCGCACGCCAGAATAGCTCGGAGATGGCAGAATTTTTTCTTACTTACTTGACACTTATCGTTATATGTTAGACAATTCACACAATATCGTTGTAAATTATGTGTTATTCTGATGTATAAGCTATATTATTGTAAAGTTTCATTAAAATCCATTCAGTAGTTTTTACGTGAAAGAGTAACAAGAATCCATACATCCATAGATACAAACTTTCGTGTTTATAACTATAAAATATTAGTAATTATTAATCTTATGTCTATTAAAATTATTAGTATAATTTTAATAAACATAAGATTTATAAATCAAAGTTTAAACTCATTTTTCTAGTTACATTAGTTTATTACTAGGTTTATTACAAGGTACTTACATTAGTTTATTTACTTTGTGTTTAATTTACGTCTTTTCTGTAAATAGCGCTTAGTTATAACTTTTATTAACAACTAAATATGTTCCCTGAATACCGCTATGATGCAATTTGAATCGAGCTGGTATTAACGAGATTCATTTACTTTTCTTTCTATATTAGAGAGAAAATTATCATCGTGGATAACTTCATCTACTATCAAAAAATACGGCCGAAGTAAAGATCTGATGATTTTTCACATTGTCTATGGTCATGTCTTATCTTTAATTTTATGAATTTTGGAACGTATAGATAAAAAAACTTGCACTCGTCATAATTATACTTTTTGGCAAAATACACGAGTTGTGCCATGCCACCACTTAAAAGAACGATTACTTTACAACAAATTTATTCTCATATCAGGTTTTATTACTTAAAATAATTATACTAGGTTATATCTTAAAGTTTATTTTGATATGTACTTAAAATATTTATTTAATTAAAGATGATAATAATATACAAAAAAAATCTCAATAAATAGTAAAGAGAATAAAATTCTTTGTAATTAAGATGGACTATGAATAGGATTAATGAAAATAATATTATTATACAACAAGAATACATTACTAATTACAAATCATAAAAACAACACATAACTGCTTATTTGTTCCCCTATAGGAGTGTATAATATATTATTTTATATAAAGTTATACCTATTGTACTGATGTAATGCTCAAAACTTAATTTCACTTAAGATATCTTACGTTTGATATTGTTTACAGTGTGCTCGGAAATAGTAGCGAGGAGCTTAATTGTAAAGAATTGTTAGTACAAATTATTTATGCAATATTTTCAACTTTATAAAAATTTATTTATAAGTAACAAAAAATCCATAGGTTACTGGTTCAAATCCGGTTCGAAGAACCAAATATTTAAGGGTAAAAACTTATTATTAGATTAAGTGTAAGTTTTGTAGTATATAGTTCCGGAAATGTAACTAGATGTCGCTACTAGTAAAAAATGTGGCTTGCTGCATCGCGCTATTACTTGTTTGCACTCAATTATTATAAGGGAACGCGAAGATTTGTGAGATGAGAACAAATTCAGAAATACGCGGGATTTATTACAGTCTACTACTTGGTTTTTTTGTCACCGAATAGTGACGTAAACATTGGTCCTTCAAGCTAGCGGTGGGCTGTAGCGGTATTTTCGGTTAGCGAAACGAAACTATCTATCAAATGTCAATAGCGGCTTTTGAAACGCGCTATTTCAGTAGCGAGCAATAGCGGGTTTTGTTTAGTACGAAGTTAAACGAATATTGCCGAACGTTGTGTGATTTGTGTTCGTGATCGGGAAGACGTGATTGAGGTAGTATATGTTAGCAGGTTATTGCAGTACGACGAAACCACCTAACCGCTATTGTGCCTATAGATAGTTTCAATAACCATTTACGTTGCGCAACGACCACCGCTACTTCAAGCCGGATTTTTTACTAGTAGTTACATTTCCGGAACTAAATACTACAAAAATTACATTTAGTCTAATAATAAGTTTTTATCCATAAACATTTATTAATATCATAGTATAATATGAAAATTATGAGGCCGGCAGCGCGTTGGCAATGCCTCTGGTGTTGTAAACGTTCATAGGCGATTCTAACAACCTACAGTTGGGTGGGCCGTTTGTCTGTCTGTTTGCCGAACACCAGTTTTGAAAAATATTTTAGTTTACATTCCAATAATGAAACTACAGTAGTTTTCTTTTAAAAATTCTAAAATTGGTTCACATTATTTTTTATTGCTGTAGGATAGCAGACAGGCTGACGGCCTACTTAGAATTTAGCAGTTACCGTCGCTTATGGGTGTTTGCAATGCCAGTGGCATCGCGAACACGCTTCTGTCCCATAAGGGTACAGGAACTTGGGTCACAAATGTCGGAATACAACAAGGGTATTAAGGGTAAGGTTATTATGGCGGCATACTTAATACCAAAGGTGGTCAACATCCAGGCGGGCGTGGGGCCCTACCAAGTAGCTAGGGTTGATTTATCGCCTTTTACGACAGGCCAACACCGGCCGCAGAAGTCAGTATTCTTTCTCCGACCCTGCACGGATAAAAACACAACATAAAAAATGATAATTAAATATTGAGTATGTATCTTTAACATAGTTCCTATAGTTATTTATTATTAGATATATTTATTTATTTACTTAAACATAAAATACAAATTTTAAATATAAAACACACAGCATATTAAATTAATTACTAGGTATATGGATCTAGATATTTAGAAGATCTATGGATCTACAGATTCATTATACAACCATTAGACAACTATCAGAACTATGTGCATATACATATATGATACGGATACAGATATATATGATACGAAAAGAAATTTACAACTAACCTTATCCCGCAGAATTGCTAAGAATTGTTTTGTTTATGGATGGCAGAGGTAAGCAATACCATCCCATATGGGGGAGAAGTTTAAAAAGTGTCCCACTGTACGTTGTAAATTATAGTTTAAAATCTGCCAGAACGGCGCCAGTGTAGATACAGAGTATAGTATCAATCTAGCTCTTACAGACGAATTGAAGTAGATTTGGTTGCAATTTTAAGATTAAAATAAAATTCTTTGTCCCACTCTTAGTAACTTGCGTTTTCCTCTAAAATTTCCATTGATGCTATTGTTGCGCCACTTTAACCCATTTTGACGGACACTTTTTATACACAGAGACCTCCTATCGCTACCCTCCATTGTTGTCCACTAATGTCATACCTATCCTTTTCTCATTTTATTCTGATTCATTTCGGTTTTTTTTACAATATAATTGCTATTTTATTTCACAAATATATGCACAGTATTAATTAATTTATAAATTGTAATTAAGCATGTTAGTTGCATGTTTTCTACATTTAGGGTGAGGCCAAACGAGCGTAATTTTGTGAGTTGTCAGTCGCGTAATTTCTGCTGCATTCGGTTTCAAACAAAAGCACAACTCATTTTGCGTCGCCGTGTGACACGAACCGAACTTTAGTATGAAACCGAATGTAGCAGAAATTACGCGACTGACAACTCACAAAATTACGCTCGTTTAGCCTCACCCTTACTGTCCACAAGTGACATGACATTACAGATCTGACTAGTTATAAGGAATACAATTCAGTAAGCTAGGCGTCACCGCATGATATCAAATTTAAATTAATAATTGTTTAAATTAAAATAAAGGTAATAAAACTTAATGTTAAATAGTTTTTTTTTTATTATACAATCCTTTAATTTATTGAGCTTAGATTATTAAGTCGCCTAGTCCCAGTTGTGCACACTGAGTTGAGTTATACAACAACAAAAAATCCAAAACATTGAGTTTCTTGATTGACTAGTAATTAGCAGTCTAATCTATTCAATGGTCTCTCTGCATTCCTTCTTCCATCCAACCCAGGCGTCAAAGGAGAGGTTTTTGTAAATTTTCTGTGCGCAGTTCGCTGCCTTTGTTATGTCATCTTGCAGAAGATCTTAAAAAGAGAATTAAGAACTATTTGAAGACAAAATGAGTACAGATTGCCATCTAATACAATCCTCGGGAATCGGAAACGGCGGCAAATGGGTTACTCTTTTTATTAAGTCAAAAAGAACAAAGAAATTATTCGGTTTTCTTTTCGATGTTCGAAGGTTAGATGATAGTTGTCTCGTGAGAAATCCAAACTCTTGGAATATTTATCCTTCTTTCATTTACCTCATTGACCACGTAACTATATTAACTGGCTTACCTCGGGTGATTAGAGGCAATGTGGAGACACTTAGGCAGTTGGTCGGTAGAAGATATTGAACGGCATAATTCGATAAACAACGAAGGATAATTTAATTTTTCTCGCAGTTTAAATATATAATTCACAATATATTAAATTTGCTTACCATCACATGAAACATTACAACCTTTTCCCGGAGAGCCAGTGTTGCTACACCAATATCGATCGTTAATTTGGAATAAACCAAAGTCATAAGAACCGTCTTTGTCTGGGCCTCCGATAACGTCCGTGCGTGCTGAACTTTCTGACCATATCAGACACACCCCTATAAAATGCAACAGACAGACGAACACACAAGCCTCTAAGTTAAACGAGCCAAGCTTGGGTGGTAAAAATTATTTATACAGCTAAGTTCCAGTCCTTTCTAGTATTTTCTAGAGAGATCGACAGTACATCCATTTGTTCAAGGCAGATTGGCGAGTACATATAATACACCACAGACACAGACACACACACACACACCACCTGATCTCGGTGTGTAAGTTTAAGGAAAATATGATCGTGACACCGTTTCCTCATGATGTTTTCCTTCACCTACGTAATACTTCTACTTAAAAAATTAATTAACTGTAACAAATATATATAACAAATAATATGAAACATATATAACTAAACTCTCAGGCGTATATGCGTCCGTAGCCCAGTTATAATTGTAAGAGTTGTGCAACCTGGGTTGCAATTTTTCCTTTTACATACAGGCATTGCACTTTAGAGATGTCTTCAGTGAAGGTACATTAGGAAAACCGATGCATACGTGTATTTGCGTCATTGTCTATTCGTACACAATGAGCCTCAAGAGAATAAATGAAATAAACGTGACTTGGTTTTACAAGAGGCGACTGCTATGTGACCTTGAAAAGAAAATCTAACGATTTCCTTTTTACATTTTACGACTGCCTTGGGGAGTGATAGGATAGCCATATTCTTATATCCGGCCATGACCAGAAAGTCTGATCTGAATTGAAATTATATTTTAGGCAGAGTTTGCTAATTTAACAAATCGGGTACAAAAATGAAGTAAGTTTTTTCTGAATAGATAAAGCATTTTGCAACGTTTATCTAAAATTTATAACAAGGTGACTAAAAGTTGTCATATCGGCTGAGAGCTGTAATAATAAATGATTACCCTTTATTTATTTGAGGGCGGTGTTAATTTGCAAATTATGTAAAAGCTAAAAGAATAATAGACGCTTTATTTAAAATACCGTAAAAATGACAAAAAATACAATTAAATACTTACAGTTTTCCATTTGGTTTTCTGGGAAATTATGCCTCTTTAATTCAGCTATCAACTCACACGTTGAAAATTGTTTGCTTTCAATATTTTTTATACATAGAATTAAGAAAATAATTGTAAAACGTAACATCTTAGTATATTCTGCAAATCTCTTCAAATTTTAATGTATGGCCATGTCAAGGCTATACACCAAACGAGTAAGCGAAAAGGAACCTGTTGTTTTAGGTGTCAATTAGCAATTACATACTAGAACGTTGCGTATTCTTTAAAACAGAAAATGCTGCGATTCATCATTGTTACTGGAAGTTCTGTTTGTATCTTAAGAACGAATTAATATTCTTCATTGTATAACAACAAAATAAAAAACAACATTGGACAAAAACGAAGAAGGCGGCCTTATCGCTAAGAGCGATTTTTTTCCAGGCAACCTTAGGATGGATTAGAATTAACGAATCCTGGAAGTGGTGTGTTCCATATTCATTGCTTACAAATACATATATATATATATATATATATATATATATATATATATATATATATAAGAACGGAGGATGGGCAGCAGCATCTTTCCATGAGAGCATCACCAACTGCGAATACTGCGATCGCCAACCCGCCTGCCAAGCGTGGCGATTATGGCAAAACCCCCCCTAAAATGACAGATACACACAGGCCCCGGCATTTTTTTTTTCTAGGTATATATATATATATATATATATATATATATATATATATATATATATATATATATATATATATATATATATATATATATATATATATATATATATATATATATATATATATATATATATATATATATACCTAGTCAGGTCATAAGTATTGTCACACAGTAAAAACTTTTCTTTTAGAATGCTGGCCACAAAAAAGTTTATTGAATTCGAATTTCGAATTGTTCATGAAAATAAAAATGTATAACTTTTAGAATTTTACTCATTTTTAAATATGGAGTGGACGCTTAAAGAAGACCGTGTTGCAGTTATTGCGTTGCATCATTGCGGTTACGCGCCAATTCAAATTTTTAACATCTGAAAAATTTGAATATTACCAAAAGATTCGTTTATCGTACCATCAAACGATACAATGAAGACTCTAGTGTAGATGACAGGTCAAGAAGTGGTCGCCTTCGGTCTGTTAGGACTCCAGCAGTGATAAAAGCTGTGAAGGCACGAATTCAAAGAAATCCCAAACGTAAGCAGAAACTGTTGGCCCTTCAGATGGGGTTAAGCAGAACCACGGTGAAAAGGGTGTTAAATGAAGACTTAGGGCTTCGGGCATATCGAAGAAAAACAGGACATCGTTTGAATGCTCGTCTAATGGACCTGAGACTGAAGAGATGCCGCGCTTTGTTGAAGCGGTACGCAGGAAAAAAATATCGGGAAATTCTTTTTTCGGATGAGAAAATGTTTACCGTAGAAGAGAGCTACAACAAACAAAATGATAAGGTGTACGCACACAGTAGTGAAGAAGCGAGCAACCGTATTCCGCGTGTCCAACGAGGTCATTTTCCATCCTCGCTCATGGTATGGTTGGGAGTTTCTTATTGGTTCTTAACAGAGGTACATTTTTGTGAGAAAGGTGTAAAAACGAATGCTGTTGTGTATCAAAATACAGTCCTGACGAACCTTGTGGAACCTGTTTCTCATACCATGTTCAATAACAGGCACTGGGTATTCCAACAAGATTCGGCGCCAGCTCATAGAGCGAAGAGCACACAAGACTGGCTGGCGGCGCGTGAAATCGACTTCATCCGGCACGAAGACTGGCCCTCCTCCAGTCCAGATTTGAATCCGTTAGATTACAAGATATGGCAACACTTGGAGGAAAAGGCGTGCTCAAAGCCTTATCCCAATTTGGAGTCACTCAAGACATCCTTGATTAAGGCAGCCGCCGATATTGTCATGGACCTCGTTCGTGCTGCGATAGACAACTGGCCGCGCAGATTGAAGGCTTGTATTCAAAATCACGGAGGTCATTTTGAATAAACTTTAATGTCATAAGAATCTATGTTTTGTTAAGTTCATTTTGGTATAAGAATGGTTACATAATTAATAAACTTGTTACAATTATTTTACATTAAACATGTGACAGAATTTATGACCTGACTAGGTATATATATATATATATATATATATATATATATATATATATATATATATATATATATATATATATATATATATATATATATATATATATATATATATATACTGCATACGAGTATATACATATTAGTTGGAATCTAGCATTCCAATATAGTATTTCAGTACAAGAAGTTCTTTTCTCCGAGCAGGGTTGGAATAAGAATACTAACCGCTGCAGCTGCGGTAAGGCCTTCCATAGGTGACCGTAACTGCTTACTACTAAGCCGTCAGCCCGTGCACGGTGGATTTGCTCTCTGCCTCAATAGGAAATATAGTCCCTGCTTTCTTTAAATTTTTTGATGACATTTAGTGATGGGATGCCATTTGCCATATATAGCTTTCGTCCATCTATTATAGTTTTCGACAGTGGTACCGTTGCTATATCTGTGAATAGTAAGATCTTCAAACATAGGCTGAAAGTATGCTATTCAAACAAATACTGCAATCCTGATATGTTCAACACCTCAGCCTGTAATGTTATTTAGTAATGACTACGTCCAAAATATGTTAAATGATATTTTTTTATATACTATGCAATCCCCAACTTACCCCTAATTATCCCTATAGGACAGCAATGTGTTCGCGGTGCCCCTAGCGCCGCAAACATCCATAGGCGACGGTAACTGCTTACTGTTAAGTGAGCTATCAGCCTGTCTGCTGTTCCTCATATATAAATAAGAAAAAAACCATACAGCGCCATCGAGTCCCAAAGTAAGTAGCAGAGCATTCGTCTTATGGGTATTAGCCAACTGATATACTTTTATATACCTTCCTTTTGTAAATAAATATATGTACTTCTTTATTATCTGCATTATGAGAGCTTCCGTCAAACATGTTCTTATATATAAAGTATTATTTACAAATATTTAAATTGACAGACATTAGTTCAGGTGAAAAAAAATAATTTGAAGAGGCTGGCGAAAGCGCGTCCGCGCCTGTCGGGACCTCGGCACTTAAGGCGTGGGAAGGAATACCAAGGTGGTATTAGTGGGTATACAAGCGACCTGCGTCCCTCAATTTAACAAAAGGGACTACGGGCGCAGGCGCATTGCATGACAGTCTCACATTACCCCGCCGCGGGTTCTCTCGCGTGGTGGCATAAAAAGGTGAAAATGCTTTGCAATTCATATATGTTATCTTGGATGGAGATCGTATCCCCGATCTTACTAAAATATTTGTCAAGTTAAATTTAAATTTTGTAACAATGTTTTTATCAGACAAGTATATTGATTCTAGAGCAAACAAAAACAATCAGATATGGGAATGACGAAGTTGACACTTCTCTATATATGGGTAAAGCACAGATTTCGGAAAAGGCTCTTGTTGGATTTGGATGTCAGAATTTAAATTTAGTCTTATTACGCAATTTAATAAAGTATATACTAGGAAAATTTCAAAAAAACTTCGTTTACTTATTAGTATTTTATTTTATATTATTATATACTTAGTATATAAAAAAGGTCAATTAGAAATTTCCTTGCAATATGTTGAAAGAACTTTTAAGCAAAAGCATGGTTAAAAAATTACTTTTAAAATATTTATTTGAATTATTTCCAACACAATTTCACAACGCCAAGCTTTATTTCTAATTAAAAAATATTTTATATATATGTGTATATATACATCAATTAATATAAAACTTTTGCACGCGTTTTCTGATCATCACTGGGAAGAAAAGCTGTATTGTGCCATTAGATAATAATAGCAGTCATAAATCGTGTTTAAATCCTTCGCAATCTGCGATAAAAATGTTTACGCATAAACCCACATTTCCGTATTTCTACTATGTTTTTATTGTAACATTATCAGTGATGCTCGTTCTTCTCCGAAAATATGTACATTTTCCTTGTGGTCTGCTCCGGAGTGAAGGGATGATATGGATGCACACACACAGTCCTCCTTGTAAACAAAAATAGAGACATCCTCCGCGCTAGACCCACTCCAATATCAATGCTCTTGTGCCTTGATACTTCCATCATAGGCAACTCTTCGTCCTCGTCAGTTCTTTTAAAGCAACTTAGCTTTCGGAAACTGTTTCTTAACTTGCTGAATCGTCGCGGTTGAAAGGTCGCTTTCTGTGTAAGTAATGTGTCGTTCTCTTGTTCATCTTTATTCGGTCGATTTATATTTTTATATTTTTTATATCGATTTGATTCTTCTGTTTTAATAGATTTAACAAAAGGTCTTGTCGTTTCGGTGAATGTGGTCACCGAAATGTCGTCAGCACTCATCACAATTTATATTTTTATTACACATTTTTCATAATACGCGTTGTCAGTTTATCGCAGCAAACTGAGCTGTTGTCTAACTTTTGGCATTGATTGAGTGTGACGCATGTGTACGATAAGATTTCCAGATTACTGTGATTACGGTGACATATCTACGTGATTTTTAATTTAAAGATTGTAAATTGTTTACAGTATTATAGACTCTCATACTTATAGCTTAAAGTAGGCTTTGTCGTAAAGCACTATAGTCATTAAATTAATCGATTTAATTCCATAATTCGAAGTACGTATGTCATATTATAATAAATATGTATAAAATGCATACATCAGTTTCGCCGTCACCATATTGTTTTCATAAATACCTTTGTTCTAAATTATTCTTTGTCATAAAAACTCAAGCTGTTTAAATTATCTCATGTTCTATTTCTATTTACAAAAAATGTTGTCATAAAACGACTCGCATTTGAAAGAATACGTCCGAGTCAATGTTTCCGTTGATGGCCTTGGTGGCTGGCGTTGATATGAATGCCAGAAATATTGATGGGTTAATATCCACTGTACTAACTATTGACTAATGGCCTTAGTGTGCGAAGGACACCATTGCGGAGTTCATGGCGAGTAAGAACTACAGGCTGCATCTAGAACAGTTCTACCTAAATGTAGCTACAGATAGTATAAAACGAAATAAAACTAGGTAACTAATGTAAAACAAATAAATAAACAGGAATAAACATTGTTGAAACAGAATTCGAAAACTAAATTGGAAAAGAATGATTAATTAAAATAGGTTAAGGGCTGCAATAAAAATATAAATGAAAAAAAAATTTAAATAAATAGGAAAAATGTAACAAACGTAATAAATACAAACTAAAATGTAAAATCAAAAATAACGTTAACTGTATAACGAAATACAAATAAATGTAAAATTGAAATAAGATATATGATAAAAACTAAATAAATAAAACACAATAAACTAAAATCACAAAAAGAAGAGCTACCGAGGAAATAAAGGACGAAGGTGAATTTTTGGTGCCGAAAAAAATTAATCTATAAAAACGAAAGTAGCGAACAATACTGGCCACACCAATAGCGTCAAGCATATAAAGCATAAACATGTATAAAACGGCATTAATGTAGAAAAAAATATGTAAAAGCCGTGAAAAGTAAACCGTCAAAATATCTAAAATGAAAAAAAAAACTCTTTTATTATTTCTTCATTCACATTATACCTTGCCTACATTTAGTCGGATAATAGTAATTATATAAGTCGTTTTTCTAGTAGATTGTGTGTCAATAGAGAATAAAAACACAATACGCTATAGAAAAGTGTGATCAAATCAATTTTGGCCTTGTGGCCAGTAGCCGTGAGCGTTGCTGTCTTCCGCCGAAACTGTTTCGTTCAGCTTGACCAGCCTTATAGATTTATGACCGCTATTGAGGCTGTATTTATCGATTACTATTTGAAGTACTTCAACTGTTAGTTGCACTATTCTTGAATCGATTCATTATCTCAGAAGGAAGGAACCCTGGCATGTATCACACATTTGGTCAGAAAAATACGGGAGGGATAATGTCAATAGAAAGTCTGAATCGTGAAATTAGATTTATGACAAATCTTCAAGGTTTTTTTCCTGCATTTTTTAAAGATTTTTTGCACTATGTGAAAATTTATAAAACAGGACTTTATCACAAACATACAGTTGACAGACTCAGAACAACTACACAATACAAATATTTTGTCCTCCGTAGGCTTCGAACACACAGATACTGTTATATCAGACAGCTTCCGTGACTACTGAGCCAGTCGTCTTGTCCTACTATACCTAAAACATTTAGGTAATATATTTTTTTATTGCTGAGAGACAGGCTGACGGCCCACTTAGTAGTGAGCAGTTACCGTCGCTTATGGCTGTTTGCAACGCTAGTGGCACAAACAACACTGATGTCCGCATAGAGGTACAGGAATCTGGGTCACTAATGTTTGGGCCACTAAACACAACACAAGGTTATTATGGCAGCTTATAGACCAAGACTGGCTATTGTAATACTCAAAATAATATATAGTAAGGAAATCTACAAACTACCTATTGTGATGTATGGTATCTTAACCCTTTTATGCAAATGTTTTGATTTTAGCGCAAAGGTTATTTGACACTTCTTTTGTTAACGTTTATGAAGAACATTAGTTGTCTTGGAGATACGTTCTATTAAAACATCCAGTAACAACTAATAATTGATTAATCAATTACAAATTTTAAGGAAGGGAAAAATTTGACGAACGCGAAAGGGTTAACCGACTACGATCTGTTACGGAAACAAAAGGTAAACTAAACACAGCTAATAACAACCTTACCGAGACGACTTAATAGATATTTGATGAGCAATCGGAAAAAGTATGTAAACGTAATCACACAACTTCCCAACCACACTATGAAGGTGACGTATGTTTGTGTCACTAAGTTGAGGTAGCACTACTCTATTGACGAAGTTATGATGATAAAATCTCATAAATTCATCTTTCAGTTATTAAACAGAAATAATGCTTATGTGTAACTAATATTAACATTAATTATCTAACGGTAATATTATTCTGAGCTATAAAAATAGGTAAGGATGTAATAAAAAATGACTATTATTGGATAATTTATTTTATCAGCTCTCAGGGGGAAAAGGTAACACTGTCTAGTGGGGCACATGACAGCAGATTGTAATAACAATTTTTATGAACTTATTTCTTGTGCCAATTAGCAATAGAAAACGGTGGAAAGAATAGGGAAAAGTGGCTTGGAAGGCACATAAGTAAAAAAGCCCGTATACGTTTTACCCAGTGACAATCCTTAAACCAGATGTCGGCAAAGTTTGGGACATTAACGAAAATTTAGATGCTATATGAAACGTTTGGATGAAAATTAAACCCAGAAATTATACTTACAGCACAGTATTATAAGACTACAATTGCAATTACCATTGCGTATAAAATAAATTTAAGTCGTTTGCTACCAATTTTTTTTTTCATTTATTGGACAAACAACCAGTATTTATATGAGGATTAGTAAATTGTCTTATTTAATATGTTAGTACTAATATAAACCCAACAACATTTGTCACAGGTTACACATAAAAAAAAAGTTTAACATGACTAAGAACTAGCAACAAAAAATAATTATTTAGATAGAAATAGAATACTATATATTACAAATGTGTAATATGTAATGACATTTACACATTAATTCAGAGTGAGACACTCAGTGCGCCGTAGCTATGAAAGGTTCAGTTATTTGTCTTGGAGGCATTTCAACACACTTTTTTTATAAATACTGGGACTCGTTGCTGCTATATCAATGGAGTGAAAAAGGAAATTATAAGAATTTACTATTCGATAAAGTGGCGATCGTTTACCAGCATTAGTTCACAGTTATGCTGTTGTTACTTAGCGATCTCTTCAGCTTACAATTTACCAGTAAAATAAAGACGATTACTACACATTACAACATTTGCAGTTCGAAAATTCCATTAAATATTTCTTGCACGTATTTTCCTTGCCACAATTGGCATGCTACGTGTAAGGTTTGCATGCTTTAGTAATTTAATTTTCACTGATCTCTAGCAGAATTTTTTTATTTTTTTTTTATTGCGTAGGACAGCAGACAGGCTGACAGCCCGCTTAGAGTTTAGCAGTTACCGTCGCCTATAGGTGTTTGCAACGCCAGTGGCATCGCGAACACGCTGCTGTCCCATAAGGGTACAAGAACTTGGGTCACTAATGCCGGAACACAAGGTTATTATGGCGGCATACTTAAGACCAAAGGTGGTCGCCATCCAGACGGGCTTGAGGCCCTACCACGTAGCTAGGGTGGGTTGTTTTGTCGCCTTTTACGACAGGCCGACCCCGGCCACAGAGGTTAGTATTCTTTCTCCGCCCCTGCACGGATAGCAATTGAAAATATTATTGTAGTAAATATGAATAAATATAAGAGCTATAAATATTTTATACGCGACTTCATTCGCGTGGCAATAGTGTATTTTTCCCGAATTAAATTAGCCTTTTATCTCTGTGCCAAATGTTATCCAATTTTGTTCGTGCTAGATTTTATAAATTTATTTCAGTATTTTATTTAGTAATAAAACATCTAATTAATAGTATTAAGGAAAATATATAAAAAGGTTTTTAACTTTAGCAAAAATAATATTTCTTAATTAAAAAATATAGTATTATTGCTTTCTAACCACTTTATCTCCGCGCAGGGGTAGAGTTAGAGTACTGATCCTGCAGCCGGGTAAGGCCTGGCAGACAAAATAACACTAGCTAGGCGGTGGCTCGTAGCCCGGCACCCGTGGTAAATATGCGCTATATTAACTTTGTGTTTTGTCCAGTATTAGTGAGCCAGGTTCCAGTTCCCCTACTTAACAACAGCTAGCTATGCTCCTGGCGTCGCAAACATCGTATACGGTAACTATATACTGTTAAGCGTCAGCCTGTCTGTTGCCCCACATCAATAAAAAAGCTGTTTTAAAAATGAACCAAGCCCTTTTAATTACTTTTAATTATTGTAAGACACGAATATAGATTCACCGCGAATACTGGTATATACTGCCAGACGTAAACGTAACACGGCTGTGAGCAGTGCGCGGGCGGTCATGACACAAAGTTAGCTGCGTCACTCGGGAAAACTCGACTCTGTCACTTAAAAACACCTATTGTTTCTGTCACAGTGTTGAATTCGTGAAGGCTAACAGTGCTATGTTTTCTCTTTTATAAAAATATAATTTAAGGTAAAATATTTATTGTTTTGGGTAAAAATTATAACAAGGGCTTTTAATTTGCTTGTACTAACATTTTCGGCCGTCCACAACTAATAATGCATAAATATGTTTAAAAGATTTTGTGAAAATTCTAGCATCCACGAATCATGTGATTTTTCCATTACATTATTGTGTTAGTGTTTCCACAAATAGATATTAACGTAAATGTTATCGTTTCAGTGTAAAATTTCATCTGTGCTCGTTCATTTTATGTCTATGGTGAGAATGGGATTATAAACAGCTTTGTTTTGATTAACTAATTGAAAATCAATTTCACTAATTATTTTCAAAATAAAAATTATATTGAATAATTTTTAAAGTTATGAAGTTTAAAAAGGTAGGCTTTTGTTTTTTTTTCACCATTTTAAGTATTGAGACAATAAAAGATGAACTGTTTATTCAAACGAAACAGTTGGATAATAGAACGAAGGTGACCCAATTTTCCTCATTATTTGAAGGTGAAATTAAACAAAACCAGTTAAAATATCATGTGACAATGCTTAGAGGGACCTCAATATGTCATTGTATAACTAACCAGCAGACTGACGTGCCTTCAAAACGTGTTACTAATCAATTTAATGGAATATATTTTATGACTAATTAACCAAATGTTTTAATTAATTAACGTTAGACGATCTACATATTTCTTTTTTTCTAAGTGGGCCGTCAGCTTGTCTGCCGTCCTACAGCAATTAGAGTATATTACTTACTAATTTCTAGCGAAGTGGAGTTGAAAAAGTCGGAAAGCGGACCCCGGGCACCGAAACGAAAGTTTAGGTTGCAACCGGGATACTACGCTTAGATGATGATGATGATGATGACTTACTAATTTCTAGCACGAAAAAGTTATTTTAGTTCGTTTCTAAAATTTGACATATCATATTAACATGTTCAGATCGGATCAAGATTTAATTATACAGAAGTTATGTTACTTTAGTATAATATAGTATACAAACAGCTTTACCAGGGATGCCGAATATCGTACGACGTGGAGAAGAAAATGTAGGAAAGTGAACCGTGGTACAATTTTGGACTGCAACCGGGATTTAAGGCTAAGAGGATGAGGATAACCTAATATATAATAATCATTATTGTAATTTGCATGAATGCTGTCTTATATGATGCTTAGATTTTAACTTATTTTAACTGCCCAGTCGTAAGCTATGACAAGAATATATCCAAAATCGCCATCTGGCTCTCAGTTTAATTTTACGTTCTGCAAAAATCAAATTTGGTCTTATCTATTTTCTTGTACCTCTGCAAAAAAGTAATGTAAAGGCACAAAATACTATATCATGTTTTGTACTGAGCCAATACTTTGGAGACTACTCCACTTTGAAATACTAGACGCTAGTAGGCAACTGCGATATTTGCCTGGAAAAAGGAAGTTGTTAAGTAATCTGTTTCCTGAAAAGATATAGTTCATAGGTTTGATTAATATTGCTAGATTAATATTCCCCAATAAACATATTCATCTATATACAAAAAACTTATATCTTTATGATTATTTGTTATGTGAGTATTATTGGCCTTTATTCATGTAAATATTAAGTCTTAATAGGTATTGCATGAAATTAAATATAAAATAGATTAGAATATATTTTATTGTAATAAACAAATACACGTTTAATTAAAAATAGAAATTTAAACGTACGAAAATGTACAAAAAATCAATAGTTTCATGGTTTATTACGTACAAAGATGTAAATCTATATTATTTATGTTAAAGAGTAAATTGACGACTTGTATGATGCATGCGACTACAATATGTCATATGCTATTTATTTTCTATCATCTTTGTCAACAATACCTACAATTAACGTGAGTAATACAAGTACCAATGTTATCACAAAGTAAACTCTATCCAATGATAAAACCGCGATAACATTCCGCCATATTTGTAATACAAGCAAATACGAGAAGCGAACTTATTACACCTTACTCAAAGAATATTTTTTATTGTAGAAATATACCACAGCGACGATAAGATCTTGGCGCACAGCATTATAGATATTTTTAACGATTTTAGTTATAAAACACCTGGAAAGAAGAATGGGTTTGTGTTTTTCATTTGACTGCGGGGACTGCGACCTCTGCGTCAACCCGTGCTGCTTGGCATTGAGCGCTTGCTGCCTAGTGCCTTGCTTGTGTCCGAACGCCTGCGGCCAACAACAGCCACCGCCCCAAACAGTGCACGTGGTCCAGCAGCCACCTGTCATCGTAGAGCAATATCCACCGCCACCTCCACCCGGTGGTTACCCATATCCGCCACCAGGAGGATACCCGTACCCGCCGCCGCCGAACCAGGGATATCCAGGCTACCCTCAATATAGATGATAAGTTTCTGCATAAAATAAAAGTAAGTATTGTGGACGACCGCTTTTTAATTGCTTCTTATCTGCAGTGCTTGAATGGGTGCGGTTAAGATTTTACTTCTTAATTATTATCTACATCTTAATGCATATAATGATACCATACTTTTCGATACGATAGACAAATTCCAGTCAGATATAGGTTTTTATTAAGTGCTTCAATTTTTAAAGACGAATTGTAGAGCATATGTGTCTGGATTAATACTACCGGTATTAAAGTTGGAGAATTAATTTCGTCATCGCATCATAATAGCGTAACAGCTATCTGAGTAATACAACTTAACACAGCCATATTGAGTTTTAAATTTTGCACTACATTGTAAATTCAATTCTCGAGAGCGTTTAAATTTGATGACTTTTTAAAGATGTGTTGAACAGCGTTTGTAAACGTGATATATACATCACGCTTATTAAGTTTATATTATAATAAATAAAAAGACAACACTTATCCTGATAGTACCCTTATTAATCTTTCTTATATACTTATGAGGTAAAACAATTGTTTTATGTGCAATCTGTAGTCGTCTTTCAACAAGCTAGGCAATTGTTTCTTCATTTATTTTTACTCGTGATGTTTCCATTTCATGTCTGAATCTATATCGTTCATATATTTTTCATTGTTTATTCTAATAATACAATTAAAACTGATTCGTTTCCTTGAGGTTAGTAATACAAAGAGGCTAGACTGTTATGATTAATTGAAAAGGTAATTTAAGACGACACTAAGTGCTAGCGACCTTGAGCGAGTGGGAGGAGTTTGAGCTAGTGAGAGTAGCACGCGCGGGGCCCCCCCGCAACCCGCATTGAAAATTCGCAGGCGACGTAATTGTACATTTTAGAGAAGTTCGTTGGGTAACCATACGTTACAGATTATGAAGACTATCTAATAATCATGAAATTTTTAACCGCTTATTTAATATTAGTTAGGATTATTGTTTCATGTTCTGTATCTTATATCATTCCCTGTGGTAGGATATAATATAATATAGGTATTTCAATAAACGGAAAATATAATTATATCAAACGAACACAGGTTTTCTGTCTACAGGTTTTGTAACTATAAATAAAAAAGTGAATTAGGTATTTATAGGATTTTATTTAAAACTCCTCGAAATTTAATACTTTCACAGCAACTATACTGTCTTCTTTTTCAGCCGTCACTGCTCGTTTTTTTATTAGTTTGTTTTTATTTTCTTTTTCCTCTTCCTTTTTCCTTTTGCGTCCGTGTATGGCACTAACTATATAAGAGGGGTCCCTAATTACCATATTCCTCGTATATCTAGGATCAACCAGTTCGGGAAGCATACAATCTGTATAAAACTTAATTAAATTATTTTTCATTTTAGTGTCCCAAAAAGCGTCATCCTTGTAAATTAGTTCAATTTTTACAGGAAAGTTTTCACCAGACCAAATACCAAGCATACATTTATCTTTTCCTGTTATATGCAGCTGTCCCTGTATTTGATACCACCAATTATGTTCTTTGTTTATTATGTAATTACCGTTTACCAGTTTTTTATAAAACAATATTTTTTTTTCATGGATGGCTTTATCTAGTCCTAGTTTGTAAGCTGTGAGTGGACATTTTATTTCTAAAATGGTGTTTTTATTAATAATACCGTCTGGTGATGCGCCGAGGAAGGGTATTTCTTCATCAAGAAAAAGTCCACACGGTTCTATTTTAATATTTTCTTGTTTCGACAATTGTTCTTTCGCAAAATTTTCGTTGTCTTGTCCATGTTTTATAGACTTAATGTGTCCTATAGACTCTTTATATAAAAGATCTTTAACTAAATTGCAGCAACTTATGTCATTGCGTCTTTTTATAACACGTCCAAAGTTGGAAGCGGTCAAAATCCGTCTTCGTAGTTCTAGCCACTCACTAGAACCACTTTGTAATATAGTCTTCCTTTCTATTTGTTCTCTTTGTTTGGCAGTTTCCGCCAAATTTGCTAAAAATATTTTTTTTGATTCCTCTAATATATCATCATCCATATCCGGTCTTGAACATTGCTCACCATAGTTTTTATTACTTTCTGTGTAGTGTTCATGTAATCTCTTCTTTATTCTATGATAATTTTTTGTTAAATGTAGGCGTTTTTGTTTACGTATTTCCATCTTTTTTAATTCACCATTTGGACTCCTGCCCGTGATTGATTTTTGCAACAACGATAAAGGTTTATGGGTATTAAATGATAAAGCAGCTGCATTACAACGCATATGGTATTGGTTCTTCTGGGAAAAATTTACCCGCTTACCCCCTACAAATTTTGCAACAATACTATGGAAGCGCTCCACAGTGTTGCTGTCAACGTCTTCAATCAAGCTTCTTGCATGAGCAGCTATATGTGTCAATACAAATTTTATTCTATGCCACAAACTGTTTGTGAAAATATCTCTGTCTATGTTGTCATCTTCTCCCATTTTCGAGCAAAAATATGTCTTACAATTAGTATGAACTCCAAATGCATGTTCTGCGGCTAACATGATATCATTATGTAAACTAGTGACATTGCCAGAATTTTTATAATTTCTTATAGCGGTTACTATTACCTTTCTTATTGACAGTATTCTTTGTTTTGTTATATATTTTCTGTATTTAATTAAATATTTCGTGTCAGTGATAAGAGCTTGTAACTTATTGCAAAGGTTTCTTAACAGGTGGTTGCGGCATTCGATTTTTTCAATTGTTATATTTTCATACGGTCTTGACTGTAACAATTTTGCATAAGTATTTGCATCACCATCTGATATTAACCTTGAATATATTAAATTATGCATTTCTATGCTGTTCTTGAATCCTTCTACCAAGATCGTGGATTCCATTCCAGTTGAAGGACCTGAAAATAAAGTAATAATTATTCCAACCATAAAATTTTAGTTTCTTTATTATTATTACAACATATTTAATATTATGAATTTACCAGAATAATTTTTATAGCAAGCATGCTCCTTAGGTGTGACATTTTTCTTGGCAGCTTGGGCGCATATGCAGCAGTATTTATTTTTCACTGCCATATAAATAATTTTTCCAGTTCTTTTCCCAATTATCGCAGCTGCGCCTGATAGGGATGAGTAATTTTTTTATAAGATCTTTTTCCCCAACATCCATCTGCAATAACGTCAATATATGGAATGCCATTTTCAGTAACTCTACCGTCTTCCAAAGCCATTTGACGTTCTTCATTAGCGGCTTCATTCATAGAATTCAAAGCTTCTTTTTCCCAAACTTTGTTAATTGTTCCCATTCTTTTATTAAATAACTCATAGGATATATGAGGCAAGTCCATTGCTGCCAATAATTCATTAAGCTGTGTATAGCCACAACCTATTGCCACTGCACCCGCAACTGTATTAATATTTAAGTCAATTTCAGGATCATTGCAACAAATGACAAAAGTTTCGTTACACATGTTGCATTTTAGTTTTAGTTTAGAAACAAGGCCCTGTTTTCGTTCAGATATAATTTCTACAGATTTCAAACCACAGTCTATATTACCATGTGAAGATATTTCTTGAAGCTCTTTAAAAAAATGTTTAATATTTAATATTCGCATTCCATTCACTATTTCTTGATTATTTCTGAAAAGGAAATATACATAATAAGAATTTTGCAATATTAAACAGAATAAGGCCTTTAACATTTGTTTTGTAATATCTTTTATTGTTCACATTCTTTGCTATCACTCACGGGTTCTGCAATATTATATTGAAAATTTTCCCCTTTTTTATTAATTTTATTTATCGAGAGTTTTACTATATAAAACTTTATATTGACAGACTATCCTGACATCATAGAAATAATAATACGTTTACCTGACCGAATTTGACTTCTCGTTTTCAATATCCATTTGAAAGCTTTCTTCCTGCTCAGCAAATATCGTTTCGGTTACTTGAGAACTGTAACAGTTATAGTAATTAATATAAGTTAATAGAATTAGGTTTCAAATATGCTAAAATCAGAATATTGAATTAGATATGCATTTACTTGTCAACAATCTTGTTCTCATTTTCATTGTCAATATGGGAAGATCTTTTAATCACTCCAAGCGTTTCCGTAAATTCAGACCTACAATATAAATGTATTTATATTTAGTTATACAGTGACAATAGTAATAGCATTCAAATATTTTTAAAACTCGAATCCGGACTGTCCCGACTACGATGTAGTATTGTCATACTACACTACAATACACACCTCGTCTCTGTCTCCTCATTTACGTCGCGATTATCTTTGTTATTATGTAATCTCCTAAAAAGAAAATAATGTCACTTAGTAAAATAAAAAATAATAATATATGTAACAATTAAATGTTATGATTAATTTATCTGGTCCAATTTACATCAATGTGCTAAAATACACAAATGATAATTATGATTGAGAACACGTTACTTACCTTAGTAATCTATTTTTTGCGAGCGTTTGGCGTTTCTTTTTTAGTAATCTAGATTTACCAGCCATTTTAGCGCGAAACTTATAATAGAGTTAAATCGTTTAGTGATTGCTCCGAGCGTCAACGTCTACCCGTGACAGTGGTCAGCGATGCACTGCCGCCCGTCGCCCGCAAGGGCCCCTGCTAACCCGAGCATAAAGATTATTCGAAAAAGCATAATTGTATATTATCCTTTTACTTTGAAATAAAAAGTCGTATATTAAAAGATGGGTAATTAAATTGTGTTTAAGATGGTGAAGGTTTCATAAAAATACGCTTGATAGTTTTTACGTGATTCTCAGATTTTTATCTGCGTTAGACCTAACTTTACAAATTAATTACACTATGTAATATAAACATAATCTAAAATATTCACATATTAAGTTATTGAGAAAATGCTCAAATTTAACATATATTTTTTCCAGTTCATTAACACCACTCGTTTAGATGTGATCTTCAGAATAAAATCATTAAAAGTCTCTTGTCGTCGCCTTAATCAATAATTATAGTATTTATCATCCAAAAGACTGATAACACTCAATGACTAATGTAAAAAAAGACGTAAATGTTTCTTAAGTGCAGCATTTATTTTTACAACTTCTTCGTAGCTGTTGAGCATTTTCACGGAGATCAACTCAAATATTATGCAGGGTCCCCTTTATGACACTTTCTTTTCTTGGACAAAGTGATGGCTTTGGGAGTTGGAGAAGATCGATAACTCGACATTGGTTTGCCAGGCAGATTCAGTGGAAGCTTCAGTGGCTTAAAGGAAAATTTTCCTAAAAGACTGATACGAAAAAGAAGGACTTCTTTTGAAAGGAAGGGGTTTTTCCCAAGAAATATCCGCCAAGTGCGGAACCAGTTGCCCAGCGTCTCAACCGCCGTGTTGAGACGACTGCAGATCCGATATTGATTGATATCGGATGTGAAGAGGGCGGTATCATCTGCGTATAAGGCAAGATGTACCTGTGGGGTACGGGGCATGTCGCTGGTGTACAGCGTGAAAAGTAGGGGGGACAGAGCCGAGCCCTGGGGGACTCCGGCTCTGATGGAGTGGAGATATGAGCGCGTGCCCTCCACTCTGAAGCAGAAGCTCCGATCAAGGAGAAAGTCTCGTAAGATGAGCACGAGTCTATCTGGCACTCCCAGTTTGTACAGCTTGTAAATCAAGCCGTTGTGCCAGACCTTGTCGAAGGCTTTCGCCACATCGAAGAAGATAGCACCCGTCTTCCAGGGTTTAGGGGCGCGATTGAAGTTCGCGAGCACGTGCTAGGGTGGATTGTTTTGTCGCCTTTTACGACAGGCCGACCCCGACCACAGAGGTCAGTATTCTTTTTCCGCCCCTGCACGGATAATTTGTACGAGTATGTCAAATTTTGATGAAAATGCTATACTTTATGTTTATTACGAAAAACTTGGATATTATGTTTCATGACATTAATATTCTATTTATTCGACCTCCATGAATAGACAACCTCCTAAACTCTTCCCAAATGACCTTAGTGGCACAATGGCTTTCGGACGTAGGAAAACTTGCAGGGGTTACTGGTTTGATTTCTGTCTCGATGTTTATGTATAATATATAAATATAATATATAATTTATTAAATAAATACTGATGAAAGTGTATAAATGGTACATCAGTTACCTTATACCAATAACACGAGCACTCTGCTGCTTCTTTCAGTTCTTTTAAAATATGTACCTACATAAGTAATTTGAGCTAGCATGTTTTCGTCTATGACATATTCGTATATGTTATGAATGTAGAGTTGGCCACTGAGAACCAGCGCTGTGTTGAAATTTCAACACAGCTTCATGCTGAGTGCTTAACCTCGTTGACCGAGAAGAGACGTGAAGTTTTGTAATATTAAGATGTTATCATTTATTTTGTAAATGTGATTGTACGTCATTCTTTGCCAATAAATATTTTTCTTCTTTTCTTTCTTTTTGGGACTAGAAGGCGATAGCATTTGCTTGAATCAATTTGGCCTTTGTCCATACTTGTGCCCGTATAGGAGGACTTTTAAAAGTTTTAAATTAATAATATAAATTATATCATTCCAGTATGGGTTGTAACATCTCGTGTCGTCCTTGCTGCTGCTGCTGCATACCCTGCCTCTGCTGTGACTGCTGCTCTGACCCTCCGCCGCGTACAGTGGTCCACCATCACCACCCACCCCAGGCCGTTGTCATCCATCATCCGCCCGTCGTACATGAACCGCCACCTAGTTATACTCGTAGATAGTAAATCGATAAATTCCGAAATATATTTTCTTTCGTCTGTGTGATGAGTAAACAGTAATTACCGCTTATGCAAAATGACCAATACATAAAAATATACTTCATGGATGAAAAATTATTTTCAAATAATATTTTACTTAAAGACGTAAACCATTTATATAAACTAAAGTACACAATGTGCATACTCAGTTTAGGTAACTGACATCCTAGCCTATAAGGAAGAGCCTATTATAATTAATCTGCAATTTTTATTGGATATTCAAAGAGATTATTATAACTTATTCAAGTAGGTTGAACCTTGTATTTTTTAATTATTACTCATGTTTATGTCACTATTTTCAAGTCAATTTATGTTATAAAAGTAAATTCAAACTTATCAACGGATTTAGGAAACACAACTGCTTATTATTTACTATCGCCTTCTCTAAAATTTCGTTCGTTATATTGGCTATTGGCAGCATACCATTTCAGAAATTTGTTGCATTTTCCATTATTAATGTGCGTCCCCCAGAACGTTGGCAAAAGAGACGACTACCAGAGACAATCATCCAGAGATGTTCCTTCTAAATGGAAAGCATAATAGATGCGATGCCTGCGTATTCATTATACTCTAGTAATAAACATCTAAGGCAGCTTAATATCACAATTAGCTATTATTATAATATTTAGTCTTCGTTTAAGAGTTTCATCCGAAATTTCCACCTTAGTTAATAACTGTTGTTGAGTATTGCCAGTTTACGAAATTGGCCGTACGCTACGTTATTACTGCTATGTTAGTGCCTGTTGTAAAGTATTACGAAAGACGAAATTACGGAAAATCTCATGGAAATAGGGGGATTAAATACTGCTACATTTAGTTTTTTAATTGGCGACTGCCGTATGTATCCCTGGCAACCTGTCTGCTGTCCTATATAGCAATAAAAAATATATTGGTGAAAATGTTTATAAAATAAATATTTATTTATCAAAATAAGTGCTTATAGATATTTATCTATAAGCACTTATTTTGATATTTTAAATTTAACCAATAGTATAAATAGGGTTCTCGAGGACGAAATTGCATCATTACATATTTTGCCCAATAGTCTTTTTAAAACATTTTTTATGATTGTACATGATTTCAAATGTTAAAATAGAATTAATTATCAACTGCATATCTATTTTACTTAAAAATCTTACCAAACCTTTGCGTAAATTAAATATTTTCATGTTTTTATATCGTATCATTACTATTAAAAAGGATGTTTTCACAAATATCACGATATGCAATCGCACAGCAATTACTTATTTTACTTACCTATGTTTAAAAAAAATCACCTTTTAAAAAGTACATATTTTGCTGTTATTTATCTTTGTCTATGGTCAAATAATAATATATATCAACAACATAACATTGGTATAGTTTTATTACCTATTTAATATTTAAATAAAAAATTATTACACTTGTAATATTCTAATTTTGTGATGTTTTATATAATTAGATTAAGTTATTAATAAAATATAATTAAAATCTTTTGCAGAATACATTCTTTATAATTTTTAACCTGAACTTCATATTACATAGTTATAATATTATTTACAATTTCTTCAAATAATATGTAAATAAATGCATACACTTTATTATTACAAAGTAATTTGAAATAATATCATTTATTAACGTGTATAGGCAATCTGCAGTAATTATTTATAAACAATTTCCACGCGAACCGGTTCTGACAGATGATTTCCGGAATTAGAATTAGTAAGCACATATTCTAATACCTATATTATTAGAATATGTGCTTTTAGTGTGCTTTATATAAATTAGCAATATCAGCGCAGTCTTTTGCCTTTTACAACCTCACACTGGAAAAAAATATTTGTTGTATGGTTAGCAGATTTAGAAAAGAACTGTAATACAGGTTTTCTTTTAGGTTCAGAAATCGTTGCTTGACAAACAAAACATTAGGTATAAAATGTGTTGTGTATTTAAAACACTTTGTAATATAAATATAATTATTAACATTTTTTTGATCTTAGTGCCGCACGGCAACACAAGCTATAGCTAGGTTAAAGCTGTAAAGAAACTTCTATGGGCTCAGAAAAAGCAATAAGAGGTAGTAAAATTATAGCGCTGCTGGAAGAAGGGTATATGTAGCCAATGTTACGTCTCACAGCGGTTAAACGTAAGTCGTTCAATCGTCCAAACAACCTGGACTCGATACCAAGAGACAGGTTCCGTTCAGAGAAGGCATGGTTCTGGGAGAAAACGTTGCATACAACCACGAGACGACCGCTTTTTAGTGACTCAGGCGCTGAGAAACCGCAAATGCAGTTACATAGACCTCAAAAGAAACCTTGAAGAGGTACGAAGAGCACAAGTTAGCCTATGGACTTTGAGAAGGAGGCTTTTAGGGGCTGATATATGCAGTCGATGATCAATGCGGGCCCCAAAGATACTCCGTGAGCAACGGATTGCTCGATTCAGCTTCATTAGAAATTGCCTATGTCGGACACTAGATAACTGGAGTAGCGTACTCTTCTCCGATGGACCAGGGACGAATGATTTGCCGACGTGTGTTTTGAAGAAATCACCCCTTATGGTAGAGGGTCCGTTATGTTTTGGGCGGGCGTAACTTACAGCTATTGTACTGAGATAGTATTAATTGAAAATGGCTCACTAAATGCTCAAAAGTACATAACATAAATTTTTTGTCAACATGCACAACCCACTGACTGTAATTGGTGAAGATGTTATTTACATGGACGATAATGCTCGGGCCGGTATTCATCGTTATGCCGCGTCCGCACGCTTGGCAAACTTCAACAAGCCGTCACAAATTCAAACATGTGGATAGAATGTTTGGATTGGCTTGCGTAGGTTTGCAAGCGCTTGTAGCCGATCCGTCGAGTGTCGGTTTTTCTGTCACAAATCAAAGAGAATTTGCTGCAAGCGCTTGCGTCGCGTTCACACGTTTGTGCGCACTCAGTCTCGTTTATGCACTGGTATTGAACAAGCGTTTTTTCATTAAAAATGAGTGATTGGTTAAATGAAGACGTTTTACGCTTCCTAGAATGTTACCAGGGAGAGCCATTAAGCCAAATGTTATGGCCGACACATCAACCTCTATGTCCGTCATGCTTGCCTCTTCAGAACAAACTAACGCACTCGCAAGCGTGTGGAATGGTGACGTTTGATTCTCAAAAGAAGCCAAACGTTTGCAGAGATTTGGAGTTTGCGGCCAATGCCAAGCGTGCGGACGCGGCATTAGGATTGGCCAGCGCGGAGGCCCGATCTTAACTTCATTGAGCACGTCTGGGACTTCCTAAAAAAGCGAGTACGACCTGTTTAACCACCTCCACAAAACATTAAGGAGTTTAAACGTGTGATCTCGGCTAAGTGGAAACACATTCCACATGACACCGTCAAAAGCCTGGTGACAAGCATGCCAAGACGAGTACATGCTGTAATCGTTGCAAGGGGTTATACTCGTTGTTATTTTTTTAATGACTTGTTTTAAAATACCATAAAAATATTCGTAGTCTTAATTTCATTATACCCATAAAAATATTCATTTTAACACGGCTCTCTGTCATTGATACATACTAAAAACATTAATACTATCCATTGAAAAGCCAATGATTGTATGGCGTCAGTTTTTTTTTGCAAAGGAGTGTAAGGTGCAAGTTTAATTTTATTCAAAGTGGCCAGTACGTTAAGACATCAGAATTATTTTATATTTGAATTCCTACATAGACATCGATTATTCAAGACTTGGAACTTGGTTTTCATCTGCTATATGAAATATTACAACCTAATCTTTCATGCCGAAGCTGGGACTAAAAATGTATCATCATAGCATCATTCTACATACATATGATTATAGTAAAAATGTTATGTACAATATAATGACTAATGACCTCTTTCCATATAATCTTAATATAAAAAATTACAAACTTTAAAATATAAAACAGTATTAGTCATATTATTCTAATTACGACTATTACTTAGTTCATAAAATTTATCAATATCCGTGATAATACTTTTTAAAGATACAAAAAATAGAAAATACAGATCTTTGAATATACTGTTTATGCTTATCAAAGGGCGTCGATTACAAATACTATCAGTATATTTTTGCAACTACGCATATGTTAACGTGTGGTACAGAAAAATAGTTTGAGGTGAGTACTTATTTTGGATTATGTAAATAAACACCAAATATCTAAGAAATAATAAATTGTTATAGCCCAGTTGTTGGTACCATGTATGAATTTAATGTAATGGGATAATTTATTTATGTATGATAGATAGATAGTTATCTATCTATCTATATACATAATATATAAAGTATTATTACTTTATTGTCACCAACTTAACCTAATAATATAATACTAGTTAAAGATAATATTGTAAATATTGGAGACAATGGGCAGCCTTATCGCTTTAAGCGATTTCTTCCAGGCAACCCATATATAAATTTCTCGTGGAGAATAGTAGCACTATCATATCGTGCGGTGTATAAAGAGAGAAAAAAAAATCTACATGAATGAAAAAAAAATTCATGATTCAAATCAAGAAAATAGTCATCTATTAAACATGGCCTACATCTTTAAATAATGTTCGACAACCATTCGCTTGAACACTCCTCCTATACTTATATTCAGTTAATAGCATTTGGCAATTGTTAGATTGTATATATACATTACATTATTTATCGAGAAACGTAGTCCGTAGTTCGGACCGCTGTTGGCGACACAAAACCTTTCCCCATCACCGTCGGGGTGCACCAAGGATCCATCCTCAGTCCGATTCTGCTTAGCGTGGTATAAGACGTGTTGTCAGACAGCATCAGAAACTGATGATATCGCGCTGGCAGATTCGGACAGTGGTAGGCTGGTGCGACGTGTGAAGGCGTGGAAGGAGTCGCTTGAGAACGATGGTTTGAAGCTCAACGTGGTGAAGACCGAGTACTTGTCTTGTAACTCCACAGATCCCACACCCGTACGCATAGGCGGCGACACGGTCGAGCGCACGGACCAAGTGAAATACCTAGGAGTAGGATCTGTATTTCATGCGTCTGGTGACATTGATTGCGACGTCAAGGCACGCATTGCTGCCGCGTGGGCCAAATGGCGTGAGGTAACTGGTGTCATTTGTGACCCCAAGATGCCGGTAAAGTTGAAGGGACAGGTCTATAAGATCATCATTAGGCCTGTCGTTTTATACGGCTGTGAAGCGTGGCCGGTGTTAGAGCGACACAAGCAAGAACTGCGTGTTACGGAGATGAATATGCTGCGGTGGATGTGTCGAGTGACGCAGAAGGACCGCGTTAGGAACCCCCGCGTTCGCGGTAGTCTTCATGTCCGTGACATTGCAAATAAATTGCAGGAGTGTCGGCTCCGGTGGTACGGCCATGTTTTGCGGCAACCGGATGCTTACGTGGGAAACAAATGTCTATCCATGCCGCCTCCGCCGGGCCCCGGCAGGAGGGGTAGACCTAAAAAGTGCTGGCTTGACGTTATAAAGGGTGATATGGGTACCAATGGGCTCACTACCAGGGAAGCTGAAGACCGTGCGAAGTGGAGTAAAAAAAATAAAAACTGTTTGTACAAACGATTTGTTGCGTACTTAGCGCAATCAATTTACCGCGAATATTTCTTAGTATCGAGTTGATCGTCTCTAAGCAAATGTATTGCCACCCCTCTTCTACGACGACGCTGCCATCTCTCGATTCGATACATTTCAAAAACATACGCTGCGGACGCGTCGCATCGATCTCCGTTGTTCTTTTCAATATTTCCATACATTAACTAGCGCAATCAAAAGTAGTTCGGGCCAGTGCTTCCTACAGTCTTAATAGAAGAGCTCCAGCAGCACGAAGACAAGAGGTAAGTGGTAGTGCATTTGTGGTGCTAAGATTCTACTCCCGATACCGAACACGATTAAATGTTATTTCACTTACGACTCGTGTTGAAACCAAATATAGAATTAAATAACTAATTTTTTCTAGTTTTGAGAATAACGCGATTTACTGTTTTTCAAGGAATTTTTGTCATAGTAAATAAAGGAAAGAAAATTTAACAACTCGTTTTATGTAAGTGGTTCAATACTCATCTGATTATAATAGATAGTTGTTGATTTCGTAATGAGTTGTTTATATTATTTCTTTCTACTGTTTAGTGTTAGTTTGGACTTATCTGCTAATCCATTTTGCATACAAAAGTGGTTGTATTTCCAAAACAGGACAAGATATGAAAATGCTTGTTAGAGCATTTTCACATATATAAGTCTGTTATAATTGTTGTCAATTGTTATAAATATTTCACTGACTGATATTGGTAGAAGTAGTCTTTTTAAAAATATCTTAAAAAGTAGCCCACGCTTTTTTACAATGAAATTAATTTTTTTGTTAATCACACTCCTTGGTTTAAATTTATTGAAAATTATTTTTTGCCTTTAGTTTGATTTTGTATAAAAGCTCGCTTTTACCATTTACCTCACCGAGAGTAGAGGTAGGTAACAAAAATCAGGAGGCGGCATTTCAAATACCTTTATCTTACAAGGATCGAACAACCACAGATTCAGCGTTGTTTCTAACTTGCGCCCAGTTCATTCATGAATTCAAAAATGCAATGACATATGCATACGAGAACATTTTGAAGCCGACATCCTCAATTGACATAAATCATTGATATAAATGAAAAAAAAACGTGTTGGGCCGAGTTTAGTGCTCTGCGGTACACCAACAGTGAGACTTTCAAACGAACTAACATATTTGCCTAATTTAACAGCTTAACTACGACCGCTCAGATTTTAATGCAGGACCACTAAGATCCAGCTTCAAGCTTTTTAAAAGAATTGTTAAAACAAACGATATCAAACGCTTTACATAAAGGTATATCCAGAAAAACTGCAAAACACCGGCTCCCTCTATCTAAATATTCTATTAAAGAAGACACAACATCAATAGTTGACAAACCGCGATGAATCCAAATTCATTACTAAAATAATATTTTTATCCTCTAAAGAACTTACTGCTCTATTATAACTTTTTCGGCTCGGCCTCCGCCTTGACCTATATTATTATTAATTATTTACGAAGTCTCAGGACCACCTTGTTTATTAATAGGATATAAACTATAGCTATACTATATAAGTATTATGTGATAAAACTTCGATATTATACTGGAATTTATCTCAACAAGGGGATACTCTTGGCGATATTCAGGTGGTGATGGATAGAGACGGTAGCTGTAATAACGCAATTTGAGCAGTCCACAGGAGAAGAAGTTTTCCAGTTCTGTCGATCATTTCCTAGCTTATAATATTTCTATTTGCTTTTGGATTTAAGTATATTTCGAAACCAATTAGTAAAAACGACCTAGCTAGTAGTTATGGATCTTTCTTAACATGAAACTAAGTAAACGCTGTTGGACAAACACCTTAACTTTTGGTGTACCATCCCATTTAAATATTTGAAATGCCAGGAACATTACTAACATTTCAAAACTACATTTAGTTGCAAAGAATTACAGAATGCTCCTGAAATTCAAAGACTTTGCTATTCTAAGAACCAGTATCTAGATTACAAATAATTATTGTTCATAAATATAGGCTCAACATAACATACACTATGTTCCTTTTTAAATAAAATATAGTTATTTTTTGTTTTATACCACGTACTCCTCTGTGGGTGTCTGATTCATTGCCTTGATAGTGGAGTGTATCGACGTCTTTATCAACATGATACGTACGTTCCCTGGAATACATACAAACCATATCTAATCACCTCCATGAGTCAATTTTTATAAATGATACTGTTTATAGTTTAGTGTTACATTTTAAAACTAAAGGTCACGCACAACAAGTGAGTATATTTTTAAAAATCTAAAAAGTAGTAATTAAAGGTTAAATATAGTTAATTAAATATCAATTGTGCCCAATTTCATTATAACAAGTAATAACCTAATAATCGTTTACTGTATTAGTATATTGTGATACAATTATGTAATTACCTAGCTGACATATGTTTTTTTATAACTATTTAATATAATATCTTAAAGAATTTAAATTTTTCATGATCAATTATCATTTGCCGGGCTGTGTTGAACGAGAACAATCGCGTTGATTGAAAAATAAAGGCCGAGAAAGAATAGTCGGACCCAATCTCGTTCCTGGAACGATTTCTATTTTTTTACTGAAAGCAAAAGAAGGGCATCACTTAGTTTACTATTTTTGTGTTAGGAGGTCAGGACGCCTATTAACCAATTAGAAATAAATTTAATCATATTTCTTATTGTCTCTGCCCAAGAAAAGACCGCATCAGCCTCTGAAATTTTTGGATCTTATTGCAATTAAAAACTTTTAGCTTTTCAGTTCCAATTATTATGTACATTCGAATTATGTTTTTTAGTAATTTATAATGTTGTTTTTTTAGTAATTTACAAACAGCGGCTTGTTATTAATTACTGATACAGTTTCTGCAATTTTATTCATGGATCATTATTTCTATACTTTTCGTGCTCTAAATTTTTTTTTTCAATTTATTTTTAAGACACTGGGGATCTTTGCTATAACTAAGTATATTATGTTTTTACTTTTATTTATAATGTTGGAAAAAAGACAATTATTATTATTGTAAATATCATCTGATAATTCCTGGAAAAACAGCTAAAAGTTATTAATAATGATATCTTAGTTAAAATTACCTCTTCAGTTTAAAACGTGTAATTTGCTTGAAAGGAAACCCAGTAATTAATAATGTATTATTTCTAATTCTAGATTAAGACAATGGGTAACTTATGTTGCTGTTGTGGCCCAGACAATAGTGTGAATGTGGTAGATCAGGCACAACCTGGATTTGGACCTCCATCTGACGGAGTAATGGTCGTTGACCACGATCCCCAGGGCTACAGTGGCGGTGGCCCCATGGCTAGATAATCTTAAAGCTAAAATTTAAGATTTTTTATGTCAATAATATTCTAATCGTAATATATCCAACGCTAGATTTTCTAACGTTCTAGATGTATTAATACAGATTAATAAATACTATTTCTTTATTACCTAAACTTGTTGATTTATTTGACATAAATACATAAAATTGTTTTCTTCTTCGTTCCCTTTTCCCTTTCTTGCTTATATCGGATGTTGACATTCATACCTTGGCGTTATATTATTATATCTGACAAGTGATTAATCCATCTTATGCTTATATTGTAGCCATTATTATTGAATCTTCCTCCTGCCCGTATACCACATCATATGGGACGGAACAACATGTTCTCTCCTTCCACTCTCCTCTGTTAGCCGTCATCCCAACATTCACATCCTTTTTTGCCATATCATCTTTTACGCAAACCATCCATCTTTTTTGGTCTACCTCTACTCCTGTATCCATCCACTCTCATTTCTATAATTTTCTTTGTTATATGACATTCTTCCCTGCGCATTACATGGCCAAACCACGCTAGTCTATTACTTTTAAGTTTTTCAATAACTGGCACATTTCCTCTAATCATTTCTAATTTTTATTCTAATTCTCATCTCCGCAACATGTCCCTCCCTTTTGTCTCTACCCTTTGTGGCCCAGATTTCCGATCCATACAATACGACAGGCCTTATTACGGATTAATAAAAGTTACCTTTGAGTTTAAGTGGTACTCTTGGGTCACAAATTGTTCCTGAGACTTTTTTTTATTGCTGTAGGATAGCAGACGGGCTGACGGCCCGCTTAGAATTTGGCAGTTACCGTCGCCTATGTGTGTTTGCAACGCCAGTGGCATCGCGAACACGCTGCTATCCCATAAGGGTACAGGAACTTGGGTCACTAATGCCGGAACACAACACAAGGTTATTATGGCGGCATACTTAAGACCAAAGGACTTGTTGGAAGACTTGTCGCCATTTCATCCATCCTGAATTCACTCTGTTGTTCCATCAAAATAATGCGAGAACTCATACAAGTTTAATAACTCACCAAGAGCTTTTACAGCTTGAATATGATATATTGCCAAACCCACCATATTGTCCAGATCTGCCGCCTTTGGATTATTATTTGTTCCGGTCTCTACAAAATTCTTTAGACGGTAAAACTTTCACTTCAAGTGAGGAAGTAAAAAATCACCTGGATCAGTTTTTTGCCAGCAAAGACCAAAAATTAACAATTAGACAAAACATCTTCTCCACATACATCGGCTAATTTTGTTCTTATTCGAACAGCATTTTTACATTTGCTGTAGTAAAAAAGCTAAATATTCCGAAAATGCCGCTTTTTACCCTTCATATTTGAAAGGGCACCAACTAAATAAACACTGCGTAGAATCAATCAGTCTTTTTCATAAGCAAGCTTTGCTATATCGTTGAAAAAATGCAGATCAAGTGACTCTAGTGCATCGAACAACCTTATAATTTGTTTTTTTCACAACACCCCTCTCATCTAATGGAGCATATAATTTTCGTAACATGAAGCTGCTATTTGTGTGATTTTACTGGTCACATATCCCCAGCCATGCCTCCTTTTTTTCGAGGTGGTAATGATTTTCCACCACCCCACCGCTTAGGAAATTATTCATAATAGTTTCAAACACATAAAGGGAAAAATAAAAAAAATCAAAAAATAATATTATATATATTTATATATACAATATATGTTTTTAACAATATAATACATATTATGACCCAAAAATGATATAATGCAATATGTCATTAAGTTTTGTAAAATGTTTACTTTTTATTCTTTAATTAAATAACATAACATATCAAAAGCCAGTCTCATATATTGTACAAATATTTTTGAAATTATATATTAACAATTAGGTATTTTGCAGTAGATTTATCATCTCAGTCTACGTGAATATTTACCGTGCTAAAGGAAGTACAGGATTCCAACCTCCAGATTCCTGAAATAATATCAAATAAAATAATATGCTTCAAATTTTATAATTCATTACTATTACGAGAGCCAAGGTAGGCACATTGGTTTTTGGCCAAGATCATAAATCCAATTAAAAATTTAATCAAGCATTTGAAGCAAATTTGAGACATGAAACTGTTGTGATTGAATTATCATATAAAATGGTACCATATTAAACGTTTGGATTACAATCACATTTAAAGTGCATGTCACAATCCATTCTAAGGGCCAAGTGTTGTTTGAGGGTGAGATAAAGGAATTAAAATTGTTTCTTGACTGGATTATTTTTACACAACAATTAATAAATATAATAAAGCTTTTGTGTGTTTATTTGTATGAAAAACCACTATCTTTATATCAATATCGATGAGAAAATTACATAATATACTCTCGAATAAAATGAGTATGTAGATCAGTAAATACAATGATAAAATAAATATATATTTATAAAAATATTTGTTTTTAAAATAATATGAGACTTATTTGCTGTAAGTTCTTTTTTTGACAATGCAAATGCAGTAAAATAGAAAAGTGAAATGAATATAATCGCCAATCGACTCTTCTTTCTTTTTAACCATAATGTATTTTGATAAAGGCCTCTCCTGTTTCTCATATATAAATATAACTCAATAAATACAATCGTCAATACTCTTACTTATCTTGGCCTTGCTATCGACAATAAACTGAACTGGGAAAGTCATATAGAATAATATATGTATGTAATAAACTAAGACAGTTTTAGCAAATATGATAATCTTAAAAAAAGTCTACTATTTAAAACTAAATTAATGCATTATAATGCATTAGGTGAATCCTATATCCAGTATGGATTAACGAGTTATGGTCGCACCTTTAAATCTTACATAAATAAAATACAACTACAACATAAAATTTAAAAAAATATGGTTTCCTTAAATATCAAACATAAATTTACTAATGATGAATGTGGTCTTTTTAAATACTGTAATAATTTACCCGTAGAAACCCAATTTAAAAAAATGATACTCAAGTAAAACTTTTTTAATAAAAAAAAAATACAAACTAAAATGAAGCACGCTGTACGAGGACTGCTGCTCTAAACCGGTTTGCTACTAGTGGCGCAAAGAATATGTACGGCAAGCGCAGAACTACCTACTTTGTTCCAAGATTATTAAACGATTTACCAAGAAATATAAGAGATAATATAACTCAAAAAAATATTAAAACCTTACTTAAAAAAAACTTTTTCGAGAATTTGTAAACTAATATTAATTATTCATTTAAACGTGCGTAGACTTACGTTTCGATGGCATTGTACAAACCTTAGTAGTTTTTTATGCTGTTATTGTATCCTGTTTATTAAGCCAATGTAATAACTGTGAATGTGATAAATTAAAAAAATATTTTAAATTAACCTACAATTTTGCACAATACTTCGTAGTTCTTGTACGGAATCTCAGATCCGTCGAAAGAGATGTAGCAGCAGCCATGACTGGGATGAACCTGAAAATATTTATTAACTTACATTCAGTACTGTAATTCTCAAATAAACAAAAATGTTTCAATGCAACTGCTTTCTATTGAAATTTGGACCCGGAGCACGATATTAACCACAGGGAATATCTTTTTCAGGATTTTTGCAAGACAACCTTTTGTGAAAATTCTATTTTTGGTATTTTTTTTCATTGCTGTAGGACAGCAGACAAACTGACGGCCCGCTTAGGATTTAACAGTTACCGTCACCTATAGGTGTTTGCAATGCCAGTGGCATCGCGAACACGCTGCTGTCCCATAAGGGTACAGGAACTTGGATCACTAATGCCAGAACACAACACAAGGTTATTATGGCGGCATACTTAAGACCAAAGGTGGGCGCCATCCAGATGGGCTTGAGGCCCTACCACGTAGCTAGGGTGGGTTGTTTTGTCGCCTTTTACGACAGGCCGACCCCGGCCACAGAGGTTAGTATTCTTTCTCCGCCCCTGCACGGATAGAGACAAGATACAGATCGATATCACGATATAGCTATTGGTGATATATTTACCTCTTAAGAATCTCTTGCTGGCTGTAAACAAGAATATATAGAGATATGCGGCCAGATAGCAGTCTAAATTGTTTAACATTCATATTTTTTTATGAACCCCGATTTACTAATATTCACAAAATATACCGATATTCTGTGAAAATTATTCAATCTGGTTTATATGGTATAGTAGTGCTAAGTATCCATTTTTATTGCTTTAGCCTTATATTTTAGTGTCTAAGCCTTAATATTTTTGCCTTACTTGATTAGAGTCTGCTTTCGTGAATTGGGACATTTCTCATCAGCACTTTTGTTGTCTTCGAGGGATATTAATACGCATTTTACACATAAAACACATAAAATAAGAAGGTGCTTAAACAGAGTTGTGATAAATTTTTATAAAAACATGAAAATATTAATTACTCACTTTTCCTGGCGTAATAGAACGCAAGTGCCTGACACGGGCTATGTACAGAGGTTCTGCGTTATGCGTGTTGCCTGCTGGAATGGCTCCAGCCGGAACCTGACCATTGCTTGCCGGAAGCCAGCGCACCATATGAGCCGGAGCGCAGAATACCTTAGATATAAAACACTAGCTTATAAATTCCAACTATACTTATCATCAATATAAAAATAATTATAATTTACTTTTCAAAATATGATTAAATGTATAAAATTTAACCTAAACTAAACATAATATAAAAAAAATAATAATACAATTATTCGAATATACAACATACATTTTACATGTTTGTTCTTCTCAGTAAACAAAATATTTTCTTATTTCAAAAATAAAAAGAAAAGATCAAAACGAAATTACTCAAGGGTTACGCAGTTCGATCTTTGCCATGCAGTCGGTGGTTCAGTTTGTCCGTGGGCCCAGGTGGTAAGTCATAAGGGATTTTTTTTATTGGTGTAGGACAGCAGACAGGCTGACGACCCACTTAGAATTTAGCAGTTACCGTCACCGGTGTTTGCAACGCCAGTGGCATCGCGAACACGCTGCTGTCCCATAAGGGTATAGGAACTTGGGTCACTAATGCCGGAATACAACACAAGGTTATTATGGCGGCATACTTAAGACCAAAGGTGGTCGCCATCCAGACGGGCTTGAGGCCCTACCACGTAGCTAGGGTGGGTTGTTTTGTCGCCTTTTACGACAGGCCGACCCCGGCCGCAGAGGTTAGTATTCTTTCTCCGCCCATGCACGGAAAGCGGGGATGGGAATAGCGGGGTTTTTAGTGGATAGCCAGATGTCGACAATCTTATCCGGAGTCCCACATACCTCCAGACCCCCGGGTTTAGGGCACTCATCAATATGAGTTTTTCTTAAAGGGGGTACGCAAGTGGTCTGGTATTTTCGTGTCAGTGGATTCAAACTTCATGGAGGACATAATACTTGCACGATGCAAAATGTTCTGGTCGGGGTGTATCTGTCATTCAATTGTATGTTTATGTAAAGCCCTTGGGATATTCATTTCCATCTAGTGCACGGAGATTTCTTTGTAAAAAGTATGCAATATTTATATTATAATATGTACCTCAAAGTTATGTACAGGGATTTCCTTTCCACCGTGAGGTATGTATGCAGATTTATGTTTGACGGCCAGCTTCCCGGGGATAAATTCCCCAGCGTGATGAGACCTAATAATCCACAATGGGCTCCCGTCCCACCCCTCTTTGCCTGCTACGAAAGCACGATGGCTAAGAGTTTGCGCGCTAGTAGGTGTTGATGGCACCCAATCGATGCAATCTGCAATTTGGATTTGTTTCATCGTACTTAGTTTAATTTGAAGAGAAAAGCTCGCATACTTTTTATAAAAATGGTTATTAAAACTCGTATGTCCTATATTTTTCAATTCTTAGAAGTATGTCTACAGGGCAGTTAAGTAGTCAAGTAATAGTAACTGATTCGAATCGTATTCTAATTCAACAGAAGGTTGAAAATAACAAAACGTTGTATGTTGATTGTGGTTTAGTGACTATGCGATCGGTTTTTTTTTTCAATTTACTCGATTTTGAGGGTGTACGGTTCAAACTGACTCCAGTTTCGGATTCAGCGTGTCAAAATACATGTTTGTAGGTAAGTGGCCTCCAATGTACAAACCACTTTTATTTTTTTGTGTGCCGGTGTAATTATTGTATCATATATGTATACAGGGTGACTTTGACAAACCCGTCCAAATACACACGGAAGAATCTTTAGTAAAAGTTATGAGAAACATGTATTTTAGTTTTGTATCACATAGTACAAAAATGTTGAGTAATTACCATTACAAAGTCATTTAAAGAACTCGCAATTTACATAATACGGCGTTAGAGTGGCAATGACCTCTCCATCTGACCTAGTAAAAGGCCGAGGACGGCGGCACCGCACCGGGCGAGCGAATACGCACTACTCATTTACGCGGGAGAGACAGAGACAGATAATAACAACGTACGAAGGTTGCACCATAGGACTATTCTGTACGATTGAATTAATGATCATATATGAAATATTTTATGGTGAAAATTTCACATACAATTTTTTTGCAAAAATGGGTTCCTTAAATGATGTTAAGTGCGTAAAAAAAATTTGGATGGTTTTGTCAAAGTCACCCTGTATATATCTCTCTAGTCCTATTATATATGTAGGATCAAACATATAACTTACCAGTGTTTTCAAAAATTCGCACAGGCTCAGGCGGAGGTGGTTGTTGATAGATGTAATTAGTGACGTATGTTGGCTGTGGAGGGGCCACGGGTTCAGGTTGTGGCGGAGGAGGATGTGGAGGGTATACCGGCATCATGACGGAAGCAGGCACGTACGCGAAGCCACCTGGAGCTGGGGGGTGGACCGGTGGTGCTGGGTAGCCATAGTATGGAGGAGGAGGGCCATTTGGTGGAACTGAAAACAACAATAACATAAATATATTTATGGTTTTAATTTACATTAATACACATACATATACTGTCGTATTATATGTGTAATCAAATATATTGTTATTATTAAAATTATTTATAATACTTCCATAATTTTCTTGATAATAAATATAAATACTTAAGAAAACGACTTTTTAGTATATGTAAATTAAATTTTATAGAATAAACCAAAGATACACTCTCTGTTGTGTCTATCTGCTGGTCTAATTTAGAAGCGTTTTCTACTTATATCTAGTATTTACCATAAACCTCTTATACTATTTTCATTTGATATAGAAGAATATCAATACTATTTTATGGATTTGTTTTTATAGTAGTAGAAAAGTAAACAGGTAGCACACTAGATATGATGAAACAATATAAATTTCAGTCGTATGGTGCAGAGAAAGGAATCTAATTTTGAAGATGCCGAAATTAAGTCCAAATATATTATTCCCTTTCTAGCTCACAGTAAGTATCGAAGATCATTATGTTCTATGGCAATACTCAACATTGGGTTATGGGTTCATGACCCGTTTATTATTAAGAATATATTTGTAAAAAATATAGAAATTCGATTTTTTGTTTCGCTTAACGTAGTGACACTACATAGCAATTAAAATTATATTTTCATAAATGAATTCAAAGTAATGTTACTTATTTTTTATTTAAAAAGTTTACGTTTATTCAGTCTCTTAGTATTGTTCTGATAAACATGCACCTAATTAAAGGATGTAAAAGCTTATCAATCTGATAATCATATTTCACAACAATATGTCCGTTTTATATTTAAATGACGCACATGCAAGTTAAGTAAAGAATATTAAAATTTCAGAAAAGTAATTAATTATGAAATGTATCAAATTTAAGTTTTTTATTATTGAGTAACAGCAGACAGGCTGACGGCCCGATTAGAATTTAGTAGTTACCGTCTCCTATAGGTGTTTGCAACTTCAGTGGCATCGCGAACACACTGCTGTCCCATAAGGGTACAGAAACTTGGTTCACTAAAGCCGGAACACAACACAAGATTATTATGGCGGCATACTTATAGACCAAGGGTGGTTGTCATTCAGATGGACTTCGGGCACTACCACGTGGTTATTTTGTCGCCTTTTACGACAAGATGACTACGGCCGCAGGGGTTATTAGTACTCTTATTCCGCCCCTGCACGGAGAAACCTAGAATAGAAATAAGTATTATATTGATAAACACATACATCCATACTATAATCCATCATCATTCATCAATCTATACTATTTATTTAGCCCTAATCAGAATTCAGATACGTAATTTAAGACCACATTCGCATATACACCAAACATCCTGTTAATATATCAAGTAAAATAATAAAAACTCACTGTGCGACATGGTTGTATATCACAGATTTAATAAAATAAAAATATATCGAAGCCCAAGTTTCCGATACAACTCCAATGTACAATATAGTTGCTGATTGTTTATTTCTATCATGTAATTCACTACATATCGCTCGAACCTTCGACGTATGATAAGATAAAATTTCAGTGCTATGACAATAGTATTCAAGCTATATAGAAATGTAATGTAAGAAATGTACTATATAGAAATGGTCACGTATTCTTTTTCCTGTATGAAATAGTGAAACTGATATGAACAGTCATGTTAGAAGCATGTTAAGCTCTTAAATCGAACTCCACAGTCATATAGTCGTTAGAAAACGTCACCCTAATTGATAAGAGAGAACAAAATACGACTTTATTCGCTTGTATCAAGGATAAAATTATGAAATTGCCATTTCGCACTGAAATTTAAATATTTCTGATACATCAATTATATCTATTTAATCAAAATACTTACCATTAGCCGGCCTAAAACAGATCCTAATACTTCCTAGGAAGCGCTATAAGGTGAACAATAAATTACTTGTTTTGGTAGTTCGTTGGTTTTAATTTTGGGGTTAGAAAGGGCTAGTCAAAGGTTAGCTCTTACTATTTCTGTCGTGCTATGGACCTCAGCGCTGTTGCCGTCAATAAGTCAAATAACGAGTTCAATTAAGTTTGAAATTGTGACGATTTTCTGTGAAGGAGTATTATGAGGGTATAGAAATATCTAATATATGCATTTTCTTTACAGAGCCATCTCTAAATTTGAGTTACATAAATCAAGATATCTTATTTTAGGACAGGGTCTATTTACTCTCTGTCAGGTAACAAAACTAGAATTTGGAGCTGCAAAAGTAAACTTGGAATATTCTTAACTTACTCTAGGTAACTAGGTATTGTCCAAACAGGCTGACGGCCCACTTATTAGTAAGCGGTTACCGTCGCCTGCGCATTGCAACTACGGTGTTGTTATCGGCTACCTGAAACCTGGATCATTCACGCCGAAAGACAACCCAAGGTTAGTATGGCGGCATATTTATCAGGTAGCATCAGGCATTTTAAAGCATTTACAAATCAAGGTAATATCGGTCACATAAAGCAAATTCTCGAAGAAATTTCCCAAAGAAATAGGCACGTGGTTACTAAGGTGTATATATAATCAGTAATAAATCAATAATATAACACTCAGAAGCAACCCAGAGTTTGCGGGATAGATTCCTATGTTAGCATGTTACTATAGCCAGTTTTTCTGTTCTAAAATAATGTATATTATAAAATAATGGCTAGCTGTGAAGTAAAATATCGCAAGGGACCCTGTATACTAGGATCGCTAGTATTATATGTGTAACCAATGTGTCTATATGTGCCAGGTAATATATTCTTACAGTGTTAGAGACTTCGGCATATTATTCCTAGTTTATGACATGTTTGTTGGCGTATCAGTCAGTTAGTGGTCCTTTTAAATAAATAAATATTATCCGTGGAGAGGCGGAGAAAGAATACTAACCTCTGCGGCAGGGGTCGGCCTGTCGTAAAAGGCGACAAAACAACCCACCCTAGCTACGTGGTAGCGCCCCAAGCCCGTCTGGATGGCGACAATCTTTGGTCTTAAGTGTGCCGCGATAATAACCTTGTGTAGTGTTCCGGCATTAGTGACCCAAGTTCCTGTACCCTTATGCGACAGCAGCGTGTTCGCGATGCCACTGGCGTTGCAAACACCTATAGGCGACAGTAACTGCTAAATTTTAAGAGGGCCGTCAGCCTGTCTGCTGTCCTACAGCAATAAAAAAATAAACAAAAATAGAAAACTAGAAATAAAAGTCGAAGTCAATTTTAAATTATTTATTTACATGAACAAGCATTACACGTATGAGATTCTCTATTAAAAGATTTAATACATTTATCTACACGCTTAATATAAAATATTATTACCTTTATTTATAAAAACAAATTGAATGTGTTATTACAGTAAAACCAATCTTGATTCTTTCCTGATATGTTTAAATTGACAAGTTACTTGTAGAATAAATTTAAGACCTTAAAAATTGTTAGAAGCTATTAGGAAACTGTGAATTTATGTAGAAGAGTTGTGATTTATTTCAATAAAATTAATGTTTATGCTCTAGGACGATCTTTGATGGTGTCAGGAGGACCGTGGGGCCTCTCGTATGGAGGAGGACGAAATGGTTTTTGTTCATCTCTGCTTCCTGATCCAGACATTTCTGAAAAACATTATTTTTATAAATTATATTGGCTAGTAAATGACAATTTAATTTAATTCTTTATCAAATGAACAACACGGTTTAAACTCGCATAAAAACAGAAATATTTAAGCATCCATACCATAGTAAGTGTACCATTCACTTCCTTGTGACCACTTCAATACTTAGTAAGTCACTTTAACCAATTCAAAAATATAGTAAGTCTCTGGACATACTAGGATTTAAAATGTTCGATACACCTTACTAGGTTTTTGAAATGTCCAAATATACGAAAGCAGAGAGGGGATGGAATGGGACTCCACCTTTAAGAGATTTGGAATAAATATTGGGATCAAAATTTTGTATCAAGGCGTAGTTTTCTTGATAAATGTCCAAGTCTCAAATTATAATTAATTTTATTTTTAAAATTAAAATCGTTATTGCCAAATAGAAACGACGATTTGATTTCCATTTGTCCTAACTTTTTTTTGGCAACTCTTGGATACAAAACCAATGCCTTGTTAACAGAGCTAAGTAGAGCAATGAAAAAGGGCTATTGAATGCATATTTTGCTTCTAAAGAAAATAGGGGTAGCAATCAAAGGGAAGTTAATTCAAGCATAATAATCAAACAATATGACTTTTAATCCCACTATTAGTCATTATCGCCGTTATAATTTGCCATTTTCTTAATATATGCCGAGACATTTAACATTACAAAAAATGTACAAAGATTTTAAGCAAAAATGAAATGAAAATATCATTTCACATGCGATAAATGTGTAGAATGCTCAATATTTGAAGAAGACCTGATGAAGTGCAGCGATGTTAATTTGATGCCTGAAGAAATAAGAATGAAATATGACAATCATAAGTGTAAAGCTGACTGCTTTACAAAGTTAGATTATATGGAACAAGCAAAAACTCAGAGTTAAATATGTAGGCGTAGGAATATATATATGTAGATATGTTAATGGATTTGCAGAAAGTGATTCTTTTACCAGAATTGCCTGACATTAAAGATGCGTTTCTCATGAGTTGTTTGGCAACTTTTAATTTAACATTCATTTGCCCCAATTGAAAAGAAATCAAGCGAGTTTGCCCTATATGTCCTTTGGCATGAAACTCAAGCTGGACAAGAGGCGAGTGATATTGAGATCGTTTTAGTATCGTTTAGCCCTCTATGCAATCAATTATATATTTTATTTTTTATGATTGTATTTGTATTTATTTGTAGAATAAAGAGTTATCTATCTATCTATATCTGCTGACTAGAGCTATTCAGCTGCTACAGACATTACCCTAACATTTATTTTGTTTATTTTTTAATTAATAAACTGATTCATTCAATTACTCATTCTTTTATTTACATACCCTACAGTTACTAGAATTTAGACAATGAGATATACTAAGTTCCATGTTCCATAAACCATGACAAAATCTAGCAAGTGCTCTTACTATGTTATGAAACTAAATGCTACATGAACCTATGTAAAGTCAATTTTATCAAAGTTAGGGGTTTAAAATATGTAATTATACACATGTATTTTTTTTCTCTAGTACTATGTGTTCAACATTTAGAATTTTTTTACAACCAATAACATTTTTTTACCTAACATAAATATTTGTCATAGGCTGATCTATTTTACGTTTATGCACTCTCCTGTTAAATTTCGTTTAAGTCCTTACTAGGTTTTGAAATGGACAGCCGAACAATTGCAGATTTGCGAATTTATTCTACAGCATAGAACTTCCAAGTAACCTTACATTTATCGATCTAATCTATTACTTATAGAAGCGTATTTATTTATGAATTTTAATAAACTGGAACCCCGGTTAACAGTAACTTTATAATTGTACACTATTGCTTAGTCTAATTGTGAATTTTAAAAAGACTAAATAAACATTATTTCCAGCCCAGCAATTAAGTGAAATATCGGTAGCATACAAACATATTCAAGTAATTAGACTTAAATTAATAAATGTAATGTTTACTTCCTTGACTTTTCAATTTCGTATTATTTTACTTATTAATGAAAAAAATATCAAGTAACTGTAATTTAAATAGAACTTACAAATTTTAGAGACTGCTTTAGAAAAATGTGTAATTGAATTAATTATAATGATTGTATGATGCATTTTATTGCATCATGTAGCCACCTGGAAGCTATTTACCTTTTTGCCATTTTAATTTACAATTAATATGTAAAATATATAATTGTAGAAAATAACAACCGCACAAAATATTTGGAGATATCTGCTAGACTACGCAGGAGTAGCTTTTATTAAAAATACCAATTAATTATTAACTGAATTTTATAAAATTATGCTGTGAGTGATTATGCTGTATAATAAATATTAGTTGATAACCGTCCATCGTAGGGCTCGTACGTCCCTTTTGACCTCTCAGATGTCTGTTCCCACAGACAGTATACACAACACACTTGTTCAACGTGGATTGGCAGATTACACATTGAGGTGATCTTGGTATTCCCCTATCCTGACAGTATTTACTTTCACCGACGATAGGTGGCAATTACACATTAGGCAAAAAAAAATGTCATGATAATGCATTTTTTATTGCTATAGGACAGTAGACAGGCTGACGGTCCACTTAGAATTTAGAATTTCGCCTATGAGATGTTTGAAATACCAGGGGCATCGCGAACACGCTGCTGGAACCTGGTCACTCATGCCGCCAAAGTTATTATGGCGGCAAATTAAAACCAAGGGTGGTTGCCATCCAAACGGGGTCGGAGCTCTGTCACCTAACTTGGGTCGTTTGGTCGTCTTTTACTACAGGCCGATCCCGACCGCAGAGGTCAGTATTCTTTCTTCGACCCTGTACGGATATGCTGCATGCATAAAGCCGTTATCTCAAGGTTGTTCCCTAAATGTGAAACCACTTGAACACCACGTACCCAACAACATCCATTAACAGCCAATGAATAAATGTCAATATTTCGTGCTTACCTTTTTGAAAAATAAGGCTTGATTGTATTCAGTTAACAGACACTTTCAGCAGTTGGTTTATAACTAATCCGTTTTGAAAAATGCTTGTATATAAATATGTACTTCGATAAGGAATCTCCAAGGTTTATCTTGAAAAAGTTATCTGTGGATCGTCTTAAAATTGGATTTTCCCAAACTTCAAGTGTCTACTGTCTTTGAATGATCACCTTTGGATAATTTGGTAACGTCTTTTGAGCCATATTGTAATACTCGTAGTAAGTAGACTTATCAATGTTCATCGTGATAATATTTATTTCCTTACAGATCACCATTTTATGTTCAAATTCCTGTAAATAATTGTTAAAACACGTAACAGAAACTATCTGAAGTTAACGGGTAATCTGAAATATGACAATATCATATCCGTAAAGGTATTTGAAATTGTGTATGGTCCTTAACAACCCGGTAGAAACAGGGATGGTATGATGATTAATTAAAGGCTACAAGATAAAAGAAACCCTTGACTTCGTCGAGTGCTTTCTTCATTTTCTCTTTTCCTTTATAAGAAGTAACTTATAAAAAAAAATATTGCATGTCTTTATATCCATGTTCTTCGATAATTCCCTTTTCTAGTAGAATGAGGTAAGGCATATAATTTTCTCGTCTTACAAGCATTTCTTAATTCTACAACTAGTGGCCACTCTGAAGAACTGGCTTCTTCACTATCGTGTTAAGAATAGAAAATTGTCACAAAGAGCACATTAATTATTTATGCATGTGGTTTCAGTAAATACACCAGAAATTAGAAGATCTGCTCACTAAAGTTAAACGACATGTATGTACCACATGAATAAACTAGAATGTTGTAATGTTTTTTCACTTATTCTGAATATACCTTATCATCCAATATACAATAGAAAGGCTTCATTGGCAGTGACTATAGCGGGTTTCGGATGCCCGGGGGCTCTATTACCACTTTAAGAACGAACTAAATAAATGCAGTTTACGTAAGGTTTATACAGAATAAATGTTGTTGTTTTTCTCCCTATTTAACAAAGTTTGTAAATTATATTTAATTATACTTATGTTTACTTTTTGCAGTGCTAATAAACGTAAGTTTTCAATGGGTTTCAAAGGTTCACGTGTTGTTTTAAAAAATTGCAATAATACCAAAAATTCTCTATTATAAATATTACCGCGCTTAGAAAAATTTAAACGAGACGTCCTTTAATTTCTATCTAACCTTTGTTATAATAATCAAACTGTATTTAATTAATTCTTTTTTTTCTGGGTGCGGTAAGATATGCTATAACTATATATGATAACTAACTCATGCACATATGTAGTTTTGTACAAAACTTAATGCACCAAATCTAATTACTAGAAGTGTGAAATTATTTATTGTTAGTTTACTAAGTAGCTGGCATAAAAAGGTATATCTATAGGCGTTTTTTGTTGATGCTTGGTGCACACTCCACTTCTTGATGGCTCGTGGCGGGGTAGTGTGAGAATAGGCGGAGGGTCTATGTCCGTGGTCGTCAAACGGCCGCCCGCGGGCCGCTTGCGGCCCGTGGAATATATTTCTGCGGCCCGCGGCAGAGCAAACAATTTTAGTAGGTAATGGGCTCAATTTCCAATAAAAACACACTTAAAAAGTACAATACCATAACAGGCATAACACTTAAATTACATGATACTTGTTGTAAAAAATTACCTTAATAATAATGACATGTTTGTGGTATGTTAAAATAAAAAATACTGAATATAACCCGTTGGTTTTCTGAGACAGGATATTTGTGAGTCAAAATTAACCACATTTTTATACGTTGTAGGGCCTCAAGCCCGTCTGGATGGTGACCACCTTTCGTCTTAAGTATGCCCTCATAATAATTTTGTGTTGTGTATTGGGACCCTTACCCTTATGGGACAGCAGTGTGTTCATGATGCCACTGGCGTTGCAAATACACATAGGCGACGGTAAATGCTAAATTCTAAGCGGGTCGTCAGCCTGCCTGCTGTCCAACAGCAATAAAAAATGTCACATCGTTGTTTCATCATAACAATTGATTTATAATAATGGTATTTGTTTTTTAGAAGACCACGACAAAGTCAACAAGGATGGTTCGGCGGACTATTCCAGAACTTTTTCGGGAATCGAAGAAGGTTCTATGACTACTATTTCTTCTAGCTCTGTTTAACTAATTATTTATTTATTGTTATACAAAGATCTGTTACTTATAAGTTGTTTTGCTAGTATTATTTTTATTTGAAAATAAAGTTTTTGAATACAGAAGTACTAAGTACTAAGTATTTGAATACAGAAGTATTTCACGTTGGATCCCATAGTCTTAATGAATACTGTCATCAGGCGAATATTTTTTGCATGTGCAAATACTTCCGCGACTCAACCAGGGGTGTTATGGATATGGAATTTCAGATCTGGATGTGATAGATACTTAGTTAATGCTTTATTGTAAACCAAATAACTTACAGAATAAGGGAAAATTATTTACAGAATCATTACATCATTTACAATGGGCGCCCTTATCGCTACAGAGTGATCTCTTCCAGGCTATCCAGGTACGCTTTGTATTGATGTAGGATACAATAAATTAGAGACCCGAAGAGATGCAGCTCTTGTCAAATATGCATTTCAGGTGATGAGGGGGAAAATCTACAATCTTAGACTATTAAACTAGATGTGCTTGAACGTAACTGACAATTAAATTAGGTGGCGGGGAAACTAGAAATGTTTGTGGTACCACGTGGTAGTCGAATCTTGTAAAGAAGGCACCCCTGAAACGGGCCCTACGCACATTTAACAAGATATGCTATAAAGTAGATATTTTTTACTATTCTTTGAGCGAATTCACTAAGGGATCACTTTATACTATATGTTATTCTTAGAGACCTAACTATTTGATTTATCTGTGATGATGTGTAGTGTTTAAATAAATAAATAAATAAATCTCCTAGCAGCAAATAGCATAAAACTAAGGGCACCAGTGTTAAATCATAATATAAATTTATAAATAGTGTAACTAGCGACTGTTGAAAGCTCAATTAACGATAAAGTCAGAAGCAACATAAAATAAGTATTTATTTAAGTTACTAAGTGTGTGTGGTTGTGTATTATATGCGCGTGCTTGCCTTAATAAATATGAAGTGTTAAGATAAACATGACACTTCTGGTAGTTGTAATAATTTTACCCATGGGAAAACCGTTAAGCTGATGTTTAAACACTATCTTAGTTCCGAGGTAATCTTTAAAAATTGGTAAATGTGTGATCCGCCTTCATAAACAATAATTTTTTTGCTACGGCGGTTTTCCCGCGCTTTTATCCTTAAAAGATACTGAAATAATTTACAAAATAAATAACAATTATTGTGAGTTCTATTCTTCTCCGCGGTATATCTGTATTAGAAAATACAGATATGTGTTAGGATTAAACACAAATCAACACATGGAAGCGGCTTTGAAATCAGTCTGCCTGGATTACGGTAACGACAAACACCAGTCTTTCGGTGACTTAGGGCTGAGAGTATAAAAGATCAGCGTTTTTAGTGAGTAGGCCCGCTGAGTCCTACATACTCCGTGGATTGAGGGACCCGCAGATATTTTTCCACAAAAAGAAGACTCACAGTCTTAATTATATCCATAAAGAAAAGTATTAGTATAATTAGAGTCATAGAATTTTTCATGCTCTTCTTCTATTATCACGTCGCAGCTGAAATGTTTATATCTTCCTTCCTTCATGTCTTGTTGTTTTTTTAATCATGTGGCCTACTTTCTTAAAATTAGACGGCTGAGAAAACGGCTTTCCCAGTGACTACGCAAGTGGTCCGGTCCGGTCGTGTCTGTGGATTGGATGTCCACGAATGACAAAATATGATGGAAATTATCCATTTAGTAGTAAGCAGTTGCCGTGGCCTATGAATGTTTGCGACGCTAGGGACATCGTGAAGATGCTGCTGTTCGCATAGGGGTACTGAAACCTGGGTCTCTATAGCTAAAGCTCAACACTAGGTTATTATGGCGCTACTTATAGGCTAGGGGCTTGGGGCCCGACCACCTAGCTAGGATTGTTTTAACGCCTTTTACGACAAACCGACCCCGACCGCAGGGCTCAATATTATTACTAACAGGTTTTTAACTTACTGCAAAATAATATATTCAAAGAGAATTTACTGCGTCTTAAATAAATTGCGAAGGACTAAAATGACGGATTTTTTCTCTCTTTTAATTTAAAGACATGTATATGCAAATATGTGCTAATAAATATTATTGTAATCCTTTTTTGTCTTTATATTTTAGATTTAGTTAAAAACATATTTTTAAGGACGCCAGCTATCCGATCTCTAAACATTAAAAGTCCGTGATTTGTGGCATATCTTTGCTAGCAATAGTAATTTGTGTCTTTTGAGAGAGACACGTGGAAATATAATTCTAGATGAGGCTATACTGCCAATGAACTTGATGCTTGTTTGTAATTGGTACATTTAAATGAACAAACATACAGTTTTTACTTGATAATAACGAGGGGTATTTCCCAGTCTATAACTTTGACAGATTCAACGTTATCTTTTTGGGCGTTTCACCGATTTATCACGATTTCTTAAATATCATTTGCGTCACCAAGTGAGTAGTGGTTAAGTATTGAATTGTATCCAAGCATATTGTGACTTTAAAAATCATTTTCTTTTAAGAACAAATATTTATTGTTTCCACCATAATTTAAAAAACTATTCCTCGTACCTTTTTTTAAAATTATTTATACTTACAACACAAATTAATTATATGGGTAGTTCTCGATGTATCTAGAAGATTCTTAGTAATAATTTAAATAGATACTAAATTAAAAACAGTTTCTGTTCGAGGAACATTACTTTCTGTAATACCCCTGAATGATCGTTTGCTCTCCAGTATCTAAGATGTAGTATAAACCAAACACATCACTTATTAAAATTAAGAATAATTTATTTTTAATTAATTTACAATATTACCTTTATTTACATTTTTAGTGACTTACTAACTTATACAATAGTTATGAAATGGACATACAATTTATATCACAAAACTAATTTTAGTCCTTATCCAGACTTAAGTAAATACCTGAAAAATCCGGAAGTTAATATTGTTATTGGTTGTATTTAATTTAACTAAAATATTTCATAGTGCTGGTGGTCCATTAAATTAAAGTGATGGATTAAAAATCCTCTTAACACTTATATCTGAGTTTGTTTAGAACATTTTATTAGGGGTGTAATGAAATTAACCTTTAAAGAGCATATAAATGCAATTTGCCTGTTTTACAAATTTAACAAATATGTTCTTAGACCTTAGAGAAAAATCCCATTCCCTAAACAAGAGTCGAACCGTAGAAGAAACAAAGAAGAGTCGAGATTCCTTACACACTTAATTTTTTTTTTAAGAAACTCATTTTGTATTTAAAACAAAATTAATATAAAACTAGATGGCTGTGAAGATCAATTTGAACTTTACGTTCGTATGATCGAGTTTATATGAAAATTACACTACACATATAGCTTTCTCTTAAATTAGTGGAAGCAAGGGTCAAAACGATGTGTCGGTGGTGTATTAGTACTAATTTTACGAAGAGTCGACGCAGGCATGAAGCAAGCATTTGGCTGGAAGGCTTGACTCATCTGGCTAGGTGGGTTGCTTGAATTAAATTGGTAATTTAGTCTGGCTGGTCCATAGTTTGGATTCGTTGGAACATTGTTCTGATAATTTCCATAAGCAGAGTAACCAGATGCACGGTTCATTCTGAAAAAAAGTTTCTTTGTTAATATTTGAAATGTTTAAAACAAATATTGAATCGTTTAGAATATGTAATTAATTTTGCAATGAAAAAAGTGCGCGCTCTTTAAGAAGATTTAGTTTCTGACAAAGTGGCTAGTCATTTTTGAGTTAACCAATTAATCAAAGTAAATAGTTTGAAGCTTTTACTTTAATTTTGTAATGAAAAAATGTTTTAGATTACTTGACTTGACCTGACTTGAGAAAAATGGATTGATTACTTGATTGAATATTGAGTAATCATCTCAACTGTGAATCCTATTATATTCTAAAACTAATACACCATCATCATTCTGGCGTTGAAACCCGGTTGGAGCCCAAACTTCCGCTTCGGTGGCCGGATGCCAGTTTGCAACTTTTTTTTTCTACTTCGCACGCTCTTGGGTATAACAGGTAGCGGATCCATTGGCACGCATATTGACGACGTCAAGCCAGCATTTTTGGGTCTATCCCTCCAGCTAGGGCTCGGTATTAAGTCTAATTGCACCGCAGTATATTGTTCATTAACAGCTTTTGCAAGGGCAAGTTCTATTTGACGGTCTCAGTTCCAAAATTAAACAGGTTATCCCAAACAATATTTATGCCAAGTTGAATTCAACCCCAAAAGATATGGTGTTCCTTACAGTCACATTACGTTGAAGTAATAACAGAGAAAATAATTTTGAAAATGATATATTATACTTACTTGATATTATTTTAATAATTCGATTAATATCGAATTCACTTCTTCGCAATCTTACTTGTGTTTTGATCTGTGTTAAAACGATTAAGCATTTAGTATTTATACCAAAGCCTTATCGGATTAACCGTTTCTATGAGTTATCACAAATGACGGGTTGTTCTACATATTTACAATGAATAGTAAAAGGATCGTAAACAAAAGTAAGGTAAAAAAATATTAGTTCAACATCGCATTTTCTCGACTTAATCATTATAATCTTATTATCATTAAACTATTATAAAAAAATATTATGTATTGTACCACATATTTTTATAGCTGGAGTTCAGAAGTCAGGCATCAGAAGGCAGGCAAGCCCATTCGATAGCAGGTAGTCACCGTCGCCTATGAACGTTTGCAACACCAGGGGCATTACTAACGCGCTGCAGGCCTCTAAGAAATTCTATAATGTATTTTTTTAAAAAACCCCTATCGTTACTGCTTCATACAAGTTATTAAGTTTTTTTTTCCAATTTTATACTTAATTTCCTATGCTATTGCGAGTCACAATACATTTTACCAACACCGTTCACAAGTTCCTATTTGTCCGTATGAAAAACTAGTCAAATAAAATGTTGTAAAGCTTTATAAACAACAGAAATCTGTTAAAAGTGCGAAAAATATGATTGCGGCAAATGCACATTTCAGACTAAAATAATTTTTAAACAATGTGAGGAAGCCGAATATAGTATATATATATATATATATATATATATATATATATATATATATATATATATATATATATATATATATATATATATATATATATATATATATATATATATATATATATATATATATATATATATATATATATATATATATGTGTGTGTGTTTTCATAACATTCTACATAAATTTTTTATTTAATTTGTTTTTTTTTAATTTTACAAATTTTTGGAGAAAACTTCATGAAAATTCTTCATTTTATATACATTTAGCAATAAACCAACCATTATCTGCATTGAATAATAAAATTGATAACTTTTTTAATTACTGGTCTGAATGACCGCGCGCGTTAGGAATAGGTATACAAGAATTCTCGGTAGGTTTAGTTTTAAGGTATCTTAGGTCTTCGAAAAACCGGCTATTAAAATACCTCTTCACTCGTCAGATTTCTCAGGAAAGTCTTTTACTGTTCAGGCGACTCGTCTTTGTAATTCTCTGCCTGCTGATATCATACTTTCTAAATCCTTGTCTATCTTCATTATACTAGTAAAGGAATATTATATGAAAAACTATTCGTAAGCAATTATTTATTTTATTTTCCTTTACAGAAATGTGTAAGTATTAGGTCTTTACTTATGAAATTGCCGTTTTGTATGAAAAAATTTCAACAAAATTTTTTCATGTATTTTTTATTTGTATTAATCGAAGTAATCACCCATGCAATCAATGCATCTTTGCCAACGCAGTGGCAGTTTATTGATGCCCTTCTTAAAGAAATCAGCTGGACGGGAGGCAACAAATTCTTCAAAGGCATTTTCTACTGCCTCTCGGGTATTGAATTTTTATCCCGCCAAGAAGTTATCCAAATTCTGGAAAGAGTAGTAGTCTGTAGGCGCAAGGTCTGGTGAGTAGAGAAGATGACGGAGAACTTCCAGCCCCAGTTCTTGCAACTTGGAGACCGTCTGCTGTGCAGTATGAGGTCGCGCGTTGTCGTGCAGGAGCAGCGGAGACGAGCGAATGACCAATACTGGTTGGAGATGTGCCAGCTTCTCCATCATTGTGTTCAATTCTTCACAGTACACATCTGCAGTAATGCTCACCCCGTGTGGTAAGAAGCTGTGATGAATCACACTGGCGCTAGACCACCAAACAGTGACCATCACTTTTCTAGGGGTAAGTTTTCGTTTAGGGCATTGTTTAGGTGCTGAACCAGGATCCAACCAACTTGCTGAGCGCTTGCGGTTATCAAACAGAATCCATTTTTCATCGCAGGTAACAATGCGGTTCAAAATTCCTTCATTTGTGTGTCTGTTGAGCAGTGCAAGGCACGTCTCGACGCGTACTTCGCGCTGGCGATCATTGAATTCGTGGGGCTCCCATTTGTCAAGCTTTTTCACCTTGCCAATTTGACGCAAATGGACCAATATTGTTTTGACGCTAACGTCGAAACCTGCTGCTAATTCAGCCGTAGATTGTGTATCATCAGCTTCCACAATCGCCTTTAATTCGTCATTGTCGACCAAAGTCTTCGGACGACCGCGAGGTTCATTTTTCAGGTCGAAATTCCCAGAAGGGAAGCGAGCAAACCAATAACAGGTGGTGCGTTGGTTTGTAGTGTTAACTCCGTAAACGTCGTGTTGCGTGCCGCTTGTGCCGCGTTGCTGCCACGACGGTACTCATATTCCATAATTACTCGAATTTTAACGTATCCATGATGACGAAAAAGGTTGAAATGTGATGAAAATGTAACACTAATCAATAAACAAATGACTACTTTGGAAAATGAATTCCATGTTTTTAAAATAAAATTAATTTGAAATTAGAATTCTAAGCCAAACAAAAATTATTTTGATTTGAAATGGCCAGTACTGCAGAACGGCAATTTCATAGGTAATAACCTATTATTTGTTATTGTTTCTTTATTAAAAAAATAACTGGCTTCTTAAATTACTTTTAGTTAGTACTTATGTAACTATTGTATTTATATCAAATAAATTAAATTAAAAAATATAAAAAAAACTGTTATTATTAATCAGTTTTTCGGATATCATAGGCACGCAGTGTTATTATACCTACGTGACCAGTGAATCACCATTTGTCATCAACACAATTAAATATGACATTATTTTACAAAATAAAAATAAATATTTTCCTTATTTTTTTAGATATGAATCTCGAAAATATTTTCTAAGTCATTAGTTTAATCTGTCACAAATCTAATTAATAATGTATCGATTAAGGGCGGCGTTGTTGTGAGAATAATTAATTGTGTAAAATGTGTGTAAAATGACAATGTCATTGCACCACAGTTTTTATAACTATTGCAGTGCATTGTCAACATTGTAATTGTACTTTTATATATAAATCAATAAATAAATAAATTCACAACATCTGAAGAGGTCGTTAAACTTATCTATAAGCCATAGAGCATTTATTATAATTCTGTAATTTATTAGTAAAACTACATTTTACCCACCAAACACAAATAGACCTAAAATCTTTAGTAAGTGGGTTAAAGTGTTCATACGCATTAAACCACATACAAAATTTTTTAATGATGATTATACAACAAAAAAAGAGTACAAGAAAATATTACTTAAATTTTTATTGATAATCATCAAATTTCTGCATACTTTGAAACCTAGTTGTGCATTAAAGGCTGGTTAATGTAAAATCCACAAGATTTTGGCGGTAGAAATTTTTTGTATTGATGCCCTAAAATATTATTAGATAACCATAATGTTATTTGTCTTTTTTTTATATGTATTAATAAGTACTAGGAAATGGAGATTAAAAAAAATTAAATAGCTTGCATGATACGTAATAGAGTGTATAGCATAGGGTCGAGTGGCGTCTGGAGGGGTTTTTATAAATTTTTTTGGTGCTGCAGGGGATGGGCCTACAGGCATGCTAATCAATGGCTTTATCTGGTGAGCCGTAGCCTGTCATCTCAAGACCGGCGGGGTGGTGAGAGCCACAGCTATTAGCGCTGACCCTGTTTTCACAGAATCCGTCGTATCTGGGCTGGGGTAGTCAAAAAATACCCCCAAGGTTGGTGCTTAGGTGGCGCCCTTGGTTTTCACATTCTGTTGCAGGTCCGTTGTTCACGAGGGGTCTTGGCGATTGAGCGGTGCTTTCAGCTACGCCTCCGGGTACCACGTGACCGGGGTTTTGCGTGGCCTTCGAGTGCCATTCTGTCCGGGGAGTGCCCGCAACAACCACAGCCACGATTGAGTCGTGATTTAAGTGCCCTTTCACAACTCTCTGTGACGCAGAGAGCTTTTACTGAAGGCGCATCGTGCGTTACCCCGTGTGGTGGCGGTGGTCATGTCTCACGATCACACGGGGCCGCGGTGCTGGCCTTAACCGGTTGGTACGATATTTTGATATTTATTTTATTTTGATATTTATTTATTTAATTATTTATACCTGACATACAAATTTTAAATATAAAAGATACATATCACAGCAGTTCATGTACAACAACTAATTTGACTTAGAGAAAATCACACTGGCCCCTGAACTAGTGAATACTGTATCTCAGTGGGCCAGTATTTTTAAAATAAGTACTAATATATAATAATTACCATTATATTAATAATTAAATAATATATAGTAGTTAAATGAGATATAGTAGTAAAAATAAATAATAATTTAAAATAAAATATTAATGAAAGAAGAAGGGAAAGAAAAATATAGATACATATATTAACTGAAACAATGATTGTATGTGAACATAATGTATGTAAGTTTATATATAAGTAAAATGTAATATTATATTTAAATAATTGCTTTGATAATCTCTTCTGACTCTTGATAATTCAGCTCATACAAATAATCACTCAAAACTTTCTTACACCTACCAATGGGAAGTTTGTTTAATTTAATTACTTTGCTAATTTCGTTATATAATTTAGGGCCCAGATAATCCGCGAATTTCTGCGCAAATGATGTTTTGCAGCGTGGAATGTTATAAACAAGGTCTTGCCGTCGCTTAAATATCAGATTAGGTGGTTTGACGTGGATATTCAAAATTACTGATTTTATAAACATTTTTCTCACCGACAAGACTTTATTTTCTTTATAGAGCAAAGTAGTAGGGTATAAGAAGCCTTTATAGGTCATCACTTTTAGTAAAGATCTTTGAGCTCTTTCGATAACTAACATTGAGGTTTTTGATGTACCACCCCAAGATAATATTCCATAGTTTAGTAGTGACTGACATAGGGCATAATAAATACTGAACAATAGCTTAGGGGGACAAACATTTCTTAGTGTTTTAAATATGAATATAAATTTCCTTATTCTATTACTAGTTTTACTGAAATGTTTTTTCCAATTTAAATTTTTGTCTATTACAACGCCAAGATATTTAATACTATTGACACAATCAATAGAGTAGCAATTACAAATTTAAATTTGTAGGTCTTCCACATATGTGGGATTTTATATTAATTTCATTAAAAAGAGGTTGGGAATTTTCATTAATACTGAAAGTCATTACTTTTTTCATTACCGATGAGAGACAACACCATAAAACACCTAAACTCAAGCTGCGATGCAGGGCGAGGAGTGGTGGAATGGTTGGGGGGGGGGGGGGGGAGAAACCCGGCCACTACTGCGAATCTGAGGTGTTTTTGTGTGAAAAAGTATTTTTACTCATAGGAACAAAATTAATAAAAATGTTAAACCCATAGACATAGACGAATTAGTGCCCGTGATGAGCGGAGAAAAAAACCAGACAGCAGCCCGACTGCCACGGCGTAAGTAGCGAAAATAAAAAAGAAGACGGTGTTCCAGTGACCTCCACAGGTGCTGGAGGTAGTGCTGAGCGACCCAATATTCTCGAGAGGACTACTTGCACTAAAAATACCAAAGAAGCGGTAGAATCGGCCTCTGCGCGTTCTAAGACGACTTTCGAGCAATTCAGAGCGAACGAAGTAGCCGCACCCGTCCAACCTCACCCGGTCTTAGTTTTTTTTTATTACTGTAAAATAGCAGTTTATCCGTGTTTTTATCCGTGCAGGGGCGGAGAAAGAATACTAACCTCTGTGGTCGGTGTCGGCCTGTCGTAAAAGGCGACAAAACAACCCACCCTAGCTACGTGGTAGCTACGTCGCCGTCTGGATGGCGACCACCTTTGGTCTTAAGTATGTCGCCATAATAACCTTGTGTTGTGTTCTGGCATTAGTGACCCAAGTTCCTGTACCCTTATGGGACAGCAGCGTGTTCGCGATGACACTGGCGTTGCAAACACCTATAGGCAACGGTAACTGCTAAATTCTAAGCGGGCTGTCAACCTGTCTGCTGTCCTATGCAATAAAAAAAAACAGCAGACAGGCTGACGGCCCATTTAAAATTTAGCGGTTACCGTCGCTTATGGTTGTTTGCAACGCCAGTGGCATCACGAACACGCTGCTGTTCCATAAGGGAACTTGGTCACTAATGCCGAAACACAACACTAAGTTATTATGGCGGCATACTTAAGATACCAAAGATGGTGGTATGGTGGGTTGTTTTGTCGCCTTTTAAGACAGGCTGACCCCGGCCGCAGAGGTCATTATTCTTTCTTCGCCCCTGCACGGATAGTTCATTGTCATCATCAACAGATCATAGCTCCGAAACTCCGCGGCAGACCAGACAAGAGGAACTTGGAGTAAAACGGCTGCGTTACCAAATGAGAAACCGTTCGCGTACCCTATTTAGCGAAACGGAGGACAAAATAGACCATTCCAGTGTACCGAGATATGTCTCTGTAAAAAATTAAACCGCCGAAAAAACTGAAAAGCAAAAAATAATAATCCTTCTTTTTATTAACCTTATTAACTAACTTCTTAAACTAATGTAAGTATACACCTAAGCAATTTTGAGTCGGCGTCAGTTCTATAATGAATACTTATGTCGTTCGCAAGCCCTGTCCTGGCGTGCCTTGTTCAGGATTGGAAAGTATTGACGGGGGTGGAAACCCATTCTGATCATCGATATATTCGTTATAGCGTCCCCATTCGGCAACCGTACTCTTTAGGCCTAGAGTCCCCAATGACAGACTACGCGCTGATTAACCCGGCAGTTTGATTGAGAGGCTTTTCGACAGGTTCTGATTGTTGAGACGTGGGCATTTGAGCCTGTTCAAGAGCCTCTCAATGTAGAAATGGAGGCGGAACACCTTCGTTTACTTATGCCGTCTACATGCGACGCGGCAATGCCAAGGAGTGAACCTTAAAATCCTCCCCACCAGGTGTACTGGTGGACTCCTGAAATTGACCAACTATGAAAAGCCTGTGTTTCGGCGCGCCGCCAGTATACCGGTATAGGAGATGTCCTCGTCGTGCGGGCAACGTGGATGACGTAGGGGCCGGCTGTACGAGGGGTACATAAGCGCCAAGAAGTCGTTAAGAGTCGCAGTAAAAATGACCAAAGTAGTTTCATGGAAAGCGTTACTGAAATCGCTAGACAACGATCCATTGGGGCAACTTTATAAAATGGTCTGGAATAAGCTGCTGCCATGGACGCCTAACGGAAAGCCTTCTCCCACACCTAGTGGAGGAAGTGGTTGGCGAATTGTTTCCCTCGCGAGCCGAGCATTCTCCTCCAAGGATGGCTCCGGTACTGCTGGATGCTTGCGCGAATGAGAGCTCAGTACCCAGGTATACCAAGAGGAGATTGAGGCGGCGATACAACGGCTGAAAGGTAAAAATATCGCCCTCGGCTTAGACGGCATTCCGGGACGTGCGTGGATTCTATCCTACGACGTCTTGGAGCCCCAGCTGATGGCGATCTTCAGCGCCTGTTTCCAATTTCCAATCAAATGGAAGACACATTGTTCCGCCACATTGTTGGGGCATATCTCAGTGAGTGGGCCGTCGTCTACCCGGTCCAGGGTGATTGCACTCGGCGAGATGTGGATGTGGATTTCTGATTAAAGCAGAAACATTAGAGTTTAAACTTTATTTTTGTATTTAAGAATTTAAAAGTACACAAATAGTAATATAGTTATCTTAATTATTTAAAAAAAATGGAATTACGTAGAATATATGTGTATTTATCTGAATATGTTTTGAACATAAAATTTTAACATCAGGTGTAAGCTATAAATAACCAGTAATATTGATAAAATCAGCAAAATAATATCTACTATACAGTCATTTAATATACTAAAAATAGCAATCTCGTCGGCATTTAGAAAAATGCATTCCCAATTATCACTAATTAGTGTTAATAACAGATTACTTTTGATTAAGGCGGTTTTTTACCTATCCTTATTATTATTATCATACATTCGTGAAATAAAAAAGGAAAGAGTAATTAATTTATAAAAAGGTTAATGGAAGTCTGTTGACAAATTCATTTCAAAACAACATATATCTTGGTTTACACTCACAAGTTTTTTGTAAGTATATCAAATAACAGTCCCAACAAATGTGATAATAATCCATGCATGATTCCTTTATTATTTTTTTTCCATTGCGTAACTTTACTCTTGTTATACCTTGTTCGTTCTTAAATAATGTCACTGGCACACAATTAAAACATATATCTTATGTAACGTTTTCGATTTTCGAATGTTTTTAAAATAGACCTTAGAATTTAGTTCTTATATACATTTCCAAAAATAAACCGGAGGTAGAAGAGCATCGCGTCGCAGTAATTGCATTATATCGAGGCGGCCATTTACCAGCAATGATTTTTAAATGGCTGCAAATCTAAATATCACCTTGAAGTTTGTGCCTTACGAATTCCACCACAATGTTGTAGAAATTGATGGCTTGAGCAGAAATATTTTTTAGAAAAGGGAGACGGACATTTTGCGTAAATTTTATATTATCTTCATCCAATTTAATTATTCAATAAATATTTTTAATTAACTTTTATTTTTTATTTATGACTATTTTTTTCTTATAACAGTATTTAAAGACCGACTAGGTACATTGGATTGGCATGAAACAAAAACTGCCTTAAATCTCAGACAAATGTGCCCCTCAATGAAGGGTGGGGCACATCGCGATAGCATTTGTTAAATGAGCCGAAATGCCTATACGTAATACAAAACTATTGGAGCGAATTGTTTATCCGCATAGGTTCCATCCCAACATGCTAAAGGAAGAAGAAACAAAAAGTTACGTTCTAATACTATCTCAATTTATATGAATTGTTATTGTAAAGTTATTTATCCCTTTTGTACCTGTCTAAAATGCCGCGCAACCTTTTAATCGTTAATCAGATGACGCCTAAAAGAGCAGATTATAGGAAGAAGATAATATGATAAAAAATAATGATATAATACATATACCGTTGTCACTGTCAATAGATATACGAGTAAAATTGTAATTGCTATAACATTACCTAGTAATATACATTACCTAGCCATGTTATAATGCACTAATAAAAATTTTAATCCGTCATAAATATTGACAAACTTGTAATCATGTTTAATTGTAAATTGCAATATATTTTGATAGAATTTTATTTATATTGGAAGATTAAAATTTTTAATAATCTGTGTAATATATTTTATAACTATTAAACTGGAAAGCAATAAATTTGATCTTGTAAATCTACACGTTTTATTATTTGATTATCATACATAGTAATATTTGTACTTTAATAAAATTACTTTGTCAAATTCAAAAATAAACTAAAACTAACATAGGACGACGAAAAAAAATAATTTTAACATCATTCACGCATCAATATGTATAGGGATATTTCATATTCAATGTATTTTATTGTAGAAATTTGTGACACCAAATTCTTCATCATTTATCTTGAAATTGTTCCAAATTTTATTCGTGCAGGGGCGGAGAAAGAATACTGACCTCTGCGGCCGGGGTTAGCCTGTCGTAAAAGGCGACAATACAACCCTCCCAAGCTACGTAGTAGGGCTCCAAGCCCGCCTGGATGGCAACCAACTTGGGTCCTAAGTATGCCGCTATAATAACCTTTTGTTGTGTTCCGGCACTAAACAAAGAAAATTAAATGAAAAGGTAAAAAATATTTTTCAATAAATTTAAATTAAGAATAGTGGGATTAACAAAAGTAGATTTTTTTACAATACCCCAAGCTATTTTTTTTTACAAAATAATTCATTTTTTTTGGTAATCACACAACCTATGTAACGACGAGTTCATTAGTTTAAAAACTGTTGTATCAATTGGTTAGGAATGGCGAAGTTGTCAGAATAGTCGACACGACGTTAGTTTACGCTCTTAAAGAGCACTCTGGGACCCACCCTTCACCTAGCAGAAAGATAAAGCTTCCATTCTGATTCACGATGAGTACACGTTTGGGAGATTGTGGATGATGGAGCCGGCTTTATTACCTGGGCTGGCTTAGGAATTCCATCCATACCAAGAAGGCACAGTTATGGCTTAGACATGAATTCGTCTAAGGGTAGAACAGACGGCCAAAAGAACAAATAAAGCTATTCTGGACCAGCTTCGCATTAAAGTCAGGCTCTCAACAATCTGTTATCGGAACATTCTTGGATACTTTGGTCACATTGCCCGACGACGGCCGGATAACTTGGATAAGCTGATCGTGACGGGCAAGGAGGAAGGAAAGCGACCCCGTGGCCGATTACCTAGCCGCTGGTGCGACCAAGTAACCGCCCTCACTGGACTCCTTATTGGGCAACCGCTATTCGAGAAGCTGAGGACCGGACGAAGTGGAAACAGCTTACGAGACAGCCCGCGGTTAATTTTCAAGGACATGACCTTCAACAATGAAGAATTCGACCAAGAAGAGAAGGGAGTGTATGCAATTATTTACACACTAATAGTAATAAAAAAAATTCCTAGACTGCACATTAACATGTTCTTATTAGCTAATGGCTGAAGGTCGCTAGTTTTTAATTTATTGTCCTTACCAATAGAACTGGAAACATTTTATTAATAATATGTGCCAACTAAGCATCTCAGGTATAAACTGACGAGTGATATAGTTTGCTGGTTATCCATTTTGGATGTTGATATTATTACATATACAACAATTCAATATAAATTCAAACAGTTTAATATTTTTACCAAAATGTTATTACTCATAACTTAATGATGAAATTATGATGAATGAAAAAATCGTCAAATGTAAAAGATCTGCATAATCAAATAACAACCTCTGGGAGGCTTAGGTCTGGTACCGCACGATGATTCATTACATGGTTTTTTTATTGCTGTAGGATAGCAGACAGGCTGACGGCCTACTTAGAATTTAGCAGTTACCGTCGCCTATGTGTGTTTACAATGCCAGTGGCATCGTGAACACCCTGCTGTCGCTTATGGGACAGCAGGGTATACGGTAAATATTAGAAGACTAAATAAAATAATAAATTAACCTATTTAATTTATAACTCAGCATTCGATTAGGTAACTCATATCACAATTAGTTTTTTATCAGATATAACAATCAATTAATAAGGAAAAAAATTAATAAAACACCTAGTCATAATTCAAAAGATTAAACACAAACGTTTTGTTGAAAAACAGAACCTTCGTATTTATCAGTGATTTGATGAGGCAATAACTTCTAGCACCTGCTTTACATTAATAGGTGTAGCGAGACAGACTACGAGACATGCGTGAAAATGGTGCACTCGTGGCATGCCTCGGGTTTGCAACGAGTGGACTTCGTGTTTACTCGTTTCTTCTCGACACTCAATGTGGCAAACACTCAAACCGGAACATTTTTTACGTTAATATAAGTTTACAATCATGACTTAAATTAAAAGTTGATATACTGTTATTTCAATTACTTTTACAGAAGTCTATTTCGATGTTTTCGTAACATAATGGCGTATAAAATCTATTAAGAAATACTCGATGTTATTTTTAAGCATGGCATGAGTACTAGTCAAACAAATTGGGTTTTTTGATTTTAATATGCTTTTCATCTTTCACCGTAAGTTTTTTTTTGGTTTATTGGACTCATTTTGAAAACAGAATGATTACTATGACTAATTTGATATTACATTAAAAAATAATAGAAGTGCAATAAGTGCTTATTGTAAAATATTTTTTAAATGCTAAAATTACACGAGAACTTATTGGAAGGGTGTTCAATAAATAATGATAATGCAGAACGTATCGCATTATCATTATTGGAAAGAAAAAAAATACACGCAGGCCCAGACATTAGATATAAACCTGATAGGAGACTACGTCGAAAAATAAAATAACATTTAATAAGAAATAACTGCGTCATACTCATTATCACTTTCTATTGAACACCCATAGTATTTTATAAGAATATGACTGTTTTGGAAATAAATATGCTTCCTTGTCCCGTAATCGTATACTGAAAAAGGGGCCGGTAGCTTATCATAAAAAATCTTATTATTTTGACTTAAATAGTAAATGATCTAGGAAAATGATAGAAATGAGAGTGTATAGATACAGAAGAAAACTAGACCATATATCGCGTACGAGATGACGGCTAACAGAGGAGAGTGGAAGAAGAGAACACGTTGTGCCGACCCGAAGAAGAAGAATAGTAAATGATCATTTCTGACTAAAATATACTTATACAATGTAAAGACATTCGTACATTAAGGTTATGTATTATACTTATTATTGTACAATTTATGTATATAATGCATTTATGACTAATGGAAACTACGATAAACATGATGTTTCTATTTGTATCATACAACTTAAACTAATACAGCCACTTTGCTTTGAAGCTTCTGTAATAAAAACAATTTATATTTTATCACCAATAAAAAAAAAATACGTGGAAAGCATACTCCTGTGTTCAAAATGTGTAGAAATAAAACAAAATAAGATATCTTATAGATAAACTTTTTTGTAATTTAATTTTTAACTTAAAATATGGCTTATAACAACAATTTTATTGTGTATTATATAGATAACAAATAATAACGAAGAGATTCTTATAAAGAAAACTTATTTATTAAAGTTTGGTGGTGTAGTATTGCTGATTTTACGAATAGTAGCAGCAGGCATGAAACACCCACCACCCTGCTGGAAGTTTTGGGGGCCGGGACCACCCATCGGGGCACCATGTCCCGGGCCAGGCATCGGTTGACCTGGATATCCAAAGTTGGGGTTGCCAGGGGGCATTTGATTGGGCATGCCGTTGTTTGGCATACCTCCAGGGAAATTCGGGTTGAAGTTTGGATGACGTTGCATTCTGTAAGAAAATAAATTGTAAATTAACTTTACGTCTACATTAAAAAATTATAGTCATAGCAACTTAGTCACGAAACAAAATAACACAGCTGGCATTTTATTTATTCAAAAATAATATTATTACTCACGTGATCTTTGAATAATTAAGTGAAAATCACGTTAGTCCAAATAGAATATTTGTAAACCTGTGGCGGTCTTTGTTGGTGACTATTATTTATACGCTTGCTTTATCAGATTATTTTATCCGTAACATGTACAAATGCTCCTATCGCTATCTGATCTCTTCTTTGTGCGCCATATTATTGCTGATTTAATACAGCATTATGTACGTGATTGCCAAATTATTTGATTTAATTTTTCTGAGGAATTATAATTGTTTACAATAAACGTAAATGTATACAACTTCTCGTCAAAAAAATCGAAACACTACTGCAAGTATTATTTAGGCGGCATTTAAATGAAAAAGAGGATTAATATCATTAAAAAAATACGCCAATAAATAGCTAGCAGTTTAGTCTATACAACAGCGTACCAGAACAACAAAATTGAATTTAAATTTTCGGATTTTCATCCAATTTCTGTACTTAATCACATTTATTTTTGCATAAATTATCATTTTTTAAACTAATTTTTGAGCTGAGCTGAGCGTGATTGTTAACTAAGCTCTGACATTCTATCAAACAGATCTTTTCCTAAAAAATACGGATACCTCGCCCACAGAAACCGTCCAAGTCGTGGCGTTGCTGGATGCAGGGCATAGTCAGCGTGTTGTGGTTGCACGATTGCATCTAAGACTCTCTGTTGTCAATAGATTGTATCAGCGTTATCGAGAGACTGGTATGTTTACTCACCGTCCAGGATCTGGTAGACATAGAATCATGTCTGAGCAAGATGATCGGTATACTGTGTCAGTTTCTTTAAGAAATCGCCACTTTAACTCTATTCAACTGCAGCAGGAGCTCCGTGAAGTTCGAGGACTGACTGTAAGCGATTCTACCATAAGAAGAAGATTGGCGGAGCGTGGGCTGAAACCTCATAAACCAACTAATGGCTCAAAATGACGGTAGACCACCGAAGAGCGCACCTCAACGTTGAACTTGAGCACTACAATTGGTCTGCAATGGACCAAAGTTCTCTTTTCTGACTAGAGTAAGATCATGCTGTATGGTAATGACGGAAGAAAGAAGATGTATCGAAGAGAGAGAGAGCGTTTTGCATAGTGCTGCATTGAAGAAAGAGTCAATTACGATGGCGGTTCGTGGACGGTTTGGGGAGATATAAGTGCCGATAGAAAAACCGAACTTGCATTTATATCTGGACCTCGGTCACCGTCATTAAGTGGGTCACGTTACATCGAAGAGTGTCTGGAGCTTCATGTGAGACTCTATACACATTTTATTGGCGAAGACTTTATGGCGTTTCCGAACGCATCATAAAAACTGTCATAAAAATTTGACCTAAGAACTTCTCATTTCGCGTCTCCTAATTTCGAGATTGTTCGGAGATTTTCACATTTTGTAAATAGCAAATTTTGTATTGTTATTCCAAGGCCAATAAGTCTTACTATAATCAACTTCAATACACATTGTGTTGTTTGGTTTATGTTATATAACACAGTCTTGCAATAGTGATATTTAATAATCAAAAGGGTTTCACTAGATTGAAGGATTGCACTAGAAATAAATAATGACGAGTAAATAAATGTTAAGAAAATGTACAAAAACTTACTTGTTAAAATAAAATAAAACTTTGACCTAAAATCCCTTTAAACTTAAAAACCTTTCAAGAATCCTCCATCATTCAAATGGTTAATTCTGGATTCTCCAAGCATTCGCTTAGAAGCTCAGGGTCAATTTTCCTATTCAAACTATCACAGGGCTAATTGGGTCATATCTATTATGTTGGTGCCCATAATTTTTCTTATGCGAAATGGCCAGTATACAAATGTATTAAACAAAATTTGCTACATTTGGTTTTTCAAGAAACGATTGTCTTTTATATCCCTGGGAGATTATTGTCTCGGATGAAGCTAGTCGGTGTCAAGCTGGTCTAATTTGACATGCTTTCAGATGATACCCGTAATGGGGGCGAAACCTATATTTTATACCTGTACATATATTTTATCTGTGGGCTAGCTACGGATTTATATCCTAGCTGACAAGAAGCCCTGATATAAGACTGAGCCGTTTGTATTCTCAGACTCCGGATTGGTTTTCCGACTAAGTAATGCGATATCTAACGGGGGGATTCTCTACTAACACCTCTGGGTGCACTCCCTTTAATGAAGGAACTTGGTTCATATTAATTTTTACAGATTAATGGACAAACTAGATGATACTATTTAACAAATATGTGTTACTTTTACCAATAAAGTGAAATCTGGATTTTTCTGTGCATATCCCATATATGCACAGAAAAATCCAGGTTTCAGACAAATCGGGAAATGACGACACGATGGTTGGCTCGGAGGCACATAAGTGGCGATCCTTGTGTAGGACGAAATATTTATATGATGTCTTCGATCACAAATAATATTGATCGAAGTATGATGTAAACAGTTTGTTCTGTTCTATACCTATATGTACATGTACTTCAATTGTATGGATATGAAAAGCTCTACGATATATTTTTTCAACTATTGCAAAGAATTTTGTTAAAATTTTCATTTTTAATAAAACTGACGAGCTTTAACTAAAACTCATAATTGAAAAACTTCTATACAGTCCTATCAGTGTAGTATTCAACGCAATGGCAATCACCAGATATAAAATAGATAAATACGTTTTCATTAATAAATGATTAGAAATCTGTGATATATGAATATTTTAATGACCTGATGATGGGAGATATAGGAGCTTACTTGATAGCAAGTGATTAAGTAATCAACTTGTCGTCAAAGCAAATTTAAACAAACTATTCAATTATGGTGTGAATATTGTCAGAGTAACTAGCAAACTTCGATCACTATTGTTGATCGAAGCTTGCAAAGACATCGAAATATTAAGTCTGCTGACCAACATTTTTTTAGATTTCAGCCCATGAAGATTAAAGATGAAAACATATCAGATTATAACAATTTGAGCAAATACTAAACAATTATACTCTAGTATAAAGTTTTCCAGGATTTCATGGCCAACCAGAAATAAAACAACAAAAGCAGATATTACATATAAATTTATTGAAAGATTGCATGTAAGCTATTTTTAAAATGCCATCGAAACTGTCTGCTAAGATGATGATAATAATAATTATCAAGACTTACTTTGTGTATCACCTCACAAATTCTAATTAATTATTATCTATTATTCTTTATATCAGACTTCGCTAAATTAATACATTTTCTACCGTAGCAAACGAAATTAACATTATCATTATTTTAGTGGTAGTCAACATCCTTTCTTCATGTTAGTCCAGGCATGCGTAATACACCTTCTAGTACAAAAAATGGAAAACATGTTTCTTAAATAAATTATTATATTACAAAACATATTGTACGTACGTACAAAGGCAATTCAAAATTTTGTATCCTAAGTTCTCATCAGATCATGTTATACTTTTAAAACAATCCATACTCTAAAGCCACATTATTCATAGGTAACGCTACAAAAGGTACTCATATACTTTTCCTCGTTAAAATTTTCACGTGATTTTGTCGAATAAGCAGTAAACATTTTCAAAAATATATAATACTAGTCTCGGCGCCACGGCCCGCCCCGGCTTCGCACGGGTATTTAACAAAAATTACAAAACTAAAAATTATAATACACGCACATAAATCCTATTTGCGTACATGCAGACAATATGCAGACAAGCTTGGACATTGGTATAAGTCGAGTACAAAAATATTACACGATCATTTAGGCGTGAGGAAGTTTTGTACGAAATGGATTCCTCATACTTGAAAATGCCATAGAAGATACCTTTAAGGAAGAATGAGTCCACTGCTTTTCGCAGTGGTTCCATCAAATATGAAGATGTATAAAGAAGAACAGAGACTACTTCGAAAAACAAAAAAGTGCGTGCGTACAAAGTAGATATGTCAGAAGTGAAACTTCTTTGGCAAACTAATTTAGTGAACTTTAGACGGCCATGAATCGCCGCCTTATAAATTTCTATAATCCAAGTTTAACAAAAGGACTGCGCTTTGAACGAAAATGTTTGGTATAATAATATAATATTATAAAGAGGAAAGATTTGATTGTTTGTTTACATTGTATAGGCTCCGGAACTACAGAACCGATTTGAAAATTCTTTCATTGTTGGGAAGCTACATTATCTCCGGGTGACATAGGCTATATTATATTTTCAAAAAATTAGGGATCCTTACTAAAACTCCAATAATGTAACCCAAGGTGTAAAAAAATTATCTAAAATATTCTTTACATCGCGTGCGCTGCGAAAACTATTAATGATAGAATAAAATAATGTACCATGACTTTGCAGAACATACCATTATTTATAAAGAATGTCGCAACAGCATATGTCTAACTATTATAGTTATGCCACAAAAGTGTTCTTTTATTTTAAAAATCTAATTGAAATGCCGCCGCTAAAAAAGGCTCTTTATTTAATCCTTATCAAAATAAATTACTTCATATTCAAAACTACTTCAATACCGTTATAAACTTTTTGAATTATTCAATTCGGACATTCCATTCGAAAAATATCAAGAGTTTAAAAATGTAAGTATCAGAAAAAACGTTTCACATCTTCGTAACGCTAATTTGCGTTTCATCCGTAAAAAAATTACCCTCATGTTCACTTCAGTTTCACTTCAATAAAAGTATCGGCATCTTTCTACATTGTGCTATTTTTTATTTTCTAAAGAATTTCTGTGTGACCTACGTATTAAGGTAGGTACGTCTAGTATGTAGATTTTATGTTAGTAAGAGCTTATAAGTACAAATAAGGAAATAAATATAATCCATTAAAAAATTTAATATTGAAAATATTACTTAACTTATTAATAATTACAATAACTTATTCTACACTTTTCTCAGACACCACATGATTATTCGAAGTTTTTTCATCATTAACAACGGAATCACTATTTTTTCCTAAATTCTCTAGCTCTCTCATAGGTTTTTGAGTATCTCTGGGTGCGGGTTTCTTGCCCAACTGCCTTGTTATTAGATATGATAAGCTTTGTATCAAAGCTAGACTAATTCCCGGTAAAAGCCATGCATCGGGCAATGTGGAGACTGTATGGCTGTACAACAACGAGTATAAAGGTGACGTTAATGTTTGTGTTGCTGATTCTAAAGCTCCTAATACGCTGTATATTTTACCTGTAATTATAATAAAATCATAATTAATACATCGAAGGCCAAGCCAAAAGATATGAGGGGAATGTTTACTTTAGACTCATTTATATAGTAAATAGAATGCTGCACGACAAACCTGCTTTACTTATTAAAATAGTTTTCCTATTTTTCCTATCGGTATATACACATGATTTATTATAACAATTAGTTTTATTGCTACAGGAAATTTAAACGTGTATATAGTATATATGGCGAGGCAGGCTTTGCCAGTGAGCTAAGTAAAATTGGCGATCACAATAGATCATTAAATTGGACGCCGTGCCAGGTTGAATAAACTGGCATAGTCACCTTGCGAAATAATAATAATAAGCACGATGGTGGATGTTACTTTAAATATATCAAGATATCTTATTTAAAATTCATAATTTCAAAGAAACCCTACTTGACATATAAATTAATGTTTTTTAGACAAGTAAACAAATTACCAGCTTATCATAATTTTTTACAAAATTTATTTGGTTTCATGTTTTATGTATGGATTATCGGTGTCTTCATGCAAACTATTTTTTACGGAATTTAAGCCTGTTTAAAACTAACAAAAGATTACAATTGTAAATTATTGTATTTATTATATAAATATTAAAATTGCTTTTCGTTCACCGATATTGATAATTGATTAGGTGTAAAAGTAGAAAAATAGAATACATATTTGATGCAAACATTGTAATCATAGTTCTTAAATATAATTTAAATAATTTGATTTACCTTGTTCTGTAGGCAGTATTTGTTTATTCAATAATGGCCTTTGTACTACTTGTGACCCTTGGGAGATTATTCCTACTAATGGCACTAGAAAGAAAATAATTGCATACTTAAATTTCATACAGTCACACCGCACTAGTGCTTACTTTTGAACAGTTTACGGTTGTCATGACGTTTTGTTTTAATTAAACAACGCAATTGAATGCTTACATTATCGTATCTTATCTGTAAGGTATATTTCCACTTGTAATAAAGTATTATCTTGATCTTTCTTGTCAATTATTGCTAAATAACTATTTATTATAATTTGTTTCGGTAGTTGAATAGTTCATAGAGAGTAGGTCTGGATTGATTTTCTCAGAAACATTACCTTTGATTAATATTCGAGTAAGGAGGTCCATGCGGTTTGGAAAAATTAAAATACAGATGCGATTATCTTTATTTAGAAGGGTTCTAATTCAAGTTGTCTTCGCTGTTTGACAAGCATTCAAATGATTCCAGTTTTCTAGGATACCAAAATAACATGAGTATCAATCGTATCATTATCATAGAATTCGGCAAACCTAAATCACTTTGGTGCCCGGAACGTGATTAGAATAAAAACAGATTGCCGCTTTTATTACTTTTATTGCCCTCTACTTTTGGTGTCATTAAATGGCAACTTTATTTTTTATATCGTCTCGTTTATACTTCCATAGTTTTCTTTGTCTATACTTATCTTCATTCCATATTTTACTTATTTAGTTCGTGCTGGTCCTATAGCGTTTCTATGGGTACTTCACTAGTTCGGTAATATCCACTTATATCGCTCGCCAATGTATCAGTATGTCGCCCACACTTGATCGTTTCTTGATATTGACATTTTCAGAACTACGCTTAGATATACGAGACAGCGTGGCTATGGTGTAAATGCATGTCATAGACTCACTACATCTCTACAAATTCGTTAACAAGGTTAAATACGAGTACTTACAAAGAAATACGCATAATGTAGACGACGCGAGTATTAAACCAGAAGTTGCGAATACATACGAAAAGCAACTTATTACTCCCACCATTTCGTCTGATAGCTTTAGTCGTTTTTTGAGTACAGTCAATATTATTAGCGTGCCTGAAAAAGGATCGATAATTGTAAGATTGTTACTAAGAGTGGCGCATCTATGTCCAAATCTTATTGTTGTGGTCCTCTTCGTCAATTGTACTGTAATGTACATTCTTTCAAAGTTCTTATACTTTATTATTATTTGGCGACATCTGTGGAAAACTCGTAATGTTATTTTTATACTAGAACTTGAAATAAATTTGTTGATTTCCATTATTTCCATTTTTCAGTTACCGATAAATTATTATTATATATAATATGGAAATGAATTTTAAATAAAACACTATTAGAATGATTGCCTTTCACAACATATAGCTAGAAGTCCTCTTTCAACATTTAGGTACTTCAAAAGATTCAACATATAATTACATAGAACCAACATATAATTTTCAACATATTATGTATATCCATACACCTGTTAAAGTTTGTAAAGTTCATTCCTTCATCAAAACTATGAGGAAATCAAGGACATAATTTACATTTATATGCTGCAGAATATCTCCAATATGATAAAGGTTCGTGCCATATATTTGCGATATTATTTTTACTAATGAATCCAAGTTTAATTAAAGACAACGTGGTCAAAGAGTGACCGACATACGAATACAAGGTTACGTGCCATAAAATTTTCTCGATTGGAGAGCATGACAAAAAGCAAAATGTCAAAATATACCCTCACCAAGAGTTTTTCAGTCATTGAGCTTTATAAAAATTAATTGTAATTAATGCACATATACATACCACAGAAACTAGTTATGTTTCTATAGGCAAGGAAAGAGCCAAACAATACGTCATCCCAGTGGAATTTATATCTATAGTACATATAGACCAGCAACACTTCAGCTGTAAAGACAAATATAAATATTAATGAGTGTGATACGGAGTTTGCTCTGAAGAATTCGTATCATTAAATAAAGATTAGCAAAAAGTGTTAGACGACTCGGAGAAGGAGGAATTTAAGTCAAAGACACTTGAAGTAACTAAGCATCTCAGTTAGTTTCATGTAAAGCTAGCATGTCAGAGCTATTTCGATACGGGCTTCAGAGACCTAATTAAGCTTTCGTTGGATCTCGGAGGTGAGCAACTGAGGTCGCCAAATCCTTAAGACGCAGACAGGTCAACAGAAGCTTAATGTGTGGGTAAGCGCTCCCGCGGCACAAGCCACGTCACTAGAATGCCAACTCAAGACTCAAATCTTTTAATAAAACATGGTGGGTAATAAGTTCCCAGATAACCTATTTTCGTTGGTGTAAACTGCAGTTACTCTTTGACTAGATCATCTTGTATGTCTTTTTAATAGTTCCTGAAGAAGGGTAAGTTATATTTCGATTTATGGTTGAATTTACACGGCTAGCATACCCAACATTTATATCCCGGCAGATTTTGTAGGTTAGCGCTCCATTATGGCGCTAGGCGGTTTATAATACTTTTATTTTAGATAAATTTTGATGATTTTTAGGAAAAAAGTTTCATTATAACTGTAATGTATGTAGGTAGGTACCCACAGAATAAATAATTAATCCCTATTGGTATAATTTTAACTGTGGGTAGGCGTAATCATTCCGCCATTACAGGAGACTTGTTTTATTTAAATAATAGCAAATCCTATATCTTTCAATAACCTTCTCTATTCACGGAAAGAATATTATGCAGTGTATTTTTATTTAGCTAGTCTACTTTATTGGATGATGTTAGGATTCCTACGTCAAACAGCGATAGGCGGTAGGTGTTGTCTTAGGAACCGAAAATACCATATTCGTCTGTCTTTATAGGGGATTTTGGATGATTCTAATTAGACTCAAGATGCTTCTGTGGTCAACATTTAAGACGATCAAAGATTATATTTTGTACACAGTAAGGTGTAAGTTTATATGACATACTAACCAGACAAAAGTACTCTATCACCGAGGGCAACTACCAACATAAGCAATATTATTTTTCTCTTTGCACCGTCTCTTTTCTTTACCAAGCAATGCACAGCATTTAAGGGAAGCCTCCAGTTAAACACGGAAACCTCGTTATCTGGGTTAACATTGACATCTTTCATAATAAAAATAACGTAGAGGAGTGAAGATACCTGAAAAAATAACGACAAAAGTATTACGATATAATTCAGGTAAGGCTTTGTCCCTCCCATTCTTCATTTTCCAGGTCCGATGGTTTTCATGCGCTCATGCGGAACCGTATTGCATCAATAGTGAGTAGAATTTGTTGGAGTCCAAACACCATCCTACATTGTACGTGATATGGAAACTTAAACTAATAGACTGGTCCCAATTTATGTAAATTACTAGTAAGATAATTTTTGTACTAACATTGGTACAACAAACAATCAATTATATTATTTACAGACATTTATTGTCAAAAAATTTTATAATGTTATATTGTATCAACTTAATAATTATGAAATTAAATCAATGGAATTTGTATATAAATATTTTTATTATAATGAATAAGAGTGACGTAAAAGTCTTGGCGTAAGATTTGAATAATTCCTTATCTTGTAAGAAACTATTAAAATGAACTCGATTATCTAGCTTACATGTAACTAAGGGGAAGATCCGATTTCATTAGATATTGCTATCGTGCTTGAGAACTTGCACGGCTGGCAGAGGCATTTGTCGCTTCCGTAAAAACTATTTTAGTACTAAATTTAGCCTACAAGATTATCTTAATTGTATACAAAGTAAATGGGCATCGATGAAATACGGCTTCGTACAACTACCCAGTTGGGACCTCCTAGCTTTCCAATGAAAATTTTGAATATAACCGAAATTAATCGATAGTATCAATAATAGAATAAATACACAATAATAGCTTATTTAATAGGATTTCTTTTTAATTAGATCGAACCAAATTAAATTGTGTAATGTATTTGCACCCGAACATGGGTAACGCTTCGTAATAGGTTTTAATGCTTTTGTTGTGATGATAGGTTCATGTCAATAGTCAAATAGTGACGGTTTGAGCTCTATTCTTCTCAACTGGTTAGTATCATATACATCGCTTTAATGCAAATTTATCTTTTCACAAAATTATACAAATAAGCCTCTCTTTTTTGTTGGTGCTGAAAAGTAGATAGCAAAGCGCTTACTTGATACCAAGTGGTCACCGTTGTCAGTAGATTTTTGCAACTACAGGGCACACGCAATGCAAGCCTCGTAGACAAGTTGATGACTGTTTTGAAAAAACTACTTACTAAGTGCAATAAGCAAACCTCACCTGGAAGCTCATTTAAAACTAACTTTCTGAAGAACTTTGTTAAGGTCCTACTTACTTGTAGGATTAAATACGTTCCAGAATTGATTTTAATTTTATAAAAATAATGTTTCTGTATACAAATAAATAATACTCTATACAAATAAATAAAATTGGAGGGTCTGTTTGTAATATTAAAATAACCGCTTTTTACTAAGTGTATATGGATGTATACACAGTACATATACCAAAACAACATTTTTTACAATTTTTGTCTGTCTGTCTGTCTGTTTGTTCCGGCTAATCTCTGAAACGGCTGGACCGATTTTGACGGAACTTTCACTGGCAGATAGCTGATGTAACAAGGAGTAACTTAGGCTACTTTTATTTTAGAAAAAAAAAATAGATTTTGTTAAAAATGATAAGTATTGGAAATCGTACCCAATTTAAGTTCACCTCAGATTTATATCATCAATCATATAAAATAGGGTTCAGCTTAGACTGGACTTTCTAAGTTCGAACGCAGTTTGTATATTTCATTTATTTATATTTTAAGATTTATAGGGTTTGTAATCCAAAATAAAGCATAAGATATATCCAAAAAATGCTGCCCAAAGTCACTATTCCACGCGGACGGAGTCGCGGGCACAGCTAGTTGTCTTATAAGTTTATTAGTGAATTACAATAACTTGATACTGTATATTAATTAGGTTTACCCTCTTATTTTATACAGCTGTGTAAAAGCTATCTCTAGTGTTCTGTATAATTTTAAATTGTTACATAGTCAAATTTTCGTATTTTTTGGTTGTAATATAACAATATATTCTTAACAGTATATTAGTGTTATAACTAATATACAAAATAAAATATCTATATATAAGAAATTTCTCAATAGAAAAATACCGAACAAACCATTTCCAAACGCATTCTCACCAGCGATGTAACTTTATCGTCAATTTTATATTAAAGTATAAAATAACTATCATACAAATACCTGTATCAATAAAACAAGTGGAAACACACCAAAGTATCCTAGGTGTCTATAGAGTAAGGGTCCACTGATAGCCCCCACGACGTGAGCGATCTGAATGGCAGCTCGGTGTGTGCCCATTGTTCTAGTCACGTCCCTGCCAGTTGCGTGGCATATCTAAAATTAGTATAACACTACATGGAAAATATTGTTATAAACATTTTTTGAGACGTATATAGTCATTAGCAATAAAAAAAATTTAACAAAAAAAACCGCCTTCAATAAAAAAAAAACTATTCCAAAACAAATTAATATGCACTAAAAAGTAAAAAAATAATTGCATAAATTCTTCTATCACTTATAATCGACTTACATTTTCTATTCTATATTACGATAATATAATGTAGTTACAATTATTGTTATTTTTGGAGTCGGTGTCAGCCAATGTAGGTTTGGAACTACATACATAGTTATAAGTGAGATGTGCTTGTGTATTATTATTGCTAGGTATATTGTAGTGTTTCCTTGGCTGACTCCGGGACCACACGGCAAGCACCAGCTTTCATATAAAAAAAGAATCATCAAAATCGGTTGACTCAGTCGAAAGTTCTGAGGTAACAAACATAAAAAAATACAGACGAATTGATAACCTCCTTCTTTTTTGAAGTCGGTTAATAAAATAAAATTAGCAAGATGCGTGCTGCAACAAGTGTAACAAGAACTGTCGTATTGTATGGATACGAATGCTGGGCCACAAAGGGAAGAGATAAAAGGATATTACATGCTGCTGAGAGATATTAGAGGAAGTGTGAAAGTAGCGCCAGTTATTGAAAAACTTAAAAGTGGAAAAAAGACTAGCGTGGTTTGGCCATGTAATGCGCAGGGAAGAATGCCATACGAGGGCAAGGTGAAAAGTTCTCGGCCTAATATAGAAATTGCGTTTCCATCAGCAAACATGTATTATTCCTGCCTGGGTGCATGTCTCACTAGTTCGTATGACAAGTTTTAACTAGTTCTCTCAAGTAGTTTGTTTACACGAATTTCGACAGTAGAGTAGTTGCGAGTTTTTCGTTAAAATGTACAAACTTGAACATTGTGTGGTCATAAAATTTTTCGTTTTAGGTAGATTAACCCCAAAGGAAATTCATCCGAAGTTGACAAATGTTTACGGAGACTCTGCTCCTTCAATGTCAACCGTTATAAAGTGGGCAGCTGAATTTAAACATGGTCGCACATCCCTTCAAGATGACCCAAGTGAAGGACGGCCAAAAATCGCCATCCAACGGAAACCATCGAAAAGGTGCACGATATCGTGTTAGATGATAGGCGTATTAAGGTGAGTGAGATAGCTGAGGCCGTGGGAATATCGGAAGAAAGAGTGCGAAACATTTTGCACAAAGAATTAGGGATGCGAAAACTCTGCGCAAGGCAGGTGCTGCATTTGCTGAATGTCGATCAAAAGCAAATGCGCAATCGATATTCGCAGCAATGTTTGGACCGATTCAATATATAGGGATCCGACCGATTTTGTGCGGCAATTTGTTACCATGGGTGAGATATGGGTCTACCACTACACGCCAGAAATGAAACAGATTCTGTTAATTGTGTATCTTGAAAAAGGCAAAACAATTACAGACGAATATTACTCTAATCTTCTTGACCAGTTGGATGCCAAAATTCGCAAGAAGAGGCTTGGCTTGAAGAAGAAAAAATGATTTTTCAATAGGACAACGCACCTGCTCACAAAGGTGCGTTGGCAATGGGAAAAGTGCGGAATTTGGGGTATTATTTGCTCAGCAATCCCTCTTAAAATTCTGATTTGGCACCCTCAGACTTCTACCTGTTTCAAAATTTGTTTCTGGGAAGCGTTTCGCGTCCAATGAAGGAGTTGAGAGGACCATAGAAGTATACTTTTACAGCCTTCCAGACTCTCACTTCTGGAAAGAAATACTGATGTTGGAGAAACCTTGGACCAAATTTGTTGAAATCAAGGGAGAATATGTACAAAAGTAAAATCATTTTTCAATTGAAAATTGCAGTCTTTCATTGTCAGGCCGAGAACTTTTCACCTTACCCTAGTATAGCAAGGAAAATAATGGAAACGAGAATGGATAGATACAAGAGTAGAGGTAGACCAAAAAAAGTCGGATGGATTACGTAAAAGATGATATGACAAATAAGGCTGTGAGTGTCAAGCTGATGGCTAACAGAGGAGAGTGGTAGGAGAGAACATGTTGTGCCGACCCCATATAATGTGGGATAAGGGTAGGAGGAAGAAGAGTGTACTGTAAAATGGCTGTGGGCCATATGTGGCATATAATCGAGGGTGAACGAATTCTTGAGTGGAGACTGCTCTTGGCAAAATTTGTGTTGGATGTCTAGATATAAAGTGTACACAAGAGTATACCGTGGATTTCAACTGGATGGTGACGATGATGATAAAAGTTACCTAGGCTTAGGATCTTCTATTCTACTTATGCTGTCTGGATTTATAAATAGGAAGTATTTTGAAAAACACCGATGGAACAGGAGCAGTGGCAATAATAGCCAATTTAATAGAAGACTTTGAGTTTGTTATAGGAACGAGAAGTACTGAAAACTAACCAAGATTTTGATATGTTTCTGATTAATAAAACGATATTGAAAAAATATGAATGTTTGTCTTACAAAACATAGCTTTAAAAACTATATATTTATTATTTTGAAGTTCTAATACGACGGCGATCCGATAAGTACTTAGCCTCATCGCCCCATAGCACAACTGTCGCAAGAACAATTTTTTATTATGTAGTACATTCTCGTAGAAAACTACTATAAAAATTTCAGCTGAATCGAACGCGTTGTTTTATTTTGACCGCATTTGGAAGCGAGCGTGTCCACAGATTTAAGAAAAATGGAATAAGAGCAATATCGGTCGATAATTCGAATCTAATTTTTGGAGAGGAAATCGCGTAGCAAAATCAAGGACCACCTGGATGCTGTGTACGGTAACTCTTCTCCTTCGATGGCGATCGTCAAAAGTTGGCTTAACCAGTTTTAACGTGGTTGCGTGTTGGTTTTTGATGAGCCACGCCCAGGTGCCTTGAAAACGGCTACCATGGAGGATAACGTGACAGAAATCTACGATCTAGTATTGACAGACGGCCGATTGAAGGTGCGCAAGATAGATGAGACAGTAGGCATCTCAAAAGATCGCGTAAATCATATCCTGTATGAAGTATTGGGCATGAGAAAGCTGGCAGCGCGATGGTCACTCCTGACGTCAAGCGCAATCGTGAGACCACTTTAGAGCAGTGTTAGACGATGTTTAAGAGCAATTTGAAGGAGTTTCTTCGTCGTTTCGTGACCATCGACGAAATATGGATACACTGGTGCACTCCAGAAACCAAGAAACAATTGAAATAGTGGATTTCACCCGGCGAACGTGCTCCAAAGAAGGCGAAGACTGTCCTATTGGCCGGAAAAAGTCACTTGCCGTGCAGAAATTTGAGTCGAATGAGGAGGTTATCGCCGCCACAGAGACCAACTTTACATACCTTCAGAAAACGTATTTTTCCGACAGGTTAAAAAAGTTGGAGCATCGCTGGGTCAAGTGTGTCTAACTCAAAGGAGATTATATTAAGAAATAAATCGCCAGTTTACCAAAATTTTTGTTTTTCATTTTTAGGCTAAATACTTATCGGACAACCCTCATATACTCCTTAACTAAATAACATACTTATCAAATACTTATAAGAAGATAAATTCATTTAATAAAAAAAGGGTATAAATAAATATATCATTGTAATAAACCTAGTTAAACGACTGCTAAGTTCAGTAGCCTGCATACAAATAAAACATGAGTCAAGTTGTTTATAGAACGAGTTATTTAATTACTTACATCACCCACATGACTGAACGCAGCTGCTAACAGCAAGCCAAAGTTACCGCCCAATGATATGGGTATTTGAACCATATATAGAACCTGGACTGTCGATGCTCCGGGAAATGTTATCATGAATATTACTCCGGCTGTCATAACACACATTCCTAAGAGAGGCATGATAAGGAGTGGCTTCCGTCGGCCGCTGCAGTCACTCCATGGTCCAATGAAGAGTAAGATGACCGTTGATATTAAACTCCCAACAAAACTTCTGGTCACGTTCACGTGTGATACCACTATTTGACTGGCTGCCTGAAATGGTGTTGTTACATAATTTTTATAAATTTTTATGAAGATCTAATTAGCTCATCAGATTTCATTTGTCGAAACTCTTGGGGTGGTCAGAGGTTCAATTTTCATTCCGAGTCTTGATGTTTATGTTCAATAAGTTATTATATTAGTTTTAAATACCAGTCGTAATTCAAAATTCCGCCCATGGTCCGCTTTCCGATTGTTTTTGCACTGCGGTCTATAGCATCTCTGACAGTGAGTGCATTGGCACGCATATCACCCTTTAAAATATTAAGGCAGAATTTTTTGGGTATATCCATCCTAACAGGGTCCATCGGAGGCGGCATAGTTCTACGTAGATAACTGGTTGCCGTAAAATATGGCCATATTAGCGAAAGTGACACTCCTAAAATTGATTGCACTGAACAGAACATGCCAAAGTACAAACAACCGGGACTACTTATTCGAATTATGATGATTATCTTTAAAAGTAGTAACTTTAGTAAGAATTAAGTCTATCTCATTTTACGTGACAGATTCCTATCAAGCTATCAATGCAATCTTTATTGATTGGATAAATAATTTTTGGTGAATTCTAAACCTTTAGAAAAATCCAGCTTAACAACAGCGTCTTAAGTTTCACCAGCTCACAAACGCCCCGATTTGTTTGATGTTCTTTTATAAAGTATTTATTTTTCAATAATAAGTTATATGAACATAGAGCTTATACTAAGCTTTTTGTGACGTAATAACCAATGTATCCATTTCCATTTTATACAAAGCGATGGCATACTTACTTTTATTAATTTTCTAGAATGAAGTTTAAATTTGTCTCAATAAAGAAATCGCTACTAAATAGATTTAAAAATGTTTTATGCCAAATTTGAAATTAGAAGCACATCGGATGATTATTGTTGGAGAGCAGACAGGCTGACGGCCCACTTCGAATTTATCAGTTACCGTCGCCTATGGATATTTGCAACGCCAGAAGCATCACAAACACGCTGCTAACAGCATAGTTGGTACTGGAACCAAATCACTTATGCCGGAACGCAACAACCTTGTATTATGGTGACATATTCAAAAACCAGGGGTAGTTGACATCTAAACGGGCTTGGAGCCCTACCACCTAGCTTGCGTTGTTTAGTCGCATTTTACGACAGGCCGATCCAGGCCGCAGAGGTCAGTATTCTTTTTTCGCCCCTGCACGGATAAAAAAGATTGTAGTAATCCTACTGTATTAAATACATTTTTTTGAAATATCAAAATATAAATGATTCTCTAATTATAGAAACATTTAGTGTCAATCCAAGATAATTTTAGGACACTAATGACTAGATAAGTTTAACGCCGTTACTAATAAGTAATAATATAATTTATGAGTCGATAGCTTATCGGCTTTCCGACATGTAAGGAATTTTCGTGGGGGAATTTTTAAATCAATTTACTTAGAGAGCTTCGAATCTTTAAATAATTTAAGAAAAACTCGCATTACTGAAACAAAGTGCGAATATATTTTGTCATAAACGTTTTTAAACTGTTTTTTTTATCCAAGCGTTAAGAAAATTAAAAAAGAACAAACAAATATTGTATTCTCTAAAAACAGAAAAATATGGGTAAAGTAAGATCACAAGATTTGTATTGTTCAATTTTTAAATAGCACTGGAGTGTAGATTTTTATAATTGTTTTGGAAATAAGCTTCATCACGGTCATTGCATAAAAATCAAATCCAACTGCAGGTTTATTTTATACATATATTATAACTATACATTTATAATATTAAGCGTTGTACTGTAATTGCTCATCGGGCTAAAGATGGGCATATCTATTAAGCACAGTTCAAACACAATGAACCATCGACAAACGTAACATTGAAATAAAAATTACTTAAGGTCCCACAGCTGGGCTCGGGCCTTCCTCTAGGGGTAGCGGGCAGTATACTCGTCATTTATGTCATATTTGTGATTTGCTCCAGGCCATAGAGTATTTATTTCATTACTGTGGAAAAACAGACAGACTGACTGCCCACTTACATATAGTAAGCAGTCACTAACGCCTGTGGATGTATGTGATCTCTTCCTGACCTTTTACGATGTAAATAGTTTCAAATTCAAAGTATTTTTTAAGTGAAAACTTCTTTACCGGCGTTGTGCACTTTTTTGTGATGGGTCTTGCGTCAGGTCACGCGTCCTAATCGTAAGAATTCGTAAGACGGAGTTTTGCTCCAGTAATACCAACCTTATTCATAATGATTTAAGGTTTATTTTTATAATGTAACTTTTAAATGATTGCATTGCATTACTTATACATATCTATTCGAATTGCGACTTTATTACAATGAAATACAGTTGAGTTTTTTGAAGTGAAAACTTCTTTAGGCGCGTTGAGCACTTTTTGGGTGAATAATTTTTGGTTTGTAAAAAGTGTTAGTGACCAATTTAAGCTTTAATCCTTGATCATAAACACTTCTTTATAAACCGAAAATAATAATCTAATAGCTCGACGATACAATTCACAAATTACTTAGTTTTCACTTCTATCGACAGTCCCCAAAGACTGCCCCGCATGTTTTTTTTTTTTTCATTTATACAATTTCTTATAATGGGTAGTCCCATATACCTCCGACTCCCGTGGTCGTGGAGGTCTCCACGCAAAACCGGTAATTCCGTGAAAAAATTTTAGTAAAATATATTCCACTTTTGTGTTGATTACACCATAAGAAAAGAAAGAATGTAATGACGAGCTGTGATCAAGTGAACAAGGACAAGTGATCTAGTTAATACTTAGTGCGAAATATTTCTCGGCACAAAAAATGAAGTGTTAACGATGGACTATTTCCTCTGTTACAGTACGCAACAAGAGACACCAAAATGCAAGCCTTGGATGCGAGAAGAGAAGATGTTGAATGTAAAACTTATGAAACGATATTTCCTTACCTCTGCAGCTCTGAAATCTTCGCCTACACCTTTGTGACATATTTCCCAATCATAATTCAAGTCGACCGTACACGCAGTTTGTAAGTAGAAGTTCTGAAGGGAAGTCTGTCCCAGATTGATGGCTATCATGGCTCCGACTAAGGCTGGTTCTAAAATGATTCGACATTTCTGCGGCCGTTTTTCTTGGCTAGAGGTTTTGTTGTCCGCTTCTGTTAGTCTAGGACTGAAATCAAGAAAATAATTAAATGAAAAATCACGAAACTTTGTTTAAAAACTTACCCTAATAAGCGTTTCTCTTATTGCTGTAGCACAGCGGACAGCTGACGGTGCTCGAAGTAGTAAGCAGTTACCGTAGCTTATGAATGTTTGCATCGTTAAAATGCTGCCGTTCGTGCTGGGAACTGGTATCTAGGTTACTTAGACCGGAACACAATGTATTATGATGGCATATTTAGATACCACCACTTCGTTTCTGCCGTCCATGGTTGTCATCCAGACGGACTTGGAGCCTTACCACTTTATAATTCACCTTTCATTCCAGATATAGTATAGATAGTTTTATAACATCCCTAAAGGTTTAACAACGTATCAGATGACATGAGTACCAACGGACTCAACAGAGTGAATGCCAATTGTCAATACGAAGTGAAGAAATTGAAGCAAAAATAATACAAAACGTGGACATAGTTTAATGTAAAGTATAATCCAAACTATATTTGATAATGCGAAGTAAATCTATTTGGGTTTTTTCATACTTATACATACTATGATAAAATGACGACGCAATTTTGCATTTAAATTTGCTGAATAGTAGATTTTCAAGTACTTTCTACTTATGTAAGTAATTTAGATATATTACCTAATACTAATTTAAATTCTTTAATATTAAAATTTACAGTGTATTCTTGTTCACTTTATATACTGTGTTTTTTATAATACAGAGCGTAAATATAGTATTGATAATAGATCAATATAGAGAGATTCATGTGCATTCATTTCTAAATCAATGAGTCAATGGTTTTGCAAATAATGACGATGGTTTACATGCTCGCTCTCCAGTAAAGTTGAACAGCAAGTTATAACAGAGAGCTATTCGCATTTAGATTAGCAGAGAGCGAACCCAAATTATGCTTATTCCAAAGACAATTAAATTATTAAGGCGTTAATGTTTTCTTAAAAAATTGTGAATTTTTGATTGATTGAAAGTAAACTATGTTAAACATCAGTATCCAAAGATATATTGACAACTATGATAGAGATAAATTCTTGTGTCAACATCAGAATAAACGAAGAACACAATTGATAAACTATGTTAGAACAGTTTTACGAATATTTATCGACACATGTGTAAGTAACAGTTTTAGTTTATTCCAGCGGTTGATTGTTTGACTGCGTGTTGATTATTTTGGATTTACAACTTCTTTACTTTGGCCTTATGCCAGTTACTTGAGTTCGGTACAATATCTATTCTTTTTCCCATATATTTTATTCTGTCACATTATAAACCTTTTTTCACCGCTCTTTAGTTTGTTCCCGCCTACTTTCAGGCTTATGTCCATCACCACATTCCGCGTCCCTGCTCATTACATGTGCGTGTCACACCAGTGTCCTTTCTTTCAATTTGTTACCTACATTATGTTGCTATTAGAGAAGGCTTTATATACTTGTTTTTTACCTTATCCATTCATTCAAATCCCAACCATTTCTTTATATACATATTTTAAAATGAGTTTAAACTTTTTGATTCGAGTAAATTATTAAAAAGCAATGTACTATATGTACATAAATTCAACAAAAAGCAGTTGCTGATAATAAACACGAATCCTGATAGAAACTGTGACGATTAATAAAAAACACAGGTGGTTGACCACCTGTTGGTTAGCATGCTGTGGCCAAAGGTAGTGAACTAAAGGTACAACTTCAGGTTTCGTACATTAGAAGTTAATAAAGTATCACCAATCCCATAAAAGATAAAAATATTAGGGATTCCGAAGCAAAAACCAGAAATTCTCTTTTCTATTCGAACTTAGTACAATAGTATTATATAGGTGCATTTTAAATGTATAATGAGCATAAATGAATGTTTTTAGAATATTTTATACCTCAATTTCTCCAACTCATGAAGATCAGCGATACTTTCAGTCATTTTGCCTGTATAATGCAGCTCTACACTATATGTACGTAAAATATACAGTACAATTTTACACGCACAATGCACATCACATTTTATCCAATCAAACAGGCGTTTATTCTGTTACGAACAACTATCACTAATAACGCGTGTTATCTTATCACTAGTGTTCTCCAGCTCGCAAAATGGAAACAAAGTGCTTAGTTCGTAAGATAATTGAAGACATTATGCTCAGCGCTACCCGTCCGTGCTGTTGACCGGAGTAGACGGCAGTTTCGAATCAAATTGCTCGATTGATGCAATTGAGTCGGCACTCGCCAGCCTGTACGCACCCGTTACGTTATGAGTAGCATTTTAACTGGCTTAATCAGTCGAATTGCATCGCTTAATAAACGGATCAAGGTGGTATAACAGTACCCAGTTAATCGAAATATATACAATATTATAAATACTTACTTACTTTATTAATATTTAATATTAGCTCATAGGTTTAGGTTGGCCTAGTTTAGGCGTTAGTTTTCTTTGTATATTTGTAAACCTTTAATTTTCTTATAAATAAACATCTATTGTTATTATTCCTACAATATCGCATAACTTTTACGATGTAATTTAATAACAAAGTACATGTTATTGCAATATTATATATATATATATATATATATATATATATATATATATATATATATATATATATATATATATATATATATATATATATATATATATATATATATATATATATATATATATATATATATATATATATATATATATATATATATATATTTTTAAATATATTACAACTAATGTAAAGGTAATATAACATTATTATTAAAACATACACGACCAAAGTTAGTCCTATAAACTATATTATAATATTTTTTTCTTGTTATAATTGTTATTTTTATTATACTTAAATCATATTAAATTCTGGCTACAGATGGTCGAGGTCTATTGTCCCTAACCGATGAAAATATCAATTTCACTTCTGATCCTAAAAGAAAAATTTTCGGAGGCTCAAATGTTACAGCAGATGTTCGTGTTAAATGTCCTTCAAAATTAGTTTACATTATATAATATTTAATCAGAAACTAGAATACATTGTGCCCTTTGAATCATTAAACTGGGTTAATTATTTTATCAGCAGACATTAAATTACAGTTGAATAGAATACGGAACGCGATCTATAACTACATATACTTCATCGATATACGAGTGTATAATCTATCATATCATTTCCTTAGTCATTATATTTGTGATCTACGTGATCTCTATCACATACGAACCGTGGAGGGCGCCTCGATGTGAATACATATTTATTACTCTAATTAACTTTACCTTCGTTTTCATTTGCACTTTAATGAAATGAAGCGTGCATTTAGTAGCTAGGCTGATGACTCCCGAGTTTAATTGTGGTCATTGGACGATCGAGGTAAAAACGGATATAGCGTAAGCATAAAGCAGAAAACGTCTACTGCTCAAATGTGATACGTTTCAATTTGATTAATACGGATTTTAATTATAATACAATAATACTCGTATCAGTCGGTAAATAGCGTGAAAACAACATTCAATGGATTTAACATTCTTTATTAATTTTATTATTGTATATAATAAAATTTATAATGTTGTATAATTCAAAATAATATATTGTTCATACCATAATAGCAGTTCAATGTAATAAAATTAGCATTAACACACATAGATGAGAGAGAGACAAATCAATAAAATATATCATCATTTCAGCCGGAAGACGCCCACTGCTGGACAAAGGCCTCCCCCAAAGATCTCCACGATGATCGGTCCTGCGCTGCCCTCATACAACCTATTCCGGCGATCTTGACCAGATCATCGGTCCATCTTGTGGGGGGCCTACCAACACTGCGTCTTCCGGTACGCGGTCGCCATTCGAGGACTTTTCTGCCCCAACAGCCATCAGTCCTTCGAGCTATGTGCCCAGCCCACTGCCACTTCAGTTTTGCAATCATCCGGGCTATGTCGGTCACTTTGGTTCTCCTGCGAATCTCCTCATTTCTGATTCGATCTCGCAGGGAAACTCCGAGCATAGCATAGCATAAAATATATCATTCAACATTAAATATATAGTACATCTATTTCGAATAAAAATTGTCTCCCATTCTGAGTATGAATTCAGACCTTTAATAAAATATAACACTTTTGCTGTACATAGAAACCAAACATATTTAGAAATGTTTTTCACCTTAATTAATCCATTTGGTATTATATCATATTCTGAAACATTTTAAAGATAGTATGACTCATGTCTGTAAATATGGCTGTTACATGAGTGTGCTTGGACTATTTATTTTTAAATAGATCATCTTCATTATCGTATGTGAAAATTGACACTACAATGTCTACGTACGACGTTCTGTCTGCATATTTTGTCTTAAATTGTTTTGAGAAAACAAGAATAGAAAAAAACTGGAACACTTTTCTTGCACGTAGAAAAAACAAAAGCTTTAAGAAATAAAGCAGCATGCGTCGTTATCTTAATTGGGCAATAACTCTCAACAAAACCACAAACTATGGAACAGTTAAAATCAATTTCGCGCCTCTTTTGTTTCCTTTTTAAAAATTACTGGAGTAATTAATAATGCAGGAGACATCGTTCTTGTTTCACAGTCAATGAACGACATTGTTAAATTCAGATTTGAATAGAGCTAAATACATACACCTCTGCAATTTTCACGGCCGAAGTGTGGAGAGCCAGCTTTAAAATAAAACAGTGTGGAATCTTGCTCGGCACGCGTCGGCCGGTGCATGTAACGCGCTCATTACATACTCGCATATTACTCGATAATAACCCGAAGGTCATAAATCTGGAAAAAGGTACACGGAAAATAATCCTCAAGGGACGCGATCGTATTTGTTTACTCTATTTGTCATTAAGTTTTAATAAGGTTAAAAATAAATTTAATAAGGTTAAATAATGTCATTTGAAAACAAAAACAACAGACTAGATCAATAATTATGCAGTCTTTGTTTGCAAGTATGTACGTAATAATTTGCAGAATCAATTATATTATTTGTCGGTTTTTAAAGAAAGAAAATTGTTGCAATAATAGATTTATTATGAACTCATTGTAATAGGGAATTAAGCATAGTTTCTCAATAGGTAGTCGACATAAATTTGACGGTTCTTGTAAATTAACAAATTCTACTTAATACCAATTAATGCTATCTACGTTTTAAACGAGTTTGGAATTGATACACCATTGACACACCAAAGTGATAGTTAACGTTAACCAATTAAAAAACAATATTGCTTGCGTTTGAGCTCATTCCAAGTCTTACAAAACGTCCCTATTCATTCAGTTGGTTCGAAATATTTTATGCTGAAGACGTTACTTGCATTATTTGTGAAGTCCCCTGAAGCGGATTAATTATTGTGCGAAGTCTGTGAAGTGTGCGAATTGTGAGATATTTCATTTCGGTCTTCCTACGAATATCCTTACATTTAGTAAATAATTATTTCCAGTTTCCTAGCAATAATTTAATGAGTAAATTAAATACTTTGAAGTTAATTTATGTGTCTAAATTAGCCAAAAACAATAATATTTTAGTTTGTTAATTTTTGGTGTGAACTCTTTAGATGTCAGTTGTTGGTTTGCCGCGTTTATCACACATATTTTTGCAAGCAAAGATTTGAGATTTGATTGGGTAAATTTAAAATAAATACGAGTAGCCAACATAGGTGACATTAGCGGCAATTTGTGTCGCCAATATACTCGGATTAAAAAAATCGAAATTTAACATATTTTATGTTAAACAAATGGATGATCACCGAAACTTTTTATTAATGTTTTTTAAGCTAAAGATATAATGAGCAGTTTCCGTTTAAATTTTCATATTTAAATATTTATTAATATAATTATTTCAAAGATTTTATAGATGAACAATAAATAATTACTTTTATCAGTATTATACCCATAATGGCGGACATATTTAAACTAACTAGATTACATCCGAAATCCAAGTATTTAATCATGCAAAGAGGAAATGCCTCTAGATAACGTCTAGTTAAGGAATGTGATGAAACCCATCTACTCCTATCATATTTTTTCATATTAAATCCTTTGGTGCCAGCGCATGACGTACGTAGATTATCATTGAATGCCAACAGAATTATGGCAGAGTCCTTTTGTGGCATGTAACCGACCTTGGACTGAGTCTTTTGCTTGAAGCTACAATATTATAAAGTTTTTGATTTTAAACGTTTTACAGGTATATAACCCTTTGAATTAAAATAACTACACACATCAAAAAAGTCTAAGCAACATGTACAAGCAAATTCAGAATATTATATTACTTTTAGTCGGTTTATAAAAATATATTGTGTAATATTTGAAGTATGAGTAAATATAAAAAAATGCCCTTTTGCTGTTTAACAGATACAATATTTTTTTTTAGTTTGGAACCGTACAAATAAATATATTGTTAGATAAAATCTTAAGAATGTCTAATTTCAGTATCGGTACATCACAGTATACGAAAAGAAATTTTAACTTAATTAATAAGTCTGCTAAAACGGAGCATCGACCAAACTTGTAACTGGGACTCCCTACTGCTAAGAATATGAATAAAACCTTATGAAGCAGGCCTCAGGTCTTTTTAGTAATTGTAATTATGATCTACAGGATACATTTCCTAAACAGTTTTGAAGCCCTTATTGAAACTTTAATATTGTTTAGTATAATGAATAGTATTAAACGTATACATATAAATTCTGCATGTACATTAATACTGCACATATATTTTCACGACTACGGCTGAGCAGAATGTAAAGTAGGGGATACGTTCTTTTATAACAAGAATGGGAATAGTAAGTAAACATGAAAATCATTATTCAGATAGTTCATAGGTTAAGTTCTTATATATGAAGAGAAACGTATTTAACGTTTTATTGTTACATAAAACGATATATATAAACAAGTTTGAACCTAAGTACCGAAAAATAACTGATTTTGACTTTCATCATATTTCTCTTATATTATTAAAAATACTGCAGAAACCACGATATTGATCATACTAATGAAAATGAAACTTGATGTATGTATATACTATTGAAGCCTATACTTGTCAGGAAATGCAGCGAGATTGTGAATCAGGCTCAATGGTGTGACGTCATTGTATTGATCACATCAGTACTTACTGTGAATGCGCTGTCCTCTACTGACTCGACGTCATAGACTTGCGCACGCAGAAACTTGAAAATATTTCTGAGTAGCAATAATTTTAGCAAATAATTTCTTAAGTGTTAATATATAAATGAATGCACAGACATTTCAAAATCGCTGTTTTAAGTCCTCGATTCAATTTTGATTTTGTATAATGGCAACATTATACTATACGTAACACTGTAGTGATTGTTCAAGTGAGGAAATGAAGGCGCATGCGCTAGAAACATGGCGAACATTCCTGCAAGGGTGGTTGTTACTGGTTTTGTACAGAGACAGATTAAGTAACTTGTGGTAATTTTATTTTATTTCAACATTTGAATCAACGTATTGAGTATTTATAAAGTATTTTAAATAAATAAATATACACAATAAATTAATAATAAAAACTCAAACGCGGAACGAAATTAAAACCTGTATTTTAGCAGTTATCTCCACAGAGGTCGCCACTAAATATGTAATAAACAATGATTATTAATTTACGGTTTATACTAGTTAATAATAGATAACTCTTTATTGCTACTTATCATCTAGCGAAAATAAACTAAGCTAAACAATAGGCGACCTTATCGCGCACAGCGTTTTCTTTCAAACAATAATTCGTCGTTGAACACTGAAAAAATTATTCTGTTCTGTACTGAAAAATGCCTACCCTGGGATATCCAATACAGTTCGGTATGTTTATTGTATCAATATATAGATAATCATTCTAAATCCGTCTCTGCATACACATATTTGCAGTCGGGCTCCATCGGAGCTTTTCGTGAATTTCCGCGACGTTCGCCTTTCAACCCCTCGGCAAGATGCCCCTAACACAGTCTGAAAAATCTTTACTAAATTTTTATATTACTCCCAATTATTTGTTATTTTAAGTGAAAGTTACGTGTTTTTCATAAACAAATATAAAGTTGATCTAATATTTTGTTGAACTGTGATTAATTTTGTTCAGTGTAAGGTATTATATATATAAAGCTGTGTTGTGTTAACAAACTGTGACAAGGACTATCCAGTTCCATATAAAGGTAAAGATTTTCGAGAATATGTATGTCCTGCCATTTCTGAAATTAATCTGTATTTTTAGTGTCAAGATGGATTTAATCATAAATAAATTGTAATAATTTTTAAACAAAGAATGACTAAGTAAATTATAATATTTGAGATTATATCAATGCTAATAGGAAGTCTTTTTTCTATTGTATATAATACGTTTTCCTTTACAGATAAGGAGCCATGAAAAATACCGACGACCATGACTGAAAAGGGCGAAATAACCAGAATGCTGGGTAAGAATAAACTAATTTTATTACACACTTTTCGAAGGTTGTTATGATTAATTTGTAATTTTCTTGTACTGTTATAACCGAACAAGTTTTCCTTTCGGGTATGCATGCGTTTCATCGAATTATAACCCGAAAGAGCTTTTTGGTACAACAGAGCGATTTTTGTTTTAACATTTTGCATTACAGTCTTCGTGTTAGGTGATATTAAACTCATACGTAACCCAAACTTCACTGGTTTGATTATCACGTTAGCATGCACCTATAAGACAGATTTTCTCGCCTGCTTATTTGAAATACTAATAAAAAAACTTCTGCATAACGTTTATATTTGGATTATTCAAATATGACCGTGTCTTTGATTTTCATAAAAAGATCAAGTATAATACTCCGTTTTATGCCTAAAACTTGCGTATTTCTACAAAGTTCATCATCATCATCATCTCAGCGTTCATCCCGGTTGCAACCAAAATTGCGCTTCGGTGCCCGGGGCCCGCTTTCCGGCTTTTTCTACTCCACTTCGCACGGTCTTCAGTATCCCTGGTAGTGAGCCCATTGGCACGCATATCATCCTTTACGACGTCAAGCCAGCACTTTTTGTGTCTACCCCTCCTACCGGGGCCCGGCGGAGGAGGCATGGCCAGACATTTGTTTTCCACGTAAGCATCCGGTTGCCGTAAAACGTGGCCGTACCAACGGAGCCGACACTCCTGCAGTTTATCCGCAATGTCACGGACATGAAGACTGCCGCGAATGCGGGAGTTCCTAACGCGGTCCTTCCGCGTCACTCCACACATCCACCGCAGCATATTCATCTCCGTGACACGCAGCTCCTGCTTGTGTCGCTCCAACACCGGCCACGCTTCACAGCCGTATAAAAGTTTCTACAAAGTTATTACTCTTAATCTTAACTTTTATATAATCTTCCTTTAATAATTATTTTACAATTAAATTTATTAGACTCTGGAATGAACTTCCTGTAAATATCAGACAAGCAAAATCTATTTTGACGACATCTGTGGCGTAACAGATAACGCACTTCGGTACGCTTGTGGGGGGGGGGGGGGGTCACGGTTTCGATTCCCGTCTCGCGTCTGGGTGTTTATCCATAACACAGGTGCTATGCTACTATTTTGGGACTAGATGGCGCTGTGTGAATTGTCACAAATATTTGTTTTATTTATTTACATGTACTGAAAATGAAACAAAAGTCAAAATCAAATCAAATCACTCTAAATAGGTTTATACCGCAATCGCTAGTTAATATAATTCACCTAGGAGAAGCACAACAGGTTAAATATGACAGGTAATCCGTTTACTCTATGGCTTGAGCAAAGCAATCGGATGTTGAGGGCAGTTAGAATTATTTAATAATACACACGTAACCCAGTTTGGTGGCAACTAAAAAATCTGAAAAAAAAAATGCATTAAAACCCGAGTGAACAATTCATAAAAGTAAATACTATGGGATATCACGATAAAGGGTGAATGTGACCAGAAGACCGTTTTCAATGCTGATAATACTGAACCATTATCGATCCTAAGTACAGCGAAAGTAATATAGTTTAAAGCGCTAAATCAATTCTATGATCGTATTTAAGAATACTTTATGTGGAAATTGTTTATTTTTAGACACATTTCAGACTATAAACTATCTTTGTGCCAAAATTTATCCAAATACGGTTTAGTTGTTTTGCGTTATTGAGTTAAAATATCCATTGATCATTCTATTCAGTTTTTACATTTATAATATTAGCAAAGATTATATATAATAAGTTTAAATATTTTATACAACATGTTTAAATTATTTTAGATAGATAGATATTACTTAATTGTCCAACATATATTTACAAAGTAACTTACTATTTATTACTATTATATAACTAAAAGTGCAGTAGGCGGATCTTATCGTTAAGAAGCGATCTCTTCAAGACAACTTTAAGGTCGGAATATATTCAAGAGCTTATTTTTATTAATATTTTAATATATATTAAAGTTTCAGTTTTATTTCAACTCTATAAAGTGAACGAATAAAGAAGGTTCTAATTTAATTACGAAAACAAGTCGTATCTTAATTATTCACGGATGTCACGAATACAATATCCGCTGTTTAAGTTGAATGAGTAAAACTGAATTGTTAATTCCGATGTCACTATGTCCAATTTTATTTTAACAATTAATTTCCAATTATATCTAAGAGGGAACAAACTTGTGTTCTTGAAAATATCCTTTTTGCGGGTCCCCCGTCTGCAGGTAGTTGAGGGGTATAGGTATCTTTGTGTCTAGCTACTAAAACACAGTGTTCTTCTATCACCTAATGGCTGTACTGATGGGTAGATAGATAGCTTATCCAATATCGTGGCCTAGGCCGGCGTCAGTTCGCCCCTTGTTAACGCGAGCTCTGTCCAAAATGAATAATACCAGGGGGAAGGATTTTGGGATAGTAAAAAATATCAAAATTCTTAAAATTTATTAAATGTAAATTCAATTAATTTAAGGTAAATATAACACATAAGAAACGCTGAACAGCCACAACCATCGTTTCTTATTACACTTGCAAATTGTTTATGCACGGGACCTTTTCACTCTAGTACATTTGATTGGGTCTTAATGAGAAAAAACTAAATAGCATTGCTTTTGATATATTTGCTATCAATTAGCTTCGTGTACTACGAATATTTGAATAATTTTACACGGTCTTCTACAGAAGTACATTATCAGTCTTTTCGAAAGTTATAACGATATCTACTAGGAATCGTCACTTTTAAACCAAAATGTTAAATTAGTAGATGTTAAATAGTTTTATCTTTTCAAAAGGAATGCTACTTAAGTTACTCAAAACTATACCATTAGTATTTCTTATAACAAATATGTTTTTTTATTATGACTACTCCGTATGCGTATTCTACCCTTTCTTTTTTAAGCATTTTCATGCCCCGATATTACAAACATCTTTAGTAATCGTTAATTATACTCTCATATGTTTGCCATATTCAGCGATGAAAAATAGAAATACAATTCAGTTAAGAGTGAAATAGACTTACAAAGAACATAATTTTGAATAAATAATTGATAATAATTTGACAAATATGTATAATATAATATAGTTCCTATAGTTTTTATCATGCTCTACATATATTTAGGGACGCTTAATTATATTTTTAGACTTTGTACTGTTGTATTTTTTATGATGAAAGAAATAAAACATATCATTATCATCATCAGCCAAGTGGTTAATCTAAGGTCATATTAAAAACTTGCACTTTGAACATGACTTTTTTTATTGCTGAGGTATATAGTAGACAGACTTAGCAACTACCGTCGCCTATAGATGTCTGCAATGGTAAGGGCACCATAAACACGCTGCTGTCCCATAGGGGTAAAAATCCTGGGTCACTAATGACGGAACACAAAGTTATTATAGCGGCTTACTTATAAACCAGGGGTGATTGCCATCCAGATGAGCTTAGGGCCTTACCAGTTAGTTTGGGTTGTTTCGTCGCCTTTTACGACGCGATAGCCAGCCGCAGGGGTTAGTATGCTTACTCCGCTCCTGCACGGAGGCTATATTTAGTTTTACAACAGCTGAAAACTATCTTACCCGTGATTTAGCAAAATGAGTCAAACAAATGGATTTGTCGTATTTTACGACTTCTTAGATAATAATAAGTTTCTTGCCCTTTTCTTATAAAATATAATATATGTATATATATACACATTTCTAATAAAATATAATTATCTAAGTACTTCTAACTACAAAGTCAGTAGTCGGTTACAATGTTACTACCTTTGTATAATGATCGACGAGTAACTTAATACACTAATAACATATTGATAGAAAGATCGTACGCTGCCATATTATGGTAAACCGCTACTCGAAGTCCCGTTAATCGCATTTTCTATGAGCCCTTCCAAACGTATTGCATTTGCTGCAGTTGACAACGATTGTTTGTTCTATTGCGATAAACAAATGTACACATTTAGTTCATTCAGTTCGTGTAATAGTTTTAAATTGATTAAACGTGTACATTAGTTGTTATTGTAATATATGCTGTATACTCACCACGTCAAGGCTCCTGGAATATAACGAGATGAGACCAGTCATAAATACAGATACTAGTGCTGATAACCCACAGATAAAGTGAACATTTCACTCCCACACCTTGGAGATAAATTTAGTAACTTTGAAGAAGCGACAAAAAATTGTTTACTTACAAAACTGTAAAGGTTATGTATTTAATCCTTTTTATGAGAAGTATCACAGAGTTTGTGTGTAAAAATACAGAAAGAACAATTGAACGCCTTGTTGTTAATAATAAAAAGAGAAAGAAATATCTTCGATGGTTAAATCTCCGCTTATATTGGGAAGATACTCCTAATATAAAATGATAGCGCTATTATTGTTTTTGATTGGGAAAATATTAGACGTGACTTTTATTTATTGTCGTGCTGAAATAAATAACATTAGGTTGGAGAAAAAGCGCCAAAGAAATAACCGGAATCAAAGTCGTCCTAAAGTGTGTGCTCTCTTTGATTCGACAATACCAAAATTTTTGGGTATGTACAAATATTTACTATTTAACTTATAATTTTATAAAAAAAAGTTATTGGAGATTTTTAAAATATTAATCGGAAATAATGGCAAATTTTAAATTATATTAGATTATTTTAATATTTACTGTAAGAAATAATATTTGTATTTTATACTCTATTAGCAAAGCTAATTTATTGAATACTTATTTAAGTATACTTATACTTCATAAAATTCGTTTAGTTACGTTATTAATAAAATTAAATATTATTTGTAGTTGGGAATAGGTTGGCTTTCTTCTATCTATATTTCTAGATTCTGTATTTAAGACTTTGGTACTTAATTGTATTTAATATTCTTAAAAGCTTTATTTAGTTTTCATACAAGTTGATGACGGAATTCTGGATATTTCTTTTCGTAGTTATTAAATCTATTTCTAAATTTGATATGACATGTATGACGACACATCGATCTTTATAGTTTTACATAAAATGTAAAATAAAAATACGTTATCCATTTCACTTTTGATGTTTAATTCCATTTTCCTCACGTCGCCAATGCAAGGTTTTATACGAGTATACAGACCAATTATATAGGTACAAACTTTTAATCAAGCAATTTCCAGCTCATTTTATGTTTATGTGAGCTACAAAAATAATGAATTAGGTTTACCCAGTCAATCTGATGAACGTGTGTTACAAATCAAGGTCGATGATTTACAAAATGACGTAACTCCTACGAGTCGTACTACATAGCTACATACTATATTATCTACTTTGTGCTACATACGTACTTACAATTTTCGTGTCTTGTTGATAATACATACAATTATTTCCACGACATCTATGTCATTTTCAACAAACTACTTTGTTCATGAGAACGTACAATGACAGCAAATATGTACAGATATATTTTATTTGATTTATGTGCATGACGATAGATGGCGTTAAAGGTATGTGCGCAAGCGCAGCCTTTTTGAGATTTCAGTTTCAGACGTCACTTATGTTAATTATCTATTTAATTTTAATAATATATTCTAAAGTCAACTTCCAGATATCGTCAAATACTTACGAAATTAATAACAACTCATGAATAGTTTAAAGCCTGCGTAACATCATTCACGTGGTCACAGTTTCACATTTGCCACGTCCGGGTTGCGTTTCTTTTTTCCGCAACAAAAAGGACGTATGATGACGAACGATTAACTAAATACGAAGAGTGTAGGCGCGGTATGAGACTCTTTAGCATCTGCAAAACTGGCACACTCAATTCACAAGAATGTGTCGTTTATATTGTACTAGCAGCCCGTCCCAGCTTCGCACGGGTATTTAACAAAAAATTAAAAATTAAACCCTTCTATTTTTTCGGTCTCGGGGAAAAACCTCTCTTGACGGGTTCCCCCGGCCCGGGGGGATCGAGGGATATAAGGGACTCCGGAAAAGATGTTCGACCATCCGACTACCCACTAAAAAACCCCGCTGTTCTCCTATCGCCTACGCCCGGGCCCACGGATATATGGCCTGCCGATCTCGTGGCCCGGGCCGGCGCCGGCCCACGCTTTGTCTTAAAGCGGGCCCCTTCTAAAGTGCTGGCGCCAAGGGGTCAGGGTTTCGTCCCCCCGGCGCTCTCTTGTAACAACTCTAGGAGATGAGGGGGGCTGCGGAACAGCACGCGGCCTTCTCCCTCGCGGCAATAGTGCGGGCGGCGTCTCCTCCCCCGAGGGGCCGCCCGCGGCCGCTTTCTACGGCGGCCGGAGATCGTTGCCCGCCCTCCGGCGCCGACGACTCGGCCTACGTTGGCGGGAGGGGAGTGCGCTGGCGGACTCTCGCTCCCGTTCCGCCGCCTCTCTTGCAGACACTACTGCCTCGCAAAAGGAGGCGGCGGCCGTCCATCCAGGATCGCCCCCGACCATGGACAGAACCAGGGCCGGGAGCGACAGGTCCGCGGCCAATTCCGGACGGGACTCACATCCCCGTCGCGTGCTAGTCAGGCGTGGGTACGACTACCAGACGACACTCCAGAAAAAGCAGAGTCGCCTGACGTCGTAGCCGGCCCAGCAAGACCAACCGACAGCGAGGATGCTATTCCCGCCCCGGGAACACTCTCTGTGCAGGCGCAGTCGAAATAGGAATGGTTTTGACTACCAAATCAGGTCCCAGGGTAGAACCCGGGACCCCAATCAGTATTCGCAACCATCCCACCGGGGACCACGCCACGAACAGAGAGCTAAGTTGGAAAGGGTGTAAGAGGTAGACGGAAAGAAAGGTAGGAGGACTCTGTCGCCTCGAACGGAGAGGGGAGTGAAGCGACGGATGCTCGGGCACCTCGGGTACGCACACCCGTGCACTCCTCGGACAGAGGAGCGCCCCTGAGGGCAAACCCTTCTATTTGCGTCAGGTTACTAAAAAAATAAAATTATAAAGAAAATTTGAATATTATTATTTCTATGAGCTTTTATTTTAATGATTTTTTTGTTATTACTTTTTATTTATTTTTCGTTATTTTTTAATAAGTATTCTAATTTTTGTAAAAACCCCAGTGACGCACGCCTACATTGCATAAGGTGCTGTCTAGCTAGCCGAACAGGGTGAGCGGCTACCACGCAACATTTTTCTAATACTTACATTTTTAAACTCGTGATATCTTTCGAATGGAATATCCGAATTGAATAAATCAAAAAGTTATATGAAGGTAGTGAAGCCGTTTTGAATATGAAGTAATTTATTTTGATAAGGATTAATACCAAGATCCAAATAAAGAGCCTTTTCTAGGGCCGGCATTTCAATTAAATTTTTAAAATAAAAAAAACAATTATTGTGGCATAACTATAATAGTTAGATATATGCTGTCGCGACACTTTTTGTAGATAATGATGTGTTCTGCAAAGTTGTAGTACATTATTTTATTCTATCATCAATAGTTTTCGCAACGCACGCGATTTAAATAATATTTTAGGTAATTTTTTTACACTTTGGGTTACATTATTGGAGTTTTAGTAAGGATCCCTAATTTTTTTGAAAATATAATATAGCCTATGTCACCCGGGGATAGTGTAGCTTCCCAACAATGAAAGAATTTTTTAAATCGGGTCAGTAGTTTCGGAGCCTATTCAAAGCAAACAAACAAACAAACAAACAAACAAACAAACAAACAAACAATCAAATCTTTCCTCTTTATAATAGTAGTATAGATATAGATAATGCATCTTGTTTGCTGAAGGTTTGATTCTAATCTTCGGAACAACGCGCTTGTTCTATAACCGAGTACAGCTACCATTTTATTTGGAATCCTTTTCAATATTACAGATGTTTAGATTATTATTGCTAGCAAATATATTGTTATGTTTGTCTTTCGTAGGTTGGGTCTAAGCCGGATGATTCCAAATATGATTTTATAGTTACAACTACTCACTGAAATCCCAAACTAAAGAAAACCCAGGCTCAAAGTACCTTTGTCTAGGAAGGATATATATTAGCAGGTATCATACCTGAGATGAGATTGACATGGGTTCGAAGGTTGGTTTGGTAGGGCTTTTTGTACAACATTCTATCTATCGACATCTTAATCACTAATATTAATCACTGCATCTATAATCCCCCGATTCCTTTTCTTCCTTTGACAAAATTTGTCCGCATTTAGCTATAATAGAACCTGCTTGCCTCTTTAGAAGCCTTCTTTGAAAAAGACATAACTTTAGAGTTAATATTCGCTAAATATTTGTAAGAAAATAGTGGCATTTTTTATTTATTAGATAATTAGTATGTAATCAGATCTCAAAGACGTCGTATATTGTCAATATTGATAAAATTTAATTACAATTTACTAGGTATTTTCCGTGTGTTTATACGCCTTATTAACAATTTTATATTAGAAGCAATAAGAAAATGTAAAGAGTGATTATGTTTTAAAGAAACAATTGAATATTTCAGGTATTTGTATTAGTGTTTAAAATCAAAAAGGTGTGCCACGTCCTTTAGGAGTTTAATGAACCCAAGTGGCGAGATTGCTGTCGACCAGTACTTCAAAGATGCTATTCGGCTTATTGTTCTTCAAAATTGCTAGTATTATCTTCAATATACTATTTGAGTTATTCGTTTATACTACTAGTGTATCCCCTGTGCTGTATGGAGCTATGTGCACAGCAGCGAATTCGCGGTGCCCTTGTCATTACAAACATCTAAAGGCGACGGTAACTGCTTACTAGTGGGCCGCCAGCCTGTCTGCTGTTCAGTCCACAGCAAAAAAAAAACCAATTGAACATCACAGGGATATCATCAAAAGTTGACCCTAAGATGACTCCATATAAGGATTACTTAGGTGGCGGTTGTGGTTTCAATCACTCTCTCTCAGTTACCATCCCTGGCTAGTGACACAAAATGGCACCCGCCATAGGATATACCGGCAAATAACAACATCGGCTTTCCCCCGAAGTTCCGATAACTGATAAGAAGATTTCCTGGGGATAACAAAAATGTAGCCTTGCTACTTCGCTGGCTTAAATTAACTTTTCCCCAATCGCCATGGTTTACTTGTTAGCTTTCAACAATGTCGTTATTTATTTTTATATATTTTAAATAAGTAAATTTCTCTTTAATTATTTTGTTTAGATTGGAAGGCTTGTTTCTTGTTCTCAATAAATTGATAAATAGAACTATCAACAATACATTAAATAGGACACATTCATCTAATAATGGTGAAAAGTGGAGCACAACTTGATCGGAATAAAGAAGAGTAAGCAATACATGGCCATACATTCACTGTCGATGTGCGAGGTCATTCACTTGCGATTTATTACGAATGATTTGGCAGAGATACCGTTACTACAATCTACTGCTAAAATACATTATACGCCTTTTTAGGCTTTTGACTGAATATCTAGATTTCAACGCTTATAACATATATGATAGCCTGAATCTTTGTACTCTGCGAAATCACATTCAATATGATAAGATAAAACACAACAATAGGTATAAGATATACTATCTTACTTGATGATTGATAAGTAATATTTTGCGTGATTTTATACCAATAGTGGTTTAAAGTCCAATATTTCATACAAGAACGGTTTATAAAACAATTTGTGTATTGATGGTTATAAAAACTTTTATATTAATATATAAATCTTAAATAAAATGAAATAATTATCTTAGATTAAATTTATATTATATCATAAATATCTATCATTTTCTTATAAAATCAAACTGAAATATTTATCTTGCTTTATATAAATTATTTACTTAGGTATATTCAGTAAATAGGTTAATTTAATTACGATAAATTATTCTTAGAGTTTAACGTTATTACTAGCATGCACCCTAAGTTACTATCTAAAAGTTACGAACGAGAATGACAGCGCCGGGCGGAGTGAAGTTGCCGCGCAGGCGTACGTCAGTTACGGGCGCTGCGCCTGCGCGCTTGACGGTTTATACGGCGGTGGTGTTGTCGTGATCCGATTAACAACGTCAGTCCCTTTTTATTAATTAAACAAGGATATATCATCACCAGTGGATCGTATTGTTTGATTTGACGCACATATTTAATCTACATTATCAAGCCAACAATATAGTTATCAAAATATACCGTGTGTCATAATCACTGCAGTTCTCGAAGTTAATTACTCACGCAAAATAAAAATTGTGATTTCATTTCTTTCCTTAGTTTCATTTATTGTGCGCTATGATTAAAGCTTAAGACTTGTTGGTCGCAGTACGCGTCAATTAATTCCGTCCTATTTGCATCCCGTGTTCCCGATACCCGTGGCTGTGTTCACGTCGTTAGCTATCCCGCTCGCGCCACCGCGCTCATTCGAGCGGCACGTTCAATATTTGAACAGGGAATTCGGGATAGCGCGCTCGCAGCTGTCAAATCAAGCAATACGCGACACAACCCCCTAGTTCACCCTAATATAGTTTATATCGTTTTTTTTTGCAGTGTCTTTACTTGTGTTTTGTCACGTGCAAAAACAATGTGAAAAGTGGTTGTTAAGTAATTTTCTAAGTAACTTGTATCCTTTCTGATTTGTATTGACATAATATAATCGATTGCTAAAATGCGATGTGGGTTTACCTACGGAAGTGAAGTGTAATGAAGGTGCTACAATCTTAGTGCACCATTGGAACACTGAAAAAGGATACATTGCGAAAAGAAAATGCGGATCAAAACATATACAGATTTTCGCCCGAATGGTAATATATTTATTTTAAAATACCCTCAATACTCAATATTCATGCTTAGCAATCTACCTACGTAATATTTTTATATATAAATTAGCCTTGAATGTATTTGGCTGCGTTGCATGTGGGTGAGTACAATAAAACAAAACCAGCATTCATATAAACAACAATATGGGTGTAAAATCTACCAAATGAGTCACAGAATAAATTGAGAAAACAGATGGAGGTGCTGTGTTTAGGCTAATATTACACTAGTGATTAATTTATAATTAATTCGAATTAGTGGGGACCTTTATGTGTAGTTCTAACTATCCACATATGTTCCACTGCTGGGGCCTTATGTATATATATTATGACTAACAATCAAAATGCGTATCTAAAACGGATTGATGCGTTTCACTTAAAAGTTGTCAATGTGCGGGTTCCCTCGAGATTTTGAAAAAAATTACGAAACTTTCAACAAAGACGATCACCAAAGGATATAAAATTGTTTCATAGATTTTTACTGTATTAGTTACTGTATTAGTTACAAAAAAAAAAAAACAAATTAGGAATACAAAAAATTGTCAATAGCGTATTTCGGCTTCGGATGCTACCGGAATGAAACGCTTGTTAGAAGAAGTTACTATTATTAATCTAGTATTCTAAATTTCTAAGTATCCTCAACAGAGTTCATGTATACACGGCCTTACAGGAAATCTAGACTCTTATATGACCGCTTATCAACGTTTTGAATATTGTTCAGTTTAAGTGTTGATGCATATTAGGGCCTTTCACAGGAAACTAAAGTTAACTGCACTTATTTATTTTATATGGCGAACAGTCATTTAATATTCAATGTGAATTCTTGGATATTCAAAGAAAAATATCAATTAAGTGAATATAAAGTGCGATTTTTTTTATTTTTTTAAACATAGATTGTTTTTTCTTTTCGCTACTGATGTTTTTAGAATGCAATGAAAACCTAATAAATTGATAGACTATTTCATCTATTTTTGTACATCATTTTACTAGAAAAGGGAGGACATTGATGCAAAAAATAACAAGAATCAACTATAGGCCTGTATTTAACTCGCTCAAGCTATTTAATATTATATACCCATATACGCTCGTCCTAATGATTTAAATTGCGGTGAGTCGTCGGGGCCTCTTCTCATTGGTACAATGATCGTCGTTAGGTCGGGCGCGGTTTCATCAAAAACATTAATAAGATAATCCAGCATGAAATTCTGTCATGTACGAGGGGAGTTTAAATATCATGTTACAAAAAGTGTAATGAATACATTAATTGGGTTCCTACGTGGTAGGGCCCCAAGCCCGTTTGGATGGCATCCACCCTTGGTCTTAAGTATGCCATCATAATAACCTTGTGCGGTGTTCCAGCATTAGTGGCCCATGTTCCTGTACCTCTATGGAACAGCAGTGTGTTCACGGTGCCTATAGCGTCGCAAACATCTATCTGTTGCTCCTCAGCAATAAAAAAAATTGTGTCGAAATACTTATTCTTAGTTTTTATTCTATCCAAGATAGATGGAACATACCTATAACTTTCCGGTCCCTGATAGGATGTCTCTACGGCAAAGGTCCTGATGAGAACTGAAAACTTTAAAAAATTAAAACTTAGGTCAAAAATTATTACGACTCAATTCTACTTCAAAGCAGTATTAGACTCGTCATTAAAATTAAATTCTTAAAATTGAACAATATAATTAAGACAGACACAAGCTTAATTAAGAGAATATTTCTAGGAATCCTTGTGTTGTTATTTAAGTTAATTTTGATCAATCACTTAAGAGCGTGAATGTCCTTCATGTTTGCTCAGATTGTTTTATATCGTAACGAAACATAAATTCAAATACACTTGCTTAATTATATCGTATTTAGAATGTTTTGTGAGAAATATGTCAAAATTTAATAATGCAAGTAAATACTAAGAAAAAAAAACATATCATTTTCCTGAAAAAAGTGTTACCAAAATTACCTTTCGCAGGTCAAACATTATGGAGCACTGACGAATCTAAAATCATCTTATATCTCAAATTTGCTAAAATCCAGATTTATTATTAAAATATACAACACAGCTTTTCCATGTATTATTATTAATAATAACATTTTATACCAACAAAATTGCGTAGTCGTGTTTAATATAACAATATCCGGATGACTGAGCTTTGCTCGGTATTTTTTTTTATAAATTGTGTTTTTTGGAAATTAACAATTGATTTTCTTAGTCTAACCTCAAAGCAAACACTCATTAACTTCTTGTTACTTAACAACGCCATCTGCTGGAATAGCTTTAGTGTTGTTGTGTCGTTAAAGCAATTTTAAAAAAATAGTATTATTATTCGCCGATAGATGTTAGGAAGAGTCATTTTTCAGTTTAAATTGGGACTACTCAAACGCCACCTTTTAACATTTTCTAGAAATGATTCCTAGCTAGATCGATTTATCGCCCCCGAAACCCCCCGTATACTAAATTTCATGAAAATTGTTGGAGCCGATTCCGAGATTCCAATTATATATATATATATGTACATATATATATATATATATATATATATATATATATATATATATATATATATATATATATATATAAATTGTTGGTTTAAAGATATAAGATAATATGGATTACCATGTAAAAGGTCGGAAGCATTTACATAGTACGTAACATATAACAATATATAATTACCAAGAGTGTATATATGTTACTAGGCTGTTAGATGCCTCCCATTGTTCACGTAACGAGTCGATTAGTACTAGTTTTCACATAATAGTGGCAGTGGTTGGTAACTTTTATGTTTAAATGTTGACGATTTCAGTGTTATAATTGTAAACATTTTAATTTTAATTTCAATATTACAACACATTCGGTGACTGCAATAAGAGGTATCGGTACATCTTGGTATTACGTCAAACATATAGTAAAATAATCTAGCAATGCATACGATAAGACCAGCACTTTATATACAATGCTAGTCTTAAAAACTTGATATTTATTTTCTAAGAAAGTTTGCTAATTTTACGAACACTAGCTGTTATCATCTACTATATATACCAAGTATATTTAATCCAATTTTAACATGTTCTTGATACTTCGTTCCGATACAGGAGAAATACTCATTAATGACATAATAACATGATTTGAGTAATACGCGTGCAACATCTACAGGATTTTTTTAAATGTAATCGCATGAACGTTGAAGATTTTGTTGACGTAACGTTTTACATAAATGTGCATTAGAAATAAAATGTTAGGTATACAAAGTGTGTTACCCAGTTATACTTTGGTTGGTAAATTTTTTAATTCGAATAAACACGAACATTGACTTTATGTTGCAATAACACCTGTTGCTAAATTTGAATTTGGACTTTATTTCTCTACTCGTGGTTATTCGTTTTTTTGTTAAAATTAAGGCTGATTTCTTCGCTTTCTCTTCATACACTTTAGTGATTACGATTGTACCCGTTAAGTTCAAAACTTAAACATATTTGAAGTTGTATCATCAGTAAGGTTTGACTAAATGTAACTAAAATGAGTGACTATTTCAAATGTTATAAATTTCAAAGACAAGACTTACCATATTTTAAGTAACATTTAAAAGAAAATAAAAAAAAAACATATCACGGGAAGTTTGAATGAATCTGTCAGGGGAAGTTGAAAAGTAGCGGTATTGATTGAGACTGTTCAACTGAACAGTAACAGATTAGCACCACAGAGCCATATGAGAATGAAGAATGACACGTAACAAGGAAAACGCTACAAACGAGAGTGGAAGGATACAAAAGGAGGGGTAGACCAAAGAAAAGATGGATGTGTAAAAGATGTGATGACCAATACAGGTAAGAATGTTGGGATGACGACTAAAATATCAGGTTGGAAGGAGATAACTGTGCTGACCGCACACAATTTGAGATAACGGCAGGGAGAAGAAGGATAACTAAGATTACTTGTTTAATTGACGAGAAATAAATTTTTTTTCATAATTAAAAACTGCTAAATGTGAGGTGTGTTTTCATAGTAGTCTTCGTCGTCGTGTTTTTCAACATAAATTAGTTTTTTTTAATCAATTTAAAAAGTTCGCTTAGTGGAATAATAGATAGTAAGAAAATATTACACTAAAGTATTTTGATGTCCGTGTGCGTGTAAGTTTATCTTTTAAATACAATGCAATCTTCGTCAAGAATCATATGACAAGTGAAGTTTGCCATTTTATAAAATATCGAAGCCAAAAGTTTTAGTGTAGTTTCCAACAAATATATTACTAAAACTAGCTGTGCCCGCGACTCCGTCCGCGTGGAATAGTGACTTTGGGCAGCATTTTTTGGATATATCTTATGGTTTATTTTGGATTACAAACCCTATAAACCCTAATATATAAATAAATGAAATATACAAACCGCGTTCGAACCTACAAAGTCCAGCCTAAGCTGAAACCTGTTTTATATGATTGATGATATAAATCTGAGGTCAACTTAAATTGATTTTAAAAAATCCGAAACTGATCACTTTTAACTAAAACCATTTTGTTTTGCTAAAATAAAAGTAGCCTAAATTACTCCTTGTTACATCAGCTATCTGCCAGTAAAAGTCCCGTCAAAATCGGTCCAGCTGTTTCAGAGATTAGCCGGAACAAACAGACAGACAGACAGACAAAAATTGTAAAAAAAATTGTTTTGGTATATGTACCGTGTATACATCCAAATGCACTTAGTAAAAAGCGGTTATTTTAATATTACAAACAGACCCTCCAATTTTATTTATTTGTATAAATGTATAGATGACTAATAAAAACATCAATATTCTTCAATCCCATCTTATTCGTCATTGATCGGAATTATTTATAAGAAGTCTGCGAAGTGTAATAAATCTGTGGAAGGGTAAGTTACCCTTGACAGAGTGCATGTCGTAAAGGGGCGTTTTCCTCTATCGATTTTTCTACCCTCGTAACTACAACGCAAATAACTATCAGCTCAAGTATCTCTTAGGTCGGGACAGACACTCAATAAAATCCTTAAGCACTTGTAGAAATCTTTTATTAATTCAAAACTTGGATACTCATGCAGGTATAACTAGAAATATACTTTTAACTTGAAATATTGGCTAATGTTACATTTAAATATTATTCTATAGATATTGGATAATCTGTGAAAACATGTAATTTAAATTTAGACTAATCCTAATTATAAGTCTAAATCATATGTCAACTGCTTCCGTCATCATCCCATCTGCTGCACTAAACCTAATGGCTTAGTATATTCCTACTTTTGTTTTCCGAATTCTAATTAAATCTAGGGATCATCCATAAATTACGTCACACGTTGGGGGGGGGGGGGGGTATTACAGGAATGTGACGTTGTGTGATAAGGGGCAGGGGGTGTCAAAAGCTTTGTGACGTCACGATATGAATGAATCGAAATGAATATGAAGTAGTAGGTCCAAAGTCCATGGACACAAGATAATTAAGTTTTGTATCTAAAATTAGCATAATTATTAGTCGTTTATTGTTTCCTAACTAGTCGTTTGCCTTTTCTGTTAAAGTATGATTTTATGTTGATTTTATTAACGATTATTTAATAAAAATAAGAAAAAATGAAAATAACTTTTTTTTTCATTATTTTTAAATAAATGCATAAAATTTAAAAATGTTTGACGTCATGGGGTTCTAAAAATGTGACAAACTGTGACAAGGACGGGGAACTACCCAATTTGTAGAGAATTTTTTCCTGTGGGTTGTAATAATTATGTCCTTAATGTTTTAAGTTAATAGTTCTACGTCCGTGCGTTAAGTTAAACTGTCATGTATTTGTTTATTTTTCTAAAATGAGGTCGATTTTGTGCAAACTATGAGCATATACTTAGCTAATCATCTGTGTATGTATTAATTTAACTGTAAGTAAGCTAAGCAAATATATACATGCGTTTGAATGTAAAATATTGTATTAAGTAAGTGACGCTTCTAATAATGCAAGCTTGTTTGAAAACATAATTTTTGCTTTCACGTTTTGTTTCAAACTTCACTCGTTCCTATTTTCCGCAAAGATGATTTCTATTCCTGGTTACATACGCAGACATTAGGTAGACATGTGGCTTTCTGCATTTGGTAAAGTTTATTTTAATCACTCGGAAGTTAACATGTTCATTGCCCACAAATATTTTTAGAACACTATAGTCAAGCAACTCGTCATCAAGCTCAGTAATTATCATAATAGTAAGAGAATTGAATAACACACATTTAGGCTTGTACCTTTTCTATTGGTTTGAGTAGTTTCCTCTCCAGTACCTATGAACATCGTTACAGTGTTCATCATTTTGAAATAAAGTTTAAAACGTGTTTTAATCTTAATCACTACTAACATCTTTAATGTTAATTTTTTCGTTCATACTGTCAGCTATTAAGGTCATTGGTATCGTCTCAAACCCGAATATTAAACTAACGTTATATGTCTCCTCCAATCAGTTTTAAATACATGTATATATAACTTGAATACCATTCTGTTGAATCGTGTAAAGATACATATCATTCTGTATCATGTTCAGCAATATACACTACTGTGTGTATACTTTTCTCCGATATTATTAAAAATATTTAAATAGTCGCCATTTTCTATTATAGAAATCGTACTGCACTTGCAGATAAACATATATCTTTACGAATAGGAAGTTGAGTCACTGAAGCAGAATAGTCTTACAAACAGGAAGTAACTTTGATGCCAGAGAAATAAATGTTGAAGAATTACTTATGTGAAAAGAAAATATATTTGTAGGAATTATTATATTATTATTGTAGAAGTAATCTTGAGTCTAGGAAGTCGTGTCGTATGTATTAAATAGTACGTATCTTAAGTTGATTATGACAAATTAATGATTATGAGTTGAACAAATAGCAATGTACAAAAAGCCTTTGTGCAAAGGTTAAGTTCGATGAAAAAGTTCACGGACGTGACTTTATAATCCGACCATTCAAAATGTCAGAAAGTTGTTATAAATCTCTCATCTTAAATATTTATTTTATATAATTTTAATTGGAAAATAAATAGTGATCTAGCTAAAAACTAAACCTTAATATAAATTTAAAACACTAGTAATGTGTTTTCACAAGTATTTATCATTATACATGAAACAAACTCATATCTTAAAGTTAGGTAAATTAAAACTTACAGCTAAACAATATATAGGTAAAAAGATATAATATTAAAAAAATATAGAAATAAATATATGTAAATAAAAATTTATATTAAGAATTACTTGTAAAACTACTTTTAGACATGAAAGATAGAAACGATCGTAGAAAAGTCTTAAATAAATCTAAGTCAGAGTCATTGGCTACTAAATTATTACTAACTATTCTAGAGGATCTAACAAAAAAATGAGTTCTGTCATTAGCTGATAGAAAAGTGGGGAATAACGAGGTACAGCGAGATGCCCATAGGCATCTGAACGACCTTGTTGGTACATTTAAATTAATTTTGCTAAGAACAAGTGGACAATCAACATTATATTGTGCTAATTTAACTAATTGTACAAAATCTTCAATTTTACGTCTTTCTTGTAATGGAAGAATATGGGTTTTTAAATAGCTTTGACTATAATTTTGATATTTAGTTTTAAATTAAAATTCTATGTGTTTCAGGTTTTTTTTGTATACTTTCAAGTATATTGATATGATTATCGTATTGTGGATTCCAGATCTGAGAACAATACTTGAGGATACTACGTACATAAGAACAGTACAATACTTTTAAAATTTTAACACCCCGTGAGCTGTGAGCTAGATCTATATATAAATTCTAAGGTTCGATTCGCTCTCTTGACTATACAGTTTATATGATTCTTGAATGTTAGCTTGGAGTCTAAGATCACGAATTTCAATGACATTTTTAATTAACAGATTTTGTATATTGTATTGAAAATGAATAGTTACGAGAAAATTTTATTCCACGACATTTATATGCATTAACATCTACTCTGCTTTTCAGACACAACATTATATCATACACTTCAAGACGATTTTAGCCAGATTGTAATTGTAAACAGTTTTCTAAATATACTACTTTTTAAAATTTTCATATCGTTGGCATAAAGTAAAAAAATTGAATGTACGAAACAATCATTAATGTAATTTATAAAAATATTGAATAATAATGGCCCTAAAAAGAACCTTGTGGAACGCCTTACGGTAAAAAAAAACCACAGTAAAGAGTATCCATTTACCGCAATTGCTTCAGATCTATTATTAATGTAAGATGTGAGCCATCTAAAGAGAATGCCATGGATTCCGGGTGATAATATCTTTTGCAGCAATATTTGATGATCAATTCGGTCAAAAGCTTTGCTATAGTCTGTATATATGGTATCTACTTAACCTCCAGCATCCGTGTTGATCTTTTTTTATGAAACCATATTTTGAGGAATAAAGACGTGAGACATAGAGTTATAAATTTTATTGTATACAATTCTCCCATTTTTTTTGCAAATAAATATAATTTAGAAAAAGGTCTATAATTTTTTATGTCACTTTTATTACCACTTTTAAATATAGAGGTTACAAACGCTGATTTCCATACATTGGGAATAATACCTTCTGCCATTGAACGCTTAAATAATAATGTCAAGGATACTACCAAGTTTATTGCGCATTTAATTATAAATACCGCTACAATTTTGTCAGGCCCAGCTCCCTTTGTGAGATCCAACAAATGTAAAAGTTTTAGAACACAATGGTTAATTTCTATATTACTTATATACATGGAGTACTAGTATTTAATGGTAATGGAGTAATTGAAGAGTTTGTCTGTGCGGAACAAAGAAGAATGAAAATAGATAGCAAACAAATCGCACATCTTTATGACTGAATTTACAGTTTTATTTTCGTAAAATAATTGGGAGGGTAGTGAATTTCCGACTTTTTTATTATATTTCACAAATGCCCAAAATAATTTCTGGGAAATATTTATTGATGCGTCAATATTTTCGATGTAATTGTTATAACACGTACGCTCTAAACTTTTTGCCAGTTATCTACGAAGATAGAAGTAATTGTATTCAGCAGGATTTCTGTACTTCTGATATTTTTTCAGGAATTTATATTTTTCTTTTAAACTTTTATTAGGGGGCTCTATACCAAGGTGAATAACGTTGCGGATATGTATTCCGAGTTGTAACTCGGTGATACGTAAATCATACAGCTTTTTATAAAAGATGTCTATAGCTTCTTCTAAAGGAACGAAACGTAGAACTTGGAATGAAACATTAATCGATAAGTCCAGTGATTTATGATGGAGGTTCTCAGAGACGAAAGGATATATTTTAAGGGTTTGGCATTTTTGCGTAGTACCAGTAGTACGCTACGGGATTAATACTTTTTATATAATTTTATTTGGAATTATTCTTAAGGACGTGCTCAAATATATTTCCATAAAATGAGATATCGTGTAAAAATTACTTTATATAAAAAAACCATTTCAAACTTTACTTTTATTATAATCGCTTAAGATTTAAAGACGAATAAACGTCCGTAACGTTTATTTATCTTTAAATGCGTTGCACAACGTCATGTCAAGATATGAGGATACGAGAGATACGCTACGTCCCAAAAAAGGTACGACCAAATACATATGTCTGATGTAAAAACAAGGTGTATGGTGAACCCGGTGAAAAATGAGACATTTATTGCATCTGCTGTACCTACTTGTAATCATTTGTAAATATGGTAAAGTTTGGTGCATTTTTGTATTAATACAAAAATGCGACATTGCATAGTTTTAAAAGAAAGTTAAATCAGTCTTCTATCCTTCTGCAAAATATTTTCCTAATTTTAAAGACATGTTTTGGTGCATTTAGAAAAAATTATGAGAGTAAAATGTTTAAAAAGCGACATAATGAAGTTAGTTAATAACCGGCCTTAACAGCTAATTTCACTTGAGAGACTTCGTGAAAACATAACTATATTCAAAATAGTTTCTCAAATATTTATAAACCTACAACACGTGGTTTTTATATCAGAGAAGAAAAAAAAGCTCAATTATTAAATAGAAATTTGTGTAATATAATTTTAAATTATACGAGTATATTGTGGTCAATGATAGGCCACTGTAAAAATACGTGTTAAAGTGACTTTCATGTTAAAAAAAAAACTTTTAAATGTATATATAGATTTGAGGTTAATTGTCGGTGTGTGTTCTTTTTTATATTAATTTTATTATCAGAATTCTATACAGTTTTGTATGAAATAAATAATGTTAGATATTTTGAATAAATGATATAAGTGGAATAAAGTTTTGTTGAAAAGTCGTTTCGTTTTACTAAATGTTTAACTGGATGCTACTTTAAATATTTGTTTCGTATCTTACAATTCCACTTATTTTACGTAATTGGATGGCCCTTCACTTCAACACCTCTTGCCGTTAAATTACGCTCTTGTGTGAATCTTCAAGCGCGAAACGCCCTCCAGTCGGGGACCTTTTGATGAATCATTCAGTGCGTGCTTCCCTGGAAAAATTGCGTTATGAGCCAGCGATTAACATTTGGGGTTTGGGCAGACTAATACTTTACATGAATAACAGTGAAACGAGCTGTGAAGCCGAATGGCCGATTGCTTTCCCTTTTTCGATGTGTATTATTTTGAGCTCGATAACTTAATGATATTATTAAAAAGTAAAGGTCTTTTTATTTTTTTAATTTTTTCAAAACATTGCAAAACGTAGAAGTGAAGTACTCAGACTCGAAAATTTTACAATTTTTTTGTGATTTTAGGTACGTAAGTGATAATTAGGCACTTCGTAGCTCAGTGGTATTATACTCGGAAACCAATCTAGAGGTCCCGGGTTCGAATCCTAAGTTGGCATCCAACGCTTAGGCAGTTTTTTTCTCGTATAATGTGCATATTATAGCATAATTGCCATGTACCAGCGGTGAAGGAAAATATCGTGAGGAAACCTGCATACTGAGATCATCAGTATGTGTAACCCGCCAATCCGCCTTGGACGAGCATGGCATATTATATTAGAATACTAGCTGTGCCCGCAACTCCGTCCGCGTGGAATAGTGACTGGGCAGCATTTTTTGGATATATGTATTAGGTTAACTTAAATTGGAAATTCAACTAACAAGGTCCAGCCAGCTGAACTCTATTTCATATGATTGATGATATAAATCTGAGGTCAACTTAAATTGGATTATAAAATTTCCGAAAGTTATCATTTTTAACAAAAACTATTTTTTTTTTCTAAATTAAAAATAGTCTAAGTTACTCCTTGTTACATGTATACGACCGAATGCACTTAGTAAAAAGCGGTTATTTTAATATTACAAACAGACCCTCCAATTTTATTTATTTGTATAGATATATTTTATACTTCAAAGCTAAACAAAGCGCTTCTCAATTTTTGATTTTAATGAATCAAACCAAATTTTATGTACTTATAACGTATTCAAATTGATTGCGTGTCCTAAGGGCACGTTATAGTTTATTCGTGTTCTTACATTCTAGTTCATGGCCATGGTGATTTCGTTAAATGCCTAGACTTTTTTAGATTATAAGTAGGTATAAAATAAAAGTAAATTACATTTATAGGTAGTAATGTATTCAGCTGAGTCACTCTCGTTTGCGGAGAAAGCAGACAATAATGTTTGGCTTGAGTTCTTGTTGTTGCGAGCATTCCAGGAATATAACGAAGATTGGGGTGGGATAGATGAGAACCCTCTGAACCCTCGCCGTCTGAATCGATATAGCGTTGAAGGTATATGTTTGATGCCATTGAACTTCAGCTTGTTAAGGTTGAGACTTTATTGATCATTTGACGGCGATTGTGATATCGTCAATTTGAAACAACACCGACGACACTAAAAAGGAAATATACGTCAAAACATTTGTAATCGTATTTGTAATCGCTTCGACGTATCCATTTGTTGCGGGTCATTCCACTGTCACAGAAAATATACATTCAATGTTACCGAATTTATTCGTATTGGTAGGTACAGATACCGACAGAAACGTGTCATTATAATTTTTATATCTTGTACTTACATTACTTAAGCAACAACATCTCATCTAGTAACATTTTTATATATTAATTGATATGGACATAGATACAATCGACTAGTCAAAATATAGTTGTAATCTTGTATATAGTTGCCACTTTTATTTCTAATATTTTTCTAAAACTGAAAAGATCATAGAATGATAATATAAATTTCACTTTATCGTAAAAAATATAATTAAAGTAATTGTCGCTAAATATAGCTTTTTTAATTTTAAACGCAATGCGGGTCATATGCCCTTTTGATATACTTGAACAGATACTGTATATTTCAAGTTAGGGTGAAAAGAGGGGGCGGTGTCAGACCCGTCGTGCGTGCCAGTATTAATTTTAGCTCCCTTCCATTAAAATGTTCAAGTAATGACATATTACTCCTGTTATTAGATTTTAAGACGTCAGAAAAATGTATCCGTCAGGATATTATTTTGTTGGTAAAACTTTTTAGTAGAAATCTTTAGAAATCAACACAAAGTCTGGTTACACTAATAGGTTAGTATTAGCGAGTCCACATATAAAACCAATTACTAATCGAAAATGTTTTAATGTATTTTCTAACTACACTGGATAACTGTAGGTTTGTAAAGATGGTGCGTTTGGTCGGTATATTCAGTTCCAATAATAAATAAATGTACTATGAGAATTCACACCACACTGTCTAGTAGCAATGTAGTTTTTTTTTGTACATAATAACATAGATACCTATTATACATAAATATTCAGACTCCGCAGACGTTCCAGGGTGCGTTAACTGATACGCTATGAAGTTCGTGAAATCGGCATATTTTTTAATTTTATATGTTAAAAGTAACCAAGGCTAATTAAATTGACATAATCATAATTTTACTTTTATTTATTGTATAACATATTAAGATCAAAGTGTTAGAACAGGAATCAGTTATTTTTTAAACGAGCGTCTTACCGTTAGCTAATATGCATCATGCATTAAGCCCCTCAAGAATGTTTGGAATGATTAGTCGATTGGAATAACGTGAGAGCAATAACATTATCGCTTTCAACAATTGAAGTGTTGTTCACACGAATAAGAAATAAGAGTTTCCTTTCTGCAATAAATCAGGCAAAATGTTAGTCAGTGTATGTTTGGCAGATTGCCAGTTTTTCCATCCTTACCCGGTTCGATACTCAGACATTTTGCAGGCGGAATTCTAGGCGAAGATGGCAATAACCTATCGGTTTTATGGCTCTCAAGTCGGACTTGCATTTGCATGTCTTATATAAAACTTTCCCTGCTTTCCTTGGCTTTGATGTTATTTCTAATAGCTATCAGCTATAAAATACACAGTATCGTTTTAGGTTTTATGTAATAAAATTACAGATTCCGATTCGGAAATAGGTATTTACCTTTTTATTTGTAATAATCTTAATTATAGAATTGAATTGAATTAAGAATGAAATGATTTGCTTTTGAAGTTAATGCTACAGGTACTTGATATTATTTATACAAAAGATCAGTGTTTGCTTGTATATTTTATATTTAAGTCACAATCAAGGGGCTGTGGTGGGATTAGTATGGCATGCAATTTTTTAGCGTTTTATTTGTTCTATGTACACATCGTAGAAGTACAATTAGCGAGGAAACCTACGGTATATGTATATAGCTTGTAAATCCTGATGTTTAATAGAATATTTGACACTTGCATAGATTCGGTGTTGTTAATACGTACACACTTATAAAAATTGTGTTTAATATATTTACGACTTTACAAATGTAAACGAGCCCTAATGAAGAGAGCAATATGTAAAATATTTATTCTAAACCTTCTCACGATATGAAACTTTTGTCTCAAGTAATATAAATATTTTTAATAGAACATAAAGTTTTAATTATATTTTATTTTTATTAACACTACCAAGTATTCTCCAGGCTCGTTATTTACAAGATAAACTTTGTTAACAAAAGGTTAGTAAAATTCAACGAAGTAAACAGGAGTGAAAATATCTTTATAATCTTTAAGAGTACGCATGTCTCATAATTTTGTCAGATATAATTTATGTCAGTTTATCTTAGCGCAAAACGAGGGTAGACAGAAATAATATTTCGCTTAAAAAGCCAAAAGTTCTAAAGAAGCCAGTCGGGAGCGAAGTACAATAAAATTGGGAGTTTGCATAATTTTTCTTACATGTTAAAATTTTTTAATACATATAAGTTATGTAAGTTTGCATGGGTTTGTAGATACGCATTATGTAGAACAGTTTTAAGCTTGTAGATTGCTACAATAATAAAAATATTATACGATTCCTATTATAATTTCAAAGTAACATGACAGCTTAGCCTAATATGAAGATATCTAGTTTAGATATCTTAGTCTGTAAACTGTCATATGTCCAGTATTTTAGTAGAATTTTAATAGATAATCCAACGTCTTGATCTAAATACTTGAATTTTTATCTAGGCGTGAGATGTTTTACTACTTTTGGTTATAAATTTGTGGGATACGATTCATTGTATCCATGGTTGTTTCTAAATATAAAAAAATATATTTCACCGATTAATCACAATGTAAGGCAAACGCCGCAGTATTAAAGTGTTTGACATGTTTTTCAACAAAATACGTTAAGGGCAATACGTTAACTATTTAAGATATTTTTAAAACTACTCCTTGTATTTTATAAAATTATTGATATTATCTTCAATATTTATCCGTGTAGGGGCGAAGCAAGAATACTAACCTCTGCGGCCGGGGTCGGCCTGTCGTAAAAGGCGACAAAACAACCCACCTTAGCTACGTGGTAGGGTCTCAAAACCCCTTTGGATGGCGACCACCTTTACTCTTAACTATGTCGCCATAATAACCTTGTGTTGTGTTCCGATATTAGTGACCCAAGTTCCTGTACCCTTATGGGACAGCAGCGTGTTCGCGATGCCACTGGCGTTGCAAACACCCATAGGTGACGGTAACTGCTAAATTCTATGCGGGCCGTCAGCCTGTCTGCTGTCTTACAGCAATAAAAAAATGTATTTTTAGTGAATGATCAGAGTTAGTTACTATCGGTTGATATATTAGGAGTACAAATAAATTTCCGCCGTTTTGAGAGATGTGGCATGGCACGGGACTTACGTTACAATTCGCAGATGATAACCAGCTTGAAAATTAAGTTGCTTATTCAAGAACAACATAACCCTATCATATTGTTAACTTCGTATTAGCATCATATATTTTATATCCAAAAATGTCTAAATTTTAAAATGAATAAGCGTCATTTGCAGGACCTTTTAAATTTACTTCTTTAATTAAAAAATATCTGCAGCTGAGGCGCATCGATTGCTCGTAGAAGCATATGATGAGGCTGCCTTAAGTGAGAGAACATGTCGTGAGTGATTTCAAATGTTTAAAAAAATGTGATTTCGACGTATAAGACAAAAATCGCAGTGGAAGGCCAAAAATTTACGAGGATGCAGAATTGAAGGAAGTATTGGAGGTAGATTCGTCTCAAACACAAAAAGAACTTGCACTTACTTTAGAAGTCACTCAGAAAGCAGCCTCATATCGTTTAAAATCGTTAGGAATGATTCATAAACAAGGTAATTGGGTTCCATGTTAATTAAAGCCGAGAGATGTTGAACGCCGACTATGCACGAGGGAAATGCTGCTAGCTAAGCAGAAAAAAAAGATTTTTACATCGAGTCGTCACTGGTGATGAAAAGTGGATACATTATGTTATCATATTATTTGGATTATTCCAAAAAGAAGAAAATCATGGAGCCTACCTGACCACACGTCAACATCCACAGCAGAACCGAATATGCATGGAAAAAACTCATGCTGTGTATTTAGTGGGATCAGCTGGGTGTGGCGTATTACAAGTTGCTTAATCCAAGCGAAACAATCACTGGAACTCTCTACCGAACAGAATAGATGAGATGAAAAACGTCCTCAATACTACACCAGACTATACGAAAAAATTATTCTTCTACATGATAATGCTCGGCCGCATGTAGCGGTTCTAGATTTGAAAACACTTGATTGGGAAGTACTACCCCACCCGCCGTATTCACCAGACATTGCGCCGTCCGGCTATCATCTGTTCCGGTCAATGGCACATGCTATGTCGGAGCAGTGGTTCAAATCATAAAAAGATACTAAAAATTGGGTTGATTCGTGGATATCCTCAAAAGATAAGGAGTTCTTCAGACGTGGAATCCGAACGCTGCTTAAAAGATGGGAAAAAGTGGTTGCTAGTGATGGACAATACTTGGATTAAATTTAAACTTACCGTTCTTTCACAATAATATTATTTATTTGAAAAAAAAAACCCGACGGAGACGTATTTGTCTCCTAATATATTCTGAGCTAATTCCACTTTTAGAACATACTTTTATAAGTATTTTTGTACTCTAGTTTTGATTGTTTTATATTTAATGGGTTTGTAAAAGAATATATTATTCACAAATATGGCACTAACAATTGAGGTAAACATACCGATATGTTATGGCATTTTCCTCTTAATTAACTGGTAGTTATATGCTTGAAATCACCCACTGGTCGTGTTATATAAAATGTGTCAGGGCCGCTGTCTGTGTTTTCTTCATCACACCGCACGAAATTTATTTTTGGTTTTATAGTAATTATTGGTTCATATTATCAGTATATTTAGTTAAAAGTAGCATCAATGATCAAATAATAAATCAAAATCATATTTATAAGCTATTTTGTTTGATCTAAAGAACAAAGTTATAGTAAAAATAAAAATTTCCATAATAGAGTAACAGTAGCTATTATTTTGCTTTTTATCGCATCATTCTTAGTTTTTAAAGAATGGACGGATAATGACTTGTGAAATAGCCCTCATTTGGACCTAAAATATAAAGGCTTCTTTGTTAGAAAGTAATACAAAAATATATTTAATCTATATCTCATCAAATTTATTTAACATCTTCTTTATTACCAAATTAACAATAACTTATCCAGACTGCTAGGAAATATTAAAAGCTAACACGTAAAATCTGAAAAAATAAGCAAATAACTCGCATAAGGAAAAGGAAGTTGAGATAATAACGTGTTTTTAACAAGAAATAATTTGTAATTGCTATATTATTTTAACCCTGAGAATTGAGACAGATATCTTGCTGGCTTCTTTTAAATTAATTATTTTTAAAATTGCTATTGTTCGTAACACAACACGTACTTAACATGATATATTAAACAACGACGATTTGGGATGATTGAATCAACATAGATGAAGATATATCCAAACCGATCGATATGAAATTTTTAAAAAACTATTTTCCGGTGTATAGTTCTTAATAGACCAGGGGTGGTTGCCATCCAGACGGGCTTGGGGTCCTACCACCTAGCTTGGGTGGGTTGTCTTGTTGCCTTTTACGAAAGGCCAACCCTAGTCGCAGGGGTTAGTATTTTTACTCCGCCCCTGTATGTAGAAAGTAAGTAGTATATCTGTATAAAACTTTATTTTCGTTTATAAATGTATCCAATCTGGAGCTATTGCGCCTTTAACTTCTATTAGGAAATTTTTTATACAATAAATTTGTAAAATCATTATTCCGATGTTCAGGTCTAGGGACCATAGTATTACTTCGGATATATTCATAATAGCTGACTATATCGCATAGTAGATTAGTATCTATATCTAATGATCTGATTAGTATCTATTGATAGTTGGATCATGTAGTTTATATCAAGTTCGCAATAAAGGATCAACGCGTTATGCATATCATTATAACAATATAACGACATCAAATATTATGAAACTTAACACATATTATTCGTTATCATTGCGTAAGATGTCTCGATACCCATTCACCAAATATATTTATGGATAAACCCACTAGTAATTGATTATGACAGTTATATTAGATCTCATCCGTGCAGGGGCGGAGAAAGAATATTAATAATATATTAACCTCTGCGGCCGGGGTCGGACTGTCGTAAAAGGCGACAAAACAACCCACCTTAACTACTTGGTAGGGCCTCAAGCCCCTCTGGATGGGGACCACCTTTAGTCTTAAGTATGCCGCCATGATAACCTTGTGTTCCAGTATTAGTAACCCAAGTTCCTGTACCTTTATTGGACAGCAGCGTGTACGCGATGCCACTGGCATTGCAAACACCCATAGGCGATGGTAACTGCTAAATTTAAGCGGGCCGTTGTTGTGATAAATATCTCACAGAAAAAATTAGACTAGTAGATGTAAAAAATACAGATTGCGTATTGATGCAAATCTAAAGAACCACAAGATACTAGTCTGGATCAATTCTATGATCAGTCCTTGTCCCAATTATTTGGAGTCGGAACAAAATGTATTTTTCTTCCATTTTATTCTATCCTGGCATTTTTCATTTGTCACTTCATAAACCCTCATATTATGCATCATTCTTTCCATCGCTTTTTAGGTCTACCTCTACCCTTGTACCCATCTATTTTCGGGATCAATATTCTTCTAGTAGTGTGGTCAGCCTCAGCCTCCTTTCTTTTCCTTATTCGATGATCACACTATAAAGTTGAAATTGTTTGTCTTTACTAATTGTGTTTAGTACTGTAACGTGAGATGAAATTATCCATTCTCTCTCTCCTTTGCCAGTATCATATTCTGAACTTTTCGGATTCAACCTTTTATGAAATAATCATTACATTGCTGCATTTCTATTTTTCTCTCGTCTCTAATTTCTTCCTTTCATCAGTGATGTTTGCAACAGCTTCAGTACAGGAATATTATTTGCGTTGGTTTACAATAGTGCAATGGCTTTCGTACATCAGAACGCCAACGGAAGTTATGATTGATTCCCATCCCGAGTCTGGATGTGTAAGTATATTATGAAATTATATACAAAAGAAAAATAAGTAGTGTATCAGTTATGTTGTATTAATAACAGAAGCGCGATATCGTTTACTTTTGGACTAGATGGCTCTGTGTCATTTATAACAGCAAATTTATTTATAAGACGTAATATTGGCATAAAAAACTTCTGTAAAATAATGTGAAAGGCTATTAATTATTTGACGCTCTATCATTATTTCAGAGAATAAAATTTATGCTATAATATTCCAAAATATTTTTACTATAGAAATATGGATAAATATTGCACTATCTTTACGAAATATATTGAATAATTCTGAGTAATCGAAAAGAGAAGCATGTTATCTGCCAATTTTATAAAAGTGTCGTGCTGAGATCGAAGTACAAATGCACCTGGCATGGCCCTGCGTCCGTCGCAGGTGCCAAATGTCGAATCTGCCAAGGTGGAGCACAGCAAGGCGCTAAAATGAGTCAAAACTATTATTACAACGATGTTATACAATAAACAATTTCACGATGTAAGGTTATTTTGTATTCATTAATACAAACTCATTTCACTTTCCTATTATGCTTGAGAAGGCGCAATTTTTGGTGAATTATTTCAATACTGATATCTGTAACGAAACAATATAATAAAAATTACATTTTGTATATTTCGTATATTATTATTCATTTACATATTTGATATAATACTAAGTGAAATAAAACACATTAGAAACGTATCAATTAGCACTTATTAGTTTTGAAGTATAGTTTATGTTATCAATTTTATTTATTTACTTTTTTAAATGGATTTTGTTTCTGATCTCGTATTCAAATAAGGCAATAAATGAATAATATACCAGAATTTTTTTTTCTATAACATCAATCTATACAAATAAATAAAATTGGAGGGTCTGTTTGTAATATTAAAATAACCACTTTTTACTAAGTGTATTTGGATCTATACACGGTACATATACCAAAACAACATTTTTTACAATTTTTGTCTGTCTGTTTGTTCCGGCTAATCTCTGAAACGGCTGGACCGATTTTGACGGAACTTTCACTGGCAGATAGCTTATGTAACAAGGAGTAACTTAGGCATTTTACTTTTATTTTAGAAAAAAATGGTTTTAGTTAAAAGTGATCAGTTTCGGATTTTTTAATTTCCAATTTAAGTTGACCTCAGATTTATATTATGAATCATATAAAATAGGGTTCAGCTTAGGCTGGACTTTTTAGGTTCGAACGAAGTTTGTATATTTCATTTATTTATATTTTAGGGTTTATCTATAGGGTTTGTAATCCAAAATAAACCATAAGGTATATCCAAAAAATGCTGCCCAAAGTCACTATTCCACGCGGATGGAGTCGCGGGCACAGCTAGTATTATCAATAAATATTAGTAGTTTACCTACGTCGTCAGAGAGTATCCATTTTTTATTGTTGTAGAACAAAAGAGACTGGCGAGGGCGACTCATTTAATAGTAAGCAGTTACCGTCGGCTGTGGACGTTTTAACGCTAGTGGCACCGATAACACGCCGTCCACGTGGAGGAACTGGAACCTAGGTCACTTATGGCAGAACACAACACAAGTGTGTGTGTTTTATGGCGGCATATTTAGAGAGTAGTAGTGGTTGCCATCTAGGCGGGCTCCACGGCCAAGATAGAGTTTTTAGTCGCCTTTTAAAAAGGCCGCCGGCCACAGAGTGGCGCAGAGGTCAGTATTCTTACTACGCCCGTGCACGGATAATGTACCAATGCCTTGTCAGAACTATAAAAATACTTCATATATTTACTTTATTTAGGAAACAAACAATCAACATAATTTACAAAATAATTAAAATATGTAATATACATACACCAATTAAGTTTCTACTACTACTATATTTTTTTACAAATAATATTTTATATATAATTCCTTCCATTACGTTGTCAACAACTATTTCATATTATGACCTCTATCAGTCGCATGCCATATAAGATAAGATGTGCTATTGAATCTGTCCCTCTATGGGCAGCTGAATCATGTCCAATGAGATCAGAATTTAAGACGCCCTAATCAGTAAATTTTGGTAACGTTACCCGTCCTTGATTTGGAACTGTGAAAGTCGCTCGAAACCACAATCAGATTTAATAAATCCTTTACCTGTCAAATGCTGACCTGTGGCAGCGGTGAAGAAATACGTGCCGTGTTTTTAATAATCTTTAGGAAAAAGTATAAACGTACATAAATATTATACTTAAAAAAAAGGAAATATTTCTAGACTTTCTATATTTATTGTTGAATATTAAACATTTGTAAATAGCTTAGTATCATTTATAATAAATTTTTGGTGAGGTTTAATATTAACGAGGAATTAAGTTCTTTGTCCTTCCTTGCTTCCGCCATCTTGCGTTCAATTAAACAAAAGAATGATAGGACTTGAATGTCTTGTGTATTGAAAGATAATAAAATATTCTTTTGAATTATACAGTTCATAAAATTTTACAAATATTTGGCTAAAGATAGAGAGATTACTTACAAATTCGTGTTATAGGCATATTATATACCGTTTATTCTACTTAAACTGTTAGCCATTGTCTTCTTTTAGTACAATTACTTTAAATTTGAATGTGTATATACCATTTATACGAGTATACTTTATATGTATATGTATTTATATTCGCTCCGTTCGTTCATCTGTTCATCGCCATTTCCTGGAGCTTTCATTCTATCCTGTTCGAAAAGGTTCTCAAGACCGTTTTTGTTAAGTACTTTCTTATTTAGAGTATGTTTCTGGCTAAGGCTTTCTCATCATCCCGTCAGTGCTTTTGGTGTTGCATACGTCCATAGGCGACGGTTACCACATGCTATCCTGTGACTCGGTTGCCCGTTTGTTGAACTCTAGCTATAATAAAATATATTTTAATAAAGACAAAGTATTTCTAGAGATTGTAATCTAAAGTTTCACCATTATGATTTCCTAATTATTTGAGTTTGTCTACGGCAATACCATAGTTAATAAGAAGCATTCACACGGCACAACTGAGCGAGATAAAGACTTCATTGCTTAATAAATTCTCATGTCATGAGTAATTCAGTACTTATAAATGCAGATTTACTTATTAAATATATTGCTCGTTATCTGAAATTTACTTAAGTGAAAACTGAGGCCTTCATTTTGTTTAAATTTGTTTAATGCGTATGACCTTAACATTGAACTAAATTTATTTTTACATACTCGTATCTTGTTTTAAAAATGCATGACGTCTTATATATAAGGAGGGAGAACTTCAATGTCTTCAAAATAATTTACTACCAATTTAGTTTACAAAACTATTAATTCTTAAATATCACCACTAATAATACCATCTCCCAGACAATCGTAGACGTGGACCAAACAGCCTATTGCTGTATGGTAAAAAAATAGACCGTTTGGTTTTATTTTCGGGGATTCCTCATCCCCGAATATAAGAATATATGCCCCTTCTGTGACATGTGACATTTACTTCTCTATATTGTTTCGGGTTCTTTAATCAAAGTACGTGCCGTGCCACGAATAGGCAGACAAACGTTTACCCACGTGATAATAGATCTTCGCGTCTTATTAATGAGGTAAAATAGTTTGAAGACAAAGAAGAATCCTTATTCAAAGTAATTTTTACATATCATCACATAAAATAAATAAACATATCGCCATTTACTTCCAAAGTAAGCGGCAGAACGCTTGCGTTTTGGGTACTACTAAGTAACTAATATAACTAATATTTTTTTTAGTAAATAAATACATATTTGTGATACTAAAAATAGTATACGAATTAAAATAAGCCAACACAAATAAGATTTTAATATTTTTTATTGTAGTTAAAAGTCTTCAGCTTGCCTACAAATGAACTACATGAGTTAACGTTAAACCTAGCTTTATCATCTTAATGGAGGTCGTTTCGACATCAATCCCTACAGTTGTTTGACGACATTGCTGAAACGATGTCACTTTAACCAGCATTAATGATGTCGCACTACACTTTGCTTAGCCATTGATAATATAGCACACTTCGTTATCAGCAGATTATTGTGTCACCATATACGATGGTTAGTGTTGTATATGTTGTATATATATGTTATATATACATACATAGAAAGTTATATAAAATTACCAAACAGAAAGAGAAAAATCATTTCCACTGGTTTCTTACACACGAGCTTGTTAAATACAAACATCGCTGAAGTTATATTGGACAGTTGATTTTCCTTAACATCGTCCACTTCTCATTACTTGAAATTAATTGACATTCAAGTAACTTTTTTGCTTAATCATAATTTAAAAACAAGTGCGCAAAAAGTTTGTATGTGCTGCTTCGTTGGACAGTGTTAAAATTCAACTACTGTATCAGGAATCCACGCGTATCCTATAACAGATTTGAAACTTACCGTCTCCCTCAACTTCGTTCACATGGACATTTTGATGTTGAATATACACCTTTTCAGGATAAGTAGGCCTGTATGTTTCAGACTATACATCTATCCATACTTTCACGCTTACAATATTAATGTATGTATATTTTTGAATTAATAGTTTACTTTTAAACCTGTTTATTCAAAAGAGGAAAGTCAATTCGACCTCGGTGGCATAACGGATAACGCACGTCGGTACGCTCGCGGAGGTCACGGGTTCGATTCCCGTCTCGCGTCTGGGTGTTTATGTATAATATGTATTTATTTAAAAAAAAAAGTATATAAGTAGTATATCAGTTGTCTAGGGCCCATAACACAAGTGCTACTTAGTTTGGGACTAGATGACGCTGTGTGAATTGTTACAAAATATTTATTATTATTTATTATTATTTTATTAATTTTCTTTCAACAACCGTTTCGTGGTTTCGATCTTGTTAATAATTCTTCAGATCCAAGACGGGAATCGAACCTGTGACTTCGGCGTATGTTCTGTGCATAAGCCTTTGTGCCACTGTGGTCGTCAAATTATAGTATTTCAATTGTTGCCCTTTACGAAATCCTAGGAAAACTTAACTAGGTAAAATTTTGTCTGACAGTTCTTTTCTGCTTATACTTACGAAACTTTTGAAGACTGAACCTAGATTAAATTACTTGATAAATTATTTAATAAATTATTACTAAGCTTAGTTAATAACTTTGTTTGATGTGCTCTTTTCTAGAACGACGTATATAAAGAACGTCCATATTTACATATTTGTTCAATGAATTTTGCTATTAGGATCTTATCTTAATGTATGTTTTCAGTATATTTTTTCACACTGCGGTCGTGACCTGGCGATTAGATTCTTAAAATTATAGTCCTGGCTTCTTGAGATCGAACGTATAAAAACTGAGCGGCCATGAGGCGGTCGTTTCCGAGTGTTTTTGCTCCGACCGACGAGCGGGCCAAACCGCGGAATGAAACCGAGCCCAGGGGCGTATCGATTTGAATGCTCGTTTCGCGCTGGTTTAATCTTTTGTTGTATCGCATACACTATAATAATAGTTTGTTTAATTTATGAGCAATTCCACAGCATGTTAATACAAGAGAACACTATATTGTGATAGGAAATTTATTTATTTATATATTTTACCTCTGAAAAATGGTTTATGGCAAATGAACATATGATTTATTACAAAAACCTATCGTATTCTGCGTCTTACCGCTAATGATGGACCTGACAAGTAGACACTCACGTTAGTAGGGCTGGTCCACTAATTTTAAGTTGCTCAACACCCTATGGAGAGGGCCATGCTCGAAGTTTTTCTGAAGGATTTCATTTGTAATGAAGTGATACTTCAGAAAACCAATGTCACCGACCGAACTCTAATCAGCATCAATCAGAGTATCGTCTTCACAGACACTCGTCTTATTGTTCGCCATGCATTCTGAAACTATACTAATTTATTCCTTCTAAAATTCTTGATGATGAATTTAAAAAAAAAACAAGCAATATAGGCTAAAATTTAACTTTTTGAAAAAAAAACTGTATTCCATTTTTAAATAAATAAATAATAATAACGACGTAAATTACTTAGGAAACAATAAAATATAACACTAAACGGTTTCCAAACTCGAATTTATGAAAATGGTTTTCATAAATTCAAATTTAGAGCCATATTAGTTCATTTGACTTGTACATCTTATTGAATTAATTAATTTTAACTATAAGCTATAAGTATAAACCTTTGTATTATATTTTCAAGTTTTTAAAACACGTAGTTCAGACATGTGAACTATAATTTACTTTCGGTGTTGCGACTCTGGGGCCGTGGGGTCTACAATCCTATAGATCCTGTATCTAGATCTGTCAAAACGCTATTTAGGAGGGCAGAGGATAAATGTTGCAACCTAACGCGGTAATGCAGCCAGCATTTTGGGAATTCCGGCCGAAAGCGATCTGGAATCAATATATTATTTTTAGTTTTTTGTATTTGTAGTATTTTGTGTTTACATAATATTTATATTCTACTATCATTTGCTGTAAATTGGAATAGAATTCAAGAATTAGGCGGGAAGCTCCTTTATAAGGAAAATAATGCCCCTTGCCATGACAAGGATCTGTTGCTGTATGAGATCCATGAATTTCATACAGTTTGTATTTTCATGTTTTAATTTTTTTGTCTATTTTACAAATTAATAAATAAATTAACTAATGTTAATTTTACAACTTACAATTCTTCCGTAGCCGTTGGGTTGCCGGATTCGTTGATTACAATCTCTACACACAATAAATCTACATCGCTTTGGTTCCTTAGGTGTATTTTAGACATTGGCTTGTAGATTATTTTGTTCTGGTATAGAGACCATATTGACCAAATACCACAGGACCTGCCCTATCTCGGTAAACGTATACTCACCGAAACATCTAGAACATGCATAACGGGCTTGCTGCTATTGGTCTTGATGGTCCCAGAACGGGTTGTTTGCGGTCTCTTATAAGTTGTTAGTAAGATGTTAAAATGTAGTGCTGGAGTTCCGGTAAAGGTAACTTAGCAATAAGACTTTTTTAATTGTATGGTAATATATTTTTAATTATATGATTTGATCCTTCGCTGTTAGTACAACAGTTTCTAAGATTTAATTTAGCTTGATATACATTATCCGATATCACATAAGGAAAGAGTGGTTAGCCCATGTCTAGATCTTGTCTAGCATGTTTGAACGCCAACGCGATACTCAGATAAAAAGTTAGCACAACTTTCTAGCATAAAATATTGATGCAATAAATTACGATTTCCAACCAGCGGTCAATCTTTATAATATTCTTGCGGAAAAAAACAATTTCGAAATAAATGTCTACAAAACCGTTCAGATGAGAATTTCAGAATGGGTGAGAACTTAAAACAGTTCAGAAGATTGTAATTATTAGCGCAAGCGTCTATAGCTAACTTGATAAGCATCTAGTGTCACTTTGACTCTGTCTGTAAAGTGGATTACACAGTTTTTGTGCTTTGTTTGAAATAATTAACGGTTAATGAATCTCTAAAAATGGGGAAACAAAAGAGTAATATCGTTTCTCTTGAAGTTGACACTGCATCCATCAGTGGCTGCTGTACGAAAAGAAACCATGCATTTTCTTGTGTGTAAAGAAAGCGTCACGATATGGCACTGAGGTCAACAATGTTTGGTCTTAGCTATAATACAATTCAACCAGAAGTCAGAAGTAAACTTGAATACATTCAGGAAGTAGAAAAGATTACAAAATTCTAATCTGTGCCTAAAATACAGAGCAAGAGTGCTCGATATCTAAAAAAAGTTGACAGGTATTTAACGCTCTTATAACATTTGGTTTCAAATTTGTAGGTCTTTTAAATGAATTTTTCTATTAGCAAAAAAGCGAGAAATTAATTTTAAGTTGACGTAACTAACTGTACCTTGCACGATGTCCTCAATCATCGACAGGGAAAGCTGTTTCTACTAAAGTTAAATAGAGTTTGTTACTTATTGACATGTAACTTTTAACATATTACTAGACAAAGTGACGTTAAAACTGTCACATATTTTGTATAATTATTTCCATTATATGTCTTCGCAGACAATGTATTTATTTAATCTATAAATTAGTGTAAACTTTGAATATTTGTTTGAACATATTCAGTCAATAAAATTTTGGTATTTAGAAACTTTCAATTCTAATCCATACTTAGTTTTCCACTTTATTGTATCCTACCAGCATATATAAACCTACCCTTACAAATTTTAGTTTATTGCGATAAAATACAGATATATAAATTAAGAAAAAATTTAAATTTTGATGGAAAAGAAAGGGCTCATGTTTCTGAGGAGCATTGACATGTACATCAAAACTAGCGCTCCTCATTAGACCTTCCTATTTTATGCCGACATAATCAACTTGCGGAATTAAATGGATTTTATTTTTACATGAGTAGATACCATACTTCAAACTCAAAAGAAAATTGTGCATTACATCCATTGTTACCGACTGGCAGACGAAGTTGAATTAAGCCCGAAAGATTCTGGTTAGATTCTTCATACCCCTCATTTTGTACTAGATAGTATTCTCTCCGTGCAAGAGCGGAGTAAGAATACTAACACCTGCGGCCGGGGTTGGTATGCCGTAAAAGGCGACAAAACAACCCTAGCTACGTTGTAGGGCCTCAAGTGCGTCTGGATGGCCCCTTGGTCAATAAGTATGCCGCCATAATTAACCTTGTGTTGTATTCCGGCATTAGTGATCCAGGTTCCTTTACCCATATGGGACAGCAGCGTGTTCGTCAAACATCCATAGGCAACGGTAACAGCTTACTCAAAGTGGGCCATCAGCATGTCTGCTGTAGATCAGCAATAAAAAAAAATACAAGAGTAATTATATTTTAATATAATGATATTTAGATCATGATTTCAATTTATATCTGAAAAGAAAATAAACCATGTTAAAATTCAATGGATATGATCAGTTACATCTTCCCGACACATCGGTACACTCGTAACAAGCGTACTCGATATATTAAACAGTTCCGTAATGCCTTTTGTTTTTATTCGGCTTTCGCCAAACACAATGGTTGGCCAGCGACACCCACAGTGGAAAGTGCACATTATTCTGCCAGTGACAAGGCTTCACAGGCGAAAGTTACTTTTTATGACACATTTTCGATTCGTCAATATTGGCATAGGCCTGATGAGCCACTCGAGCCTCATTAGATATAAATTTAATCTTTGGTTTTCTATCAGCTTTTTCTATATTCGGATATATGTATGTTTAAACATATGTATAGTTTATATCATATTAAAAGTCTCCAAAAAATTACTGTTTGAATTATATACAAATGTTACAATAATACAAATGATTAGTTAAATAAAATTGAACTTACATAATAATAGGAATTATGTATGCACATACACACACACACACACACATATATATATATATATACCTAGTCAGGTCATAAGTATTGTCACACAGTAAAAACTTTTCTTTTAGAATGCTGGCCACAAAAAAGTTTATTGAATTAGAATTTCGAATTGTTCATGAAAATAAAAATGTATAACTTTTAGAATTTTACTCATTTTTAAATATGGAGTGGACGCTTAAAGAAGACCGTGTTGCAGTTATTGCGTTGCATCGTTGCGGTTACGCGCCAATTCAAATTTTTAACATACTGAAAAATTTGAATATTACCAAAAGATTCGTTTATCGTACCATCAAACAATGCAATGAAGACTCTAGTGTAGATGACAGGTCAAGAAGTGGTCGCCCTCGGTCTGTTAGGACTCCAGCAGTGATAAAAGCTGTGAAGGCACGAATTCAAAGAAATCCCAAACGTAAGCAGAAACTGTTGGCCCTTCAGATGGGGTTAAGCAGAACCACGGTGAAAAGGGTGTTAAATGAAGACTTAGGGCTTCGGGCATATCGAAGAAAAACAGGACATCGTTTGAATGCTCGTCTAATGGACCTGAGACTAAAGAGATGCCGCGCTTTGTTGAAGCGGTACGCGGGAAAAAAATATCGGGAAATTCTTTTTTCGGATGAAAAAATGTTTACCGTAGAAGAGAGCTACAACAAACAAAATGATAAGGTGTACGCACACAGTAGTGAAGAAGCGAGCAACCGTATTCCGCGTGTCCAACGAGGTCATTTTCCATCCTCGCTCATGGTATGGTTGGGAGTTTCTTATTGGGGCTTAACAGAGGTACATTTTTGTGAGAAAGGTGTAAAAACGAATGCTGTTGTGTATCAAAATACAGTCCTGACGAACCTTGTGGAACCTGTTTCTCATACCATGTTCAATAACAGGCACTGGGTATTCCAACAAGATTCGGCGCCAGCTCATAGAGCGAAGAGCACACAAGACTGGCTGGCGGCGCGTGAAATCGACTTCATCCGGCACGAAGACTGGCCCTCGTCCAGTCCAGATTTGAATCCGTTAGATTACAAGATATGGCAACACTTGGAGGAAAAGGCGTGCTCAAAGCCTCATCCCAATTTGGAGTCACTCAAGACATCCTTGATTAAGGCAGCCGCCGATATTGACATGGACCTCGTTCGTGCTGCGATAGACAACTGGCCGCGCAGATTGAAGGCTTGTATTCAAAATCACGGAGGTCATTTTGAATAAACTTTAATGTCATAAGAATCTATGTTTTGTTAAGTTCATTTTGGTATATGAATGATTACATAATTAATAATCTTGTTACAATTATTTTACATTAAACATGTGACCGAATTTATGATCTGACTTTATGATTGACCGGATTTATGATATATATATATATATATATATATATATATATATATATATATATATATATATATATATATATATATATATATATATATATATATATATATATATATATATATATATATATATATATATATATATATATATATATTATATGCTACTAAACTCTGTTTCTAGAATTGCAACATGCATACATGCGAAATTCATAATTATTTTTGCTAGATTTCTTAATAGTTCATATCGGGCCCACCTATTGTCAGAACCAACTATGTAGGCTGAACAATATTGTATTGTTAATCATTTTACATGACTAGTATTGTCCTTTACAAAAGGCATTGGCGGCCGCAATCGCACAGCGAGCCGCATTCACTACAATACAAAACAGGATAATTCAATGTGGAATAGCTGCTTAACATATTCGATCTATTCAACAAATCAAGGAATATTTTTGGTATAAACTAAAACAGGTTTTGATAAAAGCGAAAGTGTTACCAAATATACATGTTACTGCTAAAATGCTTCTCAAATGAATTTATATAATTCTCTAATCCTTTAATATATGCGTATATAATTAATAATTACACAACGTAATTGTTATTTCGAAGAGTATACGTAAGAAACGCTGTCCGGATGCATGACGGCATGAGTGGGGGTGACGGCGTCGGCGCCGATCTGCATGAATACGCTTCATTCATCTCAATAACCCCTCGTGACCCTTTAATTACCATACGTTACATATCATCTATGTATTCAACGTTGACGCTACGTTAGCTCAGTGGGGAAACTATTCATCTAACTATTAAAAAGCTGGAAAAGTATGTTTATGATAAGTACTAACATCAGTTCATGTTTTTAATAAATACTGTAATCAATCATTATTTATTCATATGTAGTACGTTTAAACACAAATAAGTAAGTTGAAAGAGTTAACAGGTTTCAGAGTTACTAAAGCATTACCATTCAAGACACAGTACCGGATCTTAAAAACGATTATACGTTTTTTTTTGGAAAAATTGATAATCTTGGGGGTTAACTCTTCACATTGTATATCAGTGTGTATTCAAATAGGGTAGAATTTATTTCTTTATAATTGTTACAATATTAAGCGGAGCGGGGAATACATCAATATGTATTCCGTGACAATTCACGTTTAGCAAATATTAAAAACTATCTGATACCCGCGACTTTGTCCATGTTGCTTTTGTCATGACTCATGAGGTAGAGGTAGACGAGACTTCCCCTCTCCTACTCTTCAGGCGCTATACCACTTACCCCACTTCCCCGCGGCAAGAAAACACACATAATTGAACACGTAGTACTTATAAAAATCGTTGTTTCTTAAAACTGTAACTTTATATTAAATGAAGATATCGCACTATTTTTTTAGCCAAGTGTCTAAGAAATAAAACTTGGAAAATTTAATTGAAATATATCCAGTAGATATGCCGTGATGCGCGCACAATTACTGACCTCTATAATTTTATTGTATTGACCTCTATAATAATTAAATTGAAAAACTTAACAGGTTTCAGAGTAGTAGTAGCAGCCATTCAAAGCACAATGCCGGATGTTTAAAAAAATTATATTTATACCTAGTCAGGTCATAAATTCTGTCACATGTTTAATGTAAAATAATTGTAACAAGTTTATTAATTATGTAACCATTCATATACCAAAATGAACTTAACAAAACATAGATTCTTATGACATTAAAGTTTATTAAAAATGACCTCCGTGATTTTGAATACAAGCCTTCAATCTGCGCGGCCAGTTGTCTATCGCAGCACGAACGAGGTCCATGTCAATATCGGCGGCTGCCTTAATCAAGGATGTCTTGAGTGACTCCAAATTGGGATGAGGCTTTGAGCACGCCTTTTCCTCCAAGTGTTGCCATATCTTGTAATCTAACGGATTCAAATCTGGACTGGAGGAGGGCCAGTCTTCGTGCCGGATGAAGTCGATTTCACGCGCCGCCAGCCAGTCTTGTGTGCTCTTCGCTCTATGAGCTGGCGCCGAATCTTGTTGGAATACCCAGTGCCTGTTATTGAACATGGTATGAGAAACAGGTTCCACAAGGTTCGTCAGGACTGTATTTTGATACACAACAGCATTCGTTTTTACACCTTTCTCACAAAAATGTACCTCTGTTAAGCCCCAATAAGAAACTCCCAACCATACCATGAGCGAGGATGGAAAATTACCTCGTTGGACACGCGGAATACGGTTGCTCGCTTTTTCACTACTGTGTGCGTACACCTTATCATTTTGTTTGTTGTAGCTCTCTTCTACGGTAAACATTTTTTCATCCGAAAAAAGAATTTCCCGATATTTTTTTCCCGCGTACCGCTTCAACAAAGCGCGGCATCTCTTCAGTCTCAGGTCCATTAGACGAGCATTCAAACGATGTCCTGTTTTTCTTCGATATGCCCGAAGCCCTAAGTCTTCATTTAACACCCTTTTCACCGTGGTTCTGCTTAACCCCATCTGAAGGGCCAACAGTTTCTGCTTACGTTTGGGATTTCTTTGAATTCGTGCCTTCACAGCTTTTATCACTGCTGGAGTCCTAACAGACCGAGGGCGACCACTTCTTGACCTGTCATCTACACTAGAGTCTTCATTGTATCGTTTGATGGTACGATAAACGAATCTTTTGGTAATATTCGAATTTTTCAGTATGTTAAAAATTTGAATTGGCGCGTAACCGCAACGATGCAACGCAATAACTGCAACACGGTCTTCTTTAAGCGTCCACTCTATATTTAAAAATGAGTAAAATTCTAAAAGTTATACATTTTTATTTTCATGAACAATTCGAAATTCTAATTCAATAAACTTTTTTGTGGCCAGCATTCTAAAAGAAAAGTTTTTACTGTGTGACAATACTTATGACCTGACTAGGTATATATGTTTCCACATGTTTGCTTCTGGAAAATTGATAATCGTGGGGGTTAATACTTCACTTTAGATTTCAGTATGTATTTAAATATGGTAGAATTAATTTCTTTACAATGGTTGCAGTATTAAGCGGAGCGAGAAAAACATATTGTCAGGTTTAGCAAATATTTAAAATGTACCATCAAGATTAGCGTACCTACTTACTGTAAAAATAATCTATCGATTGTAAAATTGTAATGTTGCAAGTTATATGTATAACATGACAACAGACTTTATAATATTACCTAAAATATTTTATCTGTTGCTATAGCTAAAGTTAACTGCATATATAAAACTGAAACCAACTGAGCTCTTGGAGAACTATGACATACTTTAAAACTAATGCTTTGTACGTCTTATGTGGTTCACGCTCGGATGCGGAAAACATTCAGTAATTTTCACTGCGTCACACAAAAGTGACGCGCAAAACCAGCACTTGTGTTTTCATCAGTTCATGCTATGTTCCCTTGTATACATCCAAGGTGAGCAACTTCTAACTAGAGCGTCCTTCAAAAGGAGTCGTTTCAAAGAAGGATACGCTTAGCAGTTTTCATTTCAGTCCTTATCAGACCTCACTCTGACGTTGTTTGTGAATATACCACATTTTCCTTTTAATTCTTTAAAATTATATACTTATTCTAATTTCTAAGTTTTTTTATTACTTTATTTGTTAATCTTCATTACTGGTGAGTCTTCATTTACTAATAATAAATTATTTAACCATTTCATTCCATTATAATTTTCTTTATGTGCTTCTAAAAGTTAATGGCAAATATTAATTCACGGAAATGTTTTATGTATAAAGCTATTTGAATTGAAACTGCTGATTTCTATTCGAGTCAATAATTGGTTCTATCGCAAACATATCTATATTAGCTCCAAAGTCCTGTCTATCCTGTATATCGATTTTTATCAGTTATCCATTAAGAAGATTGATTTGGATTATTAATGAATTGTTACTTAATTTATTAACTAAATTATTATTTTACACATGACAAGACTGTATAATTAATGATCTTTGCCTGTTACACAGGGAGGATGAAAAAACTACTAATTAGATTGATATTAAATTCAAATATGAACACATTGATCAAGTAAACATGAATACGACCGGATATTGTGTAAGCAGACAAGAAATAAGTTGCGTAATTAATTGGAAGCATAACATATTAATACCTTAAGATTATAACGACATTATCTCAACTGCATCGATAAAAATATTTGATGTATTCAGTTACTATATTACATCATACAATCAAAGGCTTTCCTACTTATATAATACGTAAATAATAGCTGTATCATATTTATGGATGACTTCTGTCTAAAGATTTCATTTGAATAAATTAAAATAAAAATCTCGCAAGACTCGAAAAACCTTTTTTGTATTTGTTTTGACACAGCGATTTCATGCTTGAATGATTGAATAACATTTATTTCTCTTTCAGGTAAGTTGCTGACTTTTTAAATAATGATCGTGGTAAGTAAACAGTTTCTTCAAATAGGTCATCATTGCTTACAACTTAAATATTATAAAAGAAAATAAATAAGGACAAAATATAGTAGAGTACTTGTATACCATATTTAATTATGTGGATCGCCAGAGACCAGGATTTTTAACGCAAACTTGGAAAGGCCTAAGTCCAGCTGTAGACAGTGATTGGTTTATGACAACTCGTATATTTAATTAAATAAATATACAATTCAAAATACAATTCTCATCAAAAAAATCGAAACACCCCTGAAGTTTAGTTTTGAATGAGTTTTTTTTACCATAAATCAAAAATATAAATAATGCCAGTTATATGTGGATATTATAAGGTATCATTTAACGAATATTAATGTTTCAAATTAAAATTTAATTTCTTTAGCTATTGTTCAGCAGGTATGTTTTCATCCTTTAAGAAGAAATTGTCAAATGTTAGAAACAAAGATGTAAAACAGAAAAATCTTGAAAAAAGTTTATTCAGTATCTCGTGTTTCCTCCCCGGCCTCTTATCACTGCTTCCATGCGATTCCTTATGGAACGGATAAACGTCACAATCTTGTGTTGTGGGATGTTAGGGATAACATCCTAGAGAGGAGTGGGAACTCCTCTTGTATAGCTGTTTTAAGCTGACTGACACTCTGACTCGTCTCTGCAACTCATCCCATAGGTGTTCTATGGGATTCATATCCAGACTTCTTGCTGGTCAGCCATATATAACCGCAATACCGACTTTGCTCAGGAACTCAGTTACAATGCCTGCAGTATGTGCCCTGGCATTGTCCTGCATAAAATTGAAGTCATCTTCTTCCTGCCCACAACATGTTCTCTCCTTCCACTCTCCTCTATTAGCCGTCATCTGCACATTCACACCTTTTTTAACCACGTCATATTTTTACACAATCCATCCATCTTTTTTTGGTCTATCTCTCCTCTTGTATCCATCCACTCTCATTTCTAGCATCCTCCTTGTTACATGACACTCTCTTCGCATTACATGGCCATACCAGGCTAACCTATTACTTTTCAGCTTCTCTCACTATATGATAGGTCTTATAACGAACTTATAAATATTACATTTAAATCTAAACGGTACTTGTGGATCGCAAATTGTTCCTGAGACCTGTCGCCATTTCATCCATCCTGCATTCACTCTGTTTTTCACAACTCGGCTATCTCACTGTTATTCTGGGTTAATGATCCGAGGTATCGGAAGTTGGAGCAAGTTGACAGAGACACGCTTCCTACGTGCACACGTGCGTGAGGCAGTTGGGGGGGTCGATCGTCGACGTGTCGTTCGCGTCGGCCCTCCTGGCCCGCCGTGTGCGAGGCTGGAGGGTGCTCGCGGGCGTTGAGACGCTGTCGGATCATCGTTACATCCGGTTCAGCGTTTCCGCCCGTCAGCGGGAGCCTCCAGCCCAGATGACCCCATTTGGTGACTGTCCGCGCTGGACACTTGGGAAGATGAATCGGGAGGTTTTCCGCGAGGCCTTGACCGTTGCTACGTGGTCAGGGCCGGGCGACGTACCTCCCGATGACGTCGACGAGGAGGCGGAGAACCTGCGGTCGCTCATGACCGACGTCTGCGACGCGGCGATGCCGAGGCGGGGGCCACACCAGCCCCCGCGCCGGGTGTACTGGTGGAATGCGGAGCTTGATCGGCTCCGCAGGGCGTGCAACTGCGCCCACCGCCAGTACACCAGGCTCCGAAGACGGAGTCGCCGTGACGCGGACAGAGTGGCCGCGGAGGCTCGGCTCTACGGGGAGTACCGGAGCGCTAGAAACGACCTCCACCTCGCTATCCGCGAGGCGAAGGCGGCGGCGTGGGGGGAACTCTTGGCCAGCTTAGATCAAGATCCCTGGGGGCGACCCTACAAAACGGTGCGGGGCAAGCTCCGCCCGTGGGCGCCCCCGCTGACCGAGAGTCTCCCCCCGCGCCAGGTGGATGGTTTTGTCGGCGCTCTGTTCCCCACGAGGGCTGAGCACTCGCCTCCCGCCATGGTCCCGCCTCATTGGGATGAGAGGGACCCCAGCGCGGATGACGACCCCGTGCCCGACGTGGACCGGGCAGAGCTGGGGGCAGCGATGTTGCGGCTGAAGGCCAAGAACACCGCCCCCGGCCTTGACGGCATACCGGGGCGTGCGTGGGTTCTGTCCCACGACGTCCTGGAGCCCCGACTACTGAGGCTCTTCGACGCGTGTCTGCGATCGGGCCGGTTTCCCCGCAGATGGAAGACGGGGAGGCTCGTCCTGATCGCGAAGGAGGGGCGCCCGGCGGACTCACCGTCCGCCTATCGGCCCATCGTGCTGCTGGACGAGGTGGGGAAGATCTTCGAAAGGATCCTCGCAGACCGCCTCGTCCGGCATCTAGAGACGGAGGGGCCGAACCTGGCGGACGAACAGTTCGGGTTCCGAAAGGGGCGCTCCACCATTGACGCGATCACGCGTCTGAGGAGCCAGGCGGAGGACGCGGTGGCTCGAGGCAGGGTGCTATTGGCGGTGTCACTCGACATCGCCAACGCCTTCAACACCCTGCCGTGGAGCTGCGTGCGGGAGGCGCTCAAGTACCATCGGGTGCCTCCCTACCTGCGTCGCATAGTCGGGGCATATTTGGACGATCGTGCCGTCGTCTACCCGGTCCAGGGCGGGCAAAGTCGGCGAGACGTCGTGTGCGGTGTTCCGCAGGGGTCGGTCCTGGGCCCCCTGCTGTGGAACATCGCATACGACTGGGTCCTGAGGGGGGCGCTCCTCCCGGGCGTCGGCGTCATATGCTACGCCGACGACACGCTCATCATAGCGCGCGGGAGGAGCCCCCGCCAGGCGTGCCTTCTGGGCACGGCTGGGGTGGCGCAAACGGTGGCTAGAATCCGGCTACTAGGCCTGGAGGTGGCCTTAAACAAGACGGAGGCCCTTATATTCTACGGGCCCCGCCAGAGGCCGCCACCGGGCCTGAGCATAACGGTGGGAGGCGTCCGCATCGCCGTCGGGCCGTCCATGAATTATCTCGGACTGGTGCTCGACGGGCGATGGGACTTTGCGGCGCACTTCGAGCGCCTGGCGCCGAGGTTAGTTCGGGCGGCGGCGGGACTCTCCCGTCTGCTGCCGAATATCGGCGGGCCGGGCGCAGTGTGCCGCAGGCTCTTTGAGGGAACCGTGCGGTCGATGGCCCTTTACGGGGCCCCGATATGGGCGGATCGCCTGACGGCCAAAACGACGGCGCTGCTTCGCAGGCCGCAGCGCGTCCTGGCCGTCAGGGCGATAAGGGGATACCGCACGGTGTCCTTCGAAGCGGCCTCCCTGCTGGCCGGATCCCCACCATGGGACCTCGAGGCTCGAGTCCTGGCGCTATTGTACCAGTGGCGCCGGGATGCGGCCGAGCGTGGCTCTCGCCCCGCGCCTCGCGAGGTGGAGGTAAAGCGGGCGGAGCTGCGCGATGAGGTACTCATGGTGGAGTGGAAGGAGCGCCTCGCGCACCCTAGCGCGGGCCTCGCCACCATCGAAGCGGTGAGGCCCGTCCTGGCCGAATGGGTGGAAAGGCGCCACGGCGCCCTGACCTTCCGCCTGACGCAGGTCCTCTCGGGGCACGGTTGCTTCGGGAGGTACCTGTGTCGCATAGGGCGGGAGATGACGTCAGGGTGCCACCACTGTGGCGCGGGCGACGAGGAGGACACGGTGAACCACACTGTCGCCGTGTGCCCTGCGTGGCGCGAGGAGCGCCGCGCCCTCGTCGCCCAAATCGGCGTGGACCTGTCGCTCCCGGCCCTGGTTCTGTCCATGGTCGGGGGCGATCCTGGATGGACGGCCGTCGCCTCCTTCTGCGAGGCAGTCATGTCCGCAAAGGAGGCGGCGGAGCGGGAGCGGGAGTCGACCACCACACTCCCCTCCCGCCAACGCAGGCCACGCCGGCGGCGCCGGAGGGCCAGTAACGACCTCCGGCCGCCGTAAAAAGCGGCCGCGGGCGGCCCCTCGGGGGAGGACCCGCCGCCCGCACTATTGCCGCGAGGGTGAGGGCTGCGTGCTGTTCCGCGGCCCCCCTCAACTCCTAGAGTTGTTAGGAGAGCGCCGGGGGGACGAAACCCTGACCCCCTGGCGCCAACACTTTAGAAGGGGCCCGCCTCAAGACAAAGGGCGGGCCGGCGCCGGCCCGGGCCACGAGATCGGCAGGCCATATATCCGTGGGCCCGGGCGTAGGCGATAGGAGAACAGCGGGGTTTTTTAGTGGGTAGTCGGATGGCCGAACATCTTTCCCGGAGTCCCACATATCCCTCGGTCCCCCCGGGCCGGGGGAACCCGTCAAGAGAGGTTTTTCCCCGAGACCAAAAAAAAAAAAAAAAAAAAAAAGACACGCTTCCTAAGGTAATCGGGGTGAAGGCTAAATTTCCACCAAAGTCGCAAAATAGATGATCAGTTTTGGTTCTACTTATCTTCAACCCAACACCCTCCAATCTCTCCTGCCATTTAGCCAATCTGCTCTGAACCTCGTGAGCATTTTCTTCCAACCAGCACAATGTCATTGGCAAAGAGCATACACCAAGGTGCCTCCTCCTGTATTTCTGATGGTACTGCATCTACCACCTAGGACCGGACATGTGTGCCTTATCGTACGTCACACGAATAAGATAAAAGTATTTCACAAGCATTCCTTTTGCTTTCATAGCCCACCACAAAACTTTTCGAGGTCAAAGAATACCATGTGCAGTTGGAATTCTGGTACACTATTGTGTAGACTAAACTATCAGCTATTTATTGGCGTATTTTTTTATAAATTTAATTTTAATGCCACCTGTAATACTTGCAGTAGTGTTTCGATTTTTTTGATGAGAAGTATATTAATCTAATGTGTAGGTTGGCAATAGTAAAATTATGCAAGCTTATTGTTATTAAACATTTATTCAATGTAAAAGAGATGGTGAAAGACAGGTCTTTTGTGATTTACAGTTTGAACAAGTAATGTATATTTACGTATAAACGTAATTATGTGAATAGATAAAATTTTAGTATCATTATAAAAGTGGTTGAGGATTATATTTGTTTTATAAAAAAATATTCGCATTTTATTTCGTAAATACCTGAAATCCCGTTAAAATTCGTAATTTACTTTTAATGTTCAGTCCTCAAATGTTTGTCTTAGTGTAGAACTCTATTTTTATTTAAATATCTATTAATATAATATTTTTATTTAAATGTAATATGTATATCATGCATATTCAAAGACATTAAAATGGACCGTATATCTTCACTGTCAATCTGTAATCAATTTGGAACGCTTACTGGGAATTTTCGATTATTTGTTATAACGAGTTCTAAGTGGGCGGGTGAAGGATCGTGCTGCCTACGTATTGAAACCATAATAATTATTTGACCACCGATGATGCCGTGAAACGTGTTGAGTGAAATCATTGAATTGGGGACATCACTGTCACCTTTACAAAGTATCTAATGTTAAATTACGTCATAGAAATAATACTTTCAAAGGATTCGTTAATTTATTTGGCATTCGAAAGCACGTTATTTTGTACTTTTCAGATAGCCATATCATTTTATTATATTATAGTAAATGTATATGAACATATTTTCTATGGGAATATGCTAATTTATTACGCGTTTAAATTGGATCTACGAATATATTAATGTAGTTTCTGTTTAAATATAATTTTTAATACTTAGAGATAGACAGAAAATAATTTCCTTAGCTCTCATTTACTGTTTATAAGCTTAATTCAAATTTTTGGTGATTGGTAATAGTAACAATTCAACGTCCCACTGCTGGACTCGAGTTTCCCCTTAGAGGGAGCAGACAGTCCAATGTGGATCAACGGGTTACACAAACCGATGATCGCGGTATGAAGGTTTCTTCACGATGTTTTCCCTCACCATCGATTTTTCATTTTCATTCATCAAGAATTAGATCCGAAATGCGAGAATTTAGTCACTAATTTGAAATTATTAGAAGTAAAAGTAGAATAGTAGAAAGTTTATTAGTGAATAAATTATTCAAGTTTCTGAAACATTAATTAATTATTAATTAATATACTATAAAAGTAAACAGACACTGATTAACATTTTATGAAATTTAATTGCAGCAAAAAATCGACTTTCAATAATTTAATTAAAAATAATATTTCAGAGCTATTTTTTGATGTAGCGAAGTGTCAAACGAAAAAATTTAATGCTCCGACAAACATATTAGGGGTTTCAATTATAGAAAATAATGTCCAATTCGGTAAGAGGCAGTTTCATAATATTGTAGTAATCGTTCAATTAAAGCAATTAACTTTCACCACCTAAAAAGTAATTGGGTTCAATTAATTTTATTAGGGGCCGTAACCAAAACAAATATTGACTTAACAGTCCGGTTCTGCCCACGTACCTTGGCATCGGTCGTGCAAAAACCTCGGTTCTAGTGCTTTAAGTCCCGCCTTGCATTCCTATTGAACCAGTTGTTATACACATATTTACAGCTAGGATTATTTTGTACATATATGACCTAGGTGAACCTCGATATCTCGCAACATAATTTTCTATTTTAACCTTTTTTTTAGTTTCCAAGCTTCGAGTTATCCATATTACTTGAAAATTGTATAAAAAACTTTTTTCATACACTTTTTGTAAATTCAAAAATTAAAAACTTTATTATAGTCGAAGCACATCAGGCAGGATAAACTATTTGATATTTCTTCTCTATTCTCGAACAAATAGGGAAGGATAGAAAAGGAGAGAGATATAAATGTGACAGTAAAGAGAAGAGAACCAATATAGTAAAAGTGGGGATGAAATTCGTTAGGTGGTAGGGCTCCAAGCCCCTCTAGATGGCAACTATCTTGTTGTGTTCTGACATAAATGAGTTCCAGTACACGGACGGTAGCATGTTAGCGGTTCCCCTGGAAACATCCATAGGTGACCGTAAGTGCTTACTGTAAAGTAGGCCGTCAGCCTACTGTTCAAAATCATTAAAAAAGTGGGCCTCGCAAATCCAAATCATAATGAAGCACTTCTAGTTAAGGGCCAGACATATGGTATGATACCACGATCATATCATTCGAGCAACACCAGATGAGAAAAGAAAATTTATATAATATTTAAATCTTGCTAATGAGTTTAGTGACATCTGGTGTCTAGAGCCAGCAATCGATGTACGAATACAAATAGTGTGTTGTCGGTCTTATTGATAAGAACCAATAATTTAAAATGTCCAAAAATACATTTAGGAATAGCTCGTTTACTCATCGGTTAAGTATGTCATTTTCACAAATAAAGTGTGCATGTCGCACGGTAGTAAAAATAAACACAACTTCGTATTTATTTTCCTTGTATATTTTAGTCTACATAAACAAGCGTGAACTTTCGGTGTCGGGAGCTACGACGCTTGATTTACTCGTACATATTCTCATCATTCAAGTGACAATCCCGGTTGCTTTCAATGCCATGTTGGAAGCCCAAGTTCATTTGTGAGTGTTGTGACTAGGAGAATCTATTACGTGCCATTCGCGTCTATCTTCTCCCCTCTAATATTTTTTAATAGATAACATTAATCTCGCTGAAATAGCTATTCGCAGAACTGGTACGACCAGTCGATGTCTTTATGCCCTGACATATAAAAATATGATAAAAGATAAACCGACATTTTCATACTCGATACCGACTCCCACGTTCTGAGACGCAATTAATAGGAATTGCCTTGATCTTACGACGATGTTTGTGTCGATTTGTGTAAGAAGGTAACCCATAAATATGAGATGAACTACATAAATAAAAACGTATTTTATATACGAGTATTTTATAAAGAAATAAATGTTTAATATTTAACACAGTAGATTAATTTTTCAAACTACACTATATTACAGAAAAAAATATAAACAATTTATTTTGTATACTACTATATAAATAAATATAGATTTTTGTCCGAAATTTTATGTTTCATAATGTATAGCCATTAATTTTATGAAATGAAAATTCCTTCCCAGGTTGCAATAATAAATAAAGTAAAAAAATCACTTTTCTGTGCCATTTAAATGAAAAACCTTTGAATTCCATGATGAACATCTTAAAATTGAAATTTTGAGCTTTGCTTCTGACAGAATGTTTATTTAGACATACATACCCTACGATATTTGAGGCGGAGAACAAGAAAAAAAATCGCGTTTTTTTGGCACAACTTAGTAACAATTGATTTTATTTTTAATACAAGGACCACACATCATGCGAATCACATTTGCTGGCACGGTTGATGTAATGGCTGTCGTGTTTGTTTCAAAGGTTTGAGAATCGAAAGGATAACATTTGCATTATCTGCATGTGATTTGTCTAGGTCACGTCTATGGTAATTGCTTGTAATTGTAGCAATATTTGATTTTACACTGGAATTAATTTAGTTTTAAAAATACTCAATAGCAAAATATTTTTTGTTATTATTTCGAATTTGCGGACGATTTCTCGAATGTAACAAATGCAGTAAAAACTTCTTATTGTTCACCAAGTAACAATAAAAAAAACTGTGTGTGTCAGCTCCGACGCACGACTGGAGTTTACTACTTAAGTACGATTGTCTAAACATACGCAAAAAGAGTTTATTTAACTGAAAAAAGATTAATACCATATGAAAGGGTAAATTAACAAATTAATGAAAATAATATACATATATAAAAAAAGTTTTAAAACAGTTTTAGGTTCACCCTAATTACAACTATGGCACCTAATCAACCTTAAGTTGTAACAAATAAAGTAATTTTTGCCTTGAGAGATACATCGTTTTGTTTTGTTTAGTGTGTTCCGGTGCACGCGCACCAAAAACGTAACGAGGTCATTCATTATCATTAGTAGATTTTACTCTCACATTTTTCTCATACCGGGCGCCTTATATATGAAAATCGATTCTTAAGGAGTAAACTCCAAATTATGACAAATATGTACTTAAGTATAATATAAATGATAATTTTTTTCTATAAAGTTATATGTGTTATTGAATTTAATCTTCCCCGGATACGAGCATAAACTGTATATTTTCGTAACTATTTTCGATTCTTAAGAACGATGAAAGATTTATTTCGTATTTCACTAAACCTTTATGTGTTATTACTTTTCTCTTTGCTAACGCGTTTTGTTTATGTGTAATATCTCGTCTATTCAAGTGTACTATACACATCATTCCCATTACTATAATAACTTATTGTTTTCGAACGCGAATGTTGTAGTTTTCAAACCTAAATTTAACCATTAAATAGTATTGTAATAAAAATGTTTTTGAGAAAATCGGGGTTCTATGTTCTTGAGTTTAGAATTAATTCAGGCACATATAAATACAGTATTAACTTTGATAGAATAAAAAGGTGATACATGTAAAATAAAGAATGATTTATTCAGGACATACATATTAATACAAAGAGAGGCATCATTTAAATTTGCTGATGGACAATAATAACCCTTCCGAACAGTAATAACTCCTTCGAAGTAAACCTATATTAATTTGTATGAAAATTTTACTGCAACTAGTTCATTAGGAGCAAATGTGTGAGCAGTTTGGCTACTTTTTAGCAGTTATTTTTTCAACTATTACAAAATAAACACGTGGCTTGAGCCTGTTAACTTAAGGAAGTATATAATTATTGAGCAAAGCCAATAATCATAATTAAGCATTTTTCCAAACTATAACTACTAATAAATACCTCATTAAGCTCTCTGTCATTGACAAGGAAATTTTTGAAACATTCTATAATCAAAGATGTTTTCTCAACGTCTGATGACGTGAAGTTGTAAACACGCAGGAATTTAGTATTACCAGAATAAGTTCCCTGGAATCCATGTTCACAGTGAACGCGCATTTATTTACAACTCAATGTCATATTTTATTAAATTGATCCATTACTAATAAATATTTCAAATTTAAATATTTTCTTGAGCGTTTATTATTATTATTATTTATTTATTTCAGACAGTTACAATATCATGTCCATAGTGGGTTAGTAAATTATAAGTAAACTTAAAAATCTATTGTTAGTAAACACAAAAGGATCAAAATGTCCATGTCGCGACTGGTGCGTGTAGCTGTACCCAGTGGCGAATCATTGGGCTATCCCACCGATTGTATAAAACTGCCACCATACTGTGAGAGCCATCACGGAACCTAGCTGAGGTAGCTGCGCAACGTTTACGCATGAGGGCCTGAAAGCTGTCAATAGCATTTTCTGCAAACATAATCGATCCACTGCAAAAACGAGGCAACCCCAACAAAATCCTGAGGGGGTCGTTATACTGCACTCGTAGGGCATCGATTGCCGCCCGCGTGTATCTCAACCACAGACTACAGGTGTCGAAGGTTTGGCAATAGGCCTTGAACAAAACCAGCTTGACATCTCCCGTCCACACCTTGCAAATCTGCGAGCCAACATATTGCATCGGACAGCTAAAGCCCTACGCTCTCTCTCAATATCTAGGTTATCGGTTTATTACCGATGTTTTTAACCTAACGACAAAAATTTGAACATGCTTGATACACTATAATTAATAGTAATTAAAATAATTTTATACATACGAGTACATAATTTTTATTAAATTCACAATTTTACATCGACTATAACAGACTTCTTTATAAAAGCAACTACCTCATTTTGTCTCCATACATTTCTATACAGTGGTTAGTAAGAGAAACATCTTGAAATCAGGGATGATAATAACCCAAAAATCTACTTTAAACGAACGGGATTTATATTTCCGATTTTCCTTAGGGGAAACCCGAACATAACAGTAGGCGGGGTTATTTGCTGCGTTTATTTTTAATAATGGCTTCAATGCTTTAGGAACTGATTAATTTATATTGCTGTAGGACACCAGATAGGCTGACGGCCTGCTTAGAATTTAGCATGCAGTTACTGTCGTCTATGGGTGTTTGCAACGCCAGTGACATCGCGAACACGCTGCTGTCCCATAAGGGTACAGAAACTTGGGTCACTAATGCCGGAACACAACAACACAACACAAAGTTATTATGGCGGCATACTTAAGACCAAGGTGGTCGTCATCCTGGAGGGCGTTGGGCCCTACCACGTAGCTAGGGTGGTTTGTTTTATCGCCTTTTACGACAGGCCGACTCCGGCCGCAGAGGTCAGTATTCTTTCTTCGCCCCTGCACGGATAGATTTGTCAGTGTGTTAATGTTAAACAAAATTACAGAAAGATGGTGGACTGTTCCTATTATAACATAATAAGTATGTTATATACATACATGTCGGAGAAACATTGTTTACGCCGACATCGTCATTAGTGGTTGCGAGCTTAGTGGGCATCATCAGGGTAAAATGCGAGCACAAAACACAATTACCGTCGGGACTATTTACGATAATTATACGCACATGTTAAACAAATTTATAGCAATTTTGTGATAGAAATAAGGCCGAGCAACGAGTTCAGGACACCGATTTTACTTTAACAAAACTCAACGATCCAACTCGATCAGCTATCACCACTTGAATACCAAAAACCACCACCGACTCTCTAAAGTAAAGATGGCGCTTCGACCCCACTCGAGACACGTCCGCTGCTCTGATTGGTCATTAAATGAATTACAGTATTCCCTTTTATATTATAGAAAAATGTAACAAAACAAATTAAATTAAGCTTTTTAAAATTACAATTTAAATAAATAATATTCCGAGTTACGCATAAAAGAGACTATCTATTCGACTACAACTCATAATAACCAACTCACTATCCAACATACATTATACGGTATCAAGGAAAAGATGACATACACAGCCCTTAGATCAGGCTAGTTTCTTGGATTGTAGGTTGCTTGAAGCCAGTTTATTCAGGTATCAACGCCAGTTGAAACATAAATAGGGTAAATTACAACACAAACACGTCCAAATGACGCGCTTTGTAAGTAACTGAGGGACCGGCGGTATCTAGATAATACGCCTGGGTGCCGAGATACGTATGCCAAACTGGTTATTAGCATATCTTTATAGTATCACATCAGTGTACATTCCTGAGCAGAATTTCTCAATGCGACTACCTATAAACCCCCAAACGATTGTAGTCTTACATGTAAATAAATTTTAAACGTTCTCATTACTTACATAACTTTATACTAATAATTATGTTTTCCCTGCTAATCAGTCATCAAAATGCAAGAGGTATGGATAAAAACTCAAATTTTTGTTTAAAAAAAATTTGCAGCTCACCCTTTTTTATCTGATGTTACTCGTTTACAGAAGATATTTCTATTTTTGTAATGTAATTGGTTCAGTAATTATTAATATCATCCGTTATAGACAAGCAATTTTTTTTGTAATATAATATTTAGATCAGTTCTAATTATAGCACCTATTAAAAAGAAATTGTAAATAATTATCGTCATTAAGATAGATAGATAGATAATGCTTTATTTATCACCAAAATTACAAATTACAGCACAAGTATACAATAGATTGACGGTGAAAAATCGGCGGCCTTATCGCTTACAGCGATCTCTTCCAGGCAACCGTACTCAAAAGGAATTTGGATATAATAATAAATATATATATTCCAAAAATACATACATACATACAATATACACATAAACAATATAAATAAATAATTTTAATATAATTATCCATACACATACACACATATATACATATATATCATTGAACTTTTCGAAATTAATACAACTATGACACTAATAGAGACAACAAACTAGAGAGTTGGCTATGCATAATTATTTACAGACAGATAGTGGCTGCGTAATTTATTTTTAAATGTTGACAATGTTTTAGCTTCTCTAACAGAAAGTGCAATGAGTTCATATAGTATCGTCATTAAGTTCATAAAGTATAGCTACAGATTTGTTATTTAACTGATTCTTTAAGCGCACAGCTATTTTTAACAGATTTTTCCATTAACGCTAAAGAGATACGACCAAATAATCGATTTAATGCCCTTCTATGATATGGTAAAGTTATTAATGGTTCACCTGAAAACAAAAAGTTCACAAAACGGGCGAAAGGAACCAGTTTTAGAACCTACAGTGTATACGGCTCTCCTAAATACGAGTTAGAATGAATCTATCGAAAGAAATTTCGCACATTTGTAAATTAAAGAAAGTGTGTCTTTATTCAATTTACTGTGAAAAATTACAAGTGTGTGAGAGTGGTGATTGTTGGTGTGTAGAAATGTTTGCATTGACCCCAAAACACTGATGGCTTCATTGAGTTTATTGAATATATATATATATATATATATATATATATATATATATATATATATATATATATATATATATATATATATATATATATATTTATTGCAGTAGGGACAGCAGACAGGTTGACGGCCCGCTTAGAATTTAGCAGTTACCGTCGCCTATGGGTGTTTCCAACGCCAGTGGAATCGCGAACACGCTGCTGTCCCATAAGAGAACAGGAACTTGGGTCATTAATGCCGGAACACAACAAAAGGTTATTATGGAGGCATACTTAAGACCAAAAGTGTTCGCCATCCAGACGGGTTTGATGCCCTACCACGTAGCTAGGGTGGGTTGTTTTGTCACCTTTTACGACAGGCCGACCCCGGCCGCAGAGGTTAGTATTCTTTCTCCGCCCCTGCACGGATAAATATATACTTGACTTATGAATATACTTGACTTTATCAACATGTACATGATATTTAAGACAATAAATTATCCGTGCAGGGGCGAATACTGACCTCTGCGGCCAGGGTCGACCTGTCGTAAAAGGCAACCAAACAGTCCATCCTACGTGGTTAAGGCCCGAAGCCCGTCTGGATGGCGACCACCTTTGATCTTAAGTATGCCGCCATAATAACTTTGTGTTGTGTTCCGGCATTAGTGACCCAAGTTCCTGTACCCTTATGGAACAGCAGCGTGTTTGCAATGCCACTGGCGTTGCAAACACCCATAGGCAACGGTAACTGCTAAATTCTAAGTGGGCTGTCTGCTGTCCTACAACAATAAAAAAAATACTTTCTATTAGACTTGCTGCGATCCGCTTTGAACCTTGTTATTTGTAACGTATTTCATTGTTAACCTTATTGTTAGATTTTTTTTTGTAATACGCATCAGACGCGGTAGTTACTTAAAATTTATCGGCAGCAACGGTTGTGTGATTGAAATATGTACGAGTTATAGTCATGTACCTGGCATAAGATATGAATAAGAACGTGACCCTTTCTATTAGCTAATAGGCAACAGATAAAAGACTTCGTACGAACGGATGGCTACATATAACATTTGTTTTTTTGTTATTGTGCACACCAAAAATTATCATTATAAAATTACACAATAAAAAAGGTATAAGTTTTATAGCGTGACAATACAACAAAACGGATTTCGAGCTGCCTTAAAATGCTTGAAATTGGGATCAAGCCCTTGAATACCTTTAGTTAATTATATAGGTATATTAGTAAATACAATACTTGTCACTAACTTAGCAGTAATTAGTCATTCAGTTATATTGGGGCCATAAAGCACACATACGAAAATGTTTTCAAATACCTATCTAAATTTTTATAAATCAAATTATAATAAATATATTAATTATTATCTTATCCGTGCAGGGGCGAAGAAAGAATACTGACCTCTGTGGCCGGGGTCAGCCTGTCGTAAAAGGCGACTAAATAACCCACCCTAGCCACGTGGTAGGAGCCCAAGCCCGTCTGTATGGCGACCACCTTTGATCTTAAGTATGCCGCCATAATAACTTTGTTTTTGTGTTCTGGCATTAGTGACCAAGTTCCAGGTAACCTTATTAGACAGCGGCGTATTCGCGATGCCACTAGCGTTGCAAAAACCCATATGCGACGGTAACTGGTAAATTATAAGTGGGCCGTCAGCAATAAAAAAAAATTAAATCCGATACTTCTATAAAGTACAGTAATATATCTCAATACAAAATTGTAAGTATATTATTAGTATAATTGTATAATTGTAAGTCTCGTGTGAATGAAGGAACAAACATTTATATCTATGGTCTCTACCTTTCTGTCTACCTTTTAATTAAAATAAAGCGCAAGACAATTCAAAATGAAGGGATTGTTTAGCATTTAGAATATGATTATATGGCTTTTAGTTCATCCATATGGAACGTGTCTAGTCTACGGAATCCATTGTCCACCGGTCGGGCAGCGTTGGCTCGGACCGGCATGTCGGTTGGTCTATTTATAAACTCAATTCGCTCCCACATCGGGAAATTCGCTTCAACACCATTTCGTCCGACACAAATTTGTGCGAAACATAACTGTTCCAGACCATTGTCCTGGATAATCGTATGTGCAAAACAAATTTATAAGAATTTCATGTTCAAACAAACTGTGATTGCTATGATAATATTATTGATAACGTGTAGTTTAAACTTTGTGGTTGAATGACTTTAGATATTAGTTTGTATGCACTTTACAACAGTCCATAACGTCATATTGCTGGCTAATTCTTTTGTCACGCTAGTCCAGAGCAGATTGATGGACTATATTCACTTGAACTAGAAAGGGTCGCTAGTATATGTTTACAAAATGCATTTTGTAAGCATATAGTAGCGACCCTTTCTATTTCAATTTGTTGGCTAATCTTGCAAAAATAATACTGACATAAATGAAATTTGGTATAAATATACCTTATATCTGAATCTAATGATAAACTTAGGACAGAAACTATATTTTTTCCTCAAGCAGTTTTTATGCCACTAGAATATTTCGTGAATAGCCAACATTCGCAAGTAATGGTGTTCTAAATTCGCTCTTACCACTAAGACTCCATTAAGAGTTAAAACTCGTTACGGTGTATGAGGCTCATGTCATGTCGCATGGTCATTGACTTTAATTTACCGTTAAAACACTTTAGGCAACTATTGTTCTGATCATAATTAATACATAATCCACTGCAATAAAAATTAATGACGTATTTTAATATAGAGTTTGTTATTTATTTAAACGGGTTATTTAGCGTATTTCACAATCTATTATATACACGAGTAGGAAAAAAGAAGTTTTAAGCCACGACGCTATAGACTCCATTTATACGATTTATTATTCAAGATATCAATCTGCTGAATCAGATCGGAATGTTAAATGAGCATCCAGTCTTGATTTTTCCAGACTACTTATATAGAATTTAATAAGACATTAAGAATACTAAAACAACTGTGGTTATAATTGATAGGGTAAAGCTTATAGGTCAGCAGACGAGGCTTTAGTCTTTTTAGTATCTGGTGTTTAAGCCGAAAGTCAACACTCGGAGTAGTTTCACTTTATTTTTCCATATGCATTCATAACTTTTTTCTATCGCGGGGTATGACCTGTATAACGTCGGAAACCAGAAGAAAGTTGGCGTAATTATGCCGGTATCACCGTTCTAACCCTAAGGCAGGCCTTTGTGCTGCTGGTCGAGTTCTGATGACCAGCGGTGGTCGCAGTGGTATATCGACTAAATCCATATCGCCACCTTACAAACAACACGTTACAAACCCTTACATGGAACTCCATGTAAGGATTTGGTGGCGATATGCCATAACTATTTTGATCAATAATCTACGGGGCATCCGTGCACACCTAACCTAGTTAACATTTTCTAGAAAAATGGAGCAAATATGTAATTACAATGACATGAATAAAAGATTGAATATATTTCCAAATTGGTTCTTATAAGACTAAACGATAATTATACCGTAACAATTATATTACTATCAACAACTACTACAACTGTAAAAATATTCAGTTGGCATTTTAACGAAGAATCAGATACAACAAGATTAGGTCAAATCAATAAATTTTTACTTTTAATTCTTAATTTATTCTCACCTATAAGGTAAAGTTTACTAAATCTGTCAATGTTTCATTATACGTTGCGTCGAATACCGTTTTGTTGCTATAAGACAGCGTTAACTGATTTCTTTTGAAATATCCAACGACACTAGTGAAAATGTATCAATTCAACACATTTTGATTGACGTTAACAAGCTTGTAAACATTGGTCTGTTGTAAATTCAACTCCGGTTATAGTTAATTTAAATAACGATCAATCAGCGGCTACAGACCCTTTCACAGTGAATCGCAACTGTAAATTTACTTGTGAGACAGTTCTAAATATAAGTAACTAGTTGACATAAGAACTTACTGCGAAGTAACATTTTAATCTGGTTTGTTGAAAAGCGGCATTTATTCGAATACTTTATTCATTTCAAGTAATATTAATAACAGAAATATTAATGAACCCGGTTTTTAGTAATTAGAACACCCATTGTACAAAAATGTGATTGTTTCGAATATAAAAGTATTCTTTTAAATCATAATTGTGTACTTATATTAACAGACGACTGTATTTAATTGATTATAATGGATGAACATTCAAAGAAAATCCTGAACTCAACATCAGACCACCTCAGAATCGTTTCGACTGTTGTTCATTTACCATTACCAATGTTTGATTTGAAAACGAGGCGATATTACTGTTTCGAAGAAAGAGGCAGTGAAACCTCATTCAACTTGGCAAAAGGTGCAGTGTTATGGAAGCGACGAGGTCTCGGCACTCTGATGCCCATGTGGGCCAGACCTGGATGGTGTGGAGCGCCATAATCTTGTCCCCGGTGTCATAGTGGTGGCACTCTATCGTTTGTTCCTTCTGAGCTATAGACACAGATAGCGTCTGAAGTAGCCATGTCCGATGCTGATGATGAAAGTACCTGTGTGACGTGAAACGACAGAATGCCGTGACGCCTGTCTAATTATTGGTGAAGGGCTACGTCGCTGAAATTTTATGACTACCTAAATTAACACCAGGGTAACCTCATTCTTATTTGTGGCCGAAACCAAACGGAAAATACATATAAAATTTCAATTTATATTCTTATTTAAATTTTATCACACGATTTTCCATATTGGAACTCGATGGTTACAATTATGCCATTTATAGGTGAACCTTTCTCTTTGTGTACGCAGAAATAGGTAGTCGCGGCACAGGGCCAAGAGGTGTGTTGGCGACGTGTAGTGGCGCCAGTGTTCGCCAGTCAAGGACAACGACGCGTCTCTTGTGTTGTGACACCCACTCATTATTCTCAGTTGGACATTATTCCATCTAATATAATATTTCATTTAAAACAGTCTTCTCATAAAACTCATCAATAGCAACCACATTTACAGTGCATGAGTACGTCAAAGGACTGTGAGGGCCTTGGCTTCGAGACTGGGTGTTTATGTATAATATTTGTTTTATTAACTATAGGTGACTTCTGTGACTAGGAAAAAGAAGTTTTCTGCTTTAGAAAGCAGAAAACTTTCCTAGAGGAAAGTCTTGAAGAAATCTAATTCCTTAAACTTAATTTCCTATAATATATAGGCTTAAAACTAATTTTGTTAGACTGTTAAATGAATAATAACATTTTTATGAAATAACAGTTAAATTTATCGTATGGAAGTAATTGGTTTAATTCAACTGTTTTTTAACTTAAACAAATACTTTATTTAACTTATAACATTTTCCTAGCTAGTCGTAATTTTCAATGATTTCACACAATATTTAAAGTTAGGACAAAAACTATGAGAAAAGTTTAAAATGGATTAAAACGACCAATTTCGGTGCTAATGAGAACAATTAAGCTTAATTATGTAGTTAAAACATACCATACGCTGCGTTATTGCATGAATGTTGTAGTGGTGAAACAGGGTAGGCAGAATTACTGATTTTAAATATAATTTTTAACCGACTTCAAAAAAGGAGGAGGTTATCAATTCGTCTGTATTTTTTTTTAAGTTTGTTACCTCAGAACTTTCGACTGGGCGAACCGATTTTGATGATTCTTTTTTTATATGAAAGCTGGTGCTTACCGTGTGGTCCCATTTCGATTTGGTCCATTTCTGACAATGGCATCCATGAGAAAACCATATAATTCTTAAATTTGCATTAAGTATGTGCGCGACAAATGGATGAATAACAATATCACGCCAACTGATTTCGATGATTCATTTTTTATTGGAAAGGATGTACTTCAAAGGTAGTTTGATGAGAGTTTGGTTAGGTTCTGATTATGGGATCTATGACAAAGTAACGGAACTCTTCAATTCTTAGGAGCAAATTAACGATACTCGTCCGAATCTTTTATAGGCTATTCGGATATTTGAGTCACCTACCGTAATCTTTCGTAATCTCCGACCATTCGATATGTTTCGATGCTTAACTTTAGTTGCCCATATCTTTTAATTACGTCGATTGTACTATAAGTGAGAAGACTAAATTGAAATATTTTAATCTGATATATTACAATTATTCATAATTCTGTTTAATAATATGATAATTATATTAATTTTTCTTAACTCTTAATCATTTCATAGCTCACTACGGAAGTACGTTTCTGAGCATTGTCATACAGCCAAATTTCGCATAAAAACGTTTCTATCGATGCTTTTTCTTGTACCTTGATGCCTTGGTGTGGCTCAAATGGGGATATTTCATATGCGATGGGAGCTAGTAACTATTGTGTAGTGGGCCGTCAGCCTGTCTGCTGTCCCACAGCACTAAAAATGATCTTACAGGGACCATTGTCGTCTAATATCCCAACCAAAGAGAGAACCAAAGAAAGAAAAATTGTATAATTCTATGAGTTATCTATATGTAAGTTAGTAGAATTAAATCTTCTTATCTTAAATACAACTGCGGCTGATCTTAATATTAGTTATAAGTACTTTAAATCGTTCCGGAAACAGAAAATCTATTCCCTTGCACATGTGTACGTTCTGATCTTACTAATTAGGAGTTTTAGCGCCAATGCGATGCTGATAAATCATCTTAAGACGCTCATTTCGCTAATTATAATTTCCGAGAGCAAACATACTCGAGGAAACACAACGTTGCTTGGAAATCTATTATAAACGCCCTTATAAGGTTTGATTTGTCATATAACGGAAATAGAACAATTTTCGATGCCTTACACGTGGGGATATTATGCTTGCAAATGAATTTAAATATGAAAAACTAGTGATTTATAAATAGATTTTATGGCATTTTTAAATGTTTTTTTTTTATTAAATAAAACATTTTTGTTTGAAAAATATGCTACAAATTTTAAGTTTCAACGATACTAGGTAGTTTTCACTTGAAAGCAATGAATCATATAAAGTTACTAGAAAATTTCGGAAAATAAAAGTCTAGCTTCGCGAAATAATTTTTTTTTTAACAGTATCACTAATATTATTACTTTCTTTTACGAACGGATTGTGATCAATGTTTTCAATAATGAAGATAGTTTAAGTGTAAAATGAATTTAATATCAAACTAAGTCATTAAAATAATAACTTAGTTGAAGATTTCCAAATGCAAGCTATGGTTATCCATCGATTAGATCAGAGACGTACATTACTTCAATCATGACAATCACATTGCATAAACTATGTCGAAGTAATTACAATATTAATTAACTAATTATGTTCGAAGGATTTACCCTAAACAACGAAAGTGCATTGTCATGTATGAACGCATCTACTTTATTCAAGCATAAGCACGCACAATGAAACCAATTCGATCGAGCTCTTTGTATTCTAACGAAGGTAGGGTCGAGCATTAGCCCGTGTAATTGTTGTTTTCGTTGTGGTTAATGTTAGCATATTTTCGTAAGGCGCTTGGATTGTTCTAACAAAACTTGCTTATTCTATCATGAGATAAACTCAATGTTCTCAATGTTGTAAGATTAGATTTGCAACCACAAATAATATAGAAGTTTCAATTTCATGGTAGATGTCACATCTATGTACGTAATACAAATGCAGTACTTTCGATTATTTGTGAGGATAAGTAACAAACCGTCGTTGTTCCTTCTCCAATCCCATTTTACTCTCTAACCTTAAATATATTTTAATTAAATAACGATCGTATATCGTATAGTATAAAACAATAGACCGTTTTTTATTAATAGTCCAGACCATTTGATGAATTCGTGAGTAAAGGAACTCGGAATGTTTATTCAATTTGCCGTTTGCAAAGGGAAGTTATCGTTTGCGTAGAATTTAAATTGTCGTTTGAAACAATCTCGTCACCTAATCATATGATCACGGTTTGTAGTACATATGTATTAGCAATACGTTAGTCATCGGTGTTTTGTCTGTGTCATTCACTTATATCAATGCCCGCCCGCAATGTTGTAAAATTTCTGCTTAGTTCTTTTGCTGCTATTATACAACCAACTTAACCTTCATATCTAGGACAAATCAATCTATAGACTATTTAATATTCGCCATAAAGTAATCAATATTTTCAAATTTATCTAGTTCACCTGTCTGCGCGAAATTCTCAACTTGTGACCTCCCAAACGGTCGTTGTTCCAATTTTTACTTAAACTGTTGTATGGAGCTATTGCGTTTAATACAGATCTGAGTGCAATAATTGTTTCTGAGGTTAGTGATGCAATTGAGGTTTTATCCCACGTAAAGTTGACAGATATATTGGTTATTATTTGAATCTCATAATATGGTATAAAATATAAACAACTACTGGATCAATATAGTTTTCACAAAGACAGACTTTTTCAATGTACATCCAATAAATCTGGATAACAGTTATACTTGTTAATTAGTTTAAATTAATGAGTTACTAGACAGTAACAGGAGTACGAAATTAGAGAATTGGTCATACGCCGTGCCGAGAAGTAAATCTATTTATATGGGTTTGGTTGTATTCCATTTTGAACTGGAGCCATGTCGTGGACTCGCTGTGAAATTATCCGGCGCCTTGGCCGCTTCCTTTTATTGTCATCCCTTGTATTTAATGGTTTGTTTTACTTATGACTCACTTACCATGTTTAAAATATCACATAAGTTGTCCTTGTTGCTCATTTATATCTAACAACTCGTTTGAATCAATTTATTGATGTAATAATACTTATGGTATATATTTGTAATATGATTGTGTGTTATGCTATAATTAAGAATAAACATAATTTACAAAAAATACGTTTTTAATGTCACTATTCCACATTATATATATATATATATATATATATATATATATATATATATATATATATATATATATATATATATATATATATATATATATCAAATCTGAATAAATTATGAGCATCATATGCTCGAAAGTGGAAGGTGATTTTGTCTATGTAATCTCAGTAAGTTATATTTAAAAATTTAATTAAGTAAGAATTCTCAAAACAGTTATTATTAAGAATTGTAGCTAAAATGAAAATCCAATAGTTGCTTTCAGTATAAACTTCTATGGAATATGTAATAACGAATTTAGATATTTGTATTGAGATTAAATGTCGTCTCAAATTGGAATTTAAAGATTTATTGACTACACCTACACACACAACTCGACCTACTTTATTTCTGATAAAACCTAGTTAAAAGTACAAATTTTCTCTAAAGAATTACTGGGTGGTCCAAATGCGTCCACGCAAGCCAAATAAGGTCTGGCCAGCCTGTAGGTGAAAGGTTGTTTACAATGCCATTTCTAGACCGTGCTATGATTCTCACGTTTTCATTTACGACTTGTTTATTTCAGTTAAATAGACACATTTCATGACTTAGACGGTGGTATTAGTAGGTTCAATCAGCACACAGAACAGAATATTTGATCTTTTGCTGTGGAACAACAGACAGGCTGACGGTCCAGTTTATAGGAAGTATGTTTGCCTCGCCAGAGTCATGACTGACACTCTGCGTAAGAAAATTGGAACCAGGGTTACTTATGCCGAAACATAACACACGGTTATTATGACGGCATAGTTAGACACCACCTACCTAAGGTTGTTATGTCGCATGTCGTCTTTTATGAGGTTGCTCAGGAGTCAGTATTATTACACCGCCCCTGCACGAAAACTGTTGCAAATTTTGGTGTATATACTATCCGTTAATTATATATTTGTCAAAAAGTGCCGTTAATACAGTTTTCTGATAATTAATTAGCAAATATTACCACAAAATCTTTTCTTGCCTTAACATAATTAAAAAATAATAGTCAAAATCAGACAAAGCGTTTTCTAAAGAAAATGTTCATTTTATATTACTGTACATGTACTATTCTTTTGCAGTTAACAGAACCATTTGTGCAAGTTTATTAGGTCATGTTATAAACTGATGAATGTCGGTCAACATGCAATTTGAAACTAACGTGCCACATTCTAAGTTATTTTTTACCGCGTAAAGCGCTTTGAAAACTTTATTGCCAGTTTAAACTATTTTGAAAGACAATTCCATGTACTGGATGAAAATCAGTATTGCCTTTGTTTTATAAACATATACAAATACATACTTCCAGATCAGAAAAAAAACTATTTGTATAATATAAATATTTTGTCGTATGTGGGGATCGATCTCACAGACACTATTGCATAGCATAGCCATTGCGTCAACATCTGGTCGGTCATTTATGCCTGAAGATCATGATCGCAACATGATGCGTTCTCATAGGAACGAACAAAATCTCTCCAGCGGTTCTTGTCGGTCGCCATCCTTACCACGTCCTGGAACCTTGTAGCGCGGAATATTGTTGCGCCAACTATACTACATAGTGATATGATGATTTTATTTAGTACTCGTTAAATTATTATTCTAAATTTGTAGCATTAATATTTAAATTTATCCAGAATAATAATCATCGATAAATTTGAAACCGAATTTTAAGTTCAGCCGGAAGTAAGTACTGTCTCTTCCACACTCTTAGAGAGTCGTGAAGAGTGACTGATGTATTTAATCCATTTGCGAGTTTCCAGACACCAAAGTATGACACTCAATTTCTCCTGAGATAATCTATTCCAACTTTTTTTCTTACGTCTTCTTTATGATATTTAAACCGGTATCATCAACAATAAAGCGCATTAAATGTTTGCCATGTAAAGGAAACTTTGAAGGCATTTATCCCTTTTCGATGATGGCGAAAAATTTAACTCTGAAAATATAACATTGATAATAGTATCTTAAAATTAAGAGCTATCTAATGACGCAGGTAATTTGGTTTCTTACAACATTGAATTACTTTTTGCTGTCCTGTTAAAATGAATCGACGAAGTGTAAATCGTTTAACGAAACCCAGATGAAAAATATATAAATGTTTGTTAACAAAGAGAAGACCAAGACTATAGAAGTAAGACATATACGTTTATTTCATTTTTATATCTACGTATCGATGATTGATCTATATCTAGCTTGGTTCCATTAAAATGCAAAACATGTAATTAAATAGTTAACAGAAGATCTATGGTGAACTTATCGACTGACTACAATAATTACTACATTGTTTTATTTCTGTAAACGTACTTCTGGAACAGTGCGTTCGTTACATGCGCTTTGCTCAAGTGTATGTAGTATCAAGTTTAATATCTATTCTCTCTATCTTTTGTGACAATAGTAAGTGCCAAATGACCTCCGCCCATTACTCACGGCCATTTTGTGCGCCGACCTCACACCGGTAATTTCATTGTCTTTCGGCCATTGCAAAAAATACCTGTAAAATCAGTATTGCAATTACAAGACAGTAAATACTGCCATTCCATCTGAAACCTCCATTGGATCATGATTTCCTCACATACGTTGAAATAGATGACAATGACGTGCCATTGTTCTAAAGTAAGTAATAAAAAACTATTTACTTAATTGTCTCAGAATAAACCTGAGACAGTAAAATATATTTCTCAATCATGCTTAATTTAGTACTCATTAATACGAGTATATTGTGTCAAAGCACGCATTGCTGCCGCATGGACCAAATGGCGAGAGGTGACTAGTGTCAATTGCGACCCCAAGATGCCGGTTAAGTTGAAGGGGCAAATCTATAAAACCATTATAAGGCCTGTCCTGTTATACGGCTGTGAAACGTGGCCGCTGCTATGACGACACAAGCAGGAACAGCATGTTACGGAGATGAATATGCTGCAGTGGATGTGTGGAGTGACGTGAGCAACGCGTTAGGAAGTTTAGCTTGCAACCGGTATTTAACGCTAGGATGATGATGAATACATGTATAAGGTGGTACGGCGTACTACGTGGTGTTGTCACACACGGAGACTGACTAGATGGTTAAGTTACAGGTTCAAATCCCACTTTAGCCTAGATAGTTTTTCTCGCTTAATATACATATTATAATTGCCTCGTACCAACCACGAAGGAAAATACCGTGATTAAATCTGCGTACCAGTATGTTTAACCCGCTAATCCGGCTTCGACGCATGATGAATATAGTTCATTACCTCGAGCCCAGCAATGGAACATATATGGGTTGTTATCTATACATACATACTACATACAAATAAATAAAATTGGAGGGTCTGTTTGTAATATTAAAATAACCGCTTTTTACTAAGTGAATTCGAACGTATACACGGTACATATACCAAAACAACATTTTTTACAATTTTTGTCTGTCTGTCCGTCTGTCTGTCTGTCTGTCTATTTGTTCCGGATAATCTCTGAAATGGCTGCACGGATTTTGACCGGACTTTCACTGGCAGATAGCTGATGTATCAAGGAGTAACTTAGGCTATTTTTATTTTAGAAAAAAAAAAATAGTTTTAGCTAAAAATTATCAGTTTCAGAAATTTTAGAGTCCAATTTAACTTGACCTCCGATTTATATCATCAATCATATGAAATAGAGTTCAGCTTAAGCTGGACTTTGTAGGTTGTTATTCAATTTAAGTGGACCTCAGATTTATATCATCCAAAAAATGCTGCCCAGTTACTATTCCACGCGGAGAGTCGCAGGCACAGCCAGCGTGCGTTTAATTGAATGATGAAACTTGTATAAATTTTACGTATTTTTAGTGACCCTTATAATATATAATTTATGTAATGATACAATATTATACACAATTACACATGCGTGCCATTATTTGTCAAGAGAAGTCTATGTGCGTCAATACGACTCAATTCCATTTGAAAAACTACACCTCATCGCAAGATAAAATGGAGCGTCCCAAGATGTAGCGACTTCGACCCAAATAGAAATTCAAACACATAAAGATGAATACGGTTTATATCCACGTTTATGCATTTTTGCGATCTAATACGCCTCATTACTAAATTTAAAAAGCACGGTCTCGATAACAGAGTAAAGCGGTGTTGGCGTACTGCCACCGATTGGGGTATTATCAAAATAACGAAGTTTGGAATGTTTACTCCACGCGTTCCACGAAATTAAGGAACTTTTACGTATATCCATTAATTATTCCCTTTGCCACAAGTTGTAGCTAACAGACATGGTACGCTTTCTGTCTGACACGCACGAATTGAAAACAATGGGTTTTAGGAATTTCGTATTTATTAGTTAAGCTTTTAAAATTCCTTTTTAACTTCCACTTATGTCCACATTTTTTCTTAAAAATGATGTTTTTTTTTATTGATCACTGATAGTATACTAAAATTGCGATATTCTTTGAAGTAATTATACAGGCACAACTCAGTGATTACTCAACTGATCTGGTACGATCATGGCTATGGGTTCAATCCCTACCTGAGACAAAATATTAAATTGTTGCAAATACTTTGTTCTGGTTTGTGTTTGTCAATCAATTTATATCTGCAAAACAGCCTCACCTTAAGTTTTCACCTAGTTAATATAAGGAAGAAAAATATTGTAAATCCGGAATACCTTGGAACTCCTCAACATCTTCAATATGAAATAAATTGTATACTTTTTGTGAAGTTTATACGCAATATAAACGCAACTCCATGTCAGCATTCCTTTCATTTAAGCCCATAAATTGAAAGAGTCGGCTAATACGCGTCCACCCACAGGCATGGCGCATGTCCGTTGCATGCGATTTTGCGTCTCGAAGCCTAATAATACTTACTATAATACTTATTCACTGCGTGTACAGTATCTGATTTCTAGTTAAAATTGTACTTTCATGGTTCAAGAATAACATTTACAATAATATATAATCAATATATTAATATTAAATGTAATTTTATAGATCATTAAAGACCTGTCGTCACTTAAAAAAGTTAGATTTTTAAATTAATAACAGTCGAAATATTTAGTGTCATTTTTTTAAACTAATAGCAATCTAAAAAGACATTCAGTTTTTAGTATGTAAATAATTTAGAATAATACATTGTACAAGAACTTTATGAATCCATCCTAACTAATATTATAAACGCGAAAGTGAATTTATTTGTTTGTTTGTTACGCTTTTGCGCCTAAACCGCTGAATCAATTTTGATGAATTTCGGTATAATCATAGATTGGACCTTGGAAAAGGACATGGATACTTTTTTATTCATGTGGGAAAACAACGTTTGCCAGATTAACTAGATAATATAATTTACCCTTAAGAGGTTGGGCAACTTTCCGTTTTACATTATAATGTTAGAAAATAGATTATAATATGCAATGAAATGAAATAATTAATTAATTTCCCAATAGTTGTCAGTATTTTTGAGGTTAAAATAGCGATCGTTTTGAGATTTGGTATCTTCTTTGCTATGCTTCGAAACTGGCTTTCCATGTCTTACAGTCATTGAGCTACAAATAAGCTGAATTTTTTATTTGATTTGACGTTATTAGTCTAATTATCTATTCTCGATTACGACTTTTCACATAAATAAATCTAAGTCAGTAGAAACCATTATAGATATGTAATAATAAGAAATAAAAATTATACGGACAACATTGATTCGAGACGTGCTTTTAATTTCACCCTAAGGTCCAACTGAATAACGGACCTCAGGCTTTCAAACACGCATGTAACTGGGAACGTAACATTTAGATGCAACAGATGTATACTAATCAGTCAAAAATATAATAACATTGAGCTCATTCCAGGGTGTGAACGGGTTACACATAACGATGATCTCACTATATAGCTTTCCTTCACATATGTATATGCGCATTAGGTGAGATAAACTTTCTTTACTGTCTATGCTATTGTGGGTTGTGAACCCGGGATCTCTAGATTGCTTTAAAGGAATATAATAAGTCTTTGTTAACAATATATGTTTTGTCCAAATATTTTGAAAACATCGCCATTCTAATACTTGCTTATTATGGAATGCTTTTCTTCAACACATTCATATATGATGAATATCCTTCGTTTCATACAAATAGTAGCTTTACATGTCAGTTTGGAATAACACAGTAGCTTAACAATCGTTCGGCCAGTCACAGCCGTTTCTAACTAACGATTTATCAGAGATGAGTCACAAACTACTTGCGTCATATCATGTATTCTTACCGACCACTACATTATTTGCACGAGCGCTATTAAAGGACTACCAAACAAACTTTATATAGCCCGTGTATTATTTTCCGGCCAGGGGCAGAGTGAGAATATTGACCCCTGCGGCCGGTGGCGGCCTGTCGTAAAAGTCGGCATAACAATTCAAGCTAGGTAGGGCTCCAAGCCCTAAGTCCGTCTGAATAGTGACCACACTGGACTCTAAATATGTCGAAATAATAACCTTGTGTTGTGTTTCGGCGGTGACCCAGCTGACAGTGGTGTGTTAGTAGTACTTCTGGCATCGCAAACATCAATAGGTGATAGCAACTGATTTCAATTAAATAGGTTGTCAGCCTGTTTGCTGTACCGCAGCAAAAAAGTCTCTCTTCTGATTAATTGATTTCACTTTTACCACTTTGAATTGGTATAAAGTGAAATGCAGTTGTATATCTATTATATAACTTTAAAGTTTTATATATATATATATATATATATATATATATATATATATATATATATATATATATATATATATATATATATATATATATATATATATATATATATATATATATATATATATATATATATATATATATATATATATATATATATATACCTAGTCAGGTCATAAGTATTGTCACACAGTAAAAACTTTTCTTTTAGAATGCTGGCCACAAAAAAGTTTATTGAATTCGAATTTCGAATTGTTCATGAAAATAAAAATGTATAACTTTTAGAATTTTACTCATTTTTAAATATGGAGTGGACGCTTAAAGAAGACCGTGTTGCAGTTATTGCGTTGCATCGTTGCGGTTACGCGCCAATTCAAATTTTTAACATACTGAAAAATTTGAATATTACCAAAAGATTCGTTTATCGTACCATCAAACGATACAATGAAGACTCTAGTGTAGATGACAGGTCAAGAAGTGGTCGCCCTCGGTCTTTTAGGACTCCAGCAGTGATAAAAGCTGTGAAGGCACGAATTCAAAGAAATCCCAAATGTAAGCAGAAACTGTTGGCCCTTCAGATGGGGTTAAGCAGAACCACGGTGAAAAGGGTGTTAAATGAAGACTTAGGGTTTCGGGCATATCGAAGAAAAACAGGACATCGTTTGAATGCTCGTCTAATGGACCTGAGACTGAAGAGATGCCGCGCTTTGTTGAAGCGGTACGCGGGAAAAAAATATCGGGAAATTCTTTATTCGGATGAAAAAATGTTTACCGTAGAAGAGAGCTACAACAAACAAAATGATAAGGTGTACGCACACAGTAGTGAAGAAGCGAGCAACCGTATTCCGCGTGTCCAACGAGGTCATTTTCCATCCTCGCTCATGGTATGGTTGGGAGTTTCTTATTGGGGCTTAACAGAGGTACATTTTTGTGAGAAAGGTGTAAAAACGAATGCTGTTGTGTACCAAAATACAGTCCTGACGAACCTTGTGGAACCTGTTTCTCATACCATGTTCAATAACAGGCACTGGGTATTCCAACAAGATTCGGCGCCAGCTCATAGAGCGAAGAGCACACAAGACTGGCTGGCGGCGCGTGAAATCGACTTCATCCGGCACGAAGACTGGCCCTCCTCCAGTCCAGATTTGAATCCGTTAGATTACAAGATATGGCAACACTTGGAGGAAAAGGCCTGCTCAAAGCCTCATCCCAATTTGGAGTCACTCAAGACATCCTTGATTAAGGCAGCCGCCGATATTGACATGGACCTCGTTCGTGCTGCGATAGACAACTGGCCGCGCAGATTGAAGGCTTGTATTCAAAATCACGGAGGTCATTTTGAATAAACTTTAATGTCATAAGAATCTATGTTTTGTTAAGTTCATTTTGGTATATGAATGGTTACATAATTAATAAACTTGTTACAATTATTTTACATTAAACATGTGACAGAATTTATGACCTGACTAGGTATATATATATATATATATATATATATATATATATATATATATATATATATATATATATATATATATATATATATATATATATATATATAAACAAAATATAAAGACGCTAAATTCGATTTCATTTTGAAATATTAGATAGAAACAGCTTTCTATTCAGCAAATTATTTGACTCGAAATTTTTAAAATTTTGCCGGAATTGCCCCAAAATCTGCACTTGAATAAAAAAAAAACTATATTGTAGGTATTTAATAAATGTACTATGTTATTAACTGATAATATTGTACTCACGTTACATAAAAGCTTTTTCTAACGTTATTTAGAAAGTTATAATATCTGTTAGAGAATATTTATGACATCGATACTTAGATACGACATCAAGTAGTTTTCCTTATTACGGTCTGGATGAATATCAAGATGCCCTAGAAGGCATGTTGTCCAGACAGGTTCACCCACGCCGTGCTCTCCAGTCAATAGCATTACTTACCATAACTTGTGTAAGCTACAGTCAATTTAAAAAATATTATAACAGCTTCTAATATTGAAATTTTATAAGTTTATATTTTCCTATCTTTATAAAAGTTCGAAATCGGCTATTCTTCTTGATGGAACGGAGAGTATACCTGCCATGATTGTCTAAGACGGATTGGGCTACACAAAGTGGTGAACCTCGGTTTCCACGAGATGTTTTTCTACATCGTTAGTACCTGACAATTATCTTTAGCAATAGCCGATGGAGCAAACGAGTCCCGGAGATGATACCTAGTTTCAGCAAACGTAGTGTAGGAGGCGTCCAACAGACCGATGACCTACTTAAAGGTTGCTAAGTCTGAATAGGAAAAGCAAGAAACCGAGACTTGTCGCGAAACTTAGGGAGGCCTACATCAGAACACACCACAACCAAAATTGGATGACGATAACGATGTACGTATAAGCATACTAGGCGAGAACACCTGCCTAAGCTGTGCACGTCATCGTAGGATTCGAACTTGTGACTTCTCCAAGTGATATACCACTTGAAATAGCTTATCAAATTTTAAAAGTAGTATGAATAACAATATGAAAATTTAAATTAGAGTTATTTTTCCTAAATAAATTCACGAGATCTTAAAGAAGTGGTACAAATATTGCAAAGAAATTAAAAAAAAAAATTTACTTTTATTTTTATTTCTATACATTTTTTATTTCGATCTAAAATGAGCTAAGAATACACGCAGCGTATAAAGCCAGCATCGTGGAAGAATAAACACTATTTCCATATCCCATTAATGCCAGCAGTCGTTTTGACGGTATAATGTGGCGCCATAGAGAAATCAATTATACTAGTTAATGCTATTTTATATGCTGTTAAAACGACTAGATTAGAATGGCACGTCGCCGAGGCGATGGTGAAATACAGAATAACAATAAGATTCACATTTCTATCTTTATTTATATGCTAAGGCGATATCTTTTGTGTAGCCAAGATATTACTATAAATAGACTTGAAATACAACTTTATAATTGCTAAGAGCTCTGTACCGTATAATAAGTACAGATAGCCCAGATTTGGGGTTTTGTCAGCTCCTTCTGCGAGAGTTATGTCCGTGAAGGAGACGGCGATATGGGAACGAAAGCGCTACGCTTCTCTCCCGATCACGTAGGACCACTCGTTAAGGGACGTTGACGACCTACCTCCGGCCGCCATAGGTGTCGGTTGCAGGCGTGACACCTAGGAAAGGGTGGCAACCTGCACACATATGGACGAGAGGGGTATGCAAGTGGGTGTTTAGCGCGCTTTACCCACTTGTGGGTGGAAAGCAAGATGCAGGGAATCCATCAACCTTGCCCCCCCTCTCCAAGATTTGAAGAGGTCCGTGACAGCGGGCTTGCGCTAGTCGGGGCCGCGGCCTAATTCGTCGCATTCCCTGGACTTCGCGCTCAAGCCTAGATATGGACATGCACGAGGAGTCCCACACTACTCCGCCGCGCGATTCCATGCGGCGAGGTGTACGTAGCGCATTTCTACCTCAAAAAAGAAAAGATGTGTACATTTCAAAGAATCTTTATCTATAATATCATCAATTTATTTTATCTCGATTCCCATCCCTTTCTTTGGAATCAAATCAGAATCTAATAATATATGTTCATTGCAGTTTTATTACCCAAATATTTTTACAGAGCTATGTAATATTTAGAATAAAATAAAAAATAATAAATTAAATATTATTTTTAATTCCAGGGCCACCGCCACGGTTGGGGCTCAAGGCGGCGAGCCCCGGGGTGGCAGGCGTTGATGAGGACTGCAATAGCAATACCAGCCTGACTGGCAGCCAACACTCTGCACACGATGACCTCGACGCGCATTGTGATAACTCCGGCTACCTGTGGTTCCTCGATTACAAGTGAGCTAAAATATTTTCATTCAAAAGAAATATTACAATGAGATACCCGAGATGTTTACGATGCTCCCTGGAATTTGGGACGAAGTAAACGAATGGAATAAAACAAATCGTATATGTGGTACTCATACACGTAAGAAGTTCTACTTCTTTGGTGTGACAGAACAAAAATAGCTAAAAATTTAATCTCATATGCCACATATCTTGATACTAAAAAGAAATGATATATTAATAAAAAATTGTTTTTATTATAAAGAAATGAATACATAGTAGTTTTTTTTAAGATAAAAGGTACTTGAAAAATGAGTTTTTACAATGGCCTATTCACCACCATATATATATCACACCACCATATCTACGTGGTAAGGCCCCAAGCCCGTCTGGATGGCGACCACCTTTGGTCTTAAGTATGCCGCCATAATAACTTAGTGTTGTGTTCCGGCATCAGTAACCCAAGTTCCTGTACCCTTATGGGACAGCAGCGTGTTCGCGATGCCACTGGCGTTGCAAACACCCATAGCTTCTAAATTCTAAGAGGTCAGTATTTTTTCTCCGCCTGACTAAAGCATGTGATAGCACTGATATAAAGCATGTGTTGTAGATTTATGAATATTTGAAGAAATACTTTGAGTATAATTATGAGTTTTCTCGGAAACTTGACCGACAGTTATCAGTTAACTTCATCAGATGTCGGTGTACGCGCGCGTCTTTTACTCAGCAAAATTTTACTCTCATAAATTTTCTAAATGCGCCAAATGAAGTTCAAAAATGAATATTTGAAAAACGAATTAAAGAAAAAAGCCACTTTAAAGAAATATTTACCAACTTGCACCCTTAAATGAGTTTATATATGATTTTTCCATGTTTCCAGTCCAATATTCCGGGAAGGCTCCTGCCACCACACGTCAGTGCTGTCCTCGGTGTCCGCCTCGTACAAGGGCATAAGCGACCTCGCGTCTCGTTTCGAATTCACCTCGCGGTACAACGACATCGCGCGAGATCTGGACGCGAACCTCGCGGAGGCGGACATGGAGAGTTTCAGAACCGAAGACATACACGCACTGCTGATGACCGCCAACTTACCACACGACGCCATCATCGACGACAGGGCGCATGATGTGAGTTAAAATGCATTCCAAAGCTACATTTTATAATTAAAATATAAATTCCTGACCCTGAAGGTTAGATACATTTTATGATGGTAGGACAAAAATCGTACTCTATTATTGTGACAGTTATGGTGAGCATCATGGTTTGAGAGATCTTTACTGGATGGGGCAAATAAATACCTTTCCTATATGTATATTGAAGGTATAATTTTGCAAAAATTAACATAAAATGGATCCCATACACATAGGCCATAATATTTCAATTTTCGCTATTCGCAAGAATATTGTAATTCTAGAATAGAACCCATTTTGGACCCTCTATGCTTGAATAGTTTGCTGTAATTATAATAATACTTAATAAAATAAATAGTTGATTATGAAATACATTTATATTTAAAATTTAATTAAAGCTCGTTAGCTTTAATAACATTTTATGGCTATTATATATAATTAACTGCAGCACTTTATATTTAATTAACGCTTTTGAAGTTAACTTAATAAGATAGCTAAGTTAGTCACTTGTGTAGGCGAATTTCGATAGCTTTAGTAATATTGGCCATGAATTAGAAGTTGAGCAAGGCGCCTTTTAATTAGTTGAGATTTTTTTACTTTGAAACATTATAGACTATGGCTCATCAAATAATTTTTATTATATTCAGATTGCCGCAAATTATATAAATTTATAATATTTATGACGCAAATGTGTATTTCGTAATTGAAAAATCAAGGTACAATTTACGATGTAAATTACATAAGTTATTTGTTTAAATTTCAATATTAAGAAACCAAAGTTAATTTATACAGATGCATATCTTTCGAACATTGTAGTATTCGTTTAAAACACCAGCTGTGTTCATTATAATCATATGTCGCAATGAAAGTTTTATAAAAGGGCTGTGAATATTAAGTTACATGTCTTAAACTTTAAATCTTATCAATAATTTTACTTTATTATTGTTGTATGATGCCATAAGATTGTTTTATTTTATTATTTACTTTTCTTTTTAAGTAAATGTCAATCGTGTGTATTGACAAAAATACTATTTCGAAATCTTTATAGAAACGTAAAAATGATAAGGTTCCGAACATTTTGCCACCTTACGTATAACGTACGGGTAATCTCCCTATTTTTTGTACTCTAGAATATAAAAACATTTAAAAGAAATATTTTATAAATAGATCACTGATGCTTGGACAAGGTCAGCTAAACAAATAATGGTCACAGTAACGGATGAAGGTCGTACTGACAATAGCTTGTCATCATCGCGCGGAACTGATGATCAAGATAAAATGCTGCACTATATAATTCCTTTCCAACATCAAAAACTAGCAAATTGAGCTTTTTAGCTTAATTTTAAAATATAAAGATATTCTGACGAGATTTATAGGCAATTAATATTTAATTCTTGCATGTTGGTCTTAAAAATTTTAAAGGGGTGTCGGCATCTAACATTACAATATAGTTTATTTTATTTAGATTTATATTTATGTATTCTTATGTCTATTTTATTTTCAGTTCTTTTCCTATTTCATGTATGGTGGATGTTTAACATTATGGTGTATTGCAGAGTAACCCCCGAGGCGAGATGTTCGCGAGCATCTCGAGCTCTCTCATGGAAAGGTTTCGGTTCGACAGCAGTGTCAGTATCGACAGTAGTTTTCAGGTTCGCCTCCCATTGCTTAAATGTTTCAATGTTTTCTTACTTATCTCAGTATGCTGAATCATTTAATACGTGTTATCATCTATATCCTTTCTGCACGTTCATTCTTAATTGAATTTTCAAAAAAAAAAAACACCCAACGTTTAAAAGATCGATATTAGTAACGCCATCTATTGAAAAAATAAGTCTATACTTTCAACACTACTATCAATAGATGTCTCGCAGTGCTTTAATTTAAAAACAGTGGCGCTAGATAGCAGTTCTATCATAAATTATTTTAATTTTGCTTACAACTCTTCATTTGTATGTTATTTATTTCTTGCACATACTAGAATATAAAGACGATATGGAACTTTTTTGACATAAATAATAATTGATATGATTTCATTGCCCGATTTCTAAGATTAGGTACATATGTATATTCAAATAAATATTTAATATTGCTAAGATTGTTCTCCAATTGGCGGCTTCGAGAAACACCTTCAAATTAAAAGAAAGTCACAACACGCAGTCTCAATTAACTGTTATTCAATTGTCAGAGGCCACACATGGACGAACGTAGAAAGTCCAGACACTTGGCTGGCATTTAAAACACGCTTCCTATATGGCTAGAGAGTACATTGTCCCACGGGATGTAATAGTAATGATAAAATAAGAGCGATGTCGATGTGTGCGTGTACACACTCAAATTACGTCAATCAATTTAACAACACTAGTTATTCCCTCCGGTCATACAGTCAATTCCCTCGTGCAATATGACTGTGTGAGTGAGCTATATTTAATCGCTCTTATGTGTGACCCCGCACATACTGGCACCATGTGTGCGTTGCCAATGAGTCTGTCCTAGAAGACAATCATTCTCAAACTGAACATTTAGGTTCATCAGTTTAAAAGAGAGAGAGTTTTTTATATACATATTTTTAAGAATAATCTTTCTTTATGAAACCGGTGTTATTTATTGATTCCAATTAGCACAATTACGGAATAAAAATAATTTCTATTAAATTTATGTATTTAAAAAAAATTAAATACTGATGACCTACGTGGCGCAACGGCTTTCACATGTGGAAATTACGGATTCGACTCCCGTCCAGAATCCGGAATGTTTATGTATAATGTAGATTAGATCATAAAAGTTTTTAAGTAGTATATCAGTTATCTAGTGCCAATAACAGAAGCGCTTTGCTGTTTACTTTAGAACTAGATGGCGGTACATTTATTTATAATTTGGGAGCCAACAAAATCGTTGTAATTGATATCAACTCATCAATGATTTTGATACAAACCTTGACCCCTTGGTAGATTTACCCAACAACAGGAATCGAACTATCGCTAATTGTATCTTAATGCCCCATTTAATCATTGTTCATAATTTGTTTTACCTCTTTCGCATCAGTCGTGAATCTGGTATGTTACAGACCGCGCGTAGATGACTTTTTTCCCTTATTAATTGAAACTTTGAGAACCAGCTGTTATAGCTATATTAATCTATATCCCGCTGCCCCAGTCGAGTACATGGCTTATGAGAGTGTAGTTCTATTTGGATTTCTGCGATGATTTCAACTACATGTGAATTTTTGAACACAAACAGTTCTAAGAATCATATAGATAATTGTGTGTGTGTAAGATAACAATTATATTGGACGCAGTGAACTTTATTGACTTTGTGCGTGAAAGGGAAGGACCAAAAGTGATGACCCCACGCAGTTCAATGCATGTACTCCGTCGTGGTACAGTGTGAACTATTTCTTTTAAAACAGTAGGAGTAGTGAGTTTTAAAAATGGGCGTGACCGAGTATGACTGGGATTCCTGTAATGGATATTATTCAGTAAGTTTAATTGGTAAATTTAAACATTTAAAAAATTTAATATTAAATTTGCATACAAATTGTAAATTATATTTTATACTACCATTATATAAATATTTCCCAGGAACTCAACAGGGCATAAAGACGTCTTTGTCAACGAATGAATCGTATTATTAGATAGGGGCGAGACGCTTTATAGTTTTTTGAAGCATTCTCCACCGTTATTTGTTTGAATATAAAATTAATTAAGTCTTAAAATATTTTACTCTATACATTTAAATATGTCTTGTTTATAAAAATCAAAGTCACTTTCTTGATAACACTTACTTGGGTCAAGGTCCCCTAATAAAAACCAATAACAGACTCTGCAATGACACGTTTTATTTAAATATTTATTATATTTTACTTTCTATGACATTTATTATAACTATCTATTTATAATATTTATATTTAAAAGGATTTTGTTATAAAACTAAAGTCAACATTAATATGTATGCTCATTACTTTATTCTCCATAAGTTCTAATTAACTAACTATATATTTACATAATATAATACTCTCATTTACTAACGGAGTGGACAATGGATGTTGAATTGTTGATAGTGTTATAAGTACTAGGTGACGATGAGTTATTACGAATAACTGTTTGATTTGTGACCTCATTTTAGCAGGAAAGGAATTAAATTGATAATAACGCTTGTGGCGGGCAGCCATGTTGTTTGTCATGTCGAAATTCCCTATAGCGAATGCTTGTTGAATATTGTAAAAATACATTAGAATGATTTCTAGCATAAGTATAGATGGATAAATACGGGAAAGATACACGATTGAGACTACTCACGACAATTCTACTATAACGACTTCTTAGAAAGAAAGACTAATCTATAATTTTTCATAATCTAATAATTTGTAATCTTCAATTAGTAGAACAATACCATAATCAGATAATAGCAAAAGGGGTTTATAATCCGCTAACGTGTTTAATGCATTAGGGGCAAGTAAGCTGGCAGTTACATATTTTTAGCTGCGACATGCATCCGCATTGAGCCAGAGTTATAAGAGACGTAAATGTTTATGTTTGAACTAGCACACGTTTGGTTTCGACATCTTCCAAGAACGTGTTGGTACTTAGTTATTATTTCGTCTAGTACCGTGTTCCAAGAACACTTCAATGTATAATATAATAATATTTTTAATCAAAGCACATGGTATAACAACATTACTATTTGAAACTACATCCGGAGAACGTAGCAAAAAACTTGTTGACATTAATGTAAATATGTTTAAATTAGTACACGAACAAACAAACCATATAAAAATATGTAAAGGTTTATGTGAAAAGATCATGCTTTGTATTATGCTATATGAAGAAAATATCATATCGTTGAATATGATAAATTACGAATCGATAAAAAAAATACCAATCAAAACTTGTAAATATTGGCTTTCATAATTAAATCTCAGTCATCCTAAACGGCTTATTAAGAATTAGAAGCTTATTGTTATTTATATACACAGGGTGAAGAATCCGTCGGTTCGATCAATACGATGTCGATATGCAAATCGGAGTTGCTATTCTCTCCAGTTAAGGAGGGTGTTCATGGCGTTCACTTCAGTGTGGACAGTCTCGACTGCGAGCTGCCCACGGAGCAGGACCTCATCCTCACCTGCCAGGCCAATAAGGACAACTACACCATCGCCTTCGAAGGCAGTCTTACCACTTACTCCGAGGACAGTGAATGCGTTGACCCAGCCGTCAATCAAATACATGGTAAGTTGCCAGACGATTGAGTGAGTTGAAGGATTTTATATTTCAAAGTTTCAAGTTTATTTCATCTGTCTAGATGTCATTGGATTAAAATAAGACTAGGATACTCCGTTTGCTATTTCGATAACCCAATTTACAAGTTCATCGGTAGTAAAACGAGAGTACAATTTATTTTCAGTTTTTTTTCCTGTTGGAGAACAGCAGACAGGCTGATAGCCCACTTAATAGTAAGCAGTTACCGACACCTATGGATATTTGTGACGCTAGGGGCGCCACGCACACGCTGTTATCGTCTGTCCCATAGAGGTTCAGGAACCTGGGTCACTAATGCCGGAACACGACACAAGGTTATTATGGCGGCATACTTATATATCAAGGGTAGTTGCTATCCAGACGGGCTTGGGGCCCTGCCACGTAGATAGGGTTGTTTTGTCGCCTTTCATGACAGGCCGAGCCCGACCGCAGAGTTTACTATTCTTACTCCGCCCCTGCACGGAGAAAAGATCAAAATATTTCTATATCTGTTATATTTATTTTTATGTATGTCTTTGAAAAAACAAACTGTCATAGAAGTGCAGCGATGTAAAATGGCCCAACAGCGAACCCCGGGGTATGAACTAATCACTTTAGATGTGAACTCGTATTGTATTTTAAAAATGTTAAAGTTTAATTTCCGTTGTATTGATACAATGAATTAAAAGATAAATCTAGATAAACCTTCAACTCTGTTGAACACATGATTATTGTTAAATAAATAAATTACAATCTAAATAGCGCTTCATATCCGAATTCCTCTCAATATCAGTCTAATGAATGATATAATGTTTACTTTTAGCGATTAGAGCAGTCTTTGTGAATCACACGCAAGCAATTATTCACGATAAGGTGTCCGCTAATGTTTCACAATCTATTTCAGACAAATTGGGCATGGAAGAGGAAAACATAGTATTAGATAATGATGAAAGAACGCGCAGGAATTTAGAATTACTAGAGAGATGTAAAAATATTACAAATAAGTTAACGACGTCTATGGCAAGAAGCGATTTAGGATTAACTACTTGGAGTAAGCTTAAGAAACAAACATGCGAATCACCACTAAAGAGGTAATTCAAAATATAACATTAAACTCAATTTATAAATACATTCATTAGTGTGTGTAATCCGCCAATCCGTCTTATACTAGTGCGGCTGGTGTAGCCGTTCTCTAGGGGGAGGCGCGAACTCGGTAGTAGAACGTAAAGGGTTTATCATATTATCTATACACGTTTATTTTATAACAATTAAATATAAATATTTGACGACGACCTCTGTGGCGAAATAGATAACGCACTTCGGTACGCTTGCGGAGGTCACGGGTTCGATTCCCGTCTCGCGTCTAGGTGTTAATATATAATATGTATTTATTTACAAAAAAGTATATAAGTAGTATAACTGATATCAGTTGTCTAGTACCCATAACACAAGTGCTATGCTACTTAGTTTGGGACTAGATGGCGCTGTGTGAATTGTCACAAAATATTTATTAATATTATATTAATAAAAAATTTCAAAATTAATCAACAGCCTGGATGTTATGGTATGTATGATTTTAAAAGTTACTAAGGAGATATGTATGTATTTAATTATATGTCTTAAAATAAGCTGCGTCTATATATTTAGGCACCCCTCTGGAAACAACAATGAAGATGCAAATGAATCAACTGATGCAAATGCAGAAATGAACAATTCAGTAATAAAAAGCCAAAGTTTGCCAAACTTGTACAGAAGAAAATTGATGAACAGTTCCATTAACTCCGCGGCACTCAGCAATTCAACGGTACGTTATAAACATTCAATAAGTGATTAATTAGCACGTGAAAAGTAATTGTACCTACACACGAACCTATTGCAGCAACTAGTTAACACTTGGTTTTTTTATAGGTCGACTCTTTTACCGCGAACCAAAGGTTAGCTGGTTCGCCGACCTGTATGAAGGTATATGATGTATCACAAAACCGTTCTTCACATGGAAGTCAACATTCAGAGCCCATGAGTACATCTTCCACTGACAATCAAAGTTCCTCTGATAAGAGCCAAACGAAACAATCCTTCAGTTTGGTCAAATTATTCATGAAACAAAAAAGTATGAGTAATGATGGTATCATGAATATAGATCAGTTAGACAGGTCAGAATGCTGGCCTAGTTCAGGCGGTGACAGCAGTGAATCTATGGGAGACCCAAAATTCGAGGACATGAAAACTACAAATATAGAACGTCCTCCGTTAGACATACCAAAAAATGCTTTCGAAGAAGTATCGTCAACTATTTATGAAGAGATTCCACCCTCAAACCCATATTTCAATCGAGTGTACGATGAAGTGTTGATAGAAGAAGAAGAATCGGCTGATGGGTCTAAGCTGAGTGATAATGAAGCAAATATTTATGCAACGGTTAACAAACCACATATTAAGAGAACAAGCTTGAGTATTACAAATAGCCCATCTAAAGTGAGAAATCATAGAAAATCTTGCTCATCGCAATCATCAGCTACTAGTGTTAGTATTTCGAGTTGCTCTGAATCAGATGTAACGCAACTTACTCGAATAAATAAACTGCTTCATCGAGATTCTTGTGACCATAAATCTACTTCTACCCATCTTGACTCTGTTACTTTAGATAAAAGTATGCAAACATCAAGCATGCCAGCCTCAAGTACATCGAATGAACGTGATTTATTCAAAGTGGTGGAACCATCCTTTTTACAAAAACTAAAGGAAGTTGATTGTGAAAAACCAGTTTTTGTATTATATCCAAGTTACACACTACCCGATATAAGTTTTTTGAACGGAAGGCCGAATATTTATTTAAATCCATTAAAAGTTAATGTGTCTCCGAAATCGAGTGAAAATAAGAAAAATCGTCTACAAGTAAAAGGTAAACGACCCTTTTCTTGCAATGATGTTGAATTACTCAAGAAAAAAGGTATCGGTCATATAAAGGATTGGGATTCCCTTAACTTCTTATTACCCTTGGAATGTAAACAACTTTTGTCGGAAATACCAGAATTAATGCAACATACGAAAGAGAAGGAAGGAAAATGTAACGAGAAATACTGTAAATCTAAAAATAGACCCATAAGTTGTGATTGCAATAACTTAGCTGGCAATAACACTACAGCAGTGTCTTCAAGTTCAAGCACCGCAACTCAGCCTTCTTCAGGTTATCGGGGATCGTCTACTATGTTAACAGATTCTTCGGCGCAAAATAGCCCCGCTCCGGCTGGAAACTTTAATCCTCTTTTTGTCTATCGATATGACAGTGCAACTAGCTCAGAGGCTAGTAGTGGCCTTATTAACGAGGGTCAGCGAACAAATCCAATCATCCCAAGACGATCACTTTCATTGGCAGATCAAAACCGTGTTGTAAAACAAGGTGAACTAGTGCCACCGAGGCCTCCATTGCCAAAAAGCATATTACGTAAATCAATGGATAAAACTCGCAAATCCAGTGCACATACTAAAAGATACAGCATGTTTGAATTGGACGATTTAATACAGGATCCAATTGTATGTATGACTGCCGCAACCGAACATAAAACTAAGAGACGATCACTTCAAGAGCCCTATTATGGACAAAATCAAAATGCAGATTATCGGAAGAACAATGATTTAGCTGCAAAGAGATTATCACAACAATTCTTAGATGCAGCTGACAAAGATGTTGATTATAATGAATTTTATCCCGACGAGGGAGTTGGGACTGAAAGCAGTTTAGAATCTGGAAAATCAAATGAAATTAAGTACCACAGACCCCACACTCCCCCTATGCCAAAGCCTCGAACGAAGAAAATGGAATACACAGAATTCCCTCCTCCTGGGGCACTTATCAGTAGCGCCGATTTACAACAATTAGAGGAATTCCTTAAACATAGTGGATTCAATTGCCAAAACTTGGACGAGTGGGACCAAAACCAGGTTCAAAAGGTAAGAAATCAGGTTTCAAAGTTTCTTCAGATGAAACGGTCTCAAGAAGAGAATCAGAGGTCCACTGAATCAAGCAGCAGTAGTTGCAATAGTAAGAAGTCCGTAAGTTTTGCACAGAAAAGTGAGGTTGAAAATCTTCAGGTTCAACCGAAATTAGTAGAAGATGGTAAAGGAAGTACTCTTACTACACCACCTAATTCACCTAACATTTCTGCTGTAATAACGCAAAGACTCTATCAGGTAATTTTATTAAATATTGCCTTTCTGCTCACTTTATTTGCCCGCTGATTCTGTGAGTACCCTTGGTTCTTTATTTTTTTTAAATAATGGCAAGCAATTTTTATGTTGTACATGTTTTAGTTGCTTTTTTAATGTATTAATTTTACTTTCAGTCTTTCATTTTTAGATATATTTTGCGCACGTTTCAATGATTTCATGAATGTGTTACTTAAAAATTAATTTAAAAAATATTCATATTAAGCAATCACTCATCGACTTCAAAAATTACGCTTGCACTTCGCATGAACTAACAACTTTTGAATATGTTTTTGAATATTCATGAATTTTAAAAAAAACTTAAATTATAGGCTAAAAATTTAGCAGAAATACCTATATGTGAAGAGGCAGAAGTAAGTCCTGATGAGTTTGGAAGTCCAGTACGGCACGATAGCAGGCTGAAACCTGATTTAATTGACATTTCCCAGAAAAGAGGTATTTATTATACATCAATTTTATTGCGCATTCTTTTCATAAGATATAAATTTTAGGTCTAAATGGCACTTGTACATTGTAAATTCTTATCCGTGCAGAGGAGGAGAAAGAATACTAACCTGTGTGGCCGGGGTCGGCCTGTCGTAAAAGGTGACAAAACAACCCATCCTAGCTACGTAGTAGGACCCCAAGTCCGTCTGGATGGCGACCACCTTTGGTCTTAAGTATTCCGCCATAATGACCTTATGTTGTGTTCCGGTATTAGTGACCCAGTTTTCTGTACCCCTATGGTATAGCAGCATGTTCGCGATACCCCTAGCGTCGTAAACATCTATTGGCGACGGTAACTCATCAGTTTGTATTTGACTTCTACCCTGACCTCGTTCAATTGTTAGCCATTTTAGAGGACAAAATGCATTATGTATTATTTTACACAGAAGGGTTTTTTATTGCTGAGAGACAGCAGACAGGCTGACGGCCCACTTAATAGTAAGCAGTAACCGTCGCCTATGGATGTTTGCGACGGTAGGAGCACCGCGAACTAGCTGCTGTCCACATATTTAAAATGCATAATATTTTCTTAAATGTTTATAGTTGACATCAGACTTTTACGCCATCATTAGATCACATAAAATTATTTATGCCGTATATTATTCAACTTAAAACAGAGAAATTTAGAACAAATAATATAAAATGCTAAATTTAAGTTAAAACTAGGCTGAAAAGTGATAATGAAGTTGATAGTGATCACAACATACGCTTATAAATGTAGAAATAAAATTAGTTAAATTTATCACAGAAAATTATATAATATTTTGATTTCAGCACTTGTTTCAAACGTGACTGATGCTGTGGAAATGTTGATTCAACACTTTTCATCTGCGACTGATCAAGCGGAATTAGCATTTTTGGGAGACTCAAAACAATCTCCAGCTTGCGCTAAAATAGCGCTAAACGCTTTGTGTCCAGCACTTTATGCTATTTTCCGAGACGGTTTGAAAGAGAATATCGAAACTTCGTTCGGGGCTGTGAATAACTCTGTTTGGCAAATGGTTGAATCTACAGCGAGACAAGGTAACCTTAACAAAATACTTTTGTAACCACTTTTATTTTATACACTAAGTGAGTAGGATTTTACTTCATTAATTGTACAATACGAAAGTTTGATGTTTGTTAGTAAACTGCTGCTCCTAGACCTAGCCTCCTAGACTCCTTAAATTTAAATTGAAACCTAGATTAAAATTTTTTTTATCTTGTTATATAATACAGATTAATGACAATAATCCATTTGTTTTGTTCTTAATATATATTAAGTTACTTAATATACCTAGTCAGGTCATAAATTCTATCACATGTTTAATGTAAAATAATTGTAACAAGTTTATTAATTATGTAACCATTCATATACCAAAATGAACTTAACAAAACATAGATTCTTATGACATAAAAGTTTATTCAAAATGACCTCCGTGATTTTGAATACAAGCCTTCAATCTGCGCGGCCAGTTGTCTATCGCAGCACGAACGAGGTCCATGTCAATATCGGCGGCTGCCTTAATCAAGGATGTCTTGAGTGACTCCAAATTGGGATGAGGCTTTGAGCACGCCTTTTCCTCCAAGTGTTGCCATATCTTGTAATCTAACGGATTCAAATCTGGACTGGAGGAGGGCCAGTCTTCGTGCCGGATAAAGTCGATTTCACGCGCCGCCAGCCAGTCTTGTGTGCTCTTCGCTCTATGAGCTGGCGCCGAATCTTGTTGGAATACCCAGTGCCTGTTATTGAACATGGTATGAGAAACAGGTTCCACAAGGTTCGTCAGGACTGTATTTTGATACACAACAGCATTCGTTTTTACACCTTTCTCACAAAAATGTACCTCTGTTAAGCCCCAATAAGAAACTCCCAACCATACCATGAGCGAGGATGGAAAATGACCTCGTTGGACACGCCGAATACGGTTGCTCGCTTCTTCACTACTGTGTGCGTACACCTTATCATTTTGTTTGTTGTAGCTCTCTTCTACGGTAAACATTTTTTCATCCGAAAAAAGAATTTCCCGATATTTTTTTCCCGCGTACCGCTTCAACAAAGCGCGGCATCTCTTCAGTCTCAGGTCCATTAGACGAGCATTCAAACGATGTCCTGTTTTTCTTCGATATGCCCGAAGCCCAAGTCTTCATTTAACACCCTTTTCACCGTGGTTCTGCTTAACCCCATCTGAAGGGCCAACAGTTTCTGCTTACGTTTGGGATTTCTTTGAATTCGTGCCTTCACAGCTTTTATCACTGCTGGAGTCCTAACAGACCGAGGGCGACCACTTCTTGACCTGTCATCTACACTAGAGTCTTCATTGTATCGTTTGATGGTACGATAAACGAATCTTTTGGCAATATTCAAATTTTTCAGTATGTTAAAAATTTGAATTGGCGCGTAACCGCAACGATGCAACGCAATAACTGCAACACGGTCTTCTTTAAGCGTCCACTCCATATTTAAAAATGAGTAAAATTCTAAAAGTTATACATTTTTATTTTCATGAACAATTCGAAATTCGAATTCAATAAACTTTTTTGTGGCCAGCATTCTAAAAGAAAAGTTTTTACTGTGTGACAATACTTATGACCTGACTAGGTATATTAGTAACCTATATTAAGTTACCAAAAATTTGATTTCCATGCACATGAAGGTGTCGTCTTGTATTCAATAATATTTAAAAAAATTGAAAATCTATATAGAAATATATTATATCATGGGCTACCAACCCGTACAAGCTATATTTAATACTAAAAAATACCAATAGATGGCACTACTATTAACATTTGTAAATTATAAAATGTGAATAAGCCGAATTATGTAGAAATATTGAGATTAAAATAAAGATTATCATATTTTATAAACACAACTTCACATCAACCTTAATTCAACTCCTTAATTTGAAGATAAGAAACATTATGAATAATCAATTGAGAATACGAAAGTATAGGGCTACATGCGTACATTTCAGCGACTTTCGCGACTCTCGTAGTGTTTTGCAATTATGACGATAGATGGCGGGTAACCGGAATGCGCTTGTGAGGTTTGCACCGCGCTTGCACACATTCGTCGTCGAAACTATTTGAGAGAATTAAGCCATTCTCTTCTAACGACGTAAATAAGACAGAGACATCATGCGTATCCCTACTCGTCTAAGTTTTATTTATTTCCTTGTTGGGGCCGCTGCCCGCTGTTCAATTCAATCGAGTTCGAGTCACTTCGAGTCGAGGTTGTTTTATGAAAAGAGATTATAGAACAAAAATGGCTCCGAATAAATGTGCATACTTTATGTGTAATAACACTTCGGATCAAAAACCTAGTGGGACAACAAGCGATAACCGTATCCTTAGTGTCTCACTAGATGGCAGTACGTATCGTGGTTATTTGTGTTCTCACTAGTGCCATCTGTTGAAAAATCGAAGAAAGAAAAATAGCCAGTCGAATAGCCAGTATTAGGGTGATACCATTTGCTTGTACTGGATGGTGTCTCTGTTATATTATGTACTTTGTGATTATATTATATTACTTATTACTATGTTACTTTTGTGTGATTTCACAGGCCCAATTACAAAATGGCTGAATGAGTTGGTTCTAAGGATAAACAGTGAAGATGCGGTTACGGAAGGATTAGTCAGATTCAACGCGTTTATCCTGGGCTTACTCAAGTATGTATACTTTATATACTTAAATACTAAGTTAGTTATGAAATATTTTTTTTCATATAATTTGATCGGTTTGCCATTTGCAATTTGCTGTTAATAAATCTTCAATAAAATTTAGTAACGCACGGTGCTTATATTAGCCGTATGCCCTATAAACACTTGATTGACTTTTACAGAAGTTTCTGCTGGAGACTTTGTAATTACTTTTTACTACTTTGGTGGTACTATTTGGAAAGGCGACGACAAGAGACTTTTAATGATTTTATTCTGAAGATCACATCTAAACGAGTGGTGTTAATGAACTGGAAAAAATATATGTTAAATTTGAGCATTTTCTCAATAACTTAATATGTGAATATTTTAGATTATGTTTATATTACATAGTGTAATTAATTTGTAAAGTTAGGTCTAACGCAGATAAAAATCTGAGAATCACGTAAAAACTATCAAGCGTATTTTTATGAAACCTTCACCATCTTAAACACAATTTAATTACCCATCTTTTAATATACGACTTTTTATTTCAAAGTAAAAGGATAATATACAATTATGCTTTTTCGAATAATCTTTATGCTCGGGTTAGCAGGGGCCCTTGCGGGCGACGGGCGGCAGTGCATCGCTGACCACTGTCACGGGTAGACGTTGACGCTCGGAGCAATCACTAAACGATTTAACTCTATTATAAGTTTCGCGCTAAAATGGCTGGTAAATCTAGATTACTAAAAAAGAAACGCCAAACGCTCGCAAAAAATAGATTACTAAGGTAAGTAACGTGTTCTCAATCATAATTATCATTTGTGTATTTTAGCACATTGATGTAAATTGGACCAGATAAATTAATCATAACATTTAATTGTTACATATATTATTATTTTTTATTTTACTAAGTGACATTATTTTCTTTTTAGGAGATTACATAATAACAAAGATAATCGCGACGTAAATGAGGAGACAGAGACGAGGTGTGTATTGTAGTGTAGTATGACAATACTACATCGTAGTCGGGACAGTCCGGATTCGAGTTTTAAAAATATTTGAATGCTATTACTATTGTCACTGTATAATTAAATATAAATACATTTATATTGTAGGTCTGAATTTACGGAAACGCTTGGAGTGATTAAAGGATCTTCCCATATTGACAATGAAAATGAGAACAAGATTGTTGACAAGTAAATGCATATCTAATTCAATATTCTGATTTTAGCATATTTGAAACCTAATTCTATTAACTTATATTAATTACTATAACTGTTACAGTTCTCAAGTAACCGAAACGATATTTGCTGAGCAGGAAGAAAGCTTTCAAATGGATATTGAAAACGAGAAGTCAAATTCGGTCAGGTAAACGTATTATTATTTCTATGATGTCAGGATAGTCTGTCAATATAAAGTTTTATATAGTAAAACTCTCGATAAATAAAATTAATAAAAAAGGGGAAAATTTTCAATATAATATTTCAGAACCCGTGAGTGATAGCAAAGAATGTGAACAATAAAAGATATTACAAAACAAATGTTAAAGGCCTTATTCTGTTTAATATTGCAAAATTCTTATTATGTATATTTCCTTTTCAGAAATAATCAAGAAATAGTGAATGGAATGCGAATATTAAATATTAAACATTTTTTTAAAGAGCTTCAAGAAATATCTTCACATGGTAATATAGACTGTGGTTTGAAATCTGTAGAAATTATATCTGAACGAAAACTGGGCCTTGTTTCTAAACTAAAACTAAAATGCAACATGTGTAACGAAACTTTTGTCATTTGTTGCAATGATCCTGAAATTGACTTAAATATTAATACAGTTGCGGGTGCAGTGGCAATAGGTTGTGGCTATACACAGCTTAATGAATTATTGGCAGCAATGGACTTGCCTCATATATCCTATGAGTTATTTAATAAAAGAATGGGAACAATTAACAAAGTTTGGGAAAAAGAAGCTTTGAATTCTATGAATGAAGCCGCTAATGAAGAACGTCAAATGGCTTTGGAAGACGGTAGAGTTACTGAAAATGGCATTCCATATTGACGTTATTGCAGATGGATGTTGGGGAAAAGATCTTATAAAAAAAATTACTCATCCCTATCAGGCGCAGCTGCGATAATTGGGAAAAGAACTGGAAAAATTATTTATATGGCAGTGAAAAATAAATACTGCTGCATATGCGCCCAATAATATTAAATATGTTGTAATAATAATAAAGAAACTAAAATTTTATGGTTGGAATAATTATTACTTTATTTTCTGGTCCTTCAACTGGAATGGAATCCACGATCTTGGTAGAAGGATTCAAGAACAGCATAGAAATGCATAATTTAATATATTCAAGGTTAATATCAGATGGTGATGCAAATACTTATGCAAAATTGTTACAGTCAAGACCGTATGAAAATATAACAATTGAAAAAATCAAATGCCGCAACCACCTGTTAAGAAACCTTTGCAATAAGTTACAAGCTCTTATCACTGACACGAAATATTTAATTAAATACAGAAAATATATAACAAAACAAAGAATACTGTCAATAAGAAAGGTAATAGTAACCGCTATAAGAAATTATAAAAATTCTGGCAATGTCACTAGTTTACATAATGATATCATGTTAGCCGCAGAACATGCATTTGGAGTTCATACTAATTGTAAGACATATTTTTGCTCGAAAATGGGAGAAGATGACAACATAGACAGAGATATTTTCACAAACAGTTTGTGGCATAGAATAAAATTTGTATTGACACATATAGCTGCTCATGCAAGAAGCTTGATTGAAGACGTTGACAGCAACACTGTGGAGCGCTTCCATAGTATTGTTGCAAAATTTGTAGGGGGTAAGCGGGTAAATTTTTCCCAGAAGAACCAATACCATATGCGTTGTAATGCAGCTGCTTTATCATTTAATACCCATAAACCTTTATCGTTGTTGCAAAAATCAATCACGGGCAGGAGTCAAAATGGTGAATTAAAAAAGATGGAAATACGTAAACAAAAACGCCTACATTTAACAAAAAATTATCATAGAATAAAGAAGAGATTACATGAACACTACACAGAAAGTAATAAAAACTATGGTGAGCAATGTTCAAGACCGGATATGGATGATGATATATTAGAGGAATCAAAAAAAATATTTTTAGCAAATTTGGCGGAAACTGCCAAACAAAGAGAACAAATAGAAAGGAAGACTATATTACAAAGTGGTTCTAGTGAGTGGCTAGAACTACGAAGACGGATTTTGACCGCTTCCAACTTTGGACGTGTTATAAAAAGACGCAATGACATAAGTTGCTGCAATTTAGTTAAAGATCTTTTATATAAAGAGTCTATAGGACACATTAAGTCTATAAAACATGGACAAGACAACGAAAATTTTGCGAAAGAACAATTGGCGAAACAAGAAAATATTAAAATAGAACCGTGTGGACTTTTTCTTGATGAAGAAATACCCTTCCTCGGCGCATCACCAGACGGTATTATTAATAAAAACACCATTTTAGAAATAAAATGTCCACTCACAGCTTACAAACTAGGACTAGATAAAGCCATCCATGAAAAAAAAATATTGTTTTATAAAAAACTGGTAAACGGTAATTACATAATAAACAAAGAACATAATTGGTGGTATCAAATACAGGGACAGCTGCATATAACAGGAAAAGATAAATGTATGCTTGGTATTTGGTCTGGTGAAAACTTTCCTGTAAAAATTGAACTAATTTACAAGGATGACGCTTTTTGGGACACTAAAATGAAAAATAATTTAATTAAGTTTTATACAGATTGTATGCTTCCCGAACTGGTTGATCCTAGATATACGAGGAATATGGTAATTAGGGACCCCTCTTATATAGTTAGTGCCATACACGGACGCAAAAGGAAAAAGGAAGAGGAAAAAGAAAATAAAAACAAACTAATAAAAAAACGAGCAGTGACGGCTGAAAAAGAAGACAGTATAGTTGCTGTGAAAGTATTAAATTTCGAGGAGTTTTAAATAAAATCCTATAAATACCTAATTCACTTTTTTATTTATAGTTACAAAACCTGTAGACAGAAAACCTGTGTTCGTTTGATATAATTATATTTTCCGTTTATTGAAATACCTATATTATATTATATCCTACCACAGGGAATGATATAAGATACAGAACATGAAACAATAATCCTAACTAATATTAAATAAGCGGTTAAAAATTTCATGATTATTAGATAGTCTTCATAATCTGTAACGTATGGTTACCCAACGAACTTCTCTAAAATATATAATTACGTCGCCTGCGAATTTTCAATGCGGGTTGCGGGGGGGCCCCGCGCGTGCTACTCTCACTAGCTCAAACTCCTCCCACTCGCTCAAGGTCGCTAGCACTTAGTGTCGTCTTAATTTTCAATTATGTGTTCATTTATTGTGTTCATGTATTTACACTTAAGTGTTCAAAATGCTCATTATCACTATTTCGAAAAAGAAAAACAGAAATTATTGAAAAAAATTAAATATCATGAATTTCTTCATTGATTTGTTGGCGAATTTTACCTTAAAGAAATAAAGGACGAAAGATAAAAATAATCTAAAATGTAGGTATACATCTATATCAAATCAAAATAATACAATACACAATAAATTAATATCACTATTTGGTTAAATTTCAAGCCGTACATACGTATTACGATAGTAATTTTTTTTACAGCGCACAAACAGTGGATTCCTGGGTATCGTATATAAAAACAAGGGAATCGATACTAGCAAAGCATTACGATCCAGATTCTTTGATATTGGCGGGTTGTGTTGGAGAACCTCGTTGTCGAGCGCTTTTGGATACCTTATTAGCAAGCCTGGAACCCTTGAAACTCCTGCCATTCTCTCTAGACCTCATGTTTGAGATGCGTGAACTACACAGAAGTTTCAAGAGGATCGAAAGTGACATGAGAGCGGCCAGTCGAGTAAGTTGAACCATGTCATAAAACAAGCTATATAAAAGACCTTTATTCCGTATAACATTCTGTATATAATATTTTTATAAAATTATTTTTCAATATAAATATTTGGCAGTAATATCTATGTATATATTAATTAAGTGAAATGGTATATAATATATTAATAAAGCAGTTTTCACAGTTAAATATATATATATGAATGTTTATTGTATTATTTTGTCCTCATTTTTAGCCACGCTATGAAGCAAATGTTATATAAAATAAAGGTCCACCACACTAATATCGATATATTCATGCTAAAAGTGTAATCAATATCTTTCGTGTCTCGAACCATGTATTGTATACTATTGAAAATGCCGCCTCCAGAAGCAAACATTGCTTTATTTGCATTTTATTGTTCGTTGCATGTGCTTACAAATCGCGACTCACGGCATATAAATCGAATATTTTGGCATTTATTTTCGTGCACAGCTTACATAAAATGCAAATAGGGCATAGCGATCGATGTAACCGGTGCCTAGTTAAGGACATTCCCTTACTAAAACTAACTAAGGATAGCATGACGCATGAAGCTAAATACTTGATATATTTAACAGCCTACTTCGATTAATACTCCACCACTAACACTGAATCAGCGGAACATACTCAAGCTGGTGCGGTCGATGCAGTCCAGCGGTCTTTCCAGTGACGAATGCCAAACTAGTGTCATAATGAGGCACAAGGAACCCAGGAACAAGGAGCCGTCCACGCCCGATCTCCTAAACGATTCAGCCAATGTTAAAACAACCGTTGAAAGAAATAGACCACGTTCATGTGTGAATCCGACTGTAATTGGCTATGACCTCTGTCCGAACAATAGTAGAATTGAGTTGGAACCAAACCGCAGATGGTCTGGCATACATTTAGGCTCTAAGCTGATGCAGGCCTTCGACCGACTCGTGTTTGACGACAGCGACGATTACACTGACAGTCTAGAGAACAACAAGCCCTCCGCTAAGACCGGCATTGAAGCGAAGGTAACTTGGCGGGGTCTTGTGTGCTCATTTTACATTGAGTGTGCTTTGTTCTAGTCCTGGTCCTTGTCCTTATGTTGTCCTCAATTCTCAGTTTCGCAAGCAAGCATCGCTTAACGCTTTTAACATTTTATTGCGCTTTTTTTGTTTCTAGCGTCCGCATTTTATGTGCACTTGTTATTTTATTAAATGTTAGATCTAATTCCTATGCAAATTGTATGATCAAAATCAATTTGAAGAAGACATTAAGTAATTAATAAGGCAGTTGAACCTCAATCAAAGCATAAAATCGATTTACAGTTTAGAATTCAATGAGTACTTCGTCTTAGGTGGATTTTCTACTGCTTTTGAGTTAGACAGGTGAAATAAATAAAAATTCATATAACAGAGGCAAAAAACATGGTTATGTTTATTATGGTTTATTATTTATATTTATGAATTTTTTTAGTTTAATATTAATTATTTAGTATGGTTATACATACATTCTTATTTAAAGTTTTATGTACGAGTATGTAAAGTATGAAAATGGCTTGACTTGTAGATTTTGGGGCTTGAAATGCTTGTACAAAGCTTATTGTCGATTTTTTTATTTATTTAATTTTCTTAATATTACAATCGTGACGTAAACGACTAACGCACGTCGATGCGCTTGCGAAGGTCACGGGTTCGATTTCCGTCTCACGTCTGGGATTCCATGTATAATATGTATTTATTTTCAAAAGAAAATTGTTTGTAGTATATTAGTAAGTGGCATTGTTTGAAATTTCAGTATATATTTATTTATTTAATCCAATATTTACATTACAACAAACGGAATGACTTTTTAAAATAACTAAGCTTAATTAGTGTAATATTAACATGTCAAAATAACTCTTGATTAGCTGGAATGTAGTGGTGAAGAACAGTGGAGGCCAAGTTCAGCGAGTAGCGGCGCCAGTGGTAACACTGGAAACGCGAGTAATTCCGGCGGTAAATTCCGAAGGCTCCAACTCAAATGGGAAATGCTGAGTACAGCAGAAAGTCCGAGCACACCATCCGGTAAGTTTACTGTTTACGCTGACCCGTTAAATTCAATTTACCATTTAAAATTAACATTTCACTCGATATAAAATTATCTTGTGCTAACTTTTGGAAGTTACATACAAATCAAGCCGGCAAATTATTGTGATTTTTATACTTATTACTTTTTATACATATTTTATATATATTTTTCTATATTTTAAAATTTGGGGGGGGGGGAATAAGTCTTGTAAAACGTTACGATGCGTTGAGGGCGGGAGGGGATTTTTAAACTACGCGTTACGTAACATTGTTTTTTTACCCTTCAGAACGGTCGCGTAGAGAGATTATCTCACGCATTATTAAAACGTTTTTTTTTTCAAAAATTCAAATGGCATGACCACTTTAAAATTTTGTACCTTCACAAAATTGCTTGCTTGCTTTACAGGATAGTGTACATTTTTTTTAACTCCAAATGTAAAGAAAGAAATTTATCAACAGCTGTGATAGTTTTTCTCACCACTCCAGTTAAGTAGGTAACAAAAAAATACTGCAATTCAGATGGCTTCGTAGACTCCAATCGCCATATTAGAAATTATATATTGATATTCAAAATACACTGTTTTCTGTGTGTGAAAATTTCTCTCATAATAACAGTGCCCCTAGCGTCTCAAACATTTATATGCGACGGTAACTTATTATTATTAAATGGGCCGTGAGCCTGTCTGCTGTTCGTCAGCAATAAAAAAAGAAAGAGATTTGAAGTTCAAATATTTAGAAAACAAAATATTATAACTCACCTAATTGTTGTATTTGAATGATTTTCTGATAGATCAATTCCCAATTTCTCCATGCAGGGGTGGGGTAAGAATACTAACCCTTGCGGCCGGGGTCCGCCTGTCATAAAAGGCGATAAAACAACCCTAGCTACATGGTAGGGCCGCAAGCCCGTGTGGATGGCAATATGTATTTATTTACTAAAAAAAAAACTATATATGTAGTGTATCAGTGATGTAGTACCCATAACACAGCTCTTCTTCAGTTTCATTGCTTCGAAGTTTCTAAACGCGTCTTACAACCCGCGTGCGACGGCCGATATTTTGACGCTTCGCTGATGGTATTTTCTTATCGAGATAATATCAAATATCACTATGATAAAACTCTAAATACACGAAACACTTCGAAGCATATATGTATCAGTGTGAAGTTTGAAGTCAACTGTCTCTTGATCTGCTATCCTGAGTGCGATTATGTTCTTAGTAACATTAAAACAATTAATATAAAATACTTTTATATAATTTTCATTTTATACAAGCCCCTTTTTTTATTTATATAAGAAGAAGAAGATTAAATTATTCCCTAATGTAAATTCTTTATAAAGGAAAAAAAACTCAAACATATTTCATTGTAATAAAGTCGCAATTCGAATAGATCTAGCGCTGTGGGTTAGAGTGAGAAAGGAGGAGCCTGTCTGCCGCTGCCGTATGCGTGAGAGAAAGGAAAGCCAGACAGACTGGCGCCGAAACGCGTTACGTAACGAAGCGGTTTACCCTACCATAAGAAGTTATCACTTCAAAACATTAGAAATCCCTTCCTTTTAAAAACAAGACATTTCAAATGTTAATAAATAACATTAACGCGATTAAAACAATAACAAGGGTATTTTAGCGACTTTCCGATACTTTACGCCACATACTCGCAATTGTGACTTTTAGGTAGAGATGGTGACTTGGTGGTAACGTAACGTTTTGGTAGAAGGAGGGGGGGGGGGTTCAAAAACATTACGGCGCGTTACATGAGGAGGAGGGCGGTGGGAGTCAAAAATTGCGTTACGTAATACTTGAACGCTTCCTAAAACGATTCTATCAACAATTCTTACTGCACTCTGCATGCTATTTATATATAGCTCCTAATTTTACCATACTAACATCGTGTGTGAAGTTATTTATGTTGTGTACATTCTTAGGGGAAACATCACCGGCAACAGCACGCGGTTCCAAAATACCAAGACCGGTGACTTCACCTGTTAGACCGCATGCACCTGCATTGCAATCTCCGGCCAAGAATAACCATCGGTAAATTTTAATATTATTATTTTGCTCTTTTTAAAATTATATATTTACCAACTGCTATAATAAGGTAATTTATAATCGGATATTATATTTACTATGATCGAGATCGAGACACTAGTTTATAATTCTCAATGTGTATATTAATATTAAGATTCATTTAATAAATTAAATTAAAAAAAAATGAAAATAGCTAGTAATTTGGAATGGTTAGTGATTAACTTATACTTAGTGATTAACAACTATATATATATTTTTTTTTAAATTTTGGACCGTTGCAACAGTATCACAGTTTTGTCATGATTTTAGGATTTCTAATAAAATATTTAATAATTAATAATGTCAATATAATTACATTTACACTTCTACTACTTTAGGGGAATCCCAGTACCAGTGCGTAAAGGCACGTCACCCACTGGTGCGACGCCAAGATCAAATACCGTCACAAGAACTTCAAACAAGAAACCTCCACAACCTGCTAATCGGTACGCCATTTTACTTTTATATTTTCTTTTCATCTTTTGATTAATTAGTACATAATGTGGATATAAATTTGGTCACCTATTCGCACCTATAATAAGGTTTTGGGTTCTTTGGTTTCCGCTATGTTTCAAATCTTCAATTTATCTTAATATTTATGGGGATAGTAGCAATTTCTTTATTTTCTTTTAGTCGCTTAAATTGCACTCGGAGAATTTAAATATCAATAGTATTCAGTATATTTTTAGTTTAGAAATTCTCTTTTTCGTGAAAGATAATTTTATCAAGTTAAATGTTATTGATTTTAAAAATAACTCTGAGTGCTACTTTCTTTTAGGCTTTATTTTAGTAGAATATTTACATAATTGTTTAGTTGCTTTTTACACCCAATGTACAGAGATATACCCGAGACGAGAACAAAGAAGGCGGTTATTGCAAAGCCAATTAGAACAAATTGTGAAGCTGTTTCTAAAGCATCAAATGCAAAGAAATCTCCGTATGTACACATATTTAGAATATCATGAATAACAATGTCATTTAGGACGCTAAATTACAATATAACTAACAAGGTGTGTGGAATGCATGATTTTGTTGCTTGGGAATTTATTACTTCTAAATCTAAACCAGTCTGCACTCATGACATAACTTCTAAATTATTTGCGCATAACTCAACAACAAAGTGCCTCGTAACTCTATCAAATATTGCTTGCTATAAATCAGTGAAATTCAAATTTGCATTCACATTTCAATGTTGTGTCATCATCAATTTTATTATCGTAAAAGCCCTTGATTCAAGGTTTGAAAATTTTTGTAAATAATATCAATAGACTCGCATTTTCATATTTAGTGATTCATTTGAATTTTATATTTATAATAAGATTAATTTTACTAATTTACCTGTAATAATTTAAATAAGCCGACTGGCTAATTCAAATAACAATAAATTATTTTTAAACGAAACAAGTATTTTGTAATATTTTTAAATATATTGGCTCAAAAATTAATCATCCCTTTTAAATAACATTGTGAACATAAGTATATGAGACATTGCATATAGTTACAGTTTTACAGTTATTCATATTATATAATTTTGAAATATAATTTTTAAATCACTTGCTATGTTATTATTGCTATGTTATATATATTTGGATAGACTCCAATCAGCATAAATTAATACTTTGCTAGATTTAAAATACTTTATTTTAATTCAGAGACTTTAATTCTCTAACTGCATTGTAACAAAATCAGTAACAAAATCGACTATCATTTGAATCGTTCAATCTAATCGGTCACTTACGAGTATATTTATATCACAGAATGTATCTTCCGAAAAACAACTAAACCTACTTAATTTCAGTAAAATACATATGATAATGTATTTGAATTTGTGTTAGGACGTCGCGTGTAGACCAAGCGTGGCAAGGCGGTGCTGCCCCGCGGCCCTCCTCGCTGCCGTACGGGCGTTCTAACCCGCCAGCCGCGCCACGGCGGGCCGCTTCTTCTTCTGCTGCCAGAGCCAACAATTCCAATACACAGCAGAAACACAAGTAAGTATATTTATCACCTATCAGCTCCTTTGGATATCAATTTTAGGTGTTAATAAATTTCGCTTAAATATTGATTTTCTTAAATTTTATTTTAAGAACGTATTCTCTATAACTTATACACAATCAATTTCTCTCTATGCCCTCTTTTACAATAGTAATAAGTAACCAAACTTTTAAATATTGGTATGAAAAATATATTTCAGTCATATGTTTCTTCGTAATTAAACCAAACACATAATACGAACAATGTATTTATACCAAAGATTTTTTCCTATCTTGTTATTATAGGGACTGCTTTCATTTGGTTAGCTAACCTTAATTATATCGTGAGGTTTATGTACAGATGTTTATTTACTCGTATGAATGTGATCTAAAATGTGTATAGGTACGTGAGGACGCTATGGCACAGGTTGCCAACGGACTCTGGTCACTTGCCTTTTAACGAGGGCGAACGGCTTCGGTTGATCCTGGAGGTGGACGACCAGTACTTGTTGTGCTGTAGAGGGGAGCAGAAGGGCCTCGTGCCCCGTGACGCCGTCCTCCTCGAGGACTTCTGATATTGGCAGACTTAGCACGAGTGGCAGCCTTCTTGGCGGTCACTTCGGTTACGAAAGAACTAAAAGAATATAGTGATTGCGTTGATTAATAATATTTCATCTGTTGGAGTAGTGTTTTAAGACATGAAGTAAAAAGAGACAAATTTCGGGAAAAGGATTAACAATAAATATAGGAACTAGCAAACAATGAATGTATAATGATAAACAACATATTATTGGTTAATTTATACATATTTTATAAAAAAAAAAAATTCAATCTGTAACCGGGTGGCATAGTAACAGCTAGTTTTTAATGTATTTTATAATATTAATAACATGGCGTATACGTTAAAATTAGCAGAAATGAAAACTTCAGTCAAATTATTTCCAAGAGATGAAATGTTTTAAATAGTGATCTTACGGACTTTTCAATAGTTTATGTGACGTGTGTGATGATATTTTTGTTTGATGTGTTATTGCAATGAATATGGCTATACGTTGGCCATATCATAAATTTTTAATACAGAGGTGAATAACATGGATGGGTTGTAGTAATGTGCAATTGGTAAAGTGAACTATGTTAGAACGTTGTATATTTTGCCTATCGAGTCTGAGATGTGAATATGTGATGAACTGTATTGCTTGAAGACTGTACATATTTTATAATGGGTGTTTGCTGAGGAAGTTTGTATTCTCAATTCTATGTATTATGTATTAAGATTTTTGTTGTGTTGCCTTATTTAACATTCATTATACTACAATCTTTAACATCACTTATCTTCATCATATTTCTAAATCTGTAGTAAAATCTAGTCTTACGTTTTAAGGCGTGACAAGGTCTTGGTTTGTAAATATATACATATATCATATGGAAACAAACACAAATTGTGTGAATATTTACTGAAAATAAGCGTGTGATCGCATTTAATTAAGTTTAAGAATGTTGGCAGTAAATATTTATCCCAATGTAATGTGATATAGATAATTTAGTTTTTAAACAAAATCTCGTACTTTTAGGGAGAAAATCCTTTAGAATTTGGTCCGCTGATGGAAAGACTGTATTCATAACATCGTTGTTAACTCTATGATAACCTTCTAATCTAATAATAAATATCTAGTATGTAAAAGTAAGTAGAATATGTATTTATTGCTTTGTAATTATTCCCAATAATTAAATTGTGCGGTAAATGTTTAATTACTTTTGGAAATTCATATATTAATTAACCGAACATGTCTATGCATTGTAGACTTATCGTTCATATTTTTATTTTTTTAATATTTATTCGATAGTTTAAATGCGAAAGTAGTTGCGTTCAAACTATTGAACCACTTTCAACTGGATTAAATATAATTGTCCATGGATGGGTTAACAGATCTATGTAGCTAACAGCATGCTGCCTCTCCAACACGCCTTCCTTTCATCATCTGTGTACAGGTTAAATAAGGGTAGATAAATTATCTTTGTCACTAACGACCTCTGCCGCTGTCCTTCCCAAACACTGCCCTAGCAATTAGGTAAGGTCACAAACGGTGTTGGTGTCTAACAACTTGGTACTGATTAACTGCATGTGCCTATCCACTGTACATATCCTGTGCCCAGCACCATATGGATCATCACAACGTTACTGGATGAGGATTACATACAGATTTGCCGCATTTAAATTTATTACTATAATATAGTATGATATTAATCATTATATTTCTGCTTACTGATATTATAATATACTCATATCATTAAGCTTTAGAGAAGCGAGAATTATGCTCAACTTATATTTGAGTTAAATACTCAAAAAAAATTATAAGCGTTTTTTTAATACTTACTCAGTATTGTATTGTACATAATATTATGTCTATGATTATTGGATTGCGAAATTTGTAACAAACCCGTTGAATGCACGATACAGTTCCTCTTAGTCCGTCGTGCTAATTTGACAAAGTTAGTTACAACTTTGTTGTATTTAAAGATCATTCTAGAAAGTAACATTTGAACAGTTTGTATTAGGATTGTAAAGTTTTTAATGACAAAAGACGGATCAGGCGTTTTTAACTTAGGTCTCACTTATGGAGACGCGGGGCATCGCGCTTCGCGTGTGGCGGCGCGGCCCGTGCTTTGTGCAAATTATATGGCGTTGTACTACATAATGTATGTGCGTTTACGGAGAAGCGTTCGTTCGTTACGTACCTACTTTCAACGCGCCGCGAGAAGCCACGTGACGCCCCGCGTCTCCGTAAATGAGGCCTTACTCGTCTTTCTTGAAGCGGTTCCAATTCTGTCAATACTTGCCAACTACGTTCAAAGAAACAAGAGGCTCGTCGGCGGAACGTTAAATCTCAGGCACTGGACGTAAGTTGACATTTTGGATAGATTAATATGTTATACAATTTAGGTAATGTCGTATAGATTAGTTTAGGCTTCAATCATACACTGGAATAGTTGACATTTGTGTTTGTAAAGATATACCATTAGAATTAATTCGCGCTTTGTGACTGAATGACGTGATGTGGCCTTTGTATGTTATTAGAGTTATAATAGTGTTACCGTGTCGTGTGTGCGCTTGTTGCATCAGTCGGGATATTCATTGTGTCTACTTAACGAACAGCATGGGTTGCTTCCACAAATTATTTATGTATAGTTATAGGGATTAAAACTTCTGGATAAATAAATACAAGTATTACGAAACATGCCTTACTCGGATCTATTGTACGGTTCGCTTTATGATTGCTTCACACATAATCGCTTCGCCTCTACGTATTCGCAGTAATAGGAGTTTTATAGTTGTAAGTTTTTATCAACAGTTTGTATCGAACGACGTTGATCCGTTTTTTATAAAGAAAGTGACATCCTGCGCGTTCATTTTGTGTTGTCGGATGCATGTGGTGAGTCAGTTGTCCTTAATGGGTACAAAATATTAAGTTTATTCGTGTAAGATTTTTATTTATAATTTTTACGATCGGGATCAATGAGTTGAACTTTGAGTTGTATAAGTTATTTTCTTAATAAATAAAAATAATGAAAAATTTAAAAAATACGTATTCGCTGGGAAGCGAAAAATCAACGAACGACTGAGAAATTAATTCCGAATATTATTTACATTTAAGTTTCCTCGACATTAATATTTTGAAATAATGTATTGATTATAATTATTTTCGAAACAATTTTTAATATATCTGTATATGTATTGTTTAAATATTTTATTTAAGTGCCATAATTTAATGAATTAACGATTGATAAAAAAATATTATAACGCATAACCATGTACACCAATTAAACAATATATGAAAGATATTGTTGTTTTATTTATAATACATTTCCTGAGAAAATATTACTTCATGTATTCTACCTATAGGTGACGCAGATCCATCAAATTAAATGATGGTTAGGAGATGCGAAGTAGCACACTTCAATTATTAGTAATGTTTTCTTCCAAATTTGATAGGATTTATAAAGTGGCAGATTTTTAATACAGGAGTGGCTAAATAATAAAAAAACAAGAGCACTACGAAACCTTTATTTCTTAACATACATGAAACAACTACAAAATTGATGAACTACCCTCCTAAGATGCCTAAAAGTGTTGTTGTAATAATTTTCACTAAAGCACGTTGTGTATTAAAAACAATATATTTTAAATAAATCATAACCTTATATAGTTATCGACACCTATCCTGTTGACGTTAGCGTGTGTGCTATTCTGACAGCAGACAGGCTGACGGCCCTCTAAAACGTCACTAATGAATGTTTATGACGCCTGGGGCACCGCTAACACGCTGCCGTCCGCGTATCTGTCGAACTGTAACCTGGGTCATTTATATCGAAATACAACCAAGGTATGTGACGCCATGTTTAGAGACCAGAGGTGGTCGCCATCCAGTCAGCCTTAGAGCTCTACCACCCGGCAAGGTAAAGTTGTTCGCCTTTTATGACAGGCTGCTCCTGGCTACAGAAGTACGCACGTAGACGCGCCGCGCCGGACGGATCGGGGCAGAGAGAGGAGAGAGCTTTTGACGACGCGTTTATGCGTTAACGCGCTCTCTCCCTCTCGTCTCTCACTCCGTCCGCACCCGACGGTCCGTAGAAAAAATCTATCGCAAATGTTACATAAATATGTGATAAATTTAAACATACATATACGAAGCTTTATATAATTTTGATTGTTCATTAGATGTAATTCAAATAGTCTAACATTTATTCCTTCTCTTTTTATATTTGGCTGTTTGTCGAGGATATCCTTTTCTGATTAACAATAGCCTCAAAAATAATCTATATTACGTCAACATTAAATTAGGTATACATTTATTTTTATCTTTAGAGCAATTGACACCATATGCAATTGATTACTCATTGCACACGTCATTTGTGACAATTTTCATGTTTAATAATAAGTATAATGGAAAAATTCATATAGCGTCATTTTAGTCTTCGACTACGAAGTTTTGACGTGTAGACAACTGGAACTGGAATGGTAATCTAAGCATATCACCCTAGTTACATCCGAAGCTAGTCGATGAAATCGCGCGTTATTTTTGTGTCACCGTCCGTGTCTTCGTCTTTTCTTGTACAAAATAGGTGGAACAGATGTTTAGTTTTAATCGGTACTACTTTTAGATCTACAAGATTGACTTCTAACGTCTGTAAGCAACACAAGGAGCTGTTCTTTCGCGACTTCCTAGAATAATAGGCTAATTGTCCTATTTTGTTTATAGCTATGCCTTTATGGCTACTATACGACCATTTTACGGCGATTCAAAACTAGCAACTATATAGTGCAGATCACACCTAACATTGACAATATGGTGGTAAAGAAGTTTCTTAATACACAGAAAATGCAGGGCGTTGGGTGATAGAAGAACGGCGCGAGCAAGCAGAGCGCGGTGGGTCACGAGCGCTTGCCGGACGTCCGTAAAGTCGTCTGTTTTTCTCATTATTACGTTGAACGAGCTCTTCAACTTCCTTGGAACAATGCTTGCGGGGTGATAACACCCGAGGAGTCCTTGGCGTGCGGGGAGTTCTTGGCGTCCTCGCAGATCGACAGCTTGTCAATGGACGACTTTCTTCAGTCCATTCCTTTATTGACATGTAGTCCGTTTCCTGTTTAAAAAACATACATCAATTGTGCTGCAATAGATTTTCTAAATTTTATACTTTACATATTTCAAATTCATTTTTATTTCTAGTTGTGTCCAGATATGATGTAATTTGTATCCAGTCTTTGTGGTAAGCAATGATAATATGGTCTGATTACCAAGAGGATTCATATCTAAACTTAAACTAGAAGCGTCCCAGGTGAAATCCATGTACGGTTCTCTCTGCTTAACATTATAACTACTAAGAAAATGTTTACAAGATGTTACGTTAGATTTGGTATAAAATTTTGTAAAGTTACCTACCACGTGTAAATATTAAAAATAGAGGTAAAGAGAAAATCTTGTATCCACCTCAAGAGCAATGTTTCTGTCGCACAAAGCGTCAGAAGCATCTTTGGCCCATTTTGATCTCCGATCTCTGGGCTGGAATTCTAGCAAATGTACTACCGAAGAAATCACGCTCGTAACACAAGCCTTCGCGATTTGAGCCATCCCTGACAAAGCTAGAAAGTGTTTCCAACCACATTGGTTTCCTGTTCGAAATATATGTATATCTAAAACTGACAAACCAGCGACAAAGATGTCAAACTACGAGTATTTATGTGAGATGGTTTGACACGGAAAGCTCTCTAAAGTGAAAATAATATAATTTTTATCAATTCTGAACAGAAAGCTGACTGGTGCGATTGGCTTAAATTTTGCAAGTACTTAAATTTACTCTTCGTATTATTAAAAATACCTAATTTAGATATCAACATGGGTGCAAGTATTGCCTACGTGAATTGTAACCGTTGAAATATAATCTAGTAGCTTATAATTATATTAAGTAAATAACATATATGAACTTACCCATATAACATATAGTCCAGAATGTATGCGTGCTAGTGTTATTTTGTGGATACTATGAAATCTATAAGGCTATAAATTTAATTCGAATTACTTGTCATGTGACTTGTGACCATTGATATATTATGTAATAAATACTAGAGCAAATACCGCAAGGAATTGCAATAATGGCTCCATACATATTCAATAGATACGTATACTATTGTTGTTGTAGTAACAATGGGTAAACACAAAACATTAAATAGCAAAATTATTACATTTCATCGGTTTTTAAACTTAACATACGGATTTAGGCGGCGCAAAGCTATTTGACGGTTGCTCTAGTATTAATTAACGCGATGCTTGTGACTATGAATAAAACAAATAAATTTGGGTGTTAATTTGTATTAAACGTTACCATTATGGCATATTATACGTGCTTCAATCCACTTATACCCTAAATCTCAAAACGTCAAAACGTGGTGGCTACGAGTATACATCTATTAGCTTAGTTTAAAACTTCCTCAAAGACTATCTGCGAAGCTTTAGGAAAAAAGGAGAAAATAATACAGCATTATAATCAACATGAAAATAAAAGCATATTTTAAAAATACAAAATAATAATCCGATAATGAGTTTTGTGACTAAGAAGCTCAATAATGTGTTACATAGACACTATTCAATTCTAATTAAATCTTATACAAATATTTTAATATAAAAATTATATTTCTAATAATCTGGTCAGTCAAATATCGAGCCCTAACTCTTGTGGCCACAGCAGTATAAAATAGAACAAAACAAGACAAACCTGCAAGTGCACATTTCTGAACAAAATGACTATTTGAATGTCTTAGATGCAAAAATTTTCAAAGAGATTTTTGGTTGACGTTGTAAGCAATCAGGTGCACTTAAATTAAAAATATAAGAGTAGTGTTCCGTAGTGAGATATGAAAAGCTTTTAGTGCTGTTGTGTCAATAATTTTCCTTACCAATCCATACACTCCAAATTATAAAATACAAAATCAGTGCACATATATGTATTAATCTAAATACAAAACGTCGACAATAACAATGAAACGATACTGCTTATAAACCTATGGATACCTTACATCCTCATCTGATTATAGCAAATACAATTTAGTCAAACCTGTCTAGTTATTATAGAATAATCAATAGTAAGCAAAAGTCATATGTGTTATTTGTATGTTCTTAATTCTGAGAAGCTTTAATACACCTGCGTGTTTAAAGGATACAGAGTTATTACTATTATTACTATTAGAAATTGGCACTATGAAATGTAAAATTTATAATGGTTATCTATAATTTAAAACAAGAACTTAATCTTAATAGTAAATATATAGAACTAAAATTAGTAACATCAACAAACCAATATCAAATTCGCTTAACTATATTATTTAAAAAAGATATGCCAAATCATTGACAAAGATCGCATAGTATCTCCCAATTGAATCATACAATGAAAATCGTGATATAAATATACAAAATTTGGATTCTTGTTTATAAATTAACGTAAAAATAGCAAACATAAAGCTGGTGTTTTAAATTTCTTGTTGGTTTAAATTTTCGTCTGACTTCGGCTGCTGTGACACAGGTGGCAATGGACTCTGAAAAAATTAAAAATTTCTTAGTATTCAAATATTAATTTGAATAATTTAAAATAATTCACAGCACACATAGATCACACACAAAAGTAGAAACAGAACTAGCAAACGAAAAAAAAAACACTGCAAACGAAATGAATACGTGCTAAATGAAGTCTTAAATCACATAATACCTGGATTGATAACATGAATTAGCTATCAAAGTCTAATAAAACGAGTACAAGTACTCTGGCTGAAACAAAAACAGCGATGGTTATACGAATATGAGGGCGGAAATCCAACACCAACGAAAGTAAAGCAAACGGAAATGAAAAGGAGCAGAATGGCCCAAGTGATTGGCTGAAAGAGCCTCACCTCCTGGCGCGAGTGACTTAAACTGTCCGGCAGTGGAGAGTTCCCGCTCATTTGCTTGATGTAATCTTTGTCATCGAATATTTTAACTTCGCCGCCGCCAGGTTTATGTTTTACATTGTCCAGGGAGCCAACCTTACTTTGTGCCTTGAATTCCAATTTTTGATTTTCGATCTGTTTCAAAGTCATGGTGCAAATAAATACATATGTACGTAAGTAAATGTTTAAATTCGCAGGTTTTATGCGTTGAACATACAAAATTTGTGATTTTTTTTGCTTAAACCTATTTATCATTTATGTTAAGTATGTAAAAATATTTTTAATTTAAATAATACATATTTATAGTACTTTGAAGCAAACGCATAAAACCCACGAAAAGTGCGCAATAAATAAATACTATAACAATAAAATATATCAGTGCTTGAATAGTGTTTTTGATAAAACTGTAGTCGTAGCAAACAGTTGCAATCATATTGATTTGTTTCATAGCATGCTAGACGACAATGTTCGTGTTCGTATGTGTGGGGATAACATCAGTGCCAGTTCATATTGAAAAGATGATGAATATATTGGAATAGTTTTGACATATCTGAATACAATGTTTACAATCGTTTTTAACTCATCTTTTTTTACTTCTTGCACTAAATTTAATCTATTATATATTGTATTTATTAAATGATTTTAACATATCATTTACTTTTGCGTAAATTTTTAAAAGCACACAACACTGAGCGAGTGCAAGCAGCCGCGGCATATCGCAGAAGTATCGAATACCTCACAAACATTAACGAGCATCGTTCTAGTGACTAACATCACCTTGGGTAAATAGGTTTACCCAACTGACCTTATGCCTTAATGTGTGATAGGCAAAATGTTTATGCGATGCCCTCCATCTTGGTAACGCCCATTTTACAAACTAAAACACAATGTAATCACTTATTACTGCCCTATGACGCATTTGTGATTACAAAGTACCTGAAGGTGTTTGTAATTGACGTCAAAGCTTAAGTGATATTACTATGGACGTCCTCTTGACGCTGTTAATTTAAATTATATCATCATATAATATAGGTAGGTACATAGTGCTCAAAATAATAGCGCGTGATAATATAATACAATATAACAAACAATGTATTTTTACTCACAGATCTTGTTCCATTATTAGAGACTGCAGACTAGAGAGGAACATCATTATTTAAAAACGAAATTTGCTAAGAATTTACAGTAAGCTCTCATATCTAGTTTTTACAGTGTGTTTTCTAATAAATTGCTCCGCTATTTTCAGGTTCTGCTTCATTCATTATAATTAGACAGTGCTTCTTTATAATGTACTTTACAGCTTATTTGATGAATAAAAATTAAGAACTACAACATTACAACAACATCTTACTGTGCTTGAAACTATACTACACCATTTATACTCACAACCTTTCATTGTTATACTCAGCCTCTGTAATGTCTTTATTGAAATCTAGCAACGTTGCATTATTTACCTTAACAGCGCCACCGCCCGGTTTGTGAGTAATGTTGACCGTCGAAGCTACCTTTGGTTTTGCCTTATCTTTGAAGTCCAACTTCTGTGTCTCAATCTTCTTATCCCCTCCTCCAGGTTTGTACGAAGCGTTTTGAAGAGAACCAATTTTAGATTTTGCATTCCATTCCAATTTTGTGGTGATTATCTAAAATAAAGTGTTTTATAAATTGATTAGTTTTAATTTAAAATATTTTTTACTTCAAAACAGGAAACTCGCGTCTTCTTCTCCTTACAAACATTTCATCCTGATCAAAACTGACATTTTCAATTTAAATAGTTTTTACTAATTGAGTACTTCACAGTGCAATGCTGTACATGAGTGTAGCAAACCATAATTTAGTTTAATTACCATAATACAAGGCGAAAGAAATTATGTAGTTTATAATTTATAATATATTAGTAATGATTAATAAAGAGCAGATTGAAAAATTATATTATATTATTTCTGTAAATTGATGAATGAAGAGAATGTCTGGAGTGGCATGTTAGATTCTCAAACCCGTTAATATGGGCGTTGTGAAAGAAATGAGTACGGCTGATTTTAGATTAGCTGTGGATAATATGCCAAATGGGAAGTCTGTAGGACCGGATGAGATGCCAGTGGAAGTATGGAAGTTCTTGCAAGCAGATAGACGGAAGTGGCCGACTTTGTTCTTCAATAAGCTGTTGCAAGACGAGGCGATCCCCGATGAATGGTGCAATAGTACGCTAGTGCCCATTTGTAATAACAAAAGTGATGTCCAGGTTTGTAACAATTATAGAGGAAAAAAGTTCATGTCGCACAGCATGAAGATTTGGGACAAAGTAATTGCAAGGTGACTACGAGAAGAGACCGAAATAAGTGAGAACTAATTTGGTTTCATGCCCGGACGGGGGACAACGGGTGCCATATTCGCAAATCGCCAACTGTGCGAGAAATACAAAGTGCACATAAGACCTTAACATGATATTTTTTACCCCGAAAAGGCATATGAGCGGGTTCCTAAAAAGTTTTTGTAGTGGGACATGAAACCGAAAAGAGTACATGTGAAGTACTTGCATCTTATTCGTGTTATGTACAATAAGGCAAGTACATACGTCCGGTCCCTTGCTGGCGTCACAGACAAGTTTAGTATTGCGGTAGGTTTACACCAAGGATCGGCTCTTAGCCCTTATCTGTTTCTCCAGTTGGTAGATGCAGTAGGAGGAGGTATTTGGTGTATACTGTTTGCCGATGACATTGTGCTGGTTGGAGAAAATGTTCATGAGGTCCAGAGCTAAATATCAGGAGAGATTAGAAAGTGTTGGGTCAAGGATAAGTAGAAGTAAAACTGAACATCTATTTTGCGATTTTGGTAGAATATCCGACTTCACTACGATTACCTTAGGAGGCGTGGCGCCAACAAGTCTTAGGAACCATTTGTGACCCAAGAGTACCACTTAAAGGTAAAATGTATAAATCCGTAATAAGGCCTGTCGTATTGTATGGATTGGAATGCTGGGCCACAAAGGGGTGGGACGAAAAGGTTTTACATGCTGCGGAGATGAGAATGTTGATATGGATGTGTGGACTTACAAAAATGGATAAAATTAGATATGAGTATATTAGAGGAAGTGGGAAAGTAGCGCCAGTTAGTAAAAAACCTGAAAGTAATAGACTAGCGTGGTTTGGCCATATAATGCGCAGAGAAGAATGCCATATAACAAGGAAAATGATAGAAATGAGAGTGGGTGAATATAGAAGTAGAGGTAGACCAAAAAAAGATGGATAAATTGCGTAAAAGATGATATGGCAAAAAAGGGTGTAAATGTTGGGATGATGGCTAACAGAGGAGAGTGGAAGGAGAGAACATGTTGTGTCGACCCCATATAATGTAGGATAAGGGCAGGAGGAAGAAGATTAGTTATGACTAATAGTGATACATTTTAATGAAATAGATTAATTTACAAATATTAAACCTTAAATTACAAAAATGAATTGATTAAACAAGTTTACCTTTTTTGTACCACCACTTGGAGTGTAAGCGTCATTTTTAGCAGCAATCTTGGGAGTCACATTACCAAATTCAAGTTTTCGATTTTCGATCTTCACTCTACCCCCTCCTGGTTTGTATGTTGAATTTTCCAATGAGCCGATTTTCGATTTAACAGCCTTAATATTTGGAGAAGGTGCACTTCCTACTTGCACTTTATTCATAGGAACTTCTGAAACAATTACATAATCAAATACTAGACAATACGATTCTTAGTCTATCATCTTTGTTATATATCAGAATAAAAGACGTGATCATATACAAAATGCCCATGACATTTTCATATCCTTTTTGCTGGTGATTAATAAACCTCTTTAAATAAGTCTTTATTACCAATTGCTAGCGGCTTAAGTAATGTTCGCTATTAATTCCAGTTAGATAGTATTTACTTAGAATTACTACTTGTTTGTAACAGTGCTATTAATTATACTAAACTTTTAAATAATCTTTAAAGTAATAACATACTTTTCTTGTCAGCCGGTGATGGGTTTTCTGGAGTTTTTGCTGTAGCACTTTTGCTCGATGATCGTGAAAGACTTGGCTTCAAGCTGTTACTCGACTTTTCTTTAGTTGGTAGTTTGCTCAGTAGCTTTTTGTTCGGCGAGCTTGGTGATCCATTTAAATCCTGGAAAAGTATGGTGAGTAGCTATCAAACATTTAATTGTTTTATTTTGTTCGTTGTTCAAAACTGTCATATGTAAATAATTAAAAGATGTTCAAAGTTAACTTTGAGATATATGGGCTATATATAGAGTAGACTTTCCGGTATCTTTTTGTAGTTTAAATTTAACATTTATTTTACTTACATTTCCTTGCGTAGACTCATCAACTCCACTATCGTTATCGCCATCTGACAAAATAAGAATATGTATGATCTTTATGCAAATATTTACACCATCACAAAAGTAATGTAAGTAATTTCATATATTTGGTTCATCTTAAAACAATATAATATTGACAACACCAAAAATATTACCTTTTGGGCGAGACTTTGGAGCTGAAGCTGTTTTACGAGGAGTAGTTTTTTTTATATCTGCCGCAGGTGCTGATGTATTTAATTCATTAGGTTTTTTCACAGGCATTGGTGTTTTTACTTCTATTACAGGTGATTTGGAGATGGCTTTACTGGGAGTAATAGCGGTTTTAGTTTGATCTTTACTTGGTTCCGATTTTATATCTATTTTAGGAGATTTTGGGCGAGGGGGTTCGGGTGTTGCATTTTGGGATTTATTTTGTGGAACTGAGGTATATGATGTAACTTGTGGTTTTGGTTCAGGAGAATCATCACTTCGTGTTAAAGATGGCGAACGTTCAGATAAATCTGTTTTATTTGACTGATTCTTAGGTGTATTTTCTGGTAATTTATTGGTGATAACATTTTTCTGAGATATGTTATCTTCATTGTCTAGTTTTTTTTGTACCGTCAAACTTGAAAGAGATCCAAAAAGTGATTCAGTCATTTTCGAACCTGACAGTCGTGACTCTGGGCGCTCTGATACATCTTTTCCTCCTTCGTTAGATGCTTCAGATCTCACACTTTCTTTAGAGTCACGAATGTTATCCTTGCTTTCTATCTTCCCCTCTTGTATCAATCCAAGTCCTGGGCTACGGATTGAAAACTCATCTATTTTCCCACCTATAGCACTAACAGATTTGCGACGATCATCGTCTATTTTAAACGGACTTGGAGCCCCAGGTGCTGCAGCAATGCTATAACTTCTACCTTTGGGTACTCCAGGTATATCAATCCCATTTTCTGTTTTATCTTGAATGTCATTTTTAATATCGCTTTGGTAATCCAGGTTGGCTGGTTTATTTTGGTTGGATTTAGATTGATCAAAGTCTTTTAATGAACTTTGTGATGATTGCCTTGGCAGTGGCGTCGAGAAAGTTGGAACACCGTTTCTACCGGTTCCGTTAGAGTTTTGGGTTTGGGGTCTTACACCGTCTGGTGTTACGGATCCTGTAGGTGGCTGCCTAGGACCAAATTGAAGGTTATTTGGTGGTAACGCTCTTTGTGTTGGTGGAGTTAATACTGCTCCCTGAGGACGCAATAATTGCTGTGGTGTAATTGATTGTGGACCGAGAGGCCTTAATGATGGTGGTAGCCGAATTTGTTGTGTTCCTTGCTGTCCCGTTACACCATGTGACACTACTCTAGGTCCTAAATTTGCAGACCTAGGTGCAAAGGGGGGTGGACTAGTAACTGGACCTCCTGGTTGAAACTGAGGTCTCGGTTGTTCCTGTCCAGGTAACAAAGGCCTTGGAGACTGTGGTAGTATTGCCGAACGAGAATCTGCTCTATTCAAAGGACGGATTGGCGGCGGCTGCGACGAAATGGGATCCTGGGCACCTGACCCAGCAGTTTGTGGACGTACTTCTGGTGCCGGGGCCTTTGTAAATATAAATTATAGATGTTAAAAGATTTATCGACATATTCTATGATAAGTACGAGGCTAAGTCTATGCTAAATTCCTCTGCATTTTAAGTCAGATATTTATACTTCTAAGCGTGTCTCATCCTCATTAGTACTAATTATCCGTATTTTTGTCAAAAAGGCGTCTTTGAAAAAGCAAATTATGGTTTTTTTTGGTAAATAGGCGCGAGTATTAAAAATCCTTAATAAAGGTTTATTATGTATAGAATAAATTATAAAAAATGAAAATCGATGAGAATATCTATTATTACTTTGACTATAATTTTTTTGTTGTAATGTATATTTAAATTATAATTATTTGCGGATTTCAATGTAAATTAAAATCTTTTAAATAAGAAATGCTAAGAAATAATTTTGGTATTACATTGTAAGCAACAGTGAATAATGGAGGAAAATTAGTTTTGATTATCGACGTTCGTGATCAATCTGAAGATGGAACCCATAGGCAAATCGAGCAACGACCTACAGATACAAGTTGTCACGAACTCGGCCAATAGGTCAACCATCTAAATAATGATATTTTCCCCTATAATACATGTTTTTATTAAAACAATTCTAAAGAATTTTCATAGAAAGCTTGTTACACGAAATTCAAACATTTATGCGTGCTAGAAATTACTGCCATTATATTCATTCACAATTAACAGATATTATTTAACGTGGTACATACAAACTTAGAGTTTCTATGAAGTTACTATGGATACTGATATAACCTTGACTGACTAGCATTAAATGTTTAACGTATCGTAAAATAGTGCTTACATAAGTAAGTCTCATTTTAACTCTCAACAATCTTCAACTTTAGCATTTCGCTTTATGTCCACCATAAATATTTTATCCGTGCAAGGGCGGAGAAAGAATACTAAGTTCTAGGCCTGTCGTAAAAGGCGACAAAATAACCCACCCTAGCTACGTGGTAGGGCTTCAAGCCCGTCTGGATGGCGACCACCATTCGTCTTAAGTGCCGCCATAATAATCTTGTGTTGTGTTCTGGCATTAGTGACCCAAGTTCCTGTACCCTTATGGGACAGAAGCGTGTTCGCGATGCCACTGGCAACACCCATAGGCGACGGTAACTGCTAAATTCTAAGCGGGCCGTAAGCCTACCTGCTGTCCTACAGCAATAAAAAAATATTCACAAATGACGAGAACGAAACACTTGGATGAACCACTATTCTTTCTTTTTATGAGGACTAATTCCTCGTAAAGGTTATTGTAACCGAACAAAAACTTAGAAAGTCCAAATATGTCAGCCAATTTCCGTAGGAAGTTGTGTCATCTTTCTCGAGGCGTAAAAACAAAATGGCTGTGCTGTTTCTAAATTTAAACAATTGCCAATTAATATTAACTGTTTCTATAAGTGAATTATACTGATTAATACAGTAGATTGAATAATCATGTCTTAAAATGTCGTACCTTTTCGGATTATTATGTTCTCAAGAATTATTTGTCGAAAAATTTTAAAGGAAAATAACCAAGTTAAGGTAAACGCCCGGATCGCGTGTTTGTATTCTAATATACTGCGCTTGTCAACCTCTATTGTCAAATTTACGTCGGGAGACAGTAAAATTTCGCAAAGCATTCGAATTTCACATGGCATCGCATGATTACTATTTATTTCTTGCAAACAATATGAAATCATACTGCAAAACCTTTAAGGTTATCGAACTGTTTCTCGTTGATTCGAGTATATAAAATTGATTTTTATATACTGCAGTAATATCTAATTAAATGTTTTACTGTCCCCAAAAATCTATACTTTAATGTTTGAGTAAGAAATATTTATACTTGTATACTTTTTTTGTGCAATCATTCAGACGGCGGACTGAGTTATTCTAATATTCACAATACAGATTTACGTGCATTTGCGTTCTTAGTGATGAAGGTTCTAAACAGCGTGGTCGTGTGTAATAAACTTCCAAAAGCTGTGGTTAAAAAGATGACTTGCCTAATAGGACGAAGAGCACTAATAAAACTACGATTGCTCATTTCGAAGTATCCAAACTTTCAGGGCCGTTGTCGGCTACAATAAATTGAAACGACTGCGGCTAAATGAGATTTTTTTGGTAAACATTGCTTTTCCTTATTACCTAAACATTGGCGGTGTTTTTGTGTTCATTATATTTATTAAAGCAGTTCGATCATTTGTGCATGTGCTATAAGTGCTCTCGTGAAAACACGAGGCTTACCCGATTTATGTTGCTTACATCCATACTTCTTTATTTTTATTTAATCAAATCTTCAACCAAAATAAAACTCTATCATATTCTTCGCACAACTCTGATCGCTTTGCGATATCTGCTTGGAACTATAAAGTTACATCACATTTTATTAACCATAAAACTGTAACGTTGGTAGAGATAAAATTAATGATATATATTGCCATGTGCCATGCGGATGATCGTGAAGTTTCTTGAATCGTGAAGATCTTTCAGTTAATTGTAGACAAACATAGAGCCTACTATACCATATTAATACCATATTTCTAACTTCAGAATTTACGGAGATATTTTTATAAAAACTACGACTATATACAATATCGTACTTATTTACTTTTGCGTAGGTGTTTGCTTAATTTGATATTTTTTAAAGCTTATGTAGTGGGAGACTCTTCTAACTCGATGAATCGCTGACATACGTAAGGTGCGTGTGGCAACATCTGTCCGGCAGCAGACAAAGATAGAAAACTCAACCTCTGTTGAAGGCGCATGAAAAATGGTTTTCTCCAGATTTTCTTCTCATTCCTTGTTGGTTGTCCGAAACCATTGGATTAGAGACTCGAGCTGATGCTCTTTACCCCGAGATAAATCAAGATGCCATTCAGATGGATTTGGAGTCCTACCTACCTTTTACCTCTTAGCTCTAGTATTATTCTTACACAGCCCTCGTACGGAGAAAATCTTTGAAATTATATAATTTAAATTCATAAATACGCGACTGTTAGCAACAATTATACTTAATATTACAATAAAATTATTAATTGAAGTAGCAAAAAGACATGTTTAGATTATCATCGTCGTAAATTGGATAATTAGAGGATTACGCAAGGCTAAGCTTATTATTAATGGTACAAGATTTGGCAGTTTCGACGAATGATAGTGAAGCAAATTGAGATAAGAGATTTGTTGTATATCTGAATCATCTTACAATGACTTATCGTGTAGGATAAAAATTGAAATACATACTTCAAAAAAGTTTTGTGAGTCATAATACCGAATCTAAAATGAAGAGAATGTAGTATCATCGTAGCTGTAAATTCAAATTGCATCTCATATGACTTGGGTTTTGCAATTAATATTGTTACAATATCTGCGTTAAGCAAAGGCAACTATTATCTGGCTAGTGTTAAAATTTTCTAAAACCCTAACTAACATATGAATTAGTGTTTGGCCCTTGCAAGCTGCATATATGTACTGAAAAAAGTATATTTATTATTTATTTGCAGTCTACAGAAATAAACCATCTATTTATAAATATATCCTTTCCCTGAATAGGACGAATGGAATTTAATTTGTTGCTAACATTATCGATGTTGCATGGTGAATTCACGAAAGTATACTAAACTACACAGTATTAAAATTAATACTTTAATTATAAAATATGTGTTAAAAGCGGTATCATACAAATCTAAAAAAAACACCAAATGCTACGTCTTCAGTCCTATTGGACAAGCAGACCATGGTCTCAACTAGTTCATCGTAACAAAAGAGTAAACCTTTATATCACCTTAACTATCTACTCTAATTAACAAATATTAATTACTTATCTGAAAGCTAAGGACCTGTTCTCTTACTTATCTTCTCTACTATATACTCTCATAGAGTGATTAAAATTAATGAAAAATGTACAAACAATAATAACCTATATCCACTTTAAACAAAATATATCAATATATATAAAGTCCTATCCTACATAGATTTATCGTACTAAATACTTACTATGGCAAAAACAAAAGAAGTTAATAGCACTTTCTTTGGCACGAGCCTTGTGATTTGGCACCGACACTCCTATGGGTGGGGCCCAATATGACGTAGCCTTCATCAAATGGGTTGTTTTCTTCACTTTACCCATACACTTAAAGGTCACATCAGTCATCGATCTTTCATTTCATTACTATTAATTATTGTTTTGTTTACACAAATTACACGCAGACACAAGTATGCTGTAAGGACACTTACATTTGAAGATCTAAACTTATGAAAACATTTATGTTCATTTGGAGAGTTTACATAATTTATTACAATTATTTTTTAATTAAAATATAAGCAAAATTAACTTGAACATAATAACATTATTACGAGGTATTGTCAAATTTCATCCCGAATCTGGGAGGTTATGCATAATATGAATTATACAAAAATAGTGAATCGTTTGTCCAGTACCCATAAAATAATCGCTCTGTTGCTTACTTTGAGACTAGATGGTGTTGTGTGATTTTATATTTATTAATATATAATTTTTCTTCAGTTTGGAAATATTGAAACGTAACTAACTATATATTTTTATCCGTGCAGAGGCGGAGAAAGAATACAGATCAATGCGGCCGGGGTCGGTCTGTCGTAAAAGGCGACAAAACAACCCACCCTAGCTACGTAATAGGGCCCCAAGCCCGTCTGGATGGCGAACACCTTTGGTCTTAAGTATGCCGTTATAAGAACTTTGTGTTGTGTTCCGGCATTAGTGACCCAAGTTCCTGTACCCTTATGAGACAGCAGCGTGTTCGCGATGCCATTGGCGTTGCAAACACCCATAGGCGACAGTAACTGCTAAATTCTAAGCGGTCCATCAGCCTTTCTGCTGTTCTACAGCAATAAAAAACTATAATAATCATCATCTAAACTACGTAGCTTAAGTGACTTTATAACGTAATATAATTTTTTTTTACTTACAAATAGGTTTTTCCATGTTTTCGCTTACACTATAAAGTATAGTTATAGTCTCATATTCGGAAACAATTATATTACATAACAAGTACATATCCTTCCTAGAAATATGCTTACATAGATTTCTACACAACAAAACTATTGCCGCTTCGTTGTGACTTGTAAGAATTACAATTAAAGATCCTGTGTTTTTATGTTTTATATTGTTTTACGCAAATTAAAACAATAATGGATTTTAAAAACTTGCATTTTTTAACATGTATCGATAAAAAGTATGACAACAATTAACCGGAATATTAGTTTTACGATCCATATAAAAAAATAGTTCTTAATACCATCAACAACGCAGTTAAAATTAAAGAAATCGAACATAGTAAGAGTATGTTACTGTCTCGTTTGTATCCATTCAAGAAGTACTCTACCTCTTCTTCTCATTAAAAGCGTTTCATTCTAATTGCAAATGAACCTTATATATACTGTGGATTAATGCCTCAAGACTAGGCTCTAGATAAATAAATTAATTAAAATGGCTATTTATTTAATTAACAATAGTTCATACAATGACAATTTGAAAGTTAGTACGTAGTCTGTAATTATTTACGGGTATAATGTCTCATTAAACTGTATATTTAATGTCAAAAACTTGTTAGACAATAATTATCATCAAATATATCACAATAATTAATTGTATTGAAAAATTATGAAGAAAAGGAAATCGGAGATTGAATACGTGTTTTTTTGCATGGAAGTTATTAAGGACCTATCTGTACGTACCTAATTACGAACATTGTTTTTTTTCTGTCTTTGAAAGGGAATAAGAAGCAATTTTTAATAAGATTTCATGATAGGGTTGCCCTATCGAAACACACGACAGCTTACATAGCCTCTATAAGGATTCATAATAAAACTTAGATTTATAATGTTATATTGGTTCAGCAGAGGCTGATATAAATAATTACTGCAGATTCATTTTCGATCTCACAGTCAATTTATTCATTAGTTACAATCTCGTATTTTAATTGTGAATTTATTTAACAGTTTTACTCAAGTTTTTCTTTGCAATTATCGGAAAAACCCATGTAACTGACGTAGATACGTGACTTGTCATGCGGATAGCCACAAATCTTATCGGAAAAGATAAAAAATGTGTGTGTAGCTCTTGAAGTATTAAATAAGATTTAAATTGTAAACCATGTAAAATGTTCAATTAATTTATTAATTATTCAATTATAATAATTAATTAACTATTGCCATTACGAATACGTAGATAATAAAATGCAAACATCACTGAAATGAATATTTCAATTTCAAAAAAATTATCAATATGATTATAATAATATGATAACAGAACCCAATTACAGTAATTCGTTTTTTTTAAATGTGTATTTGTCTTAGAATAATTGTATTTGTTATGTGTTTATCTTTTTAATACGTATTCAAAGGTAAAACAGTTTACACACGAATACACCATAATTAGAATGACATGTACGTAAAATCATTAGTTAAATATATCATATAGATATAGGAACACGAAGTGAGACGCACTCACGTCATTGCAAATGACGTCGTCTCGGATAGAGAGTTTCTCTTGCCAAGTGACTCAGTGTCGATATAAAACCGTGCCGACAATCTAAAGATCCACATTTTGCATTAAACCTCCGTGAAACGCGAAACGAAAACAATATTATTTTAATTATTTTAATCTTAATGTTTGTAAACGGTGACAAAAATATTGCTACACGCTTGAAGAATATCAGTTTAAACGTGGAGAGTGAGTTTTGTGATGTTTTATTAGTTTTTTCATCTGTGTTAGTTGTATAAAATCATTATCAATTGTGAGTAACCTTGACCGACTGGTGAAAATTAATAATAACCATAAACAGTTATTCTATTAAGATATGTAATTATTATACATGTTTTTTTTATAGTTTTACTGTAAAATAGGAACTTTGAAAAGAGTCTATTGCATATTTGGTTCATGGTTTTTTTTCTTTACAGCGAACATGCACCCCAAAACTGAAAAGCCACCAATGTGCCCAAAAAGTCAACTGCCACAACTTCATTTGACTCCATCCGGTGGGGGTCAGAAGAAGCCCGATGGCGACGCAGCAGTTGCCAATAACCCTTGGCTCCTCAAACCGCAGCATGAGATACCGCCCACACCACCACCGCAAACCATGTCTCAACCCCTTGAATTCTTTCCGCAAAGGATAGGATAATCCACGTCTCATACACGTGAATGTAATTGATGTAAATGGCAACTTGCCATTTGGGAATACGGGCTTTTTAGCAATCACGTAAAAATAAGTCTCATAAAGAGAAATATTGAGGAAAATTTTCCGACCAACATGCGTCAGTGGATAAAAAATGTGATAAATGATTAAGACTATTGGCGCATTGTGTTTACGAGTACTTTTGATGTTATGATCATAGAATGATGAAGTGAAGACTTTTAAAATTATGTCTTTGTTTTTAAGTATATCTATAATAATTTTAGCATTAATTTATATAGCATAGATGTTATGATATAAAAATATATTTATATAAAAAAGCAATATTGTAAATTTAGACAATACTCAAAGGTAAGAGTGAAAGTATAAATATGTAAATTAAAAGTTAATGTTTACGTTTGTTGTTATTTATAAATTGAATAAATTAAACATTATTCTGTACTTCGTAATTGAGAGATATTGGGTGATTTTTAATAAGTAGCGCAATATATTTTGATAATCGATTAATTTACTTATTTTTATTAATCCCTTAAAATTCGACTCTGACGTGATAGTGAGGTTATTAAACATAATACTAAATTTCGCAAGTACATACGCATAAAGATGTAACGTGTTCACGTTTCTTAATTAAAAACACTTTTTTTATTTAAGGAGCATTTAAGTGTAATAATTATATTATCTATATAAAATTTCTATTTAAACATGATTACATTGTTATCAAACCATTTCAAATAACATAAGTATTTTAAAAAAGCGATAATAAAATATAAGTTAACAACAATGTGTAAATATTAAATCTTATCTATTTATTTAAAACATACGAAAACGTAATGGTAACTAATTAATTCAAATTAACAATAAAAAGTTTTACACAATATTGTGATTAAGGTGAATAAATTAAATAAGTTTTTCCATGTTTTTGTCCAGAATAAACACTCATTGTGTGACTCATTATAAATTTCACCCACGTTTTTGTAATGAATTTGTAATATTTCCCGTTTGAAACGATGAGACATTTACTAGACGGAAGGTCAATAACACGTTAATACATATATTATTTTCTGTAATATGGGATAGACAACCTAAGCCTATTTGTTTACTGGTAAATAGGCTTAATACAAGTCAATATTCTCTTACGTGAAACGGAACGGAAATGTAGTTACGCCTACACTACTTCTGGTAAAGTGTATTAAACTGTTTCATCCTATTTACATCCGATGCTTTCACTTCGGAGCTTGATGTTTACTGTTAAGTATTTTGAATAGGCATAAAAAAGGTTATTATTATTATTATTATTCCAGAAGAACGTCAGACTGGCTGGTGGCCCACTTAATAGTAAGTAGTTACCGGCTATGAATATTTGTGACGCTAGGGGCACCGCGAACATGCTGCTGTCCCATAGGGGTACAGCAACCTGGGTCACTAATGCGGCAACACAACATAGGTTATTATGGCGGAATATAGACCAAAGGTGGTTGCCACCCAGACGGGCTTGGGGCCCTACCACATAGCTAGGGTTGTTTTACCGCCCTTTAATCCAGGCCGACCCTGGTCACAGAGGTTAGTATTCTTACTCTGCCCTTTACGGGAAAAAGTTTTGAATTTTGACACTTTTCTTGTGAATATAAAAATAAATATAAATAAGTACGCTGTGACAATTCTACTGCCTTTTACTCTCATGTAAGCAGCGGAGCACTAATGTTATGGATGCTAGACAACTATAAACTACTTGTATATCTGTCTTTATATATATTATACATAAACATCCAGATTAGAAACGGGATTACCATACTATGACCCCGCAGACGTTTCAGCGTGTGAAAACGTAAGTGAGAATTCATATTCTATATATTTACCCAAATTGGGTCTTTATGCGACTAATGTCTAACTAATTCAAAAAGAAACACTTTAAAAAGAAAAAGGCTTTGTCGCCTTTTACAACTTCATAAGGTAGTAGTGTTCTCATAACCGCCGGAACAAAATTACCTAAATTTAATCAGAGATAATTTGTAGTAAGTATATCACAGAAGTTGCTATATATAATCTGTGATGAAATCCTCTATTTCATATACGTTTGAATATAAACAATAAAGTTATAAATAAAATTACATTTACGTCTCCCTGATACAAACACAAACATGTTTACATAAGATTTAATTAGGTTATATAATTATCATGAAACATATCTAACCTACCACATACTATATAAAAATATATGTACTTCTGCTTTAAAGTCGAGCTTATTACAAGTGTACATCTTATTGCATTCTCTACAGCCCGAGACGGGCCTTATTTGTATAGTAACAAAAAACAATTGTCCTTCCTTTTGTATCGATGCTCTTTCATTCATTCCTTCTTTGGCAAAAAAGCTAAGAAAATAGATTCAGATTAAATAAATTAAAAAATATACTGGGACGATTCACACAACGCCATCTAGTCTTAAAGTGAGTAGCATATAGGATACTTGTGTTGTAACGTAAAGTTGATAACTAATATACTACACATATACTTGTAAATACACACATACATAAACACCCAGACACGAGACGTAAATCGAACCCGTGACTTCCGCATGTGTACAGCAGTGCGTTAGTCGTTACGCCACGGAGGTCGCCATATTCATTTACTTGTTGGAATAAGAATGTACAAATACACAAAACTAGTAATATCCTTTTGCTGTTTTGTTAAAACGCTTACAAATATTATTCTTATATATACTTCACACAGCGCCATCTAGGCCTAAAATACTACTGATGTATTACTTATATAATTCTCTTTGTTATCTAAAATTATCCATAAACGAGCGAAACCCGATATATCACTAAGTCAATTAATTAACAGAATGTTCAACTGTAAATGGCAGGACCCCGATAATTAACTATTTTCAATCCTTAATTACTAATTTCGGTCTCCGATGTCAATCGCTTAATTGGACGGTTCTTATCGATTATAATGAGTGATCGAATAAATCATCGATCGATTTATATCTTTGACGTATTATCGTACCAAGAACAATGATACAAATCAATTGTTACAATTGAGGCGAAGGATGCCGATTACGTCTGTGGGATGGAAATAATACCTATTTATGGATTGAAAAATTAATAATAAATGACTTTTAACTTTAACTTTTGGAATGAAATCTAAGATTCGCTTACAAATATTGTCTGTTATACGTAATAAAGTCAAAAATCGGCGCATCCAAAAAATGTTGGCTAAAGAAACGGCTCATGAAAATTCAAACTGACACTTCCTGTAGTGCGAGTTGCTATTCTTTAATGGTGCTGGTATTTTAGTGGTATCACGTTCGGAAACAAATCACGCGGTCGAACCTTAGCGCAGTTTTTCTCGCTTAATTTGAATATCCATACTAATATTATAAATGTAAAAATAACACTGTATGTCAGTCTGTTACCATTTCACGCCTAAGCCACTGAACTAATTTTGATGAATTTCGGTATAAAGATAGACTGTACCTTGGCTGTTGTGTTATTGGCTTGGCTGTTGGGTACAGTTTTTTAATTTATATGACATAACATCGATTGCCCTTACAACTAATTATAATTGTCAGATGTCGGTACCTGTCGGTGTATCTCAGGAAAATATCGTGTGGAAAACTACACATCAATATTACAGGTATGTGTAGCTAATCCAACTTGGACAAGCGTGGTATGCATACTCGCCGTTGCCTCTAGGGATAAGGCCCGAGACCAATAGGGAGACGTTTTGGGATGATAATATATTTCATCGATTACGAAACTCAAAAAGATGGTATCCTTCCTTATTTACCTATTAGCTTTTAAAAGTATCCACGAATACACTAGGAAAACACTAGATGGCTTCAGAATTTTATCATAGTACAGACAGCCATTCATTTTAAATAATGTATGTTGTAATATTCTGCGTATAATGTAATTATGGTATAAAAGTGTATCTAATAAAACTAATAGTATGTACGATCGATAGCAACGCTGTACACGTCTGATGTACAGCGTATAGTAAGTACTCTCAGTACTCTATTTACTGAGTACTACGGCGCAATATATTATTTTGAAGTTCTAGAATGTTCGCGTATGATAAGCATGTCCAGTGCAGAATTTGTATGAAAAATCACTTACCTAGGATGTTTAATAGACACTTGATAATCAAATACTAGGTACAAAGGGTGAATTGAATTAGATTTCGAACAAGGGGTGCGTTCCGCGATGGACGCCGGCAAAACCTGATATGCCGTTACGTGCGGCTTCTACCGGCTACTGAAGTACGCAGACTTTTAAATTATTAGAGGTGGCAATTCGAAATATAATTGTGGGAAATAGATCGATTTTTTGTGAATAAATTTAGTTTTATTATTATAATTCTAAGACTTTAAATTTTTTAATGTCATTCAAAAATGGCCGATCTTTTTAACACGCTTTTATTAGCTTCATAAGCATGTTAGTATGTGCCTATGTAACGGAAACTTTGAACATGATTTTGACTCCCTTCAAAACGTCGGATTAACTCGAAATTTGGCATACTTATCAAGGATTGATGACAATATAATAATTTGTATAGTTTGTCTCATTATCCTTACCAGGATCCTGAGATTTAATGAATTTTCGGACCGGTTCTCGTCCGGTCACCGAAGTTAAGCAGCGTTGGACGCGGTCAATACTTGGATGGGTAACCGCCTGGAAAAACCACGTGACGTTGGCTTTTTGCTTTTTTTTTTAGACGCTTTATATTAACTTGACCTGTATGTAACGGAATTTTCGGACTGGATTTTTACCCACTTTGAACAATCAAAAAATTCAAAATAATGCCGAAACGCCATCTGACGTTTAATTAATAGCACTACAGGAAGATGGCGTTAAATTAATAATTACCGATTGGGAATTGACCACAAATAAATTATATTTTATAGTTAATCAAACTAAAAAGTTATAAATATTATTATATTTCAAAAAATTAAAAAACACACTTTTATAATTCTTTTAATTATAAGATATCAATCGTTATAATTTTTTACTACTTTCATTCCGAAATGCTGTTTAAAAATATCGTACAAAACACCCCATGTGTTTGACACCCAACGTGAGTGACATTGATTTTCTCGTCAGTAATTTTATTCTTACGTTGAGCATTATTTTTTTCTTTTTAGTTCGATTAATTATAAAAACGTGTCTTTTAGTTTTTTTAACTATATTTTTTTTTTCTAAGTGGAAATGAATAACACGCTCTGAATTTGCAGCAGAGTAGTGTGGGACTCCCTGTGCAAGGCGCCTGTGCTATTCAATCTCTTATTCGGGAGATACATATTGCTGGTAAATACCCTAAAATCACTCCAGTTTCCTTTCATTCATCTTGAGCGTCATGGCCGTGTAAGTTACATAAGTCTGGCAGCGGCCTCAATTGGCAGCAACCCACTTTCGCGGGCTTCTACAAAGCCGGGGAGTATCATGGATGGGCCCCGGTATCTTCATTCTTACACAAGAGTGAGATGCACGTGAAACACCAACGCGCAACTTTTTCGACAATGTGTGTGTGGGATGAGAGCCTTTCAAAATGTTGATGTCATAACTTCAAGCGCAAATTTATCTCCCCGATTTTTAATTCAATCAAGTCTTAAATATTTATATTGAGCATGATTAATTATATTAATATTTTTATATACCTGTCTATAATTTTTTATTTCTATATAAAAACAGAACCTGCGCCCTGAAAATCCTGCGCGCGCATCCATCCCATCAGTCAATTCCCAGTGGGAAAGGAGCAACTAGGAATTCCCAGCAACTCCATTCAACAGAAAAATCTAGTCTTACATTGAATTATAAGTGAGACAAGAGAACATAATAATTATGTTAATTATATATAATTACAACGTACCTACACCAAGACGACATAACGTCAAAGACACAAAATATGTTTAATTTTAAATTTAAAATAATAATTACTATACATTTAATAGGTACTTCTAGAATGAAAAGTATACCTCACACTATTATTAATATAGCTCACAATTACTTAAATATCTGGAACGCATTTACCGATGACGTAACAAATACCTTTGTACATAATATATGGGCTGGTGACATACGCACAAGACGCTTCAATTTCCGAGACATGTTTCAGAAAGCTATCCCAGTATTCTATTAATTCGTCGGAGATAATGTTATGATTTTAACTTAAGAAGTTGGAATATTAGTAACTTTTATATCTACTATTTGTTTTAAGAGATTTATAATTTTCTATTATATCGTTTTATTAGTATTATTATCAATTAATATTGTATAAAACCATTGTGATTTTCTATTACATGTGTATATTAATGCGTTCAAAATAAATATTTTGTATCTGTAAAATATAATACTAATTATTTTTTATTGCAAATTCAAACGATTAAACAAACATGGCTATTATAATTTTCTTAACATTTTAAGATGAACCAAATAAGGCTATATACACATAATATAAAGCTGATTGATAGACACAATTCCTTGTGATATACAAATATCAAAGACATTCAATATTAAAGAAAAAATCTCATGGATAGTTTCCAGGAGTTTGAAATTGTTAATATTGGTCAAGATTAATAATACTTTAGCTATCTGGATTAAATAGCCAAGAACTTGACGAGTATCAACCAGCGCTCGTAACTATGTAATACCTGCATTTATTGAAAATCCGGGTTGCATATTACCTGAAACAAAAATAATAAAAACAAATGAAGGAAATGAATCGTGGAATATTTTAAAATAAACTTGTCTATAATTTTTGTACGTTTTTAATATAATTGAGTCATGGACATCTATAAATGTTGTAAAGAAACAAATAGAAATATAAATGAATCATTTAATATTAAAATATCATAGGAACATATTCTATTGTCATTTCAGTGATAACTCCTGGTAGCAACATTAATCTGGTTGGAACCTAGTACTACTATGCTAATTCCGTTAAATTTGAGATTATAGTGTATTTAAAAACAAATATAAGGATGCAACTACAAGCAATTAAAAATTTGGCACTAATTCAAATGGTGAATTTACGTATTTCAAAATACAACATCGGTCTGTACGGATTAATCATTTTTATTACGTTTTTGTACCTTTAAGTAAAGAAACGTAAATAATTCGGGATATAAATCTTCATCCTGATCATAAATGATTACTATTTTTGCAAATAAACTTAAACTTTAAGCAATATATAATAGAAATTTTATTTATGTCCACATTTTGTCAATAGAATTCAGTCGCATCAAAACTTCTAAATTATTCTTGTGGGGGAATCTTTGAAGGTTAACTTTAGTGTTGTAAACGTCTCGAAAACCTCAGCCACAAAATAGCTGAAAATTTATTGCCACCTTTTGGTGCGAAGTGGGAAGTTATGGCAGTTACCTTTTTTTTCCTACTACGTAGCCTTTAGTAATATGCTAAATATCTTGACACTTACATAATAATGAACTGAAAGGAATTAACGGTATATAAATAACAGTATAAATAAATAAAAGTGTATTAAAAATCGAGTATTTTTCTCTGAATTAATAGAATCTTAGTTTTAATTTCAGAAACGAAATTTATTTAAACTATAACACGTTGAACTTCAGTGTCCAAACGAACGTCATAATTATAGCTTTTGGTTGTCTAATATATTTATTTTATAGATGTGGAATAGCAGACAGGCTGACAGTCTACTTTATAGTAACCAGTTGCCGTCGCCTATGGATATTTGCGACCTCAGGGGCTGTGCTAGCACGCTGTCGGCGTAGGGTTCAGGGCGAATTGGCGCGTTACACATTATCTTGCAATATTTTCCTTTACTTTCTATTCGTAGCAATTACGTGCCTATTTACTAACAGATGGCTCTGACAGACTGTCAGAGGTGAGGATGTTATCAATTTAATTCATTAAAATATATACATAGGGGAGCACACAGTCTGAATTCTTACGTTCGTAATCACTTGTAATATTTGCTCTTCGCACTCAGAAAAGTGAAGTAATGTCTGCTAAATCCATACTAATATTATATATAAATGTGAAAATAACTCTGTCTGCCTGTTATATTTTCACACCTACACCGCTCAACTAATTTTGGTGAATTTCGCTATAGAGATAGATTGGATCTTGGAGAAGGACATAGGCTACTTTTTTAATTTATATGGCAGAACAACGTATTTTGGGTCAGCTAAAACTTAAATAACAAGTTAAAAATGATGTGATAGAGTATGTATATAGATCTGTCTATTATTTAACTATATCATGTAATGTTGGTTCGTACGATATGACACCCAGCCGGCATAATAACCGTAGATCGTAGGAATAGGAAAACCTATTCCTCTCAATTTTCGTTCTTTTAAATGACTAGTTCAGATTGTTGACATATAGCCTTACAAATATCTAATATGAAGCAGTTAAATTAAAATACAAACGGTAGTAACTGCTATCTGTAGTCGACCTTCTCCTATTTTCCAAGAATAAATATATCGATATCATCAGCAACACTAACAAACTCACTCGCAACTCGCCATAACGCAACCAGGAAGTATGATCGCGTGATTCCCGACATTACCTACTGTGCCTGGCTTGTGGGGCTTGCCACATGAAGGCGCTTGCTAGAAATATGTGTTATCAATACATTTTTGACGGTCAATCAATAATACTCAATCCCTTTTGTCATGATCCAGTACCGGTAGACTGAATCTAATTGATCAATTTTTAAATAGAAGGGTTGATTTGGTCTCATAAAATATATTTTTTAATTTAGAAAGAAAGAAAATATGTTTATTTTAACACAAAAAATCACTAAGTAAAAATTTTTTTTTCAATTCCCATCTTCTGGATCATTTATAATCAGGACTTTTTTCCTCATATTATTTCTCACTTATTTATTTTCTACAACCCAATTTTCAAATATCTTAGTATTATCAAATCTTACTATCTATACCTTATCTAAAAATTACTATTTCTTTATTTACGAATCACTTTATTATTTACTATATACTATATATTTCCTATTGTTTGTTCCAATTGCATTTTACATTTTAGTTCATATTTTAGCACTTGGCATGGGAGTATTTAGTATCTATTTCGTTTATATTAATATACATTAAATAATATACGTAACAACGTTTCTTAATTCTTATTTCTATTGATTACTACTTTTATTAATTTACTAAAATATGTTCTATATTCTGTTTTTCAATTTCTAAAGTAAGCACAATTCCTATTTCACGTCTCTCCCGGTCAAACATAGGGCATTCCAATAGAATATGTAGAATTGTTTCCCTAGTGCCTGGTTCACAGACATACGAAGGATCATTCTTGCACTTGAAGCGGTTCAGATATCTACTAATTACATATTACAATACTTTAGGTATTGTACAACTTCAATTCTATGAAAGAATGAAATCAATAAAAATGGAGTCATGTCATTTAAGTTTTTTTTTGGTCTCGGGGAAAAACCTCTCTTGACGGGTTCCCCCGGCCCGGGGGGACCGAGGGATATGTGGGACTCCGGGAAAGATGTGCGGCCATCCGACTACCCACTAAAAAACCCCGCTGTTCTCCTATCGCCTACGCCTGGGCCTACAGAAATGTGGCCTGCCGATCTCGTGGCCCGGGCCGGCGCTGGCCCGCCCTTTCTTAAGGCGGGCCTCTTCTAAAGTGTTGACGCCAGGGGGTCAGGGTTTCGTCCCCCCGGCGCTCTCCTGTGTTGACTCAAGGAGTTGAGGGGGGCCACGGAACAGCACGCGGCCCTCTTCCTCGCGGCAATAGTGCGGGCGGTGGATTCTCCCCCGAGGGGCCGCCCGCGGGCGCTTTCTACGGCGGCCGGAGGTTGCTGCTTGCCCTGCGGCGCCAACGACGTGGCCTGCGTTGGCGGGAGTTAATTCCCGCTCCCGCTCCGCCGCCTCCTTTGCGAACATTACTGCCTCGCAAAAGGAGGCGACGGCCGTCTATCCAGGATCGCCCCCGACCATGGACAGAACCAGGGCCGGGAGCGACAGGTCCGCGGCCAATTCCGGACGGGACTCGCATCCCCGTCGCATGCTAGTTAAGGCGTGGATACGACTACCAAACGACACTCCAGAAAAACCAGGGAGTCGCCTAACGTCGTAGCCGACCCAGCAAGACCAATCGACAGCAAGGATGCGATTCCCGCCCCGGGAACTCTCTCTGTGCAGACGCAGTCGAAATAGACATGGTTTCGACTACCAAATCAGGGCCCGGGGCAGAACCCGGGACCCCAATCAGTATTCGCAACCATCCCACCGGGGACCACGCCACGAACAGATGGAAGAAAGGTAGAACTCTGTCGCCTCGGACGGAGAGGGTAGTGAGGCGACGGATGCTCGGGCACCTATAACTTACAGAAACCTAATAATCTTATTCTGAAGTTGGGTCTCTTTTATTCTAATAACCATTTTTTATGTTTTTATTACTATACATGATAGTTGTAGAGTTTTTTTCCGTACAGAGGTGGAGTAAGAATACTAACCCCTGCGACCGGGATCGGCCTGTCGCAAAAGGCGGCAAAACAATCCATTCTAGCTACGTAGTAGGGCCCCAAATCCGTCAGGATGGCAACCACCCTTGGTCTTAAGTATGGCGTCATAATAACCTTATGTTGTCTTCCGGCATTAGTGACCCTGGTTCCTGTACCCCTGTGGGACAACAGCGTGTTCGCGGTGCCCCTAGTGTCGCAAACATCCATAGGCAACTGTAACTGCTTACTGTTAAGTGGACCGTCTGCTGTGTCTGCTGACAGCAATAAAAAAAAGTAAAGTTAAATACTATTATATTATTTTATTACTCAAAATCGTGATACGATAATTTTTATCTGGGGGCACAGCAGTGCCCCCGCCAAGTCGAGCAAAAAAGCGGCACGGCCGTACCATCCTTTTCTCGAAGCAGTTCAGGCCATTTACGACCCCCTGTAACTTCGTTGTGGATAAAAGTAGAAGCCTGAATTTTCAGTAATCAAGCAGGCATTGTATAAACACGGTATATTTCAAATATTATTCAATTTGAACCAGTAGTTTAAGAATTATAACTAGTCAAAATTTCTTATTTTATCATTCACTGACTGACCGATCATCAAAACTCTAAGGCACTTCTAGCAGACATGGAAGCTTGAAATTTGGAATACAATTAGTGTTTAGTGTATAAATCAAGGAAAAACTAAATCATTTTGTAATTTCGGTTTAGTTTTCTAGATACTTGTTTTTTTTACAAGTTGTTTTTATTTGAAGATAAAACCGCGTTAGATACTTGGGGAACAAATGATCTCTGAGTTCTTCGAGTCGCAGAAAATGAGATAGACCCAAGAAGTGCTTGCTGGCTTAACGTAATGACGGAATTTCATGAAACATGAATTTAATTTTCCTATTAATAGGTCCATGTCCTTGGACCTATTAATAGGAATGCTGAAGACCATTCAGTGTAGAATAAAATTAATAAACTAAACCACGTGTAAGCGAAATCCCCAATGTAACTCAAAGGTTTTCAATTTAAAAAACTTTACAAAAATAACGTAACGCCATCTAGCGATAATATTACTAACTAGCAGCGCGTTTCACTTTCAACTTGAACACAATGCTCATAAACCGGGCGGCTACAGACTTTCCAAGGCTCTATTATAATGTGATTTCTACTTTTAAACATAGATGGCGGTGTATGATAAAAATATTAACGTTTCTTTTGTTTTCATATTTTTTCATATTAGGGGGAGTATGAAATTGTCGATGTGTACTGAAAAATTGGAACTTGTTTTTATCTAAGATGTATTTATTTAATCAAAATATTTACCCTAATGATTTATACATTGCTGCAATCTAAACGGAAGTTCATTTATGCCTTTACGATAAAAATCTGGGGATATTGATTCAATGAACTGTGTGAAAGCATTTTGTACTGCCTTCTGGGAAAAGAAAATTTTATCACGAAAAAAATAATAGTCCGTTGGAACAAGGTCTGGCGAGTACGGTATATGATGTATGGTTTCTAACTGCAGCTCCTATAGAGTTACAACGGTTTCTCGTGCAGTGTGTCTGGCGTTATCATGGAGCAATAATGGTGAAGATAGATTCACGAGTCGGGACTGTTTCACTGCTAGTTTCGCCATCATTGTTCGAAGTTCGGCACAGTAAAAATCTACTGTTATGTTTGGTTCAGACCTGAGAAAGCTATAGTGAATAACACTACGAAGAGACTATACCTTTTAATTGGTAAGCTTTGTTTTAGGGCACTGTTGCGGCGTTAGACTTGAGGTCAGCATTTCTCGGTTACAGTTATCGTAAAGGATCCACTTTTCGTCACACGTTACAATTTGATCCAATATTCCTTCATTTCTGTACCGATTCAACAAGGCAACACAAGTTTCAACACGCATTTCATTCTGCAAATCAGTTAAATCATGAGACATCCATTTTTCATATTTTTTTATCTTATTGATTTGATGCAAATGACTCAATGTTGTAGGTAGGGTAACCATGCCGCTAATTCCTGGGTAGTTTGACTTTGATTGGCTTTCACTATCTCCTTTAACTCAGCGTTATTCTCCTGTGTGAGCGGTCTTCCATGTAGTTCGTTCTTCAAGTCGAAGTTTCTATTACGAAACTCATCATCATCATCATCTAAGCGTACTATCCCGGTTGCAACCTAAACTTTCGTTTCGGTGCCCGGGGTCCGCTTTCCAACTTTTTCTACTCCACTTCGCACGGTCTTCAGCATCCCTGGTATTGAGCCCATTGACACGCATATCACCCCTTACGACGTCAAGCCAGCACTTTTTGGGTCTACCCCTCCTGCCAGGGCCCGGCCCATTACGAAACTGTTTAAACCAAATTAAATTAGCAATCTCCTTTCCAAACGCAGGGTTGATAATGCGTGCCGTTTCTGCCGCGTTAGTTCCGCGTCGGAACTCGTATTCCTAAATGGCTCGGATTTTCAAAGTATCCATCTTTCAGGTCTAAGCTGAATAAAAAAGACAAATGAAATTCGAAAATCGAATATTGCACATTTTTTAAAAGAATAATCTCATAGGTATCGTGTGAAAAAAGTTTCACTCGAAAATCTCACACCATGAAGGTTATATATGAATCAAAATATCTATTACTATACAAGGTAATTTCATAATTTAAGCCCTATTATGTCATTTTACTGATTTAGAACTACTACAGACACACACTACAACAGAGTTCAAGGTTTATAGAATTGTTAAGCTTTGAATTATTCTCTCAATGCAGCCCTGTTGCATTTAGGCTATTACAGTTTCATAAAAAATTCTATAAAGTTTATATTATTCTTATGATTTTAAATCGAAAACAAAACCCTGAGCTATAAAATATTTAGGCACTATATCATTCAACTCAGTTCATCACAACCACATAGGATTTATATAATGTACCTACATTTATAAAAAAAAATATAAGAAGCTATGAAGATACAACGAGTATGTGGAAATAAATACTAATTACTTTAATGAATCTTGAAAACCTGATTACTTACTCCTGACATAATAATATAAATAACTTATTTTGAATAGATCCTCAATAATATCTATGTATATGCATTTTTATACACATATTTAATGAATTTATGCAATAAAAATTTTTATATAAATCCTTTTCGCATTAGTTTTTTTAAGATTGTTTTTAATAAAAACATCCTTGCATATATTTTCTGATCCCAAGAGACAAGGTTAAGCTATCGAATAAATACTCTATAATACGTTTGGTTATTTAATTGGGCTGACACAGTCCAATCAAGAAAATAGTAATAGATTTGTCACAACTTGGTTTATACAAAGGTGACTATCTAACTTTTTTCAAAAGAAAACCCAAAGCCATGTCTATTATTTATATGGTGCAACTGACAGGCGAGGTCATCTTCAGCCTCGAAGGTTTTATTTGTAACCCTCACCTAACCGTGACTTTAAGAGAACTTTATACTAAGTAATTACTGTACAGACTTTCAGTTACTTCTACCAAAGTACTTAGTACATTATACTTTAAACAATAGACGCTGGCGTTAAGAGACTTCCAACTTTCAGAGACCACAATTCTTTACAAACTTTTGTACTAAGCCACGAGCTAAGTACTAAGTTTATTTTATATATGTATGTATAAAAGAAAATATAAAAGTAAATCATTTAGCTAAAAAAATTAGTCTATGTGCTTCTCCAAGGTCCAATCTATGACTATACCGAAATTTATCAAAATTGGTTCACCGGCTTAGGCATGAAAGCGTAACAAACAAACTCACTTTCGTATTTATAATATTAGTTGGGATTTCTTTCTAAGTAATATATGCTCTGTAACTGTTCTATTTGTTAATTTATATAGCTCTCAGATTTTTAGTTCATCACTAAATAGATTGATGCAATATTTGTAACATAAACGGTATAATAGTCCAGTTCAATCCCTCGAAGACGCAAGTCTGCGTATTCTCTGCCAAGAAAACCCCGTTCGCACCTGCGTCACAGTTCCAAGGAACCTCTCTTTCCATCGCAAGCAGTATTGGGATCCTTGGTGTCGACATCACGAATGATGTGCAGTTTAGGGGACAATTGGAGGGTAAAGCGAAGCTTGCCTCTAAAAAGCTAGGTGTGCTAAGCCGGTCCAAGCAGTATTTCAGTCCAAGGCAACGGCTTGTACTATACAAAGCACAGGTCAGACCGCATATGGAGTACTGCTCACATTTATGGGCTGGAGCCTGTCAGCTCAATCTCTTAGGCTCAATCCAACGGCGTGCAGTTCGTGTTGTCGGCGATCCCATACTCACAGACGGTCTAGATATGCTTGAGCTTCGGAGAGACTTTGCGTCTCTTTGCGTATTCTACCGTCTGTACAACGGGGAGTGTTCTGAAGAACTATTCAGAATGGTGCCCTCGTCGTCTTTCTACCACCGCACTGCCCGCCATTGGCTGGGTGTTCATCCCCATTTCTTGGAACCTCTTCTTTCTTGTACAAAACATTTCTTTAAAACGTTCATGCTGCGTTTTCTCAGGATCTGGAATGAGCTTCCGGCTGAGGTTTTCTCAGCGCGGTACGATATGAGGTTCTTCAAAAAAGGCGGTATAAAATTTATTCGAGACCAGCAGCGCGTTTGTATTGCCTCTGGTGCTGCAAACATCCATAGGCGACGGTGACCACCTGCCAGGGTGGGCCGCCTGCCTGTCTGCTGAACTCTAGCTATAAAAAAAATAAGAAAGTAATTATAAAAAAATAAAAGGGTGAAATAAATTCGGTAATGCTTTAAGGAAGCCCTAGGATGGAATCAGTGTGATAAAGTTATTTAGAGGCAATAAGTGATATTCCTAATAAATAGTTTAGCATTAACTAAAAACAAAATATCGTCTACAGACCAGTGTCAGGAATAGTATTCGTAAATATTGTTAAAAACAAATGTGAATATAAACAAGCAAAGTTAGAATTCATACTAATATTATAAATGTGTAAGTAACTCTGTCTAGTTAGGTTTTCTCACCTAAATCGCGGAAACACTTTTGATGAATTTCGGTATAGAGATAGATTGGACCTTGGAGGACATACTACTTTTTATTGCAAAATGAAATTTGGAGGGGGTGATATAGGGGTACACGTAATTAAGTAACTGATAAAATCGTAATATCTTAGGTAGTCTCCGAGTGGCATCACAACTTGACTACCACGTACATTGCGTATTGCATACGGGTGTAAAAAATTTTTCATTTTCACAAAAAACTTAAGTCCTCTTGGTATAATGATATTTTAATTATATTTTAGAATACAAATAAGGTCATTTTGACAAATAAGGCAGTTATAGTACGAATATGGAATGCATTAAAAGTATTCAAATACACAATTATCACATTGTCCGAGACTCGTCACTTTCATCATTCGAATGATGTCTCCAATTGTAAGACGTTCTTTTTACTAACTGAAATTCTTTGTGCTTTAACAACAGCATATTGACTTTTAGATTGTCAATACACTTTTAGATTCTATATATGTTTGTTTTTTGTTTTATTAGCTATGTCATATTTTACTTAACCTTAAATGTAACCCGAATAATAGTTATTTATTGATAAATATGAAAATGAACTGCAAATTTCTATTGTATTATACTTTATAATTATTTTACTTTTAACAATATTTGACGGTAAAATGTCTGTGGCTTATTAATAAATAAAAATTTTAACAAAAAAAACCGCCTTCAATAAAAAAAAACTGTGTGTGTCAGCTCCGACGCACGACTGATGTTTACTACTTAAGTACGATTGTCTAAACATACGCAAAAAGAGTTTATATAACTGAAAAAAGATTAATACCATATGAAAAGGTAAATTAACAAATTAATGAAAATAATATACATACATAAATATATATTTACTAGCTGACCCGGCAAACGTTGTTCTGCCATATAAATAATAAAATGTCAAAAAATTAAAAAAAAATTAGGGGTGGACTACCCCTAACATTTAGGGGGATGAAAAATAGATGTTGGCCGATTCTCATAGATACCGGATAAGCACAAAAAATTTCATCAAAATCGGTCAAGCCGTTTCGGAGGAGTATGGCAACGAAAACTGTGACACGAGAATTTTATATATTAAGATTCATTTTATATACATTTATTATAATTAATCGGCGAAATATTTTACATTAAACTTTTCACAACAGTCAATTTCAGATGTGCACAAATATTTCATTAGGAATGATGATAACATATAGGTATAGTTGCCTTGCAGCATACCCTATGTACATCTTAATCTTCGATAAACAATAGAAACTAGATAAAGGGACACGTACAAAATCAAAGCAAAAGCTGTCCGCGTGAATATACACATATATAGCTACATTTGTTTACTAAGAAACGGAGAAAAAAGTTTTAAAACAGTTTTAGGTTCAACCTAATTACAACTATGGCACCTAGTAATAAAGTCACAAATCTCCCAAAACATTATCTAATACTTACGATCATTCGTGATATAAAATGAGCAAAGCAATAAATTACTCTTGTCACTTACAAATGAAAAGACATATGTTAAACAAAATTTAATGTGAAATCAACCTTAAGTTGTAACAAATAAAGTAATTTTTGCCTTGAGAGAAACATCGTTTTGTTTTGTTTAGTCTGTTCCGGTGCACGCGCACCAAAAACGTAACAAGGTCATTCATTAGTAGATTTTACTCTCACATTTTTCTCATACCGGGCGCCTTATATATGAAAATCGATTCTTAAGGAGTAAACTCCAAAAACTATTCCAAAACAAATTTATATGCACTAAAAAGTATCTTTATTCGTCTATTTGTGGCGCACATACTTAAAGCAAATTTATGACTTATATGGTTTTCTCATGGATGCCATTCTCAGAACTGGGCCAAATTGAAATGGGACCACACGGGAAGCACCAGCTTTCACATAAAAAAAGAATCATCAAAATCGGTTCACCCAGTCGAAAGTTCTGAGGTAATAAACATAAAAAAAAATACAGACGAATTGATAACCTCCTCAAAACTGCATTTATTTTCTTATAATTTTATTATATAAAACATGTTGAAATTATTTTTACTTTTAACTATATTTTAGTTTATTGAAACGTGTATGTTTAGTTTTTAAAATTGTAATTCAATTAATATCTATGAATAAGACATTAATCGTATCAAATTTTCGTATAATCATGTGTGCTGTCTCTAAACGACAGTAGTACGGCATTCAAGCAGATGGAGATAATTGTAAGACTAGTCAAGATAATGAGATTAACAGCCTAGCAACGTAATATAGACGTAAATGTAGTCATCTTGACTAGACATCTTGAAAAGATACAAATGCTAAGGCTATGTGTTATATGAATTTAGACATAATATAACTAATTGTTTATTGCGCCTAACTTAAGAGTTCTACTTTTAATAAACGGCTATTTCAGCCTTGTGAAATATTTGTATTATAAGTGCGAAACTACATACCATCACATGTATGAGCAGTCGAAGATTCTAGAATATACATTATTAAAGAATATCTTATAAAAGAATATTTGCTATATTTCTAAAGATTTTAAAGTAGGCATTCTAAATTTAATTATTATACTTACAACACATAAACACACAAAATTAATTAAAACATGGACCTATTTTACGCTTTGCGATGCTGAACGAGCTAGATGTAAACTTTGTAACAATGAGTACTCTCGTAAAGGAAGAACTACAACGTCTATAAGAAATCATCTGAAGTCAATTCATAAAACCGAATTCTCTGAGTTGGAAAAATGCGAAAAAGAAAAACGAGACGCAATTATTCGACCTGCGTCATCTTCTCTTAAATGTTCTCATTCATCGTCAGAGTCCATCGTGAAAATAAATATAGGTACAACACTATGATACTCGAATCAAGCGCCGCTGCAGCGCTGCGGCCGCGCTGCTGCGGCGCGACACTGCGGCTAATTTGAAGGCGCCCTAAGTGTGCCCTCAGCAGGTTGAGTGCGAATTATGCGATGAATTAGGAACAGGAGACAGGTCTGCTGTTCCTAATTCATTACATGATTTTTTACCATTTTTTATCATAAAATTTACACAAACAGACCAAAACAAACGATTTACAATTCATAAAAATATTTGTCCTACTAATCGAGCTATTTAATCATGTCTTTGTTTAATGGCACTTCTTTTTAAAGCAAGTCGTCACCGTCGCCTTAACACGAACGCAACACCATTGGAAAAACCGCGCGCCCGGATTTGTAGAAATATTACTTATAACGTCTTTTTTGAAAGTGCCCGTAACGTACTGCATTGTGAAAACTTCAACCGGAATCTCATTCCATAGAAACATGATGACTAGAAGACTAATAATTAATCTTATTTAAAGTTTTATTTGCCGTATTGATAAAATATGTAAAAACGAACTCAGCGGCACATCGGCTTTCGCTCGTTAGAACGCTCGCGACATCAAGGGTCTGACATGCCTTCTCGAATCTAATTTTTTATGACATGTAGATAGATAGATAACACTTTATTGTAAACCAATTTTACAAAAACAATGAAACTTATTTACACAATCAATATGTACTTGACTTACAATGGGCGGCCTTATCGCTACAGAGCGATCTCTTCCAGGCAACCCGGGCTATAGAACATTATTGGTGTTATATTGATATGGAAGGGAGGTATGGCAATAAATTATAATTATATTTTAATTACATAATAAATAGATAATATGGGCCTTATGAGAAAGCTCATGGTCGCTCAGAGAGCAATGGAGAGGGCTATGCTCGGAGTTTCCCTGCGAGATCGAATCAGAAATGAGGAGATTCGCAGGAGAACCAAAGTAACCGACATAGCCCGGATGATTGCAAAACTGAAGTGGCAGTGGGCTGGGCACATAGCTCGAAGGACTGATGGCCGTTGGGGCAGAAAAGTCCTCGAATGGCGACCGCGTACCGGAAGACGCAGTGTTGGTAGGCCCCCCACAAGATGGACCGATGATCTGGTCAAGATCGCCGGGATAGGTTGGATGAGGGCAGCGCAGGACCGATTATCGTGGAGATCTTTGGGGGAGGCCTTTGTCCAGCAGTGGGCGTCTTCCGGCTGAAATGATGAAGATAATATACATAAAATTCAATAATACATATAAAATATAATAGATAAATAGATAAACATACTTAAATACCTATATTTGTAGAATACATAAATAAATATATGTTTTTTTGTTACACTAAAGATAAGTAGTGATTTTAACCAATTTTTTGGTTACTAAAAGTTGGTAGTGACTTAGCTTGTCTTATAGCAATAGGCAGTGCATTCCAAAGTTTAATAGCATGAACAATGAAGGAGTTATTATAAAAAGAAGAAGTATGAACAGGAGTTTTAAGAGATAGGTCAGTAGATGTACTCAAATTTCGGAGGCCAGACGAGTTAAGAAACACGAATTGATTCCTTAGGTAAATAGGGGCGTTTGGAAAAAAGATAAATTTGTAAACGAGTGAAAGGATATGAGTTTTCCGGCGAAGATGGATAGGTAACCACTTGAGTTTTGTACGAAATTTTGAAACATGGTCATATTTACGCAAACCAAATATGAACCTGATACAAAGATTTTGGAGGCGCTCAAGTTTATTAAGTTGTTCTTGCGTTATATCTAGATAGCTGGCATCGGCATAATCCAAAATGGGCATGAGCAAAGATTCTGCAAGCCTAACTTTAGTGGCAATCGGTAGGAAGTTTCTGAGTCTATTAAGGGACTTAAAAGAGAAGTAAACTCGTCGGCTTAGTTCAGCGATTTGAGGTCGCCAAGACAGCTCCTTGTCAATAATAATACCAAGGTCTTTAACCTTATCACCAATCTGAATATATAATCCATCAAAATTAATTTTCGGCAACTTTTCCCATTCAACTTTAGCTAGCATTCTGGAACTACCGATGACAATAAGCTGCGTTTTTTGTGGATTGACTTTTAACCCAAATGAATTACTCCACAGCATTATTCTGTTTAAATCAGAGTTTATTGTGTGAAATGCTTTAAATAACTCAAACACAGAAGCTTGTGTGTATATCTGTAAGTCGTCTGCATAGAGGTGAAAGGATGAAGTTAACTGGTTGGAGATGGAGTTAATAAAAATTGAGAACAACAATGGAGACAAAACGCCGCCCTGAGGAACGCCAGCAATCAAGTCACGCCAAGACGAATAAGTTTCATCAAGCCGGACTCGCTGCCGACGACCATACAGGTAATTTTGAAACCAGCCGATCACTTAAGGAGATATGTTAAGAGTAGAAAGAATCCCTAATAATACATCGAAATCGACGTTATTAAACGCGGTACTAAAGTCAAGTAACGAGAGCACTGTTAGCTGACCATTATCCATACCATACCGGATATCATCAGTTATTTTTACTAATGCTGTAGTTGTGCTATGACCTGGGCGAAAGCCTGATTGAAAAGGGTTCATTAGTAAATTTTTATTTAGACATGTATTTGTATACAAAAGTAATAAATTAATACTATTTATGTACTTCAAATGTCTAGTGCCTATAACACAAGCGCTTTGCTAATTATTTTAAGACGATGCTAAATGACGGCGTTGATGTGCATTGTCACAGCGCGGCGGGGTGTGCGGCAAGCATTTCCATTTTTAAAAATAGTACATTTATTCATTTATAAATAATGTAGTTTTTCAGATTCAAGACGGTCATGAAATATTATAATAAAATAAACTTAATGAAATACTGCAGTACACTGCACGATCATAGAGCAGTAAAATATTTACTTATTCTAATACTTACTATTCTTCTTTATATATTTTGAACAATGATATCTTAAACATATTGTGATATCTAGCCTATATACACATGCATATATACGAGTATATATCAACTTTAATTACATAAATTTAACTTCAAGAGGAGTGTGTTATCATTACATATTTAGTTAAAACTTGCACTTTTGCTATACTAATAAAACGATAAACATCTTATCTGACAAGAATGGGTCGCAGCATCCGTTCTCGTTTCGAAAAACAAACATATTTTAAAATTTATGATTTTATTACTGTAATACATATATTGTAATCCTTCTAAAGCTTGCAAGAAATAGTTTTATTATATTCCTATGACCTCAATACTAACCTCTGCGGCCGAAGTCGGCCTGTCGAAAAGGCGACAAAACAACCCACCCTAGCTACGTGGTATGGCCCCAAGCCCGTCTGGATGGCGACCACCTTTGATCTTAAGTATGCCGTCATAATAACCTTGTGTTATGTTCCGGCATTAGTGACCCAAGTTCCTGTACCCTTATGGGACAGCAGCGTGTTCGCGATGCCACTGGCGTTGCAAACACCCATAGGCGACGGTAACTGCTAAATTCTAAGCGGGCTGTCAGCCTGTTTGCTGTGCTGTTTTGTCGCCTTTTACGACAGGCCGACCCCGGCCACAGAGTAATTCTTTCTTCGCCCCTGCACGGATAAAATCTCCCTCCAAATGGTGTGGTCTATTCAGCTCCATTTGCGACGTTTGATTTGCTGGTCAATCGGACTTTAACGCAACGATCCCAAAGATGTACGTTGGAAATTTTGTCGGGCCAGTGAACTCCAAATATTTTCCGAAGACATCGATTTACGAAAACCTGGAGTTGATGCGAGATTACCTTGGTGACCTACCATGTCTCCAACCATAGATAGATAATTCTTTATTGTTCACCACACAATTTTACAGAAAAAAGACATAAAAAGAAGTAGGTAGTACAACATAGTGAGCAAACGGCGGTCTTATCACTAAATAGCTATTTCTTCCAGACAACCTATCAGAATTATTTAAAGTAGTTGTACAAGGCGGTGCACAGTAGACATAAAAATCAAGATAGTAAATATTATACAAAAAAAAAAAAAAATTAATCTAACATATAATAGCAATACAATGAAGCATACACATGATGCAGTTTATGACTTTAAGTAATGGTAATTAACCAAGTTTTTAAAACTGGCAAGTGATTTTGCTTTTCTAATATCCAGAGGGAGGGAGTTCCAAATTTGGACAGCCTGTACTGCAAAGGAATTAGAAAAGAATGTCGAAGAGTGTACAGGGGTCTGTAAGAGTAAGTTTTCATTAGAGCGCAGAGAGCGGGAATGAGTTGTATAAAGAAATTTAAAACAGTCCTTAAGGTAAGGAGGTGAAGAAGGAATAAACAATATTCTATAGAGTAAATAGAGAATGTGAGCATTCCGGCGAAGCGAGATTGACAACCACTTGAGCTTTTGGCGATATTCAGAAATATGGTCATATTTTCTTAAACCAAATATGAACCTAATATCAACATTTTGAAGACGTTCCAGCTTCAATAGTTGCACCATACAGCATAACGGATTTTAAGAAATATTTTACCAATCTAAAATAGTAAACGGTGATTTATTCCTAATTGTTTTATATTTCTAACTAAAGACTAAGACTGCTTCAAAAACATGTAAGATTTAATAGGTTATGACATATACTTCGAATTATTCTGATTTTTCAAATATATTTATAGCTGATCAAAAAATAAAAGTTGTCTCGTATTGTTTTATTTTACTACCACTCAATGATCAATTGATTAGTGCGAAAAAAAATGAAATCAATTTACATATATTTAACATTAAGATTATTCAATGAACGAACTTACGAGTATTGGTACAAATTTAACTTTAATTACTTAATACAACAACAAACTACTTTTAAAATCATTGTCGTATACTGAGCACGACGATATTTGATATTTTTTTTATTTATACAGGCGCTGTGACAAATATGATGTCATTTCTTAATTTATACAGCAGCCGGTTTTCATTAATATTATTTATTTACGAAAATTAACGTATAAACAAATATCATCCTAAAGCATTAGGGTAGGAAATGGATATTATGAAGAAAAGTTTCATTTGTCTGGCTATTTAAACAGAAACAAAAATTAAAATGGAACAAAAATTAAACAGTAAATTTTTTATCACATCTGAAATAATTAACTGTCACCCTCGATATAAATAATGTATTAATTGTTCCCAAAGATGTCTGATTATTGCTAGACTCGAAAAAAACAATTTCGAAAAAGAAAACAGAGAAAGATTCCGTAAACAATTCAGAAGTTTTAAGTTACTTCCGATATATGTCTGGTATATGTATTTGTAATGTATATATCTATGTGTGTATCTAATGTGAAAACGCGTTCGTACCGTGGTTGCGTATGCGCCGCTAATTTGTATGCGACCTCACGGCGTGTCGCGGTCGCGACTCAAGGGACCGCGTCACGGACGAATCTCACAACGACATTATAGGTAAATATAACGATAAACTAAGTGTACTTTTTTCTTATTTTTTTTTTATTGTTGTAGTACAGCAGACAGGCTGACGGCCCGCTTAGAATTTAGCAGTTACCGTCACCTATGTATGTTTGCAACGCCAGTGGCATCGCGAACATGCTGCTGACGCATAAGGGTACAGGAGCTTGGGTCACTAATGCCGGAACACAACACAAGGTTAGTGGCATACTTAAGACCAAAGGTGGTCGCCACCCAGCCGGGCTTGGGGCCCTACCACATAGCTAGGGTAAGTTGTTTTGTCGCCTTTTACGATAAGCCGACTCCGGCCGCAGAAGTCAGTATTCTTTCTTCGCCTCTGCACGGATAAAAACGTTTCAAAGATTATATGAACAACAAAACCCTTTACCTATTTACTTGAAATTTTGCACTACGTACGCGTTTATTTCTTTTTATTTTAGTGTACATACTTTGTAAGGCAGGAGGCTTGATAATTAAAATAAATACTATAACGCGATTAGAATATATGAAAAAGTTAAACCTAAGCTACGTTATAAACTTTATAGTGATATAACAATGTCAAAATTGGATCTGACCTGGTGCCTGGACCGCCTCTAGTGCCTCTCTTCCAACAGACCACAATAACTTCATATCTCATGTGCATTGATTGTGATTAAGCCCAGTGCTTGTTCAGATCCCATTTTTAAGGTACCATCATATATACTCTCAATTGTAATTATGTTAATTTGCTCGCAGTTCGTATTTATGCGTTTTCCAAAGGGAAGTTCACCTTGAGTTTTAACAAATATACTGTAGTTATTCATCATATTTTGATTAACCAATTACAAGGGTGCTATTTTGCTATTTTCCGCCCTAACACCTAATGGGGTTAAGGCCCATTTTAATTGCAATTTCTACCGTTTCGATGCAGATGGGTTTATTAGTAATTTAACCTATGTTAGGTTAGTTGTTAGAGGACTATGAAAGAGTTTATTGGCAAAGTGTACTCACGAAAATGCTTTCCAATTGCGGTTGTTAGACGGTGACTATAGCATGACCGTGCCTCATGACGAATAAACTGAGATTGGCACAATATTAAAGCTCCAATTTTCATTTGAACCATTTATTTTTACAGACCTTAATTGGTGGACTCATTTAATTGTTGTCGCTCACGCAATGTCACAACGAAATTGTAGTAATCGGTACAATAATAGCATAAAATGCCACCGTGGGTGTACTGTCTTCATTTATAGCCAAATTAGGCTGACAGTAAAATAAAGTATGAATCCTTAATAGTGAAACAAAACATACAAAAGGACGATTTAACCCACGCCGAGTCCTTAATGATAATTCCAATATGAGATCGTTAAAGAATTAAGTAATAAATATACTGTTACAATATACACAGCGCCATCTAGTTCCAAAGAAGTCAGACGCTTGTGTTGTGAGTACTAGACAACAGATATTCTACTTATATATAATTTTCTTTTGTGAATAAATACATATTATACATAAACATTAAAAGACTCGAAACGGGAATTGTTTCCTCACTCCGTCCGTAGACGTTCTGCCATGTGTGTCATGCCCCTGGAGTCAACAAATGGATATATTATATGCGGGAATAGGCAATATAGTTGAAATTGTATAAATATTATTAAACATTATGTAACTAACATAGATGTGACTGAATAGAAGAAGCTTAGAATAGAAGTTCGATTCCTTTGATGGCATTTACCTAATTAGCAGTTTTTTTTTGTCTAATATGAAAGAAAACCGGCACACCAATCGACCAGACCAACAAATCGGTCTTAGACAAACGATGTAGATATACCACCCGATCTTTCCAGGGCGAGACCTTAGACCAGATATGGGTCGTTCTAAGCAGGTTTTTAAATGTAACTGTGGTTTTTAACAAAAAAAGAGCAATCCATTGTTTATAATTTAACATTAAACGTGTAACATTATACATATGGGAACAGAAAATTTTCAACTTCATTCGTAAAATTTATTTATAACTATTCATAAATTACCACTATGCTAGTCTTTTCGTTATGATATAGCATTGAATGTTGAATACGGCTACTAAAACGCAATTCGTACGATATTTATATCAGGAGTTTTTCCCACAATGACATATGCGTTCTATGGTGTTTTCATACGAGCATGTTTTACTTCATCTTGTTACATAGAAGACATTTAATTAAACTAATTTTAGAAGATAACGGATTTAAGGACTTTACTAATACTAATTTGGTTTACTATCAATTCTGTTCAGCGTGGTATTAGACGTACTGTCAGACAGCATCAGAAACTCACATGAGTAGCCCCCATGGTTGCTCATGTATGCTGATGATATCGCGCTGGCAGATTCGGATAGGGGTAGGTTGGTGGGACGTATGAAGGCGTGTAAGGAATCGCTTAAGAACGGCGGTCTGAAACTCAACGTGGGGAAGACCGAGTACTTGGCCTGCAACTCCACAGATCCCACACCCGTGCGCCTATGCGCACGCCTATGCGGCGATACAGTCAAACGCACGGAACAGGTGAAATACCTGAGATCTGTATGTCACGCGTCTGGTGACATTGACTCCGTCGTTAAAGCACGCATTGCTGCCACGTGGGTCAAATGGTGTGCGGTGACTGGTGTCATCTGTGACCCTAAAATACCGGTTAAATTGAATGGACAGGTCTATAATACCATCATTAGGCCTGTCCTTTTATACGGATGTGAAGCGTGGCCGGTGCTGGAGCAACACAAGCAGGCACTGCGAGTCAATGCGGAGATGAATAAGCTGCGGTGGATATGTGGAGTAACGCGGAAGGACCGCGTTAGGAACTCTCGCATTCGCGGCAGCCTTCTTGTCCGTGACATTGCGGATAAATTGCAGGAGTGTTGCCTTCGCTGGTATGGTCACGTTTTACGGCAACCTGCTACTTATGTGGGGAACAAATGTCTGACCATACCGCCATCGCCGGGCCCCGGTAGGAGGGGTAGACCCAAAAAGCGTTGGCTTGACGTCGTAGGGGTTGATATGCGTGCCAATGGACTAACCACTAGAGATGCCGAAGATCGTGCGGAGTGGAGAAGAAAAAGTCGCAAAGCGGACCCCGGGCGCCGAAGCCGGAGAGCCGACATAACATGAGATAAAGGCTGCAAGTGGGATTCGACACTAATACTTCATATATAATATTTAGGTCTTAATAGTTCGTAGTATATTATACTAGGTGATAGAGAGTGTGAGTGAATTATATCTAAAAAATATTAATAATGTTAGAACAGAAGCTGTGGGCACTGGGCACATAGGTATGCGATGAGGTAGGTGGGAAGTGGTGCATGAGCTCCGAACTCGTCCGGTAATTTATCAATTAGGTACAGTGAGATGTCGCTAAATGTGTATTGTCCTGTGTCAGATACGAAGTATTTACTAATATTTATTCAAGCGTAAAAACTGGTTCCATTATTACGGTCAACAGAAATATGACGTTATAGACGGTTTAGCTGAAGATAGAATAAAAATACTATATAGAGCTATAATAATTATATAGTTATACTGTATAGTGTATAACAATAATGTATAAGGATCTCCATACTTTTGAACTTCGAATAAACTTAATGAATTTGCTCAAGTCAGTCAATTTCAAGATAAATTTACTGTGTTATGAGGCCTAAGTTTATATATGTTTCTCCTGGAAGTAAAACCATTATTGACATTATTTTAAGTATACTAGTATGATTCGATTCCGGTAACTTTATTTATTGATACAAAAAATACACGTCCTACAAGTACAAGTAAAAATACTTGTCCTACAAGTAAGTTAAAACATGAAAATTGTATAGATTTAAGTATTGCTAGAAGTTACAGTTATATTTGTATAACATGAATGCCAGTTTTTAGCCTGCGAAGGAAATAAATTATCATTTTAATTAACCGGCCAATTTTTTTTACTATGATACTTGAGCTACCGTATTATATGGATCAGATTCCCACAAAAGGAAATAAAAATAAAATGTTGTTTGTGACATATAATAGCTAAGATAAATTTGTAGATTTACAAATATAGATAAAATCAGAAATGAGTAAGCATATGATGAATGAGAAATTAAAAAACTATTCGCGTGGTATAAATGCATAAAATAAGGGAGAATTCCGTGTGACAAAGAAAATTTTTGAAATGAAAATTTTTGGATATGTAGTTTTGAATTCAGGGAACATAAAAGGCAATATGGTTAAAAATGCGTCAATAATTTCGTTAGAAGCAACAGAGGAGAGTGTAAGGAGAGTATATGGAGTTCCGAATCGAAATAACGTGAGATAAAGGCAGCCAGAAGAAACTCAACCACTAAGATCTGTATACGGATATCTGATCATACGCGTACATAAAGGAAAATAATAATAGTAACAGTTTTTCTTGACTTGCTCAAGAAATGCGAAAAGAATTATCTAATCAAGTAATTAAAATAAAATTGGATTAACTACTAGAAGGATAGTGATAAACATGCAAGTGTATATAAAAAAGAAAAGTTTACAAATAAACTACATATGAGTATACATGCTACAGTTTTTTTTCATACTGACGGGAGGCTATTCGTCTAACAACTTAACAGCGATAGGTGGCAATTAGATACGTGAGAAGTGGAATAGTACAGCCCGTGGGTACCTCAGCTCGACAACTATTTTAAAATTTTATACGTAATCGCGGCGATGATCAGAAAGTAGCAAGGATACTATTCTTTTTTATTGATTGACAGCTGACAGGCTGACAGTTACAGCGACGCTAAGAGCACCTCCAACACGCAGCTGTCGGCGTAGGAGGAACCTGTGTCACATATGCCTGAACACAACGCAAGGTTATTATGACGGCATACATAGAGACCAGGGATAGTTGCCCTCCAGACGAGCTTAGAGCCGTAATAACTAGCTAGAGATGTGCCTTTTACGATATGCCAGTATTTTTACTCCGCCTTTGCATAGAAAAAAATCACTACCTAACCATTCAATAAGTAATTCCTATTTCCATATTTTTTTATTGCTGTAGGACAGCAGATAGGCTGACGGCCCGCTTAGGATTTAGCGATACGATATTCCCTTGAAACAAGAGCATTCTTAGCTGAAGATTATTCAGTCAAAAATAGGAGCGCACCCAGTTAACCAGAAAAGGAGCGAAGTTGGCGAATTTCACACTCTTTATTATGAATATAGGAACTATCTCGATAATTTTTTTGAATATACGCGGGCAAGCATAGAAACTTGATTATTATTCGGCCACATACACGAAGACTAAAGCTAAAGTTAATTTCAAGAAATTTGTTTCACAATTTCAATTTGAAATTGTTGTTTTATTTCGTCCCAATTTTTTTTATAACATGCCTATATTTATGATGTGGATGTTTTGACATTCATATTGCTGGTCTACTCAGTATTTCACTAATAAATTGTTCCATATCCATTATTTATTGGCTCAACGCGCGATAAAAACAAAATTATTTGTTTCGGTCGCGCGATGCCTGAATGCGTCCACCGATGCCGCCGCGCGCGCCGCTCTGAGCTGTGGCCGCCTCGATATTGACTAGTAGTACATTTGTTTCACTTGCACATCGCGCAGCTCGTCGCCGCCGCGTGCACCGCGCCTCTTGCCGCACCGCAAGTCGCGCCGCCGAGCGCGTCGCCGGTAGCTGTGGCATACTTTATAGGTTGTCTACCATTTGTTTTCGCCGCTCACCGCTTGCCGCGCCTCACGACGCGCCGCAATCCGCACCGCTCTTGGCTGTGGCCAGGAGGTAAGGGTGTTTGCAACGCCAGTGGCATCGCGAATACGGTGCTGTCCCGTAAGGGTACAGGAACTTGGGTCACTAATGCCGGAACACAACACAAGGTTATTATGGCGGCACACTCAAGACCAAAGGTCGCCATCCAGGCGGGTTCGAGGCCTTACCACGTAGCTAGGGTGTGTTGTTTTATCACCTTTTACGACAGGCGGACCCCGGCCGCAGAGGTTAGTATTCTTCCTCCGCCCCTGCACGGATATAAATATATAAGTACATAATATTATGAAGAATTTTTTTCATATTTATGAAGTAATATTGATATAACCACTCACAAGAATTTTCGCCAATTAAGAACACCGTTATCAACTTATTGGTAACATTCACAAAAACGGAAAGTAATGAACCTTCGAGAATCTATTGTTCCGTTTACAGATCATTAATCAGTTGGCATTGTACAGTATAATTTTGGGATCATCTCCCGCCGCACCCTACGGGACTACGCTACCTTTTCGGCATGATTAATTTCTGTACAATAACCCTATTGGCGAAATTTTCATTGTAAGTGAATAAACGATATCAAGTTATATAAATAACCTGTATCTGATACGTAAATTGAAAATGTAAAATGCTACACTTCTCATCAAAAAAATCGAAACACTAATTTTTTTTTATTTAAAAAATTATAAATAATGCTAGTTAATTGTGAATAGGGATAGTGAAGGTATCATTTAACGAATATTAATGTTTCAAATTAAATTAAATTTCTTTAGCTCTTGTGTTTTGTGCAACAGGTATATTTTTACCCTTTAAGAAGAAATTGTTAAATGTTAGAAACAAATATGTAAAACGGAAAAATGTAAAAAAGTTTATTCAGTATCTCGTATTTCCTCCCCGAGCTCTTATCACTGCAATCTTATGTTGTGGGATGTTATCCCACTTTTTTAAGCTGGCCAAGCGTCTCCGAAGCAGGATCTCTCGCTCTGACTCATCTTTTTACTCATCCTATAGGTGTTCTATGGGATTAATATCCGGGCTTCTTGCTGGCCAGCCCATAACCGCAATACCGACTTCGCTCAGGTATTAATTTACAATGACTGCGGTAGCCCTAGCATGGTCCTGCATAAAAATAAAGTCTTCGCCAGTAAAATGCGCGTAGGGTACTACCACATGTGGCTCCAATCACTTTTCGATGTAACCCATCGTGACGGTAACGGAGGTTCATATACAAACGCGAGTTCGGTTTTTCTATCGGCGCTTATGCCTCCCTACTGTAACTCACTCTTTCTTCAATGCAGCACTAGCAAAACGCTCTCCTTCTCTTCGATACACCTTCTTTCTTCCATCATTACCATACGGCATGATTTTACTCTCGTCAGAAAAGAGAACTTTGCTCCATTGTATGACAAATTTAAGTGCTCAAGTGTAAAGTTGATGCGCGCTTTTCGGTGGTCTACCGTCAATTTTGGACCATTAGCTGTTTTATGAGGTTTCATGCTACGCTCCGCCAATCTTCTTCTTATTGTAGAATCGCTTATAGTCAGTCCTCGAACCTCACGGAGCCGCTGCTGCAGTTGAATATAGTTAAAGTGGTGATTTCTTAGAGAAACTGACACAATATACCGGTCATCTTGCTCAGAAGTGACTCGATGTCTATCTATTTAATAGATTATTTATATATAGTACTAACATTATGCGTAGTCAAAAATATTTTATAGGATTACGGAACTTTATTTTACTTTACATTGATCACTTTTTAAATTGCTGAACTGTATGTCAGTAAGGTGGGCTCAAAAAATGGCGTAGAACAAGTCTGTTGTTTAATTTTATGTCCCTTTTGTTCTGTTTCCAGATCCGTTATACAATTTAAATACTTATTTAATACACATTCCATGGTTTTTACTACGCTATCAAGCGTTACCCGCATTTGTAGTTCTTGTTCCCACCAAGTTACTGTCATTAAATTAGTACGTGAGTGTTTTCTGATTAATTTACTGCTCACAGTTACCAATGTCTTATTAGACGTGTAATACTCTAGTGCTAGTATAAAAGTCCCGTTCAATGAGAGGACGTTCAATTCAGTATTTAGTCACTAAAAGTACATAAGAAATAAGCTACCTTGAAACATAAGCATAAGAAATAATAGTAAACATCAATAAATTAGTAACATCTATGGTTTTATTAGGGAGAGTATCACATATTAGAAGACAATTACATGACTTTTCGATTTTTACTAACTATAAAAATACTTTAGACAACATCCGTGGTGTAACAGCTAACGTACTTCGCTTGTGGAAATCGCGAGTTCCATTCCTGTCTCCCGTCTGGGTTTTTATGTATAATATGTATTTATTTACAAAATTATACACGTTGCATATTAGTTATCTATTACCCAAGTGCTATGTTACTTTGGGAATAAACGGCGTTGTGTGAATTGTGCCAGTATATTTATTTATACATATTCACAACATCAAAGTTAGAATGGCTTTAGACTCGAAACTATACCTAAAGATATAAAACAAAGATAATAATAATAATATAATTAGCCCAATTGGTAATGCGGCAAGTAATAATTAATCATACAAAGCCTTTTTAATGAGTAGAATGCTAAGACATCATATTCAAATGAATTTCCAGTTATATACAAAGTGATATAGTTAAGCTGGTTGAGAAAAACAATGAAGCCGAGAGCTCAGTTACCGAAACAATGCAACTGCGAGGCAGCCAAGAGGGCAAAGACACTACCATTATCACACTAACGAGAGTAAGTGAGTTTAATTGTACTCGTATTTATGGCATTAAAACTCAATGGATGACGTCGCTTCCATAGCACATTTTATGAGTCGACAATTTTTTCAGTTTGTATTATTAAACGTTTGTAATTTAAGATTATAATAAGATTTATGAAAGCTAGATATACAAAATAGGCCACACCGTTCAGATATTAAAAAATTAAATATACCGAGATAATGTTTATTTCTATAAAATATTAATTGATTAGGTGATGAACTAATAATTAAAACTCTAATTAATAAATTTGTAAATAAAAATCTTAAACTACGTTGAACGGTGCTTTTGAGTGTGAGAAAGTTCCATGATAACAGCTATTTTTCTGTATCTCATTCTACTTCAAGAAATTATGGGAAAGTAGGACGATCTGCTATCATTGCATTTGTATCGTATTAACAAACCAAACAAATATAGATTTTAATAGTATATCTTCGATAATATTTATTTAATATAAAATAAAATTAAGTGTATTATTTAATATACCAACAGATTATCGGTCATGTCTATGGGTTGGATTTTAACGAAGGACAAACTATTTATATGATGTAAACAGTTTGTTCTGCTATGAATTTGTTTTTCATATCACGATACAGATTTAAAACTAGAACAGGCAATTGCCTTTTTGAAAGTCTTGTTTATACGATTTATAAAGGTAACAAGTCGGGTTCGATATTATTTATAATTTACAAGTACCATAATCGTTTTTTTAGTTCATACTTAATTTAAAAAAATATAATAAATAGGTCAAGATAAATGAATCGTGAAATGGGTTAGGTGGCTTGAAACGTAACGCACGAGCCTTATGGGCTTACAACAGATATCAACCAGTGCCAGAAGCGGTTTGTTAATATTTAAAATAATACGCACTGTTAGAAAAAAAAGAAACTTACAAGCACAAACAATAAAAATCTAATTAACAACTACTTTAAATTACAAACTAAAAAAAATCGATGCATGGCAGAGCATATGTTAACTACTCAAAATTGTGTACCAGTGACAGTATTCAAAAGCGTAGGTTTCGAAATTAAAGCTTCAGTTACAATCGGGATGAAACGCATTTAAAAATATCAATCTTTGATACACCTATATAAATTAGTTGTCATCATAATAAATTTCATCCGAATATAACATATTTGTTAAATAACAGGACTTGATTTCAAAAGAAAAAGGTTATACATACATACATACATATAATCACGCCTCTTTCCCGTAGGGGTAGGCAGAGACCACTTCTTTCCACTTGCTACGATCCTTACATACTTGTTTCGCTTATAAAAAGGTTATTATCGACCAAATAACATAACAGTGGTATTGATTCAGACTTTTTTCCTACAAAATGGTCTACTTTTTGCCAGAATTTAATAAATCAACATCACAAAACTTCGACTCATGCTTCGTCATTAAATACACATTAGCTTCGAAAGAAATCCTATTAGATTAAAAATCTTTATTCTAAGCCCTAATATTAAAATTTACTAAACAATAATATGTTTGATCATAAGTTATTTTTTTAAATTTAATATTATAATAGTAACTTATATTTCATTTAAATACTGAAAAAGTATAGTTTTGATAATTTCATTTGATATACCCATATAGAAAAAATATTTTTCGCTTTCACCCAAAAATATATATTTTTGGTATTTGTTGAAACATTTTACAAAATGCTCAAACAACAAATCTTAACTTCTCTTTATCTGTCGCAGTATACATGTATGCAGGCTTTATATCGAAGCATATAAATAGCTAGTTTTAAAAAAATAAGTTAAATATTCTAGTATTTTGCAAATAAATACTATTCTTGATTACTATGTACTGTCTAGAGCTTAGGCTGTATACACTTAGTGTCAGGCACGGATGAAATTATTCTGTGAAATTTCAGACCTTTTCATGCTATTCATTTAACTTATCGTGACTGATACCTTTTGTTACCATTCTATGATAATTAAGTCAGTGCAGTCGATGTTTAAAAAGTTCAGGCAATCATGAAAGTTCAAGAATGTAATAAGGCAAAAATTTACTACTCAAGGTTCTTATGAAAACTCCGTTTTGTGTTTCAACTATTTGTTATACAATATAGTATAATTATAATTAATAAAGGCCCAAAAACATTCAACAACAGTGAGCTTAAGGTGATCATACATAATGGTGATGTCGGTTTGCAGATTTCCTCAAGATGTTTTCCTTCACTGTCGCGAAAAGCATGTTACGATATGCTAATTAAAGACTTCAAAAAAGATTCGAACATGGGATCTCTTCGTTTCCTAGTGTAATAGCACTAAGATAAAGTACATTGTTTTGTATCATTAAATTTTTCACAATACTAAATTCTGAGGTATTATGTTGATTTTCAGAACATTTTCGTTAGTTTCTTTAGGTTTATCTAAATTCGTTCTCCTGAGCAATGAGCCATATACAAATAGATTATATTGATAAGGCTAAAGTCAATTTTAAAGGGTCTATGACCGATCATGAAATAAAAAGAATTGTAGCCTTTCTAAGTTTAACTGAATCATTATTTACTAACATTAAGACATAAATTTATTCGTATGAAAATAATATTAATTAGAATAAATTCATATCAAAACCATTTCATAAACATTTTCAAGTGCTGGTGATGATGTGTCAATTTATGTATGAAGTATTCTTAGAAACCCACCTACAAGTGATCTATTTGCGGTCCGATGGCCTACGGTCAACCGCAGTCTGCTCTCTCTACACACATTTTTTAGTATAAACAATAACATTAGACAACCTCATAATAAACCACAGATTGCTATTGTGACCGATTTTAAATTGTCTAGATTGTTCTTTGATAAAAATAAAAGGTTAGCTAACGAATGCTTCTGATTATATCATCGCGATAAGATTTAATACAATAATGCGATATTTTTGATAAGCAATTTCACATTATACTATACACTATAACGTCGACTTTTACTGCTTTCATCAGGCTATGTAGAGAAAAATTGTACTGACTTTGACGACGTAGCATATTGCCAATACAATTCAGAAGCGTTTGAAGATTAAATAAAAAGGATAAAGAAAAAAAAATTGTAAATAACGTAATAGATATTTCTTGTAAAATGTAGCTAATCTAAATAGATTGACTTATTGTAAGTCTAGGTAAAATAGAAAGATACTGGTAATAACGGAACTGAAAATTCGAGGTGAGCGGTAAATTCTTTGTACGCTGGATTTGTCGCAAACTAATACTAAAGACAGCTAAAATAAATATGTAGATGTATAGACTTGACATACAATAAATCTCCGAAATAAACCGTAAAGATGTCATTCCAATTTAGTTTTAAGTAGAATCTATGATGAACTCTGCCACGTGATAATGTCTGAGCAAGTGCTTTGTTTAGAATTTGGACACGTAATAATGACCTCACAAATCTTACAAGTGCAGGCTAAATCTAATATATAAAATTCTCGTGTCACAGTTTTCGTTGCCATACTCCTCCGAAACGGCTTGACCGATTTTGATGAAATTTTTTGTGCTTATCCGGCATCTATGAGAATCGGCCAACATCTATTTTTCATCCCCCTAAATGTTAGGGGTGACCCACCCCCAAAATTTTTTTTTTAATTTTTTGACATTTTATTATTTATATGGCAGAACAACGTTTGCCGGGTCAGCTAGTATTTTATGTAAAAATATTTAAATTTTTATCACCTCCTAGATTCTCAATTATAAAGTTAAATTTGTATTTTTTTTTTCTTAATTTTACGCGGTTTTTAGTGTCAACTAAAACGCTTACAAATAATTTTTAGTGCTAGGGAATGGCGCCTACGATTATCGCCGTCGAACAACCAATATAATTTTAAGACTCTTGATGCCAGATTTGAAGCATACATAATGACTAGTGGAAATTGGCAGAATTTTTCAAATTCATATAATAGCACAAATTCATTGTAATTATAAACGGCATACATTCAGTTTGATTTTTAATTTCTATAGTGCAGTATTAAAATTTGCTTTTAATAGATGTTTATGTCTATTGACATATAAATATGTTACGTTGCCAGTCCATAATCCAGTTCAGGCCCTCCAAAGTTAACACATAAGAATTTAAAAAATAATAACGTACTCTTTATTTAAAAACTTCGAACTAATTGACGGTTAGTAAATAAGTAGAACAATTCTATCAAGGAAAGAATAGAGTTAATTTAAGCTAATAACGACGGAATGTGTTCGTCACCAAGAAAGTGAGTTCTTCTTGCATAGGCGTCGTCGCCTACGTGCAGATGAGGTCTCTCATTTACGGGTTTATGACTTAATAGTTTGTTTGTTCTTGGTATGAATGTGGACATTTCTGGAATCATCGTTTTGCTAGTGGGTATAATTTGGATTATATACCTGTAAATGACTATCTTAGCACATAATATTGGGGTCGACTCTTCGTAGATCACATTTAATCACTTCAAACTAAGATCGAATCAAATGTATTCAGTCAAATAAATATCTTATAACTATAAAAAAGTTAATACAATTTTGAATTAAAAACCCAAAAAAATTTCCCGTACCGGGAATCGAACCCGAGCCTCCTGGGTGAAAGCCAGGTATCCTAGCCACTAGACCATACGGGATCTACATAACATGTATAAATACCAATACCTACAATGTATCTTTTTTAAATAAAATACAATTGTATCTTTTAGCTCATTACAAATTAAATACCAACACAAAGGTGAGCACATTTATTTGAAGTCGATAGCGTCATCAACCATTCATCAATATGGCTTTATTAGTAAGCCAGTGTTGAAGGTCACGTTTGTTATGAACTTAAGTAAATATGAACATAAAACTAGTTTTCATTCAAATTTGTTGTCATTACTGTCAGTCAGTAAGAAATTACTCGTCTCATTTTTACACAAAATGAATATCGTTTTGGATTTTATATTTTATTTGCTAGCTTAAAAATGTATTAGTCCATATGTACTTTAGTATTTGACTATTATTTTTTATTGCTGTACGACAGGAGACAGACTGGTGGCCCACTTAGGATTTAGCAGCAACGCCAGGGACATCGCTGCTATATACGTAGTGGTACTGGAACGTGGTCACTTAAGCCGGAACACAAGGTTTTATGGTGGCTTACTTAAGACCAAAGGTGGTCGCCATCCAGCCGGGCTTGAGGCCCTACCACGTAGCTAGGTGGGTTGTTTTGTCGCCTTTTACGATAGGCCGACCCCAGCCACAGAGGTCAGTATTCTTTCTGCACCCCTGCACGGATATACTTATATAAGTATACTTAGGAAGCAAGGAAATACGAGTATGTACAGAATTGGTTTTTTTTCAGGTACATATTCTGAAACTTTAGTGAGGATGAGGAGGACATTTTGAGCTGTATGTATTAAATGTGTGCTTATCACATACTTACATTTCAAGTAAAGCACGTTTCGAATCGAGAACAAATTAATCTAAACATAAACAAAGTACTTTTTCTATTTTTTAATATTCAACTGAATTTGTTGTGCCGTATCTAGATACGGCACTTTCTAGAAAGTATTATCAGTATTAGTATCAAAATAATTTATTTTTGCGTGTTCGATCTTTCTAGTGATCACTATGACCGATAAGACCGCCTATTCTTTAACATTGTTTGCGTTTTAATTTTCCTTTGATGATAAGTCGTATACACGTTAAACAATAAAAAGTTATCTTTTTGAAATATTTATTTTGTTTCTCATTTAAGTATACTTAAAAAAGTGAATTTTAAATAAAGTCTAGTTTATATTATATTATAAACATTCATATATACCTGTATTGTGTTTGTCCATTTGCTTATTAGCGCTGGCAACTGCTTCATTCACTTCTGCCATGATGATTTGATCAATTGATCAAAAAACACCTGAAAAAAATACATGAATATTAAAAATGGCATACAATCAGAAAATTGCATATAACTAATGCTGAGAGATCGGAGACCTACTGCTTGATTCAGATAAGCTATTACTAGTAAAGATTAATGAGATTCCAATTAATAAAATAATTGTGATATATATTGTGATTTAAATTTTGTGTCCTACTTTCAATGTAACACGAGAAAAATAATTTAAATAAAAAGGATGACAGATTTTTCTCCAAAAAAAGAAGAATTGTGATCTATATTATTGCTTTAAAATTAATAATAACAGTATAGTATATGGTCCCAACAGTAAAAATTTATATTAATAAGATTAGTTAAATAATTTTAAAGATTACCCAGAAAGTTATATATTATAACCAAGTTCTTGTTATAAAATATTCGTATCTATAGGCAATTAAATAATTGTATCACTGTAACTTATTCTACTTTTTATTGTACTTAGATTTAGTTGGTGAACAATAAAGTGTTTTTCATTCATTAATTAATAATATTTATTACAAATATTAAAAAATAGGTACAGGACAAAATGATAAAAGGTATCTAAGGAACAAATGACGGTTAAAGGTATAATTATTCGTTTCCAGATCTCCACTACATGTCGCAAGTCGTAAATAAACTGATTAAGTAGCTAAGATCACGAAATTACACGTATAATAAGAAAATTTCAGTTATTAAATCGCCCACAGTAACGGTTCATTGGAAACTTCGAAACTAGGAATAATGCAAAATAATTTTACATGATATGTTTTTTTATAACAGGGAACAATTGTAGGTGACTACTAATAATTAAAGGTAATTAGATGAAGAATTACTTATAAAGTACCTAGTTAATGCTACTTCCGACAAAAACAGTACAATTTAGATCTAGGGAGTACTTAATTCCTTGTCCTTGATAAAAAAATCACTCACGCTTGATTCTTTCTTTAAGGTTTTAGAGTCGAAAGGCAGGCCCTAAATTCCTCGACAACCTCCTTAGGACAACGGCTTTCGAACGTTGAAGTGTCACGTATGCAATATATTATATTTTCAAAAAAGTATATCATTAGAATATCAGTTGTGCCAACAATGCAAGCGCTCTGTTGTTTAGTTTGGGACTAGATGGCGTTGCGTGAATTGTTACAGGATATTTATTTTATTTATTTATGACTTAAGTGTCCTTTGTTAGGTCACACGCAGTAAAAATAAAGCACACACATTTCATTATCTGTTAATAAATGATAATTGATAATCTGTTTAATGACAGGGATCATTGTCAGGGATATAATATATCAAAAAATCTGTATTAATTTTCTTATATTGTTTATGTCAGAAAAAGGATACAGGAATATTCGCGAAGGGAACCGTCGTAAAATGTGTATCGTATTGGGGATAACCCCAGTACGTACGTGGGTATAAAGCCAATAGCGTACCCCAAACCCCGAAGTGTCAGAATGCTATTCAGATTAATACTTTGGTGATAATATGCCAGAGTAGCCATAATGATGGTGATAATATCTCAAGTAAAATCACTTATACAAAAAATTCTAGAAAAATGGTCTAATGGTAGAATACTTTTTTTAATATGAATTCAAAAAGTAAGATGATATTTTTCTTTTAAAGTTTCTGGTTTACACTAGAGTTGATTTGTTTATAGGAATATAGTAAGATGGTCTACTTGTAGATGAGTATTGTTTTAATCGTAAGACTATTATAAAATAGAGTAGCCTATTAGGATTATGGATATACATGTTTACATCTATATTTTTACACAACATTTTAATTTTTTCTTGGTAAATTTGTACATATTAGAAATCGTTAATTATCGAAAACTTACTAACAAAAATAGTTTTATTTCTTTATCACTATTGAATGTTTTAGTAACCGGTTTACACATCAGTGTTAATTGTGTCGTTGATAAGCGCAATTACCAACATAATCAAAAAACAAAAAATAGATATTATGCACTGCGTACTGATAACAAAGATATACAAATAGCTTCATTTTTGTGTCATGGCATCACCTGATATTCAAATCTCATATTAAATTTTTGTTTAAGTTTAATGAACAATTAATTTTACAATGTAAGAAGATAAATATAACGCACAAAACATGAATAAATATTTTTTTTTATTTAAAGGTAAATACGTTTTTTTCTTTTCTTAATACTTACTAGATAAGGCGTTGCAGAATCTTGTTACGACACACGTTATCACTATGTAACACTAGATCACCAGCAAAGCGAGCACGCGCTTACCTTCGAGATAAATACTGGCCCAACGCCGATGCCGGTTAGATTAGTTTCGTTGCCGAATGGATTAGTGTTGCCAGTTGAAAACTTTAAAATTCTCTTATTTTTTATTAATTTATTTAACCTTTAGCACATAATGTACAAGGCGGACTTAATGCCTAGAGGCATTCTCTGCCAGTCTATCTTGGGGTGTTGCAGAGATAGTTTCATGGTAGGTGCATAATTGAATTGGAATTCGTTAATCAAACAAGATTACATATTAAAAGCTATATACTACACATACTTAAATACATAAACTTACATACACATAAATGCAAACACATATACATAGATTCTTACACATACTTACACTTACCTACATACATATATATCTAATTATAACAAATAAATAGGAGATTTAACTAGAATCTGCCAGTTGTTTAAGGAGACGTAGTCGTACGTTTAAAGGTTTCACGACTTGTCAGCATTCGGATTTCAGGAGGGAGCGCATTCCATACAAGAATAGATTGGATAAAGAAAGACGAGTGAACGAAACTAGAAGTATGAGAAGGGCAAGCAAGGAGGATATTATTTGAAGAGCGAAGATGTCTGTTATGAGTGGAGCAGAGATATTGGAATTGAGGCATATGACAGCTAGGAGAATAGGTAGCGTGTAATACAGAGAACAGTAGTGTCAGTGTATGTAGACTACGACGCTGACGTATAGGCAGCCATTTGAGTTGAGACCGATATGAAGAGACATGGTCGTACTTACGAAGATTAAAAACGAATCGAATGCAATTATTGAGAAGACGATCAAGTTTATTGAGGAGATCTCCATTCAAGTCGAGATAGCATACATCACCATAGTCTATTACTGGGAAAACTAGGGTTTGCACAAGCGCAGCCTTCAATCGGGAGGGTAGAAAGTTTTTATATTAGTATTTTAATATTAGTATTTTTATTAAATAAGATGTATTAAATATTAATTATACCTTCCATCTAATGGAGAAATAGAAAACAAAACTTAAATGTATTTTTATACATAGGAAATTTGTTCTGAATTCTTTGACTAAAATAATGCCAATAGCTAGGGAAATTTCCAATTTAAGAAGAAAAGGAAAGAAAAAGTGGTACTGCTTAGTGTAACTCAGAATGTTTGTATATTCATTCTGATCAAGATTTTGTTGATTTCTTAATTTTATTTTTGGTAATTTGGTTCCATATTGCTTTTTCCATAACGGTATTTCAAACTTCTACTTACATAAAGTGCTTATAACATCGGAGTTTTAAAAATAAAACTGGCAACATTTTTTTATCTTCGCACCGAACCCAGGCGACCCGCGCTCGCCTCGTAGTGATCCGATTGTGCACGAACGCACGTATTGATGCCGGGAAAACACTTTCCGCGCCATTTTCTCTGGCTCGAGTGTGAGGGAGCTTGGCAATTGACACCCTCCGGTGACCCTGTTTTAAAAGGGACATTGTCCGCTAAATCTTCAATATTTATTTTTTAAAGTATCATTTAGGTAGATAAGATTTTGTTACAAAATATAATACATATATATGAATATAATGCTATTCAATTATGTTATTATTTATATCAAAATATATATCTAGATACCCGGGTTGCCTGGAAGAGATCGCTCTGTAGCGATAAAGCCGCCCATTGTAAGTCAAGTACATATTGATTGTGTAAATAAGTATCATTGTTTTTGTAAGTTATTTGGTTTACAATAAAGTGTTAACTGTATATCTATCTATCTATGACTAGAAAAAAAGTTTAAAATGATTCAATAGTTTAGCTAATTTCTCTTCGGTATTTTAGAACCAATGTAACAGATTAGGAGTGGAATAGGACGATAGTTCTTTACTTAGTTGGGTCTTATTCCTCATTTTATGGAACAATCCTACTACACTCCGCCTAAAGGCGGAGGAAGAAAAAGGCACTGTGGTAAACCACAGTGCCTTTTCTTATTGCTGTAGGACAGCAGACAGGCTGACGGCCCGCTTAGAATTAGCAGTTACCGTCGCCTATAGGTGTTTGCAACACCAGTGGCATCGCGAACACGCTGTTGACCCATAAGGGTACAGGAACTTGGGTCACTAATGCCGGAACGCAACACAAGCTTATTATGGCGGCATACTTAAGACCAAAGGTGGTCGCAATCCAGACGGGCTTGAGGCCCTACCACGTAGCGTGGGTTGTTTTGTCCCCTTTTACGACAAGCCGACCCCGACCACAGGGGTTAGTGTTCTTTCTCCGCCCCTGCACGGATGAAATGCCTTAAGACAAAAGTCTTTAACCAATGCGTCCTACCAGTAATTAGGTACGGAGCCGAGATTCTCTGAAGGATTGCGTTCGTAATGAAATGATCCGTCAGAGAACCAAAGTTCTCGAATCGATAAGGATGGCCATATCTGTCGCAAAACCGATGGGGTAAACGAGTTCTAGAGTGGAGACCGCGACTTGGCAAACGTAGCGTAGGACGCCCAGCGGCGAGGTGAGGCGACGATCTGCGTAAAATAGGTACTGGCAAGGACTTGATGCAACGAGGCGGAGATAGGGCTCTGTAGCATACTTTGGGAGAGGCCTACGTCCAGCAGTGGACTTCAATAGGCTGAGGATGATGATGGTGATGATAACAAATCAATCTACATCTGTATGTTATATGCTAAAATTACATGATACCAAAATACGAATGTATTATAAACAATTATGTCTACAAATTAACCGATATCATTATTTAGAAATCAGAGAATAAAATATACAAGTGTTTGATAAAGAACGATCAGACGGAGCTTTTGGAAAAAGCGCCCTCTAGTCTTTTACTAAGAAAACATGAAGAAGTAATTAAAGTGTTAAAATTACACCAACGTCTCAGTTAATTTTTACTTAATTAAAAGTGTTCCTGTAATTTAAAGAGAGTACATTAATTTTCCTACAGATGCCGCTAGATGTAACGCTTTCCAGAAAACTAATTTAATTTTACTCTTGAAAACCTAAACTGGAAATGAAACTGTGGTACTTGTTTTCATCATTTAAACCTGGTTGAATAATGTAGATTTAGTATATATAATTTATATTACATATTTTAGATACTACATATAGATAATCCCTCGATGAAACCATACTAATATTATAAATGTGGAAGTATGTCTGTCTGTTATGTTTCACGCCTAATTTGTTGAATCAATTTTGATTAATTTTGGTATATACTGGACTTTGGAGAAAGATACAGGCTATTTTTTGTCGTGAAAATGGAATATGAAGGGGGTGATTAAGTTCTGTTTTTTTTTTATTTATATGGCAGTACTACGTTTGAACTAGATGTTCAGTTTTTGATTCTTCTGATATAAAATAAGATGGATATTGATGTAACCCTTGTCTCGATGTAGGTGTAAAATACACCATGTCGTTTTTCACCATCTACTTTTTCTTGCTCTTATCCCACGTGTAATATTTTTAGCATCAGGGTTCTGCCATCATTATTTTTAAAACAGTAATCTGATAAAAATATAAAAATACACTCAATATTCGTAGCATCATCATCAAGATTGTAATTTAATTAAATTCCGTTTGGTGCCCTTGGTCCATTGAAGTCAATATTCATGGCGTATGACTGTGTCCACCATCCTGGCTGCCATTTTGTATTTAAAAATAATAGTCGAATACGTTGTCTCGAAGCGCTCAGCGTTCGTTATGTAAAAACGTTTGACCCGCACCCTCAACGATCAATAAACGAACGCCAGCTCAATAGGAATAAGCCTCAGCACTTTAACAGTGACTCATCGCGATTGGTCAGTTTTCACAACTAAATCTAGTTTAATACGAGGATTCAATTTTTTTAGTATCTAAGTCATATTAATCATCTCAGCTTTAAATTCCAGTTTGTGAGTCTATTGGAATGCATATCACCCTTTACGACAGCTAGCCAACAGTTCTTGGGTTTACCTCTCCCACTGGGGTCCGGTCGAGGCGGAATGGCTACACATTTGTTCTTGATATATGTAGCCGGTTGCCGCAAAACGTACCACACCAACAAAGGCGACACTTCTGTAATTTATACATATATCCAGGGACCGGGATTTGTGGCGCAAACTTGGGAAGACCTACATCCAGCAGTTGACAACGGATGGCTGACGATGAACGCGGACTTTCCGAATTACACTATACATCCACCGCAGCATATTCATCTCCTGTTGTGTGCTCTCGCACCTATCACCTCACGACATTACGCAGCGGAATGCCTGAATACAGATCCCAGGTATTTGACCTGATCCGTACTATCGTTTATACGCACGGATGTGAGACCTATAGAGTTACAGGCTATTTTGGGTTAATATGTGGACGTATGTATCCAGCCAACGAAAAATATTAGTGTGGCTATCGTATTATATTCCTATTGACTGCTTCGGCTAGCTCAAGGATCACAAAGGGCCTTCCTTTCGGTTTTTCTTAAGCTGCAGTAAAGCAAAATTCAGTTAAATCTTTATTTACATCCAATTTCTATCACATTGCTAATTATTACATTTTATCTCTTAACATTTCACGAAATATTTGAGCCAAAATCATTCCGGTTCTCAGATACAAAGCGGACATCGCGCGATGAGAGCATCATCACACTACGCTTGCTCAATTGATAAATACTTATTAGACCTCTCGTAAGTGTTGCCAGCAACATTACAACCCCGACCAAAATAGACATTAAAGAAAATGTTTTTTCATTTTCACTCCTCCAAATAAGGAAATATTATAATCCTATATCTTCAATACTCAGGCACACATATAAAATTGCAGCGTGGCCAGAACATTCAGATAAGACAAGAACAGATTGAACTTTTTAACAGTTTATTATAAAATAATTTACGGTTTTTTGTATTTTTGTAGTATAAATGTACTTAATATAATAAATAATTTAAATAACACGTACAACGTGTGTTTACAGTATATTTAATGTAATCTTACGTTATTATGTACAGTCATTGATAGAAAGTTGTACAAAATCGTCGGCGATGTTGAGTTCGTATAAAAAAGGGTAGTCCGTATCTAAGATGGTGAATACGGGGTAGAGCCGGGGCTGCGGGCGGGGAGGGGGCGGCTGCGCGGGTTACTTTGCGCCCGCGCCGCCGCCATCCCACCGCCGCCCTCCAACCGCCAACTGTTTAACCCTCCGCGGGCGCTTCCGCTGGTTCCGCTTCCTGTTTCTTAGCACCCCAGCCGTCGCACATTCTTCGGAGGAAAGCTGTGGTAAAACAGACATTATTAATACATGTATTTAACAATTCTTCATGATAGGTTATCAGCTGTGAGATGAGTTATATTACCCTTCTAGGTCAAAAAGATTTTTAAAAACCTAGCTAAACTACAGTACAGTGTAGATAACACTGTACTGTAGCTTAGGAAGGTAATTTCGAATGCATAAATAGGCCTTTACCATAAAATATAATAGCAACAATATTTTATGAACTACCTATATTTATAATTATATCAAAGTTCACGTTATGTCTAAACAAAGTCGAATTCGTTTTCAAGTAAGGCTCTTATCTAGCATGAATAATGCAAAATATTAAATTTCCATAAAATACTAAAACTTAATGTGACATTATATATATTATACATATTATTTGATTTTTCTTTTTGATTACACAAATTTTGACGTAGAAGGCTGTTAATGTTGAAACGAAAATAACAATATACTTGACAGTAATAGTCATTTTCGTACAGACTGTAAGCATAAATCCAGATAAAAAAATTAAACAGCGAACAAAAAAGTTACTAAAAGCGTAGACGAAGAGAAGCTGAAAATTGCACCCTTATAATTTGCACTTACGATCTTATGACTAAAGATATGACGACATGAGACATCTTCTACGCCATAACCTTCTTCAGGAATGCTGTAAACGAATAATAGGTAAGATAAAGGGGTCACACAAGGAATATGTGGCCAGCATGCTAAGGTTTACATTCCAAGAGATGGGGCAACAATTATCAAGAGGAATCAACAATTACTTTTGTGAATTCTACTGAGGAATCTATATATGTATATATCAATATCACTTTTATATAACATATATAACAACAGGTGTGTATTATTAAAACAATTGGAATATTATGGAATCCCAGTTAAATACAAATGGATTTAAAAGAACTGTGGTACTAAGGCAAAAGGAATAGTTTTAAAATTTAACTTACGTGCGTAGGGGATCATGCCATCATCATCTTCAGGGTCCATGCAGTCCTTTATGACTTCCGCGACTTCATCGTCGTTCAGTTTTTCACCTGATAAAAAAGGAAAATCCTGAAGTTTTGATGTGTAAATAACAAATCTTTTGCTTCAATATTTTATTTATAAATGAATTCCAATCCTATCTACACAACATGACTATCATGTTCTATATGTCCCATGTCTACATTATTTAAATATAATAAATCACTGGCAATTGTGGCTAATAGCCAAACGCATATCCATCGATCGGTTTGAGTTGAAAATTCGTTGCAATTTCGTGCCAAATTTTACGAATTCTAGTTTTTCCATAATGATCCCACGAATAAGCATTGAAACATGCATTTATGTATTTCCAAGCCAATTTATAATATGAACGCAAAATACAATCAATTCCTAGTGTGTGTCAAACTAAAATAAACACATTTTTGAGTCCCCATTAACAACAAATGTAATACCAAGGAATATTTACTACAAAGTAAACTTAAGCTACTGAACTGATCTGCAATAAAGATCCTTCAACTTTATGACTAAAAGAAGAGTAAACGGATAAAAAGGAACAGATCTTAGGATAAATATTTGACATGAGGAAGCACATGGGAATAATTTATAGGTGGATGATAATATTTGTCCTATGATATAGATCGTAGAATTCGGTAGAATAAGAAATAATGGAAAGATGAAGGAAGGATGCATCTGGTCGTGTGAATAGTTAAAGGCTAGATACCCTAACCAGAAAAAAAAATACAAAACCAGAATAAAACAAGAAAATTTGAAAACGGTGTGCATAATAATGAATTTATTATAAAAAAAAATAGAATGTAATGCATTAGTGTGGGAAGAGTGCTGATAGATATAGTAGGAAAAGAAGACAAAATTAAATATCTTAGAGATACGTAAAACATAATATGGCGAGACGTCTAAAAAATAGAATAGGTCATTTTAAGCGGATCTGACTAGCTGAACAGTAACTAAGTTGGATTTGACGTTTATTATAAAAATTCGTTCGTTTAAAAATATAAATTTATGAAAATTAACTATTTTAAAGTAGTGAATGGCACATTTTTACCTAACGCAAGGAGCGTGTGTGTAAGCTCAGCGCCAAGCATAAGACCGTTCTCGGCCTTGTCGTACAGCTTCAGACATTCCAAGAAGTCTTCATAACAACCCTGGTCTTTGTCTTTCTTTGCTTGGCTGTAGATGGGAAGGAACTCTTCGATCTAAAATAAAAGAATACAATAATTGTATTATTTAGTTGAGTGGGAATTATTGAAATTGCATTACAAAAGACTATTTTTTACATTAGATATTAAATCCAGAGTCTTTTATTTATTATCTTTCCACTGTATATTAATTATTAATAATGTCCTAAACTTTTATGTCATTATCTATAGAAGCTTCGGATACAATCTTCGCAGATTTTAATTCAGAGCCTGGAGTCTACTTGTGGATTTATGTTATAGTCTCGTGCTAAACTTTTGTTAGAGTTAACCTTCCATTTTGACATTTTCTTTTTTTTTGTGTAATTTTTGTCTTTCCTTTGTTTTGTATGACTGTCCCAAACTAAAAATAACCGTTTTATGATTATCATTTACTGCTTATGAATGAAGTACTGAATCATTTGTCTTCACACTGTATAATTTTACAACGTTTTCGATATTTACGTTTTGTGGAATTTGCCAATATAAATATGATTATTATGTAAAAAAAGATTTCTTTAAAGTGATGCTACAAGGATTTGTAACATCAGTTTAAATTTGATTATTGTTTATCCCGAATAAGAATAAACTTAAAATTATTAACTTAATAATTAACTTTTCATTTTCATTTAAAGAAATGCCAAACCAATATAGCATCGGAAAATAAATAGATTCCTTAGCCATTACCGTGAGCTGCTTCTCGCCCTTCTTCTTGGTACCACCGAGCTTCTCGATGGTGGCCAGTGTAGGGTTGGAGTTGAGCGCCCTCAGGACATCTCCGAGGTTGTAAGCGTCAATTTTGCCGCTACCGTCGAAGTCGAAGATTGAGAAGGCGAAGGATGCCCCTGATGATAACAACATAATGCAATTATTTAATCTGTTACGAAATAAGACAATTAAAAAATTACTTTGTCACTAAATACTGTTAGCACAGAACACGGTAAATAATTTAGTAGCACTTTTAATAAAGTGTATGGTTGTCCCAAAGTTCATTTTTACTAAAAGCTTTTAAAAGGTTGCATGTTTTTGACCCCTTTAATTCATCGCCTTTATGCCAGTATAATTTATACCAGTTATAATTTAATTATAACTAGTCTAATATAGATCACATTTAGGAGTATAAGCCAGACCAAAAGTTCTTGGATTATCAGTGACAATTCTAGTCAGTTTTAGATGACATGACCTCTTGAAAAGTACACGCTGACGTCTAGTCCTTTAGGAAATATGTAGAAACGCCAGTGGCTATCCTTAGAAATAATGCAAAAATCTATATGGTCAGTGAACTTTTCATGAGAGTTATAAAAATGATGCATAAGCATCATTTAATATCAATAAAACCATTGTCTTTCGTAGCAGGACTTATAATGTCCTAACCATTATTCGATAGAATATATTTAATAGATTCCAAATTATCTTATATAAATATAATAAATGGATCACAATTTTATTACTGTACTATAAGATTGTACTTATTATGAATATTGGTTTTTGTCAACTTTGTAATTAAATAGCTCGTTTAGACTTCATATTTATAAATATAAACTTGAAAACAAAATAATTAAAAATAAATTATTCATGAATACTTTATTTAAATGCTCCGCAAATCCAGAAGTTCTAAAAACTTAAGTTTATTCCAGGTGTAGCAGTCTATCCCACGGGACCGAGCGGGCGGCACGTGGGCGGACATTCTTCGCCGAGAATAATACTTTTCCACGGAACGTTTCTATATATTCACTGTGAACTATTGAGTCACATTCTAAATTTAATCGAACTGCGCTCCTATTTTACTGGGTGCCAACTGTAACGGTTTTTGCTCGCCTAATTTTGCTATGTATTTTAGGGGGAAACTAAATTATAATTTTAACCTCCAATTTGTCATTTTGGGACATTTGAATCACAGTTACATCATTCACCTTAACAGTTCCTGCCACCTATTACGCATTTAATAAAATAAATGACACGCACTGAGAGTGAAGGAAAAGTTCGAGAAAATATCAAAAATCTCGGTGTGGTCTCGATAACCGCCAATCCTCGCTTTGAACAAACATAGCGAGTATAATGAAACGGAAGCCCGAATTTCGTCTTGAATTTTCAGCTGATTATATGAATTATCTTGTTTCTCTTTAGATTTAATAAATTGTAATGTTATGATTAATGAATTTAATTATCATATTATCGATGTCGTTAACATATTAGAGATTTTTCACGAAATCATTCAAGTTGTAACGTAGCGCAGGGTCGCTAATTTTCTAACAAACGTCACTACATCGTATAATTCATAGAGAAGCCCAATCCCGCAGTTCACAGAAAAAAATACAGATTTTTTTTATATAAAAGCAGCTGCTGGTTGATGCCTCAACTCTGAGAAGTCTCATTTAAAACTTAATTCATTGCTAAACATCACCGGCCGTTAGGTTAGGTTAAATTGAAAGCCGAAGACAAACCTCTTCCAATTTATGTTTAGTTTATATTAGCTTAAAATGTTATATTAATTATCACAAAAAAGGGTAATTTAAGTATCTATGATCGTCGAATCTGTTAGGTCAATTCAAGTGAACATTAAACACCTGTATTATTCTTTTAATTTGGTTAAATGATAACGAATATCAAAATGCAAATCATTCACATTATTAAATAGGCACCGTCAAGCGCCCAAATTAATTTCCATTTCCAAATAAAACTCATCACGATATTCCAACAACGTGTAAACATGAAGCAGCTGACTCAAGACCAGTAGTCGACCTTGATAATGACAGTTAATTTATAATCGCGCATGATCCGGATGTGAAAGGAATTTCGCGTACCTACTACATATTATGCACGCATTGGCACACATTGCCATATCAAATCATATCAGTTCAAGTGAAATCTGAGCGGAGTTTCTCTGTTTGGGCGGGCGGCGATACGCGATCACGTGGCGCGCGGGTTAATTTTAGAAAGCTGCGCGCGCGCACTCCCCTTGTACCACAGGCTCCGCCGCCAACGCATCTTAGCAACACGCGCCTTTTATGAGAAATAGCGCTAAACTTAGATGCTTACTCTCGTTTCATTTATAATATCAATCTAAATGTGCAACTGGAACCTTATCAGTAACAACAGTATTTTATACATTTAATAAAATTGTAGGTTTTGCACTTTATTATACAAATAAGATGTTAGTGATATCAAAAAACTGTAAATTATGTTATTTGTTACTTAATATAGGAATTGAAATTCAAACACTCACTTTCAATGTCGTTCTTGCTGAGGTCGCTCTGAAAAATTACCAAAAATATTGCATTATTTCCATGTGTATGCCATTTCATGCAATGTGTAGAATATTAGTATTGTATTCGCTGGAGACTTGTGGTTCTGTGTGAATGAGTGTCTGTCATTTTAATATAATGCCATCTTCCATCACTATCATGTATGCACAACACTGATATAATTTGTGGTTATTGTGCCGATATCCAATGTATCAGAACTTCCGATCAGTGGAAAACTATTTCCATTTATTTCATAGAGTTAACGCGTATATTTTATCACTTTTTGATCTAACAGTCCGCATTTTACACTTAAACACATTTTCACCATCTCACTGACGTCAGTGACTCACCATTTTGTGTGGTGTTAGTTGGTTCCCTCCCGGTCTTCACTGGCAGACGTTCAGACAAGAAGTGGGGCTCGGCAACTTTTCGCGGGACGGTTTTAACTGACTTAGATGGCGCAGTCGTCTGGATATTTGAGATTTAGCCCAGGAATCCGCGACCGTTCTATTTTTGGTGGAGTCGGTCCGTTTCTACGGTGACTTCGCAGCCGTTTCGCCGATGTGAGCGATAGAGATGACGCGATTTCCCACCTATTCTACGAGGGCATGCATCGCCAAATCATATACATTTACTAAACTATTTCGATCGATTTGAGGGGAAAACTCTTTCCGAAACATATGAGTCAATATTTGTGTTAAAACGAAACCTTCAACATTTTTATATGATATTTTTAAATTATTCTCCAATTTGATAGTGTCATAAATAATTTATTTTAATTAAAAAACCGTCAGAAACAGTATACCGAAAATAAATAACATTTGAACCAAGCTAAATATGGATACATATTTTTATAACCAATAAACTGAACGCGAAATAGCTATGACTATACGATTAATAAATTAATTTTCAAAATTTTCCGGCTTATCATCAAAAGTGTAATCTTTCCATCTAGAAGAAGTCAGAGGATCTGCAATCGTGTTGAACTTCCAAACAATGGGGCGAGACGGCGAAGGTGCTCGATGTACTCGATCATCCAACGAGCTCGCAGCACGACGACGAGCATTCGGAGAAAGAGGACATATTTGAATAGGGCCTTGTATCAAAATGGTTGTTCGATTTTCCTGAAAATTTTTATTCATTGAGATTTATTTTCTTATGTCGAATTAATTAGCAAAAGAAAATAAATAGAGGAGATTTGGAAAAATTCGGTATATATATTACATAAACTAGCCGATCACGCCCGCTTCACTGGGCGAATAACAGGCAAAAGTAAATCGAAAAAAAATGAGAAAGGGTCGATGGAAACCAAAAAATAAATAGCCTATAACTATCTACTAAAAATTTCGCGCCGTAGTCCCATCCCGATTTGTTCAGTAGTTCTGTTGTGATGGTGCGTCAAAGGAACCCCATTTTCCTTATATATGTATAGATTATAATATTGTGACAATCATACAACACCATCTGGTAAGAAGTTGTACTCAAAGTAGGAAGCAAAGAGCCAGTATTATACCTATAATTGTCTAGTAGGTACTAGACAACTGATATACTACTTACGAGTATATACTTTTGTAAATAAATACATATTATAAGTCCACACTCAGATTCGGAATGGAAATCGTACGCCGAATATCTATGAGCAACTGCCGTAAAAATGTGTAAACCAGAAATGTGAACCTATAGTGAAAGGTTCATCTATTGTCTAGAAAGGTGCATGAGCTGGTGAGATTAACTTAACCCAAAGGTCTTAATGGAGCCCCGTACGAGGTAAGTTCATCCAGTCAAATAAGGAATGATGTTAGCTAAGCAACGGAAATTGATTTCTAATAGTTAAAATCATCATATTTATTACTACAGATACTTTTAAAAGACACGTCTGTAATATACCTTATTATTGGCTGGAGTTTTGCGATACCACCATCCTTTGAAGCAGGATAAAAGTTTGACTCCTCGAATTTTAAAGCGGCGTGCTAAAGTACTTTTGCCAGAAGTATTTTCCGAAGCAGCCACCGTCGATGTAGCAACTAGATTATTTTGTTCCTGATTGTGAAACAGATTTATATAATTATATTTTTTCTACATGAAATTGTTACATATATTTCTTACGGCCTAAATTTAATAAAGCTTTTGTCTACATACTTACATATGTAGCAGTATTCGTTTGTAGAAAAAAAGATTGCCAATTGTAATGTTATATTCTGTTTTATTATGTAATGGGTAATATTTACCTCCTTTAGTTCAGGAGCTCTCAGATCATCATCAGAAGTATTTGCGGTTATGAGTTCTATTTCGTGTAAGCTCAAAACTCTAGGGTCTTGAAGAATAACTTCAACGTCATCTTCAGAACCTTGGTCGTAATCGCCTGCAAATGTAGCAAATTATATTAAAAAGAACGAAAATTACCAAAATCAACAAACTTTGCATCAATTGACTTACGATTCAAAGTCAAATAAGTATTTTCATAACCATCAACGACATTTTCGTTTTGCTTCTCTCCTATATCACCAGCTGTCTAAAAAGACAAATAATTTACATTATATTTGCGTTAAAAAAAAAATGTATTCTTTATGAAGTTACCTGTTCAACTGATGCTGTAATAAGAGATGCATGAGATCCTCCGAGAATATCACCAGTATCCTTAGAAAGTTTAACTTTTTCATTTTTTGTCTTAGAAGCATCAGCTAAGAGAGAAAACGAAGATCTCTCAGATGTAGAAATCTGGTCATTTGTATTATTATCAGCATTAACTTCTACTGCAAAGGTCATTCCAAGAGCATTATTTAAGTAGGAATCATCTCTAACAAGACTAGTAGGGTCATCACAGATAATTTTCTCAACGTCACTCATGTCAAAAAGATGGTTAAGAAGCATTGACGTGGACTTCGTAAGTTCGTTTTTGTACTGCAAGTAAGTATAATATTTAAAAATAAAGTTCTTTAAATATTTTTACAAATTCAAGAAAATGATGAATTACTAGGTTTGTATCTTCGTCTCCTTGTCCGATAAAATTCGAAACATCTCTTTCCTCTGATTCACCTGAAACTGTTTAGCATTATTCATTACAATGTCAACAGGTACTTAAATAATTTGCAACTGAGTTATTTAGCTCACCTTGAAGCTTTTGAGGTGTCGAAGTAGCAACGATATTGACTGCATTAACAGTTTTAACTTCATTCATATAGTAGTTGCCTTTTGACACAATTATTTCATCGACGGCTTCAATGTCGATTGGACGATTGCTCCTATAACTTGGTAATATATCTTGATAACCCTGACCTTTCAAAATATTTTTATATCTATATTAGTATATTATAAATGTAATAATTTAGAATAGATAACTCACAACGCTTGTTGTTTAATATACAGTTTAAGGGCCACAGTTTTGTACTTTTTTCTCCGAAACTAAAGGTGAACGTTGACAATATATTCAATTTAAAGTTGAAGTATAATTTATAGCTACACTATGAGCTCAGTTTCAAAAAACAAATAATGGTTTCTAATCTTTTTGACTCCTTCGAAACGAATTATATATCGACAAACATATTTTACTATTCAACCTTTTCAATGATGATGATGATGCTGAAAAATATCCAATATTTTTTGTGTACTTCTATTTATAATCATTTTTACGAGATACTTTTATATTAATATAATTATTCTAATAAAATGTGGTCATCAATTTGTTTTTTTAGTAATAATCTCCTTATTTTCGGGCAATAAACTCATAATACAATAAAAACAAAATTTAATTAAAGTATTATTCAATTATGTCAAGATAAAAATATGTACATTAAACCATAATGAAGGAATTTCATACCCGATTCTGAAGTAGCATTAGCAATTATATAGGCCTCTTCTATTACTTGTCCAACAAGATGAACAGCAAGCAAACCAACGAAGTTGGAATCTCTGCAGCCAGTTACCCCTATATATAAAAATAACCGAAATAAAATTACAATGAAATATAATCCACTTTCTTTTTCTGGAGAAAAGGCTTTATGTTTCTTTCCCTTGAGCTCTATATATAATAGTTATTAATATTATATTAGTGAAAAAATATCTAACCTTCTCCGGTCATCATTTTGCGATTAATTTCTTGCAAAATGATTAAAGGCTGATTGACTAAACTAATTCAATTGAATGATTGTCAGAAATGTATTGATCAATTCGAAAATAGGTTATCATATAGATATAACTTTTTAATTCTTGCTCTATTGTCTATTATTTTCATTTACAACTTTCGTTTACGATATAAATATCTGCATAATATATTTTTAGTAATTTCTAAACGATGTTATAAAATTGGATAAGGACTAGCTATATAAGTAAAAGTATTAACATAAGTCTCTGAAACCGTTAGACATAATAGATTTGAATAATATGATATACTAGCCGATCACGCTCGCTTCGCTGGACGATTAACAGGCAAAATTAAATCGGAAAAAATGAGAAAGGGTAATCTTAGTAAAAAACAATTTTTCAATAAAGAGTATTCTATGTTACTTCTAATACCTACCTTCAAGAATATGTGTACAAAGTTTCATGATGATCGTTAAGTAGTTTTCGCGTGAAAGCGTAACAAACAAACTTACTTTCACATTTACTAGTATAATATTAGTATGTTAACAGCTTTAGTACAACAACATGATGCTGAAAACATTGGGGCCGCTTGTTACGCCCAGCGAATAATAGCTATACCATGTTGCTTGTTCTCCAAAAATAACCGTACGTTATTTTTGTTACAGTTTCGTAAAATGCAGGTACTAAGGAACGAGAACTAATTCAAAGAAATGTTTATACATTCATTGTATAAATAAATGTTTATACATGTATAATGTGATTTAAGTATATAAAAAAATTGGTTTTTAGATCAATGAATGACACTTGAAAACCAATAGGTACATCGCTTAGGCAGTTTTTCTCGAATGATGTGGAAATTATGACATAATTGGCACTTACTGACGGTGAAAGAAAACACGGTGATTAAATCTATATATCAAGACTATCAGAATACTGTGCGTTACTTTGGGGTCGTGGCTGGCAATGGCAACGCAATATAAAAAAAGGCACCGGTAAACCTTACCATTGTCTGAAAAAAAAGGATTTACAATAATATTCTTGAATTACTATTCTTTTTCGATGTCTGGTGAACACATGGTTGATGTAGAGCTAAGCTACTTTTTTTATATTTGTACTTTCTTCGAGTACTTTGTACTTTTTTTCTTACAGTAAAAGGTCAATTTATGCTTCCAAGAATTGTAAGGTGTGGTGTATGGTTCCCGGTTTGCATATGTTAAACGACGGGTTATACATTTTAAAACAGTTTATTTAAAATACCGAGGAAAACGTTTACAAGAATTTTAGACATTTTACAAATTATATTCGATCACGATCGCGCGCGGTCAGAGGAAAAATAAAAGACTTCAATAAATTATATTCAGCTCCATCTTCTTCGTCAGCGTCTCATCTCTCGAGAAAAGAGTTAGAACACTACTTGAGTCAGCCTAAAGCTTTGAGTAACGAAGATATACTACGTTGGTGGAAACGTCGTGAGCTTCAATATCCTATTTTGGCAAAAACGGCTCGAGATTTTTTGTCAATTTCGGCTACATCTGTCCCAGCTGAGAGGTTATTTTCGAAAGCATCTCTTGTGATACGAAAGCATTAGTGATGAGCAAAATCTGTCTTGTTCTTGCAATCTTGGTCTTGGTCTTGCGATTTTGCAAGACCAAGACTGAATACGCAAGACCAAGACCAAGACTACAAGTATTTAAGCAAGACCAAGACCAAGGCCGGAGAAGCAAGACCAAGTACGTTACCAAGACTGTCTTGATCTTGGTCTTGGTCTTGATTTGCTCATCACTAAATACTAGACTATAAGTTTTCATTAAAACACTATATGTACACACCTATCAAGCCTAAGATGTAAGTTTGTATATTTCAATAATATGGGCTTACAACTGTTGACAATTTCTGCAAAGTTATCATAACGATTTTGAATACAATCAAGACTTTCGCTGTTTAGTATTGGCGTAGGGCGAAATTTGTCTTTTTTTTAATGCCCTTCCGAGACATAACTTTACTGAAGATAATTCTTGACCAACAAAAGTAAATAAAATAAATCTTTACTGCCTGCCTGTATGCTAATACAAACAGTAATACGTTCGTCACCTTTTAGAATGCCATAACAATAAAATAAGCACCCAATTAGAGATCAAAAACTTGGTATTAATATTTAGTTGTTATGAAAGGTCCGTGTTACTGAGTTGTTTTCATCAGTGGCATCTCTGGCTGCTGGCCACGATCAAATAAATTAGCAACGTCGTAGTTGAGAGACAGGAATTTCATACCGATGGCTCTATTAACCATTTTAGATAAATATTTTATGGAAATTAAACATTTACTAACTAATCGAAGACAAATGTGGATGACAGTAAAATATAATAGACATTAACTCCATCTTCTTTGGAGTAATTGTATAACTTAAAACTAACTCTTAATTATGTAAATGTTTAGGTTGAGCTGTCTTTGTTCGTTATTTCTTCAAATCACACTCCAAGTTTGCCCCGCATGGGCATTAAAGCGCGGAGACCTCGTCGCCACCACTGGATCTGACCTCTCGCTCCCGGCTGTCATCCTAGCGATGGTCGGGAGCCAAGCGGGATGGGACGCCGTCGCCTCTTTTTGTAAAACAGTTAAGTCCGCGAAGGAGAGGGAGAGAGAGCGCGCCAGGCTCTCCTCTCGCTCACGCAGGGCTACTCATCACCGGAGGTTAGCAACAGAGTCAACAGACCTTCGGCCACTGTAGTGAACGGTCGCGTGCACGGCCCCCTGGGAATGGGCTGCAGCCCGCACACATGAACGAGAGAGGCTACGGCTAAGTCTTTTTACGTCAATGGTACACTTCGGTGACTCTTCTATTCCTTAACCTGTATTTCATTCCTCTGAGCTACCAGAAAAAGTGATTAATGTTTTTCCTTTTTGAAAAACATAAGTATGGTTAGGCCCTGTATATGAATGTGTTTGTATTTCACAATATTTGGTTTATTTGTTTGTGTGATTCATCGCTGTGAAGTAATTATTTTGTACTTTTTGTAAATTAGCACATAGGCGAGATTTGAATCATTTTATTAATACTACCAATGTTACAAGTAGGGTTTCACAAAGGCCTTTCGACTGAGTTCCATTTGCAACCGGAATATTAAGATTCTCTTGGATTTTTTTATTGATGTAGGACAGCAGACAAGCTGACGGTCTGCTTAGAATTCAGCAGTTACCGTCGCCTATGGGTGTTTGCATAGCCAGTGGCATCGCGAACACGCTGCTGTCCCATAAGGGTACAAGAACTTGGAGAGTGTTTGCAACGCCAGTGGCATCGCGAACACACTGCTGTCCCATAAGAATACAGGAACTTGGGTCACTAATGGCGGAACACAGCACAAGGTTATTTTATTAAACTTATATAAGTTAAGCGGTTTTAAGCTTTTTCAGACAAAAATACTTTTATTACAAATTCGTACAACTCGAAGACTTAAACAATAATTAAAACTGAAACATATAAACCTGTACGATATATTTTCAATTACTTAAAAAAGTCGATAATACAAGATTTATGTCTAAAACAAGTATATTTATTAGCTTTGAACTGCAGTAATGTGTTACGCCACACAGCTATAAAATAAAACAATCTGTAAAGTGGGAACTTTAGTGCTGCCGCTCCCAGACCAACTCTATTTATAAAGTAAATTGCCGCCTCTGCGTGGACATTGATATCGTTGACAAGCGTGTTAATTCAATATATACACCAATCAAAATGTGTATTACTTTTTAAATACATTGTTATGTTTCGTGAAACATAGCATAGCAAAGGTACAGATTTAAGGTTTTAAATTTATATGTTTCTGGAGAGTATACAATACATTTTAGTGTTTAAGTTATTAATATAATGGTTTGGGCACTTGGAGTTAGAAATACTGGCCCACTCAGACACAGCATTCACTAGTTCAGGAGCCACTGTGGTCTTCTCTAGACAAGAAAGCCGTTTGTACATAAGCGGTTGTATTATGTGTTTTTATGTATCATCATTTCAGCCGGAAGACGCCCACTGCTGGACAAAGGCCTCCCCCAAAGATCTCCACGATGATCGGTCCTGCGCTGCCCTCATCCAACCTATCCCGGCGATCTTGACCAGATCATCGGTCCATCTTGTGGGGGGCCTACCAACACTGCGTCTTCCGGTACGCGGTCGCCATTCGAGGACTTTTCTGCCCCAACGGCCATCAGTCCTTCGAGCTATGTGCCCAGCCCACTGCCACTTCAGTTTTGCAATCATCCGGGCTATGTCGGTTACTTTGGTTCTCCTGCGAATCTCCTCATTTCTGATTCGATCTCGCAGGGAAACTCCGAGCATAGCCCTCTCCATTGCTCTCTGAGCGACCATGAGCTTTCTCATAAGGCCCATAGTTAGCGACCACGTCTGCGTTCCGTATGTCATCACTGGCAACACACATTGGTTAAAAACCTTCGTCTTGAGACACTGCGGTATTTGGGACGAAAAGATTTTACGGAGCTTCCCGAACGCTGCCCATCCGAGTTGGATTCGACGAGTGACCTCTTTCGCGAAATTGGACCTGCCTAACTGGATCGTTTGACCCAAGTAGACGTATTCGTCAACAATTTCGAAAGTACAGTTCCCAACTGTTACGGGGGTAGGTGCGACATGGACATTAGACATGATCTTCGTCTTGTCCATGTTCATTTTGAGACCTACTCCTTGGGAAGCTGTATTGAGGCCATCAAGCATATGGCTTAAGTCTTCCATGGTTTCAGCCATGATTACGATATCATCTGCGAATCTAAGGTGAGTGATGTACTCACCGTTAATGTTGATGCCCAGTCCGTTCCAGTCCAGAAGCTTGAAGACATCTTCCAACGCAGCAGTGAACAGCATCGGCGATATGACATCGCCTTGTCTGACTCCCCGCTGCAGTCGGATAGGCTTCGAGTTCTGATCCTGGAGACGGACTGACATGGTGGCGTTTTCATACAAACACTTCAACGCTTTGATGTATCGATAATCAATGTGGCACCTCTGGAGAGACTGAAGCACCGCCCAGGTCTCGATCGAATCAAAGGCTTTCTCATAGTCCACGAACGCCAAGCATAGTGGCTGGTTATACTCCTCCGTCTTCTGTATAACCTGCCGCAGCGTATGTATGTGGTCTATGGTGCTAAAACCTTTTCGGAATCCGGCTTGTTCGGGAGGCTGGAAGTCGTCAAATCTGCGCGCGAGACGATTCGTGATGACCCTTGAAAACAGCTTGTAAACATGGCTCAGAAGTGATATCGGTCTAAAGTTCTTCAAAAGGGTTTTGTCGCCCTTTTTGAAGAACAGCACCACTATACTTCCGTGCCAGGCCTGCGGCGTTTTGCCATCGAGGATGACGGAATTAAATAGCTTCTGGAGGATTTTAAGCACAGGAGTACCACCAGCTCTCAGAAGCTCGGCTGTAATTCCATCATCACCCGGCGCCTTGTTGTTTTTAAGCTGTTTAAGGGCCACACTAATCTCGTACAGACTGACGTCTGGGATATCTACGGTGTAGTGTCGGGTTAATTTGGCTCTTGGGTCTTTAGCCTTGTTGTTAACAGGTGCCCGTGTGGTCGTGTATAGCTGTCCGTAGAACTTCTCGACTTCCCTCAAAAGTTCGGGTTTAGACGAAACGACCCTGCCGTCGTCGGTCTTCAGCTTCGTCAGTTGGCTCTGCCCAATAGACAATTCTCGTGCGAATACTTTAGAGCCCTTGTTACGCTCTATAGCCGCCTTTACACAGTCTGTGTTATGGCGGCGGATATCGCGAGTCAAGGACTTGGAGATCTGTCTATTTAGCTGCCTATACTGGGAAGCATCGTCCGGGGACTGAAGGGTCATTTGACGTCTCACATCCATCAATTTGAGAGTAGAATCTGAGATTTTTCCGGTTCTTTTTGAACGGCTGGCCTTGAAGAATTTAGACCCGGCCGTTTGAACAGCTTCCACGAACCTGTTATTATACTCGTCCACGTCAACGCAGTCACCGAGGCATTCGAAGCGGTTTTGCAATTCGAGTTGAAAGTTTACCGGGTTTTGGATCTGTATGGGTGCAGGTCGGAGCGTAGACTTCACCAGTCGAGACCTCTCCAATTTTGGATTGATATTCAATGTGCCTCTTACTAAGCGGTGATCACTCCCAGTTTTCACCGAATTGATCACAGAGACATCATTGAATATCTGTCTTTTGGTCGACATAATGAAGTCAATCTCATTTTTGGTGGCACCATCGGGACTAATCCAAGTCCATTTGCGTTGTTCTGGCTTCATGAAGAAGGAGTTCATCATATACAGGTCCTCCTTCTCCATGAAGTCGGCCAGCATCTGGCCTCGGGTGTTCCGATTTCCGAACCCAAATTGCCCCACTCTCAACTCATCGCCGCTACGTTTCCCCAACTTTGCGTTGAAGTCTCCCATGACAACGTTAAAGTGGGTTTTAGAAGTGTGGATGGCTGTTGAGATGTCCTCATACATGGCTTCCACCTCTTCGTCAGGATGTGTCGAAGTCGGAGCGTAAACCTGAATGACCTTCAACGAATACCGTTTGGTAATTTTGAGTATTAGGTACGCTACCCTAGTCGAAACACTCCCCACCTCAGTAACGTTGTTCACAAGAGACTTGTGAACGAGAAACCCGACACCACCTTGGGACAGTTGGTCGCCCTCCCGGAAGTAGAGCAGATTTCCGGAATTTAGGATTATTGAGTCCTCTCCCTGTCTTCGGACTTCAGATAACCCCACAACATCCCATCGCAGTCTGCTCAAAACTTCCTCCAGTTCCTCCAACTTCTCGTTGGTCCGCAGTGTCTTGACATTGTATGTTGCCAGGGCCAAAGGTCGTCGTTCTTGGTAGCGAATCCGAACCCGGGGATTCTTCGCACCCCCTGCCCCGTCGCTTATGTGGCTGCTACCGTGACCACCACGAACGGGGCCGCCGGGGACTAGGGGCCGGGGCCTGTGTGTATCTGTCATTTTAGGGGGGGGTTTTGCCATAATCGCCACGCTTGGCAGGCGGGTTGGCGATCGCAGTATTCGCAGTTGGTGATGCTCTCACGGAAAGATGCTGCTGCCCATCCTCCGTTCTTTCTATCCCTTAGTCGTCTCTTACGACACCCAAGGGAGGAGATGGGGTGGTGCTATTCTGGTGCGACACCACACACTACAACAGTGACAATAAAAGGTAGTAATTAATGGGCAACTACAACATAGTTTACAAAGTATTCCAATTTCACACAACTATTTTTAAACTCTACACATATATATGAGCGACACCAATAAAAAATTCCAATAAACTAAAATAAACGATAATGATCCATTATAATACATGATAATGACAGTTGATTTGTATTATCTTTATAAACACTATTATTAATGGAGTATGTTTTATAATAACTTATCTAAATTGTAGTATAGTCTTGAAATGGGTTATATTTTCAGATTTCAAACGTTCAATCACACACATAATTATTAAAATAAGTAGTAAACGATGCGCTATTTTTTTATATATAGCATAAAGATAAGATCTGCTGATCTCCATTTATGAAAATCTTCTTCCTCCTGCCCTTATCCTACATTATATAGGGTCAGCACAACATGTTGCATGTTGCAATAGTTATGGCTTAGTTTTTACAACCGCCCGCTTGCCTGACGTTAAGCCCTTTTTGGGGAAAAAAAAATCAGTCATCCTTTTTATTTAAATTATTTTCTGGTTTCACATTGAAAGTAGGAAACGAAATTTCGTTGTTAGTCATCTAACATATCCTCAAGCTACACTTTTATTGGTTTCTTCTTGAACAAACAACATCCGAGTGTCGGTTTGGATGTGCAGGGTGACATTTTTGCTGGGTCGCCGACTTTTACGGGGTCCGTGCACAATCACATTCGACAACTATGTCACGAGAGCTTCTAAATAGGAAATTCGCAGTGTCAAGCGTCTTCGATTGCTCTTAGTCCTGCATTTCATTGCGCTTGAATGCAGAAACAGGCAGCTTGCGCAGGTGCTTGCGCACAATCTTCTTATAATTTAGTGGTGGATCACAGCAATCTTCCTCTTAGAAAGTTAGAGGCCTTGAAACACGCAGCTTTTTCACAATAATACATAACCTTCGGCAAAGGACATCGTGGCAAGCAGGGATAGCACATAGGTGGATCTTCATAGCACGTTTTTGTACAAGGGGCCACTAACATCATACATACTGCAAATTGTTCGCAGTCTTTAGGATAAAAGCACGTCATTTTTATTTAGATTTACTTCTTATTCTTCTGTAAATTTTATATAATAATAAATAAATTTCCACTAGAATTTTGATAATTTTGACGGAATTTTGACAATTTTTTATGTATACATCTATACAAATAAATAAAATTGGAGGGTCTGTTTGTAATATTAAAATAACCACTTTTTACTAAGTACCTTCGGACGTATACACGGTAAATATACCAAAACAACATTTTTTACAATTTTTCTCTGTCTGTCTGTCGGTCTGTTTGTTCCGGCTAATCTCTGAAATGGCTGCACCGATTTTGACGGGACTTTCACTGACAGATAACTTTTTTTTTTGTGGTCTCGGGAAAAAACCTCTCTTGACGGGTTCCCCCGGCCCGGGGGGACCGAGGGATATGTGGGACTCCGGGAAAGATATTTGGCCATCCGACTACCCACTAAAAAACCCCGCTGTTCTCCTATCGCCTACGCCCGGGCCCACGGATATATGGCCTGCCGATCTCGTGGCCCGGGCCGGCGCCGGCCCGCCCTTTGTCTTGAGGCGGGCCCCTTCTAAAGTGTTGGCGCCAGGGAGTCAGGATTTCGTCCCTCCGGCGCTCTCCTAACAACTCTAGGAGTTGAGGGGGGCCGCGGAACAGCACGCAGCCCTCACCCTCGCGGCAATGGTGCGGGCGGTGGATCCTCCCCCGAGGAGCCGCCCGCGGCCGCTTTTTACGGCGGCCGGAGGTCGTTATTTGCCCTCCGGCACCGCCGACGTGGCCTGCGTTGGCGGGAAGGGAGTGTGGTGGTCGACTCCCGCTCCCGCTCCGCCGCCTCCTTTGCGGACATGACTGCCTCGCAGAAGGAGGCGACGGCCGTCCATCCAGGATCGCCCCCGACCATGGACAGAACCAGGGCCGGGAGCGACAGCACTGATGTAACAAGGAGTAACTTAGGCTATTTTTATTTTAGAAAAAAAAAATAGTTTTTGTTAAAAATGATAAATTTCAGAAATTTTATAGTCTAATTTAAATTGACATCAGATTTATATGTTCAATCATATGAAATAGGGTTCAGCTTAGGCTGGAATTGTAGGTTCGAACTCACGTATTCCGGAGGCGCATGGCATAACAGTTGCATTCGATAACACTGACTGTTTGCATATTTCATTTATTTATATTTTAGGGTTTATAGGGTTTGTAATCCAAAATAAACCATAAGATTTATCCAAAAAATGCTGCCCGAAATCACTATTCTACGCAGACGGAGTCGCGGGCACAGCTAGTGTTTAATATATTTTGAATATATATTCAAATTAATATATTCAAAACAGCGTGAATTGTATCGTAATCAGAGTTATTAAATCTACTTTCACGGCTTTATGCTATAAGACAATGAGTATAATATAGGTCTTGCCTTATAAAGGAAGTTATGAACTTCTTGAACGACTTTTTTTATTGATGTAGGACAGCAAACAGACTTATGGCTCACGTAGTAGTTAGCAGTTACCGTCGCCTATGGTTGTTTGCAACGCCAGGGGCGCAGCTACCACGCTGCTATTCGCATAGTAGTACTGGAACCTGTTCACTTATTCCGGAACACAACACAGGGTTATTAACACGGCATATTAAATAACCAGAGGTGGTTGCCATCTAGACGGGGTTGGATCCCTACATGAATAAAAACAAATGAGAGCTTTAGACACAAGTTTAATACTGGGTCTCTTGCAAGTCAAAATAATGCTGAAAATAATGCTATCATCATCGTCTATTAACAGCGACTGATACTATTAGCGGCTGGTAGTTGATAAAGCACGTATTCGTTTCTTTTCAATTGGGCTATACTTCATTTAGATTCCCAAAAGCGTTACGTCTGCAACTTATGTTGAATACTATATACGATTCAGTCTAAACTATGCAGTATTAAATTGTTTGCGGCGATTTTTCCAAATTTTGGTACGAGTAAATGTTTATATTCTGGCATGGAAAAAATATTCATTCATTCTTACATGGTAATGCTGTAGAACTCCAACATCCTACTTCTTTTTATCCTTTGCAAGGCGAAACAATTCGGCGGCATTTGCAATTCCAGTCCATTCCCGGATATTTCGCAACCAGGATTTCCGTTTGCGGCCTCGACGTCTTTTTCCGGCAACTTTTCCCATCATGCTGCAATAGTTCGTAGCGGTCATGCCTAAGCACGTGACCCAGGAACGCAACTTTGCGCTGTTTGATGGTTATAGGTTTATAAGTTTGTTAAGGCAGCATATTTAAGGACTATGGCTGGTTGCCATCCAGACGGCCTTAGAGCCTTTTCATCTAGCTAGGGTTGATTTGTCGCCTTTTACGATAGGCCACTCCCGGCCGCGGGAGTCAGTATTCTCACTCCGCGCCTATACGGAGTAAAATGTGTCTACAAATGTACAATTTTAGGACGTTAAATGATTATGTAATTTGGAATATAATTTTCAACTAAGAGGTGGGCTTACCTTACCTTTTTTGACTTATAAAAGTCTTTGAACCTAGTATTGAGGAAACCATTGTATTATTAATAAAAACTTAAATATTACCTGCAAAAACGGAGTCTATCGATAACGTAGGTTTTCTCCATGCAGGGACGGAGTAAGAGTACCCTATCGTAAAAGACGACAAAACAACCTTAACTACGTGACGTAAGGCCCGTCTGTATGGCAACCACCCTTGGTCTATAAGTATGCCGCCATAATAACCTCGTGTTGGCTTCTGGTATTAGTTCCATGTTCCAGTACTTCTATGATACGGCAGCGTGTTTGCGGTGCCCCTAGCATTGCAAATAATCATAGGCGACGTTAACTACTTACTATTGGGCCGACAGCCTGTCTGCAGTTCCTCCAATAAAAAAATATGGCTTATAGAAATCACTTTCAGGCAAACTACTTATACTTAATACCTACAATTATACCAGAAAGCTTATGTTTAGATGTAGTGAATATGACCTACATTACTTAACTTATGCGCCATATTGAGTTGTCATGGCAACGGGAGGCTGTATCTCCGTCGCAATTTCTGCGCGCACAGATCAATAATTGAGATTTCAAGGATGTCGATAATAAAACTTAAACGTGACTTTTGAACATGTATTAAGCTATCTATTTGGCGCGAATTACGAGTAATATATGAAACAATATTGTCTTCTAAAAAAAGAACGACGTACAAATATTAATAGTTTAACATGTATTGTGGTTTTTAATCAATATTTTACGGAAAGTAAATAAATAAAATTAAGAAATCGTTTTTATTTTATTTTTAGAATATAATACAGAACAATAATTATTTAGTATTAATTTTAAAGAAATAAATCATCCAAGTTATAACCGTCACTTTTAAAAAAAATATCTATACATTAACTATTGAATTGTTTTGTTTATTAGCAGTAAAAATAGCAATGTTACAAATTGGACAACCCTAAGAATTGGTATGCGCAAAGCCTCACTCTTCGTCGAGCATCCCTCTGGATGTGTTCACACCTGCGTTTCTTCCTTTTACATAACCCTGCTTTGGATCCTTTCCATGTATGTTTACATGGATGTGTGTGTTATATCCTAAATAATGTGCTTATTAAATATAGATTAGGTATGTACAATTGTCATTATTACTTTTAGTTTCTAAAACGATGAAGAAATGTTTGTTTTATATGCTAAAAAATAAAATTTTAGTGATATAATGTTTAGATGAAAATTGTCGCAGTGAAATTATTATGTCTATCTATACTAAAATCATAAAAAGATATGACTGTTTATTCTGGACAAATTGAAAATCTGTTGAAGGTTTTACATTTTCATCACCTATACAAAACTTTTTTATCTGTAAGCCTAGCCTTTAAATTTTGTATTTCTATTTTAAATTCAAGCGAAGTCGGTGCAAGTTTCTATTGTGAAATAAAAATGAAGTTTCAATTGAAATAAATTTTACAGACAGATTTTTCAACACTACATAATCAATATACATATAATAATATAATGAATCAATACATCCAATTACATCATCCGTTGTTTAAAGATAGATACGTTATGGAATACCAAAGTTTAGAGTTGTTATATGTATATCTGTGTTGCTACCTTGGTTAGTCATCCAATTTGCCTACAAGAAAGTAGTGGTATAACATAATAATACTCTATCTGTTTTCTGTTCTCTAAGAAATACTATTTAATTGCTATTTTTCTGATGATATTTGGTTCAGTTTGCCGGGCCACAAAGGGAATAGATGAAAGGTTTATTGCATGCAGCAGAGATGCGAATGTTGAGATGGATGAGCGGAGTTACAAAAATGGATAAAATTAGAGGAAGTTTGAAAGTAGCGCCATTGATTGAGAAGCTGAAAAGTAATAGGTTAGCCTGGTATGGCCGTATAATACGAAGAGAGGAGCGTCATGTAACAAGGAGTATGCTAGGAATGAGAGTGGATAGATATAAGAGGTGGACCAAAGAATAAACGGACGGATTGCGTAAAAGATGATATGATGAAAAAGGGTGTGAATGTTGAGATGATAGCTATTATAACAGAGGAGAGTGGAAGGAGAGAACATGTTGTGCCGACCCCACATAGTTGCGGTAAGTGCAGGAAGAAGATTTGGAATGTAGCGATTAGAACATGAGCTGTTCCAATCTACTATGACTTTGGGTTAGATTCGACTATTGGATTGGAACGCAATAAACCTGCAATCCCTTGTAGTACTTTTGGGTATTATATTTTAAAAAAATATGGCTAAGCGTTTAGACTCCTAAATACAAATCACCCACGGCTAATTTCATCCAGTTTTCTCTTAAAAGCGGCTAATCCCGGTCGCTCCGGAGTTATCAGTTTGGAGCCCGAGCTACATGTAGTATTACAATGGGTTGGAGTATTCATATCAGTGTCCTTCCATAGAACTTTTTATGCAAAGAGGCATAACAAAATAGATGTTCTTATATATAATTTTTACAATGGTTGCATATCACTCAAAACTGAGAGGAAAATCGAATGCTGACCTTATTTTGCTTCCATAATGATGATTTATCATAAAGAAAGAGGTGGGATACGAACTTTTATATGACAATACTAAATAGTGATTTCTGGATTACGCATTCAAGTGAGTGAAACACTTAAAATTATTTATTTAGGTCGTGTTACGGCTGGACATGATTCTTCCTTGAACAGATAATATACCCGCCACGTTTATTTAGAATTTTTTTAAATAATTGGCTGCTGAATCTGTCATTGTGCTTCAGCCATGGTAAAGTGCACTTTGATTTTCTCATGGTGGCGTAGTTACACCATGTTTTTGTAGAATAACGGCGTGATTTGGTTTTAAAGAGCTAACCAGTTAGGTCAATAGTTTATATTTCGCGCGGTAAGGGTTGCAGTGACCTATTTGTCTCCAACTCTCATTTCCTTTATGCTTCTCTCTCGTTCTTATCTTTATGTCTATTCTCTCAACTTTCTGACGTTGACAAACGATGGTAATAAATCCTCAATTGGCCCAGCGCCTGTCTGCTATGCATCAGCTACAAAAAAATCTGAAAAGAATATATGTGTAATTAAATAATATATAGTATCATCATCATTTCAGCCGGAAGACGCCCACTGCTGGACAAAGGCCTCCCCCAAAGATCTCCACGATGATCGGTCCTGCGCTGCCCTCATCCAACCTATTCCGGCGATCTTGACCAGATCATCGGTCCATCTTGTGGGGGGCCTACCAACATTGCGTCTTCCGGTACGCGGTCGCCATTCGAGGACTTTTCTGCCCCAACGGTCATCAGTCCTTCGAGCTATGTGCCCAGCCTACTGCCACTTCAGTTTTGCAATCATCCGGGCTATGTCGGTGACTTTGGTTCTCCTGCGAATCTCCTCATTTCTGATTCGATCTCGCAGGGAAACTCCGAGCATAGCTCTCTCCATTGCCCTCTGAGCGACCATGAGCTTTCTCTTATGGCCCATAGTTAGCGACCACGTCTGCGTTCCATATGTCATCACTGGCAACACACATTGGTTAAAAACCTTCGTCTTGAGACACTGCGGTATTTGGGACGAAAAGATTTTACGGAGCTTCCTGAACGCTGCCCATCCGAGTTGGATTCGACGAGTGACCTCTTTCGCGAAATTGGACCTGCCTAACTGGATCGTTTGACCCAAGTAGACGTATTCGTCAACAATTTCGAGAGTACAGTTCCCAACTGTTACGGGGGTAGGTGCAACATGGACATTAGACATGATCTTTGTCTTGTCCATGTTCATTTTGAGACCTACTCCTTGGGAAGCTGTATTGAGGCCATCAAGCATATGGCTTAAGTCTTCCATGGTCTCAGCCATGATTTATATAGTATAAAAAGAACATATTTAATCGTAATTTCACGTTTGATACATACAAGATTTTATATTACCATAGCTCACTCATTAAAGAAATGCGTGAAAGGGTGTTACTAGATCGTGTGGAAATTCCAAAAAATTATATCTAATAAATTTTCTTGCCAGAATAACAAAGATGAAAGTTAAAGAGTTATCAGAAGATGACTCCAACACCGACGAGCTTGTTCCGATTCCTGTGCAAATCTTCCTATGGAGAGAGACAACGCCCTTCGTGCGCCCCAGGCTGGGAAAAGTTCACGATGCTGCTTGCATGGTCAGTGTTACTGCTGTTGGCCATTATGTGCATATTATCGACACTGCAAACTGTTTTTAAGTTCAGTGATGTACCGCTTTTATATGTTTATGTTTGAAAAATACGAGTGAGCCTTTCAAAATAGAAATAAACAATATTTCAATGTAATTAATACATCCACATAAGCTAAAATATTTATATATATTATTATAAAGCCTACTATAAACTAGGAATTCAGCAAAGAACTTTTGTACAGATGGTGTAGAAAGACCCATATAGAGGTAAACGACCTGCACTTCAAAGCATAGAGAGCGAGACAGTTGAGAAAAGCAGCTACTATTCTCTTACCCCCAGACTGGACAAAAAATAAAGAAAGTTCTTGAAATAGTTTTGTATTTTAGATTTATAGGCAAAATTATTTTTACCAACATTAACCATGTTCATGAACAATCATTTGAATTTTTAAGTCCAAAATGACTTAGTATGTATATTCTAGATTTAGGTAGTACCTACGTAAATAATGTTTTACTTTAGAACAGGCTCTTGCTGTATTCTATAAGTAGATATTCTAAGCACTAGTGCTTAGAATATCTACTAATAGCCCGAGAGCTGATGACTCATTTTGAGAAGGTTCTTTAGGCAAGCTGAAATTGCGAAAAATTACAATTTTGTCAATTGGCGAATCCAGTCCTGAAAGTCTTCTACTGAGTTAGCGGTTATTTCGCTACTGCGCAGTATATAACATTAGCAAAAAAATTCAAAAAAATATGTTTTAGGCAACTTGAATTTTATTTTATCTTTTAATTTATTATTTCTAGAATTCAAAAAAAATATCCCAGACGTTTTTGTCGGTTATTAAGTATTGCCAGACGACTTCAAAATTTAATTTTTATAACACCAAAAATATTCTTTAGGCAATCTGAAATTTATATCACATATTTTTATATTAAGTAAATTGAAAGAGTTACTCGAATTTCAACATTGAACCACCTCACGAACCTCTTCACGCTAGTGAGTGAGTGAGAAAAATTTTCGGCGAGATTATTATGTGTTAACTTGAATCAGATGAATGGAAACGAGGGAGTTGCGCCAAGTTGAGGTGAACTGAGGTGGGAAGTCTCAGATCAAACGAAATTACAAACATGTTTATTTTTGAACAATTTTTTACTGGTTGTATCTGTCGTTTGTTCGAATTTAATTAGTTATTTATTTATTTCATTTAATTTTATTTGAATTGGAAAACAAACAGTGATATAGCTAAAAACTAAAACTTAGTATAAATCTAAAACACTATTAATGTGTTTTCACAAGTATTTACCTGAAACAAACTTAAAGTTAGGTAAAATTAAACTTACATCTAAACAATAAGTACCTAGTCAGGTCATAAGTATTGTCACACAGTAAAAACTTTTCTTTTAGAATGCTGGCCACAAAAAAGTTTATTGAATTCGAATTTCGAATTGTTCATGAAAATAAAAATGTATACTTTTAGAATTTTACTCATTTTTAAATATGGAGTGGACGCTTAAAGAAGACCGTGTTGCAGTTATTGCGTTGCATCGTTGCGGTTACGCGCCAATTCAAATTTTTAACATACTGAAAAATTTGAATATAACCAAAAGATTCGTTTATCGTACGGTACGGTACGCGGGAAAAAAATATCGGGAAATTCTTTTTTCGGATGAAAAAATGTTTACCGTAGAAGAGAGCTACAACAAACAAAATGATAAGGTGTACGCACACAGTAGTGAAGAAGCGAGCAACCGTATTCCGCGTGTCCAACGAGGTCATTTTCCATCCTCGCTCATGGTATGGTTGGGAGTTTCTTATTGGGGCTTAACAGAGGTACATTTTTGTGAGAAAGGTGTAAAAACGAATGCTGTTGTGTATCAAAATACAGTCCTGACGAACCTTGTGGAACCTATTTCTCATACCATGTTCAATAACAGGCACTGGGTATTCCAACAAGATTCGGCGCCAGCTCACAGAGCGAAGAGCACACAAGACTGGCTGGCGGCGCGTGAAATCGACTTCATCCGGCACGAAGACTGGCCCTCCTCCAGTCCAGATTTTAATCCGTTAGATTACAAGATATGGCAACACTTGGAGGAAAAGGCGTGCTCAAAGCCTCATCCCAATTTGAAGTCACTCAAGACATCCTTGATTAAGGCAGCCGCCGATATTGACATGGACGTCGTTCGTGCTGCGATAGACGACTGGCCGCGCAGATTGAAGGCTTGTATTCAAAATCACGGAGGTCATTTTGAATAAACTTTTTAGTGACCGGGTTCAGTGTTTCAGAGGGTCACCATTTGGGTTATAAATGAAACAACACCAGGGATGGTTTAGCTGAATCAATACGGAAGCCGTATTGAGTACTGATCCCGTACTGAATAATTTATTTCAAAATTCGTGCTCTTTATATATGAATTGGCTGGGGATCGTCGACCAATCAGAAGCGTTTAAAAAGTAAACAAATGCAGGTGTTTTTACACGATACAAATAATCACAAATTCTTGGAAATTGAATATTTCAACCATGGCTTGAAAACAGGATTATCGTTTCCTCGAAATTTGGTCGAGTCCTCGTCTCGCACGCCGCCTCCGCAGGCGACGTTGATACGCGCGTTCGCGCCGTTCGCGGCTCGCGGTCATTCCCGGCTGAGATGTTGCGCAGTGAGCGTGTGGTCGCGTTGTCGATTTAATATGTACGTTGTTATTATTATCGCCCGAAGTCTCTTCCGAGAAATGTAATGAAGTTGAGGGCGATGTTTCGTGGATAGTACATATGCGACGTGGCCGACGATTATGTATGATGACTTTTCAGAGCTTCCCTGTTCCTTATTAATATGATATGGTGGCTACAGTGCTCCCCTTCAAGCAAAACGTACCGGTGGTCTGATAATGCGTCCCGACCGCGTCGTTTTGCGATCCGCGAGCGATGATGTAATCGCGGCGCTTGGTGCTTGGGTTCTATGCATGGTAACAGGGTTCGGTATGGTATTCGTTTGCTTCGTAACACTGCTTGGTGTGGTACGGGTACTTGAAGGTATGGTTATGAAGGTTTCTGAAGGTATGGTATCCCTGATCTCGGTGTCTTCTAAAAGGTATGCTGGTTTCAGGCGATCTATAGATATGTTTGCTTGTCGTCCTGGCAGCTGTATAGAGAACACTTTGTCTGTTCGGCTTAGCACTTTGTAGGGACCTTCATAGGGTGCTTGAAGTGGTTTCTTAACTGCGTCTATTCTCATAAACACGTGACTGCACTTGTATAAATCTTCATGCACGAATACGCGTTTATTATTGCTGTGGTGTTCAGTAATGGCTTGTGGCTTGTTTTGCTGTATAATATCACGTAATTTTTCGACGTAAGTATAATCCATAATAGTCGTGTGAGTACTTGGTGTAAAGAAATCTCCTGGGAGTCGTAAGTTACATCCGTAGGTTAATTCGGCGGGACTTACACCTGTATCTGTTCGTAGCGCGGCACGAAGTCCAAGTAATATTGTAGGCAGTTGTTCCAACCACGTGTTTGTGTCGCTTAATTTCGCGCGCAAGGACGTCTTGAGGGAACGATGCCAGCGTTCAATGACCCCATTTGATTGCGGGTGATAAGGACTTGTGCGAGTTTTTTTAATACCCATTATTTTCCATAAGTTTTGAAATAATTGGCTTTCGAATTGTCGACCTTGGTCTGTAGTTATTGTTGTAGGGCATCCGAATCGTGATATCCAATGTTGGTAAACAATATCGCTAATTTGCTCAGCTGATATTGTGTCCGTGGGTATTGCCTCTGGCCATTTTGTTACTCTGTCGATCATGGTGACTAGATAACAGTGTCCTTGGGTGCTAGTAGGCAATCTTCCGACGATATCAATGTGCAGGTGTTGCATTCGTTCGGTTGGCGGGAAAATAGTGGTTTCCGAGAATGTATGTCGTTGTATCTTGCTTTTCTGGCATTGTATACAGGTTCGAGTCCGTTGAGTGATATCCTTGTTCATTGACGGCCAGAAGTATTTTTGCGTAATAAGCTTGCGTGTTGTACGAGTTCCGGGATGGCTAATATTATGTACGGCGTTAAAAACTTCTTGTCTGTACTGTTCCGGTATGTATGGTCGTAAGTATGGCGTGGATGTTTCGCAATATAACTCGACGTTGGTATTTGGTATTATTATTTTCTTGAGCGTACAACAGCTGTTATCCTGTAGTAACTGCGGAATGTTGTTGTCCTTTTCTTGCGCGGTGGCGATGTCTTGATAATTGATTGTAGATGGGCAGGATATCGTTTCTATGCAGCTTAATGCGTCGGCGACTATATTTTGTTTACCGCTGATATGACGTATATCTGTCGTAAATTCGCTAATAAACAAAATTTGTCGTGTTCGTCTCGGCGTTTCGGAGTTTGATTGCATTTTTGACATGATGAATGTAAGAGGCTTGTGATCGGTGAATATTATGAGTTGTCTTCCTTCGAATGTTTTGCGGAAATGTTTGACTGCCATATATATTGATAGTAATTCCCGATCGTATGTGGAATATTTCTTCTGCGCGTCGGTAAATTTTTTTGAGAAATATCCGAGTGGTTGCCATGATTCGTTGATGTATTGCTGTAGAACGGCGCCAGCTGCGTTATCGGATACGTCGCAGAAGAGTGCCAGCTGTGCATGATGAGAAGGGTGTGCAAGTAAAGCTGCGTTTGTGATGCTGACTTTACATTGCTCGAATGCTGACATGGCTTCTTCAGTCCACATTATTTCTGTTTTGTCCTTCTTTTTGGTGTTGTGGAGATAAGCGTTTAGCGGTGCTTGTATAGTGGCAGCGTTTGGAATGTGATCGCGATAATAATTTAACATTCCGAGAAATCTTCGTAATTCTTCTATTGTTTTTGGTTTGGGGTATTCTGTAATGACCTTGACTTTATCTTGCGGTGGTTTAATTCCGTCTTTTGATACGGTGTAGCCCAAAAATTGCACTTCGCTTTTGCCGAGGTTGCATTTAGCGGGGTTTATAGTGATTCCGTGGTCTTCTAGTCGTTTTAGTACGGTGCGGAGTTGTTCCTTATGGTTTTCTTCGGTTCCCGCAATTGCCAAATCATCTATAAACGGAAATACAAAATCGAGTCCGCGGAGTACCTCGTGAATAAACCTTTGGAATGTTTGCCCGGCATTCTTGAGTCCGGGACACATGCGAGGGAATTCGAACAGGCCCATCGGTGTGATGATGGCGGTCTTCTCAATATCCTCTTCTCTGACGTTGATTTGTTGGTAAGCTCTATTTAGGTCTATTGTAGAGAATATGGTTTTTCCAGATAGGTGCTGAGTGAAATCTTTGACTCGAGGTACAGGATAGCGATCAGGCTTCGTTACGGCGTTGAGACGGCGATAGTCACCACATACCCTTATGTCACCATTTTTCTTCGGGACGATGTGAAGGGGTGATGACCATGGACTCTTACTTGGTCTGCATAGTCCTTGTTCTATCATGTTTTCAAACTCTTTCTTGACGATTTCGTAGCGATGAGGTGGTATAGGACGTGCTCGGCTGTGTATAGGTGGTCCTGTGGTCTCGATGTAGTGTTCAACGTTGATGTTGGACTTTAAGTGCATCGATGACAGTCTTGTGACACCAGGGAATTCTGCTAAAATGTCGTGGTATGGTTGCGACATGTCGATACTGCGCACGGTGGGTGTATTTGATACTCGTAGCGGGGCATTGACTTTTAGTTGTGTGACACCGTCAATTAATCTTCGATTCTGCAGGTCTACGATGAGTTGATGGTGTTTAAGGAAGTCGGCTCCGAGTATGGGCTTAGACACGTCGGCTACAATGAATTTCCACTTGTACGGGCGTCGAAGGTTGAGATCGAGTGTTAATGTCTTCTCACCATATGTTGCAATCGTCGTGTTGTTTGCTGCGTATAATTTAAATGGTAGTGTTGTTGCAATTTGTCCCTTCTTTCTTGGTAGCACGGATACGTTGGCTCCGGTGTCGACCAGGAAAGATAAATGTGAGTTTTTGTCGGTGACGTACAGGCGGTAGGATTGACTGTGAACGCTGGTGTCCGCCTCCGCCAGCGTTCGGTCTAGTTTACCGATGTAGTCGTTGTGTTGTGCTGTGCGTTTCTTTTAAATGCGCATGGTGTCGTGCAGCGTCTGGCTTTTTCCTTGAAGCGTTGATGGTAGTAGCAGTACTGCAATGGCGCGTTCTCTCTGCTGCGATGATGATGTGTTTGTCGTGATGTTGAAGTATCACGGCGGCGAGAATCGTAGTGACTGCGGCGATGATTTTGTGACTTCAATTCGGCGATTTCTAGTGAGAGTTTTCGTATCTCGTTGATGAGATATTGTGTATCTGACGGTGGTGATGGAGGTAAGGTTGTAGGCGACTTGATGGCTGCGACTTCGGATGCGGCGGATTGCTCTAGCATTTTGTCGGCGAGTAGCGCAAGTTCCTCCAGTGTTGCCTTGCTGCTGAAAGTTTCGCTTACGGCAAGCACGGAGCGAACGTGTGTTGGCAGGTGGTTGGTCCACATAAGGCGCAGGGTGGAGTCCGGTACCTTGTCTTGTGCCAAGTTACGCATACGACGAAGTAATTGTGTAGGCTTCTGGTCGCCAAGTTCCATTTCGGAGAGGAGCTTTTGGAATTTCCGGCTGTCTGATTCTTCATACGCTGATATGAGTCTCTCCTTAATAGCGTTGTACTGGTTGTCTGGCGGGTTGTACAGGAGATCCACTATTTGCTCGATGTCCTGTCGTTCGAGTTGGGCGATAACCGTTTGGGCGAGCTGTGACTGGCCTTTGTTGAGGTCGTTTGTTGCGGCTTCGAAGCTGATGAACCATAGCCTGGGTCTGTCGCGCCAGAATGGTGGTAGCCTCATGGTGAGGGAGATACCGGCAGCTTGCTTCGACGTGGATTCAGTATAGCTGGTGCTGTTGCTCTGTTCTTCCATTTTGGGAATTTCGGGCAGAGGTTCGGTGTCTTGATATATCACGTCGGCTGACGGGCAGTATGACCACGTCGGATGACGGGTGATATAATCACGCCGGGCGGCGGATCACGTCGGGGTCACCGCTTTAGTGACCGGGTTCAGTGTTTCAGAGGGTCACCATTTGGGTTATAAATGAAACAACACCAGGGATGGTTTAGCTGAATCAATACGGAAGCCGTATTGAGTACTGATCCCGTACTGAATAATTTATTTCAAAATTCGTGCTCTTTATATATGAATTGGCTGGGGATCGTCGACCAATCAGAAGCGTTTAAAAAGTAAACAAATGCAGGTGTTTTTACACGATACAAATAATCACAAATTCTTGGAAATTGAATATTTCAACCATGGCTTGACAACAGGATTATCGTTTCCTCGAAATTTGGTCGAGTCCTCGTCCCGCACGCCGCCTCCGCAGGCGACGTTGATACGCGCGTTCGCGCCGTTCGCGGCTCGCGGTCATTCCCGGCTGAGATGTTGCGCAGTGAGCGTGTGGTCGCGTTGTCGATTTAATATGTACGTTGTTATTATTATCGCCCGAAGTCTCTTCCGAGAAATGTAATGAAGTTGAGGGCGATGTTTCGTGGATAGTACATATGCGACGTGGCCGACGATTATGTATGATGACTTTTCAGAGCTTCCCTGTTCCTTATTAATATGATATGGTGGCTACAACTTTAATGTCATAAGAATCTATGTTTTGTTAAGTTCATTTTGGTATATGAATGGTTACATAATGAATAAAGTTGTTACAATTATTTTACATTAAACATGTGACAGAATTTATGACCTGACTAGGTATATAATTAATTATAGAAGAAATATTAGAGGTGCTAAAATAAAAGTCACAGAGATCGTAAATAGAACAAAGAATAAAAAATATTGAGTGCTTATATTAAGAAGAAGGGTAAATATATAAAATAATAAAAAAATGGATGCAATTTGAATAAATTACATGTTTGCATTTAAAAATAAAATCATGCGGAATTTTTGAGCATTCAAACGGTTACGTCTATCAGTGACAACATGCCTGAAGTAGTTGTGAACGCACTGATCAACGCAGTGTGATCAACGCAGTAAGACTTTTCTAACGCACTTATTTACAAACTTTATTATCGTCTGAGAATTGTTTATAACCGGCAAAACCGTCTGGCGATTCGCAGGTATTAATGAAATTACATAATAAATACGTGATATAAATTTCAGATTGCTTATAGAATATTTTTTGGTAATATAAAAAATTAAATTTTGGAGTCGTCTGGCAATACTTAATAACCGACAAAAACGTCTGGGATATTTTTTTGAATTATAGAAATAATAAATAAAAGATAAAACACAATTCAAGTTGCATAAAACATATTTTATTGAATTTTTTTTCTGCAAATGTTATATACTGCGCAGTAGCGAAATAATCGCTAACTCGCTAAAAGACTTTCAGGACTGGATTCGCCAATTGACGAAATTGCAATTTTTTGCAATTTCAGCCTGCCTAAAGAACCTTCTCAAAATTAGTCTTCAGCTCTCGGACTATAATGATATCTACATATGAGACTAGTCTCATACCCACCCTCTAAGTGATGTTAGGCAAAATCGGTCACAATTGTGACTTCAATTGAACTTCAGATTTTGTGGGAGAGATGAGCAAAAATAGAAGCCGTGTGGTCCCGGCGAATGAAAGAATAGGGCTACCCCAAATCATCCCAAGGGAGTCGTAAAAGGCGACTGATAGTTACTCCTTCGGCCAGCTTGCATGCGGCGAAGGAAGTACACCTCTAGGTTTCCCTTTAGAGATTGGGAGGTCGGACGGCAGTCGCTCCCGTAAAAACCAAAACAAGCCAAATAATAATATGGTTAAAACACGGAAAGAATTTATCACAGATAGGGCGTCGTCGCCGCAAAACGATGCGCAGGAACTTCGCCCGACTCCTGTGATAAGTGGACTAGGGCTGCCGTGCCGTGGGCGAGCACGGCTGCCATTAGCACATCCAAAAGGAAACTCCGCTTCGAAACTTGGAATATTGGCACGCTGCCTGGACGCGCGAAAGAGTTGGCCGTGGTGTTTCTGCAGGAGACTCGGTGGAAGGCCAGCAGATCCCGGTTCATTGGGAATGGCTATATAGCATAGCTTACTGGGACAGGATTCAGGCGGCTATCCTTGGATCGACGAGGGAGGTGTTTGGCGAGTCTAAGGGCGGACGCAAGTGTGACAAGGAGACTTGGGGGTAGAACGACTCAGGCCAGAGGGAGACCAGGGCGAAAAAACCTCTCTTTATGAAGTAGCGAGCGTCCAGATCTATTGAAGATCGCGACGCATATGGGGTGGAAATTCGTGCCACTAAGAGAGCTGTTGCCAGAGGCAGACGAGACCACTTACAACCACTTTACGATAAGTTGGAATCGTCTGAGGGGTATCATTTGTGACCCCAAGATGCCAGTAAAGTTGAAGGGACAGGTCTATAAGACCATCATTAGGCCTGTCCTTTTATAGGGCTGTGAAGCGTGGCAGGTGTTAGAGCGACACAAGCAAGAACTGCGTGTCACGGAGATGAATATGCTGCGGTGAATGTGTCGAGTAACGCGGAGGGACTGCGTTAGGAACTCCAGCATTCGCGGCAATCTTCATGTCCGTGACATTGCGGATAAATTGCAGGAGTGTCGACTCCGATGGTACGTTTTACGGCAACCGGATGCTTACGTGGGAAACAAATGTCTGGCCATACCGCCTCCGCCGGACCCCAGCAGGAGGGTTAGACCCAAAAAGTACTGGATATGCGTGCCAATGGGCTCACTACCAGGGATGCTGAAGACTGTTCGATGTGGAGTAGAAAAAGTTGGAAAGCGGACCCCGAGCACCGAAACGGAAGTTTAGATTGCGACCGGGATACAATGCTGGGAAGATGATGATGATGAGCAAAAATAGAATTTAACTTTCCGTTTATAATGTTTTTTTTTTCTAATTTAATGTAACTTTTGGCTGATTGGTTAATCGAGTTGAAAGAATTTATGAAAATAGTTTCTAAGGGGATCACGTAATCAGAAAATAACCTAGTATATTTATTAATATCTTATATAGTTGTAAATAAGTGATTGTTAACGCATGTAAATAATTCTGTGTTCGAGTTCCGATACGAAATTAAATGTTAAATGTGCTGTGTATTATATTATCAAACTGTTCGTAACAAGCTCTGTTGTGTGCTTGAATGTTTAATGTAAAAATCACTTATTTGTTGTAAACACGCAGTTCTGTCAGCGAGCTCCAGGACATCATGTAAGTAATTTGTGCACTGTGATTTATGTAACTTACGCCTTAATTATATTTTATTTATTCGTGCTTGAGAATGGGATGTCTTTGTTTCATAATTATAAATATGATGTAAGTTATAGTGTTTAGGTTTTACTTCTATATTATAATTTCGATATAAAAAAATCTATACACTAGATGAACAGTTACTGTTTTCGTAGTGATGTATGATGTTTCCTTGTTTTCTTCCTATTTTCGTACCTATTTATATTTATCATTATTCTTGTCTTGCCTTTACTCTAGTTTAGTTTTTTATTGACAGGTTTGAACTGTTGTCACAGAGCACTATTTCTACACATATTTTCGGTCACTTCTTTTTCATGATCAATGAGAAAAATTACAAGGAATACATATGTCAAAGGCCTGTTTCCAGAAGTGACTGCCGTCTAACCCCAGAACCACTATAGAAAACAAGAATAGTTTCTTATTTTCCTCTAATTATTTTACTGTCTGTGCTAGTAGTAGAAGTAATGGATATGCCATCTTTTACGACATCTTAGAAATAGGATGGGTTGCCCTATTGCTATATCAAATTGAAACCGCACTGTTTTTAAGACTTTTTTTAGTCTAGTCAATTTATCAAGTATCTTGTGGGTATGTATAACACCAAGACCTAGCCTTGACGTGATAGTATAATTTTGGTGCTATTTAGCTTAATTAAATACTAAAAAGAAACTAGATCTTACTGGAGCTGATTAAGAGTCTACATAATTGACCGGTATATTGAAATTGATATTTATGTACCTGACAAACGAAAAATGTAACATAGTGTCAATGTGAGATATCTTTATTGTCAAGTTATGTCACTGAACCATGAAATATTTTTGTTTTGAAAAATGTAAGTAGTGTAAATAAAATAATTATCTTCTTTCTAATTTCCCATTCTAACTCGGATAGTAAATGTATTACTGTAAATGTACTCGGATAGTACATGCGAATATAAATTTATTTACTATTATGATTATTGAAACTTTAATAAGTAGTTTTTATTAGATGTAGTTTAAAATATTTTCAACTGTATACCTGTTAAAATAACTGTTGATTATTTTCTACATACAGGAGCTGAAAGAAGCTTGCAAAGTAAGTAAAATTGTAAATTTGTAAGTATATTTCTGAATTTGCTTCTCAGGCTTAAAATTTAAAAACAAGTTATTTTAAAATAGCTGTTTTAAAAATATTTATCTCTTTTATAATTTATATATTTAAATATATATATATATATATATATATATATATATATATATATATATATATATATATATATATATATATATATATATATATATATATATATTTCAATAATTTGCAGAAGTGTCTATAATTTCAATTCAAATTTTCAGTCATTTGAGAAAGTTCTTGTTCAAAATCTTCGCTTTGGCCTAGTAGCGAACCTCGTAGAGGCTATTGAAGCTATACCACGATGGCGTCTTATACAATCAGCATTACCACATGTCATGCATGCATTGGCCACTCTATTGCACAACAGGTAAAGTTTAACCAGATTGTTGAAAGATTAATATAACTATAAAAAAAATATCAGATGATGTTTTTTAATGCTGTGGCTCACTTAATAGTAAGCATATGACCATCACCTGTATATGTTTGCGACTCCAGAGGCACCAATAACACCATGCTGTCTGTAGGGGAACTAGCAACTGGATCATTTATGTCGGAACATAACACAAGGTAGATACTAAGGGTGATTACCACCCAGCTGGGCTTGCAGCCCAATCACCTGGTTAGGGTTGTTTTGTCATCTTACAACAGGCTGCCCACGGCTGCAGCAGTATATTTTTTTGTAATATGAAATTCTTGTGATACATCCTAAAATATCTTAACAAATTCAGTGTCACCTTTTTGCATACCTCCCACACAATTCTTGATAACTAATCTGTAAAAAATCTGTGGCTGAATCCCAACAACCAAACCAAAATATTGATTTTGAATTCACTCAACTGCAAATCAAGTCAGGAATTTCAAGTAGAGCAATGAGTGAAATATTGACATATAAGCAACTTCATCAGACATTCTTATGAATTGAAAGAAGATAACAATCATTATTGAGAATTAATATTCATAGAAAGTAGTTAAATGGATAAATTTATTCTAATTTAAAATCACCTGTTGTTTAAATTATTCATGATTAAATTTTTCAGAGTAAAAGACAACATGCAATCCCTTGGCAATGTGGAAACAAAGCTCCTATACACATTACACTGGATATTACTTGATGCCTCAGATGAGTGCGCAGATTATGATTATGAAAATGGAATATTCTACGCGAATCCATTTCACTATCTCTTCTCTATACCTACATTGACAGTAAGATTGATATTTGTTTTACTTAAACTGTAGGCTAAGATAAATTGGCCCTGAATTTATATAATGAGTGATGGAATCCAAAAAATAAATAGCCTATAATCATCTACGAAAAATTCTGCGTCAAATGGTAGTAGTCACATCCCGATATGTTCAGTAGTCGTGATGGTGTGTCAAAGGAACCCTATTTTCCATATATACCCTATGATTAGATACTGTGGTTACAAATGTGAACATATCCCCACATTTTTTTTGTATTAGCTACCTATGTAACATAACTATTAATTGCAGTTTCAAATAGGACCAAAACATTCTTAGTTTTTATTATAAAAATAAAATAAACAATCTTTTTTCTTGAAATTTTAGAATATTTTAACTTTTAATCAACTTTGACATGCTACTGTGTAAAAAAAATGTATGAAATGTACTATGGCATGTTATTATAAAAGTTAGCGCAACTCATCACAATTCTAAAATGGAGCAATACTATTACAACACTTGCAAAAATTCTAAGAATTCTCTTATTAAAACACAAAAAGGATTATTCAGTTTAGTTTTTGAAAACATTACCTACTGTTCAAAAAAGAGTTTTGGGTGGCGGATTCAGGTAGTAAATCGTCATAAATGAAAGATTTTGAAGTGCGAGTGAGATAGATAATTATACAGGCAGTGACGAGGCATCATAGATGGATAGCCGGCGTTTCTGATTGGTTAAATTGGGAGAACCCCCGGCGACTACTTGAACATTGTAATTTTGTTTGGTTAGGATCAGTACGTTTCCATAATTCGCTTACTGCTCATCCATTCGTATACAAATTCATGTAGATTTCGTACTAACCACATGATTGAAGTGATTTTAAAAGGATAATTTTAGTGATCGGACATTTGTGAATCAGTTTGTTTGATTAATTGATATTATACCACACACTTATACAGCGTTGGAATACGCGAATATGCATTTAATTTACGGAGAGTGTAGATGCAATGCAAACGCTGCAAGCAGAGTATATCGTGAGAGATATCCAAAACTTCAACGATATCCGGACTATCGAGTGTTTATTGATGTGCATCAAGCATTTTGTGAAGGTCATTTACCAAGCAACCGAAAAAATGCAGGCAGACCTAGGTCAAATCGCGAAGAAGAAGTAGTGCAAGAGATTGAAAATGACCCTAATACTTCAGTCCGTGCCATAGAGGATTCTTCGGGAAACTCAAAAAGTACCACCCAGCGTATTCTGAAACGTCACAGATTTCATGCGTACCACGTAAGACGTGTGCAAATTTTGTTACCCCAGGACTATCCTGCTCGAAAAGAGTTTTGCCGTTTGATGATTAGAAAGAATGCCGAGGATCAAGAATTCTTAGATAGGATTTTATGGTCAGACGAAGCAACCTGTAAAAAAGATGGTTATTTAAATCTTCACAATTTACACAGTTGGAGCATGGAGAACCCGCACTTAATGCGAGAAGACAAGTTGCAGTACCAGTTCAAGATAAATTTGTGGACGGGCATATTAAATAGTCAGATTATCGGTCCATTTGAATTGCCAGCAATTTTGAATGGCGAAACTTATTTAAATTTTCTGCAAAATACTTTGCCGAATCTCCTAGAGGATGTACCTTTAAACGTACTAAGAGATATGTGGTACCAAAACGATGGTTGCCCAGCTCACTACGCACGTCCAGTGAGAAATTATTTGAACCTAGAATATGTAGATCGATGGATCAGTCGTCTAGGTCCCATTGCATGGCCGCCCCGTTCTCCGGATTTAAATCCACTGGATTTTTTTTACTGGGGTTGCCTGAAAGACAAAGTCTATGCCAAACCAATTACAATAATTGACGAACTGCGTCAAAGAATCTTGGAGGCTGCAGAAGATATGAACAGACGGGGATATGCGAGAATCTTTAAAAGATCATTTCTAAGGCGGGTGTCACTAGTTTGCTCCATTTTGGATGTTTAGTTCTAAGTATATGACCAGGTCCTGCTACAGATGAGATTATATAATTACTACGTTTTTGTAATAAAATCTTCAATTTAATTTCAGTTTGAGCCTTGAAATTGTGCGATGACACTGTGAGAGTGTTAGCTTTCAATCTTATAATTTACCTTGTATGTCTGTCACTCCTTTTCCTATAGCTCTTTGTTTCTTTTTCAGTTGTTTGTTTTCCTGTTTGCACCCATATCTCAGCACTTAAAGGAGTCAGATTTCACAAATAACTACAGACTGGAGAACGGTCTGAAGATGTGGCAGGCGCTGTGGGAATTCCGGCACCCTGAAGCCGCGTGTTTTGCAACTCTAGTCAAGCCCAAGCCAAAGCCCCTGGGTGGCAAGTTCGCTAAGAGAGGTCAGCATGGCGACGTCTTTCTAGGAAGTACGCTTCACTATTGTTTTTATTTTCTTATAGAGATTAAAAACATAGTTCGCATAAAGTTTCTTCAAAATCCAAATGAAAATTAATCTAGTTTCAGTTGTTTTCATTAAAATTATTTCAAATAAAATCATTAGCTAAGTAAATATTATTATAAATGAAATTTAAAGTATTTTCAGATAAATGTTAGAATAATTGTTTGAAATATACATGAATTGCTTTTGAAGAGGCTTGAACATCTCATTAGGAACAATGTACAAATAGTGTTGTACTATTAAACTTCAAATAATCATTCAATCAGTTCAGCATCTGCTTATTGTGAAGCTCAATGTTAGATGTACTAATAAGATAAAGGGCCGTTTGTAAGCGATTTATGTATTAGCTCCGTGCAGGAACAGAGTAAGAATACTGACCCGCTCTTTCGACTTAAAGAGTTACAAAACAACCCTAGTTAGGTGGTAGGACTCCAAATCCGTCCAGATGGCATACATCCTTTATCCCTAAATATGCCACCATAATAACTTTGTGATTTGTTTCGGCATTTGACCAGGGATCCAATCCACCTTTATGCAGACAGCGGCGTGTTAGCGATGTCCCTAGCATTGTAGACATCCATAGGCGACAATAACATTTTACTATTAAGTGTGCCGTCAGCCTGTCTACTGTTCTATAACAATAAAAAAATGATAGATAACTCTTTATTGATCAACAACAACATCACAGCAAAAATACTATACAACAATATGGATATAAGTATATTCATGAATCAATCGGCGGCCTAATCGCATAAAGCTATCTCTTTCAGGGAGTCATTTCAAGAATATACTAGCCCCGATGCAAAATAGTTCGTCTAGTGTGAAATTTTCTCTGTGAGATTTTTTCTAACTTCATTATTTTTGTATATCTTTATAAAATATTAAGCTGTTCTACTATCACATATCGTGTTACTTATGCCATTTTTTAATTATGAACCAATAAACTATTTTAGCTTTTTAAATTTATACATATCCTGTTTTAAATTCGAAGAAGGTATAAGCAAAATAGTTCGTCTAATTGTTAATCGATGCAAAAGGGTTTGTCTATCGGTTAAATAAGATTATTCCTTCTTTGTACAATTATGTTGCATAATTTAAATTTGTAAATGTAATTCTGTATCATTTGTCAAGTGAGACAGTATAAATTCTGAAAATTTCAGTTTTATTCATTAGTTTTCAAATAACAATGGGTCGTGGCAAACCCGTGTGTGAAGAGCTTCGAAAGCGAATAGTTTGTGGGGTCAATGCTGGCAAATCAAGTTACCAAATATCTAAAGACTTGATACTTCCCAGGTCTACAGTCCAATCTATCATTCAGCACTATAAAAAGAATAGAACGACTTCTTGTTTGAAGAAAACTGGTCGACCACACATCACAAGTGCAGTATAAAACAGAATCCTGAAGAAAATTAATCTCAAAGACGTCTCAGTTGATACTTGCAAAAGAGTCCTAAAAAGAATGGGTTACGGATTTTACACCACTAAGGAGAAACCACTATTAACTGCTGTACAAACGAAAAAGAGGATGAAGTTTGCTCGTGATCATTTAAATTGGACTTCCGATCAGTGGCGTAGTATCATTTGGAGTGACGAGTCCAAATTTGAAGTGACAGTCAGCGATGAAAGGAAAAAAGTGATTCGGAACAAAAATGAGGCATTTCATACTGATTGTCTCAAACGCAAAGTGAAGTTTCCGGCGTCTCTTATGATATGGGGCTGCATGTCTGCACAAGGTGTTGGTGGTATGCAGTTTGTGGATGGTTCTATCAATGCTGCAAGGAACCTTTTGGAAGAGAATTTACTGCCCTCTATTCCGTCACTTAGCATCAGGATTCCTTCATTTTTCAACAGGATGGTGCTTCCTGCCATACTACAAGGACAACAAAGACGTGGCTACTGGCGAAAAGCATCCCTACAATCGAATGGTCATCTAACAGCCCGGACTTGTCGCCGATCGAAACCTTATGGTGAAAAATGAAAAAAGTTCTCTGTAAAAATCCATCAAGATCTAAGAGCGACTTAAAGGCTAAATTCTTGGCTGTCTGGGAGTCAATTACGCCTGAGAAGTGTGCAACGTTGATTGCAACCATGCCTCTTCGCATTAAAGCTGTCATTGAGAGCAAAGGCGACACAACTAAGTGGTAGACGAACTATTTTGCGTGAGTGACAAGAGTAGATGAATACTTTCGCGTTATGTTTTTTAGAATATTTTTTTTAAATTTTTGTGTTATGTAAAGTCATGAAAGAATTTCAGTTATGTTAAAATAAACTTTAAAATGCTCCTCAAATTGTGGTTTACTTTTTATTAAACGTTCTTAATTATTTTACCAATATTTACTTTCTATATTTTACGCTTTACACTACTTTCCATACTAGACGAAATAATTTGCATCTGGTGTATAGCATATTATTAAGAACTACTAAATACAATTTAACACCTTTAAAAATTTGTGTTAGGAATTGATCAACGTGAACCAGCCACCAACTAGAGTTTCTACCTATTACATAATCAGTGGGATTAGTAGATGCAAGCTGTCTTCAGATGTAGTCTGAGAACAGCTTCTCAGTTAACAAAGTATGGGAACATGAAATGCCACAATCTAGTTTTGACAAATGTTTTAACCTATCCTCCCCTTGGTGACCATCCGTAGTATAAGAGAAGAAACCCGCCCCATCCCACTCTAATTTCTACGTAGCAATTGTCAAATACGGTTTTAAACAGCACTAAACGCTGCGCGCCATGTTTGAATATAGTGCGAAAAAGAACGAGATTTCCTTTAGAGTATATTGACTTCGTGACGAAAATCTAAGCTCCTCCCCCTCCTCCCTGTGATCAGTCGTGGTGGTTACGTAGTATACCTATACTACGTAACCCATACGGGTACTTTCCCTGTTTTATTTGCCGGACTTGCATAAAAAGTATATTTGCCTAGTCCAGATACAAGAAATAACAGCAATAAATGTTATCTAATAACTACTTGAAAGAAAAAAGTGTCAACAAACTGGAGTTCTAAAATATGGAAACAACGTAATTGATATTCACCTATGATGGTGATGATTGCTTTAATTATTTATTTCATTTAATCATCATCCGCAGTGTATTTGTATTTCAGGAAAATTTTCCAAAGAGGAAGGACCTATAGCTAGTAGTCCACCTAGTCAGAATGTATCAATATCCCAATCGGAAGTGACCTCCAAACAGGCCAGCACTGAAGAGGAACCCTGGCTGTCTTCTCCCAAAGATACTATATTCCCTGAAACAATTCCCGAAGAGAGTTCGAGCACAGAGGAAGAGCATGTGGTAAGTTCATGAAATAAAAAACGAGGGAAACTTGAACTAGTCATAAACATGGGAAAAATTATGGTGACTAAATCTAAATTAATAACTTTCAGAGACTTTGATTTTTAAATGAATAGTAATAAATGGTGTGTATATTTTTAGTTTATATACCGTCTACCGTCAGAACAAAACTTCGGCGGTGCTATAAGAGAGGCCTATACAGTGTATGCAGCAGATCCCAGCATATTTCAGTTCAAAAAACCCGATACTGGTAAACAACCACTGGCCGGAATCAAACCTTTGCCTCAAGTCACTAAGATGAGGTAAATTTTGTTAATCTAACTTGTTTTCTTAAATGTGCAATAGCGCATTATCTATGTGTCGTAGCGTATTCAATCGTTGTTTAGATATGTCTTCTATTTACTTTCTTATACGAAACGTTTCTCAAGAACGTTTCAATTGCGCACTCTCCGGATTTGGAATGGGCTTCCGGCTGAGGTTCTTCCAATGCAATCGCCATGGGGGTTATTAAAAATGGCATATAAGACAAAGGCAGGCAATAAAATTTCTTCGAGGCCAGCTGCGCGTTGGCAATGCCTCTGGTGTTGCAAACGTGTGCTAAACTCTAACTACAAAAAATGATTTTTTAATAATTATAGTTCGTGAGATGTAATAGGCCCGTTTGGACAGCTGTCATTTTGACGAATTTAATGATGCGGTGAAAAGAAATTGTTATCATGAGCATTCGATTATCACGGAAAATCAATTCTAAATTAAAATTAAATAATATTTAAATATTATCGTTCCTTTTTTAATTCATTTACTTAAATCAAGATTTGATTTTAAACGTTTCATTTTATATTTTAGTTTTTAACACCCGGCAAAAAGCAGTAGTGTTATTAATTTTGTAAGTTTGATTTTGTGAGAGATAACTTTGTGTCGAAATAATTTTAAATGTCGGGGGTTTTTAATTTATAATTGTAAGTTCTCAAAAGTGATAGAATGATACAATGGAACACAAGAAAACTTGAGTTCTGTTGAAAAAATAAAACAAATCGCATCATAATTTGATTCTCCGTTGTCCGGGGTCCGCTTTCCAACTTTCTACTCCACTTCGCACGGTCTTCAGCATCCCTGGTAGTGAGCCCGCTGACATATAGGCGTTACGTAACCTAAATTTGCATAATTATTATTTTAAGAAAAATAGCATTTCTACTTTTTTTTTAATTTATGCCGCTAAAATCAATTTTAAACAAACTTATACATTGATTTGTTAAATAAGCTAAACTGCGCAAGAAACTGTTTTAATTTTTTAGTAAAACTAAAACGCCAGAACACGTTTTTTTGAATTTGTTTCAAATTGACATATTTTATTCAACGTCTGCCAATAACAAAATCGTCCTATATTTTTTCCAATTAGCCGAAATGGCGACAAGTCGCCAATCGCACTTTATGGTCGCCTCTACACATTTGAAATAGACCTTGAGCGAAAAATCGCCAACTAGGCACCACTGCACTAAGCCATTTAACTTTGACATTTCCTATTTTAGCTTTGGGTGTTATTCTCAATTCAAATAAAATGGATTGAACCATTAAAATTATTTCATTGTATCGATTATTTATTTCCGGTAAAAATCAGCGATCAAATTAGTTACAGCACTCTGGTTTAAAAGAAAAAGGACTTAGAATGTAACTGTTTTTGAAACGTTTCGTAGACATACAAAATTACATATATCTTAGGGTTATTAAGTGAAAAAAATAAACTTGATATGAATTCTTACATAATAAATAACGTGTGATAAAAAGATATGGTGTTCGGATCGAAAAAGTTAATAATTATTTTTTTATGATTTTGTTGATTTGATCTTATGTTACATTCTAATGCCGCTACGACCTGTCAGGACGGGCCTATTAGATCTCACGAACTATAGTATGCTTTCAGATTACTTTAAGAACTAACTTTATTTTATCTCTATAACTTAGTTCTACTGGATAATTTCAGTTCATCTGATAAAGAGTCCTTATCAGACAGTGGGGGTGGTGGGGGGCAGCTTCCTAAAGACACTCCGACCGGCAAACAACCTTCTCCTAAACAAATACACGTGAGTCCAATATAATATATTTCAACATGCAGACTGTGAACTAAAACCTACAATTACTTTGAATATTTATTTGTTTTAGTAAATAATTGATGAAAAATAAATCTCATTATAATTTATACATATGAAATATAAGTGTAGGAGAATTTTTAATCATAAAAGTAGTAAAATCAAATTATTATGTGCGGTCATTCGGCCGCTCTGATATGATTATTGTTAAAGCATATTCCATCGAAAAAATTTAGTTCACGCTACAATCTTCCGAAATATTGATTTTATGCAACATATTTACTAAAACAACGCCAACATCGCCAGGTATCTGCGGCAACATTTCTCGATGTGGCAACATTGCGTTGTCTTTTCACTTCACAGTGGCAAGAAGAAGGTGTATATTGGGCTCTTCATTATTTATACAATCGGTATGTATATTACTAATTTCAATCTTAATCCCAGCTCTGAAAGATCTTCTATAATAAATATCTTTTGTAAATTTTTATACAGCTTCATAATTATTAAATAACAGAAGATCATATAAAAAAAGTAAAATGATGCGAAGTGAATGATGAGAAGTTTTCGTACGCATGCGCGCTACACCGCTTTCCCCACTTCAATAAAAATTGTTGTTTCTTAAAACTTTAATAACTTTATATTAAATTAAGATATCACAATATAATTTTTATTTCAGATAAGGGCCAAGTGTCTAGGATAAAATTTATAAATTTTAATGGAATTTATCCAGTAGTTTTGCCGAGATGCGTGCACAACTGCCGACCTCTATAATGTTATTTATATAGATTAAAGTCTAAGAGTCTGACTTCCAAGGGTTATTTTAATTTACTTTACATAATTTTATTGTACTTCCCGTTTCAACATTGAATAAATTAAGATCCTGCGAAAATTTTTAACCATAGTTAAAAGACAATTTGAACACTTATGTTATGGTTAATATACAATTTTTTAAATGAATCCATATTAAACACCCAGACTCGATGGGAATCGAACCCGTGACCTCCGCATGCGTTCAAACGTACGAAAGTCGACGCCACGGGTAATGACTTTCGTACGTGGACTACATTATTATTGGGTACTTTGTGAGATTTCTAAGTAACATTGCTCTGTATTATTTCTATATTAGGGACGTGGTACTCAAGTGGTATCACACTCGGAGACGTATCTAGAGGTCACAGGTTCGATTCTTGAAGGTTTTATCGCCTAAGGTGCATATTATAACATAATATTTAACACAGCGACAGTGAAGGAAAACATCGTCAGGAAATACCTAAGCATGTCACCAGCCAGTACACCTTGATCAAGGGTGATGGGTACAGAATGCGTTCCTTCTGGGGGGAATTCCATTTGGATATCATAGATTATTATTATTATATTGCTTTACTGATATTAAATGACACATTTATTATGAATATTTTTAGACTAAGAGACATATGCGACGATGTATCAAAACAAACTCAACCAAGAAGAAGGAGCAATTCCTTACCAATACCGAAAATAGAGGTTTCAGTATACCAAAGTCCTGATTTAAAAGAACGGGATTCTTTGAAGAATTTCATGGAAGTCCCAGAACTAAAAGACATGTCCCCAGTCACTGACATACCCTTTCCAACAACACCGAAGCCTGATGAAGATAACGTAATGTCACGTAGATCTTCAGAAAAGATAAAACGTAAGATGAAAATGGCGGATCTTAAAGCATTTGTGGAAACAAAATTGTTGTCTAAATCTGAGAAAGCGTTGGAGAAAATTGGACAAGACGACCATAAGTTTACGTTTCACACTGCAGTAAGAATGCTATCTGTAGTTATTTTTTTTTATTATATTTTGGTTAATTGCGCACGCGGAATAAATATTTTATATTTTTTTAAAGATTTTATGGCCTGGTAATTAGATCTTTCAACCAATGTATATTTCATTTTTTCTTGTCAAAGACATTACAATTTTTAAAAGATAGTTTTATGTTCTACGTAAAACCTTATTTCGCTTTTTACAAACATAAAATTTACGGATTCAGTCATTTGAATTAGTTATTCAAACTTTTATTTAATAAAATAACAATATAAAATACTAAAACTTTGATAAATGTAAACCGCGTATGAAATTAACCTGTTCTAATTATATTTCGTTGATAGAGATAAAAAATAAAATAATTTTTTTTAGGAATATCATAGAAGCTTAGATAATGCAGATGATAGGCCTAATTCGGCCTTGGCGAGTAATTTAACACGAATACCTCCAAGACTGTCTGGAGACTTATTTCAGTGCAACCTTATCAAAGGGAAAAGTATGCCAAGTCTTAGGTGAGTCATAAATACCGAACACTTCAATTCTACATACATATACACTTGTTATTTTTATATGTGCATTTCATTTTATGATGTATCAAAATATTACGTTACTTAAGTCTATTATTTAACTCTAGGTATTTTAAATTTAAATGTCTGGTTAGTTAGATTCAGGCATTTTATGTATAATTAGTAATACTTTGACCGTGATAAATTGTATCAACATGTTCAGTTACGCAAAACATCAAAATGCTATTGTAATGATATTAAAATATATTATATAATAATATAAAATTAATAGGCTATATAGACAAACATCATTATGATCATTATTATAATCACAAAGTAGTTATTTACAAAACATTCAGGTTAAATAAATCAAAGAAGAATCGAAGTTCAACAAGTGATTTTGTTGTTGGCAACCATCTTAAGCGAAGAGTATTTTTGCTTAACCTCTTCGATGTATACATTACGTAATATACACTTCAGCGTTTTTTTATAAAACAATTTTAATTTTTATTAGCACAGCATGATTTAATGTTTAACACATTTTCTAATAAATTTCTGGTTTAAATCAATATGTATTTTCTCTTTCTCCCATCTTGTTAACGCTTATACGATTTTGTAATGGACGAACAATACTTTAGCTGTCTGATTGATGAGCTAGCCTCGAATGGGTAAGTTGTAAGTAAAGAAGAAATTAGAAGCTTCGTAAAATAGTTCAAATTTGACTAGTTGATGCTTCAGAAACGTAGGCTCTAAAGTTAATTACAGCTTAAAATATTTTGGTACACAAAGGTTTGTCGGTGATTTAGAATGCACGCACAACGCTCAGTAATTATTTAATACATTTGAGGTAGTCAATATAAGTAGATAGATAATAACACTTTAACCAATGTAGTTACAGACATATTTAAAATACGGCTTGACAGTTAAATATGATAGGCGAAGCATGACGATCCAAATTAATACTTACAAAAAACTATAAAGATCGTTCATAAAATTCCACATACGCATGGTTTATATATAATATGATTTCAGAAAGCAAAACAATACAAATGCTTTAACATCATTTGATGCAACTTGTATATGCGCACAGTGACCGACCTATTCCAGATCACATTAATTGTTAATAATACGGTTGTCTGGAAGAAATCACTATTAGTGATAAGACCGCCAATTGTACATTTGTTTAGTTTAAGTCTATGTTCATTTTATTATATTATTTTCTGTGTGCAATAAATAATATTCTATTCTATATTGAAAGTTTGATAAATAAATTTCTCTTCAAAATTTCTTAAAAAAAAACGCAATTAGCTTCTCAAACTTGCTTCATTGAAATGTAAGACTTTTTGAATAGAAAGAATAGGCGATATCTATATAAGAATGTGTGGGAAACGTACACTGATCTATTTACGTAGCCTTTATCAATGTTTTATACATTTTTCAACATAGCATCATTCTTTTGTGATGAAATAAGATACAAGAAGAATTGAAATTTCAATACAATATTTCAATAAAAATATTTATCGTTCACCATCTCATATAGAAAAACGCTGCCATGAAAGACACAGCGAAGCAAACCCTGCAGCGATGCTTGCTTATATTTTAAATTATTTAATAATATTATCGTAATAACATGTCCCTGCGGTAATCAATATAATCTTAAATTTCGTATTCTCCCTTTATCACATATATGTTTCTTATTTAAATATTGTTGACATTGAGTCTGTAATTAAAATATTAATTGTATTGAATTTTACTTGACAGCACGTTTTTGCAGAAAGAAGATAGGAGTAATATCGGTCGCATTTTATATTAGTATTTAAATCGGTGTATGTAGTCTATCGCGTCTTTTATAATTGGCCATAGTCCCAGAATAGTCTAGATTGTTCTATTTCATGTGGAATGGAAAGAATGTTTCTTGCAGATATATTGGCGAAATAAAAACAGAAAGGCTGCAAGGCCCATCGGGAGTAGCGCCCTCTAACGTCCAGAAAAAGAAAAATCCAATTATAACAGTTACCGAACACACGCCTACACCGTCGCCGGATTACTTATCAAAGACCAGACAAGTAAAACAAATAATCATAATCAAAGTAGATTTAATTTGTATAAATAATGTATGAATTAGATTTATATTTTACTAGCTTGACCCATCCATATATGCTGGAGCTCATTAAAAAATGATTCAAGAAAAATTCAAATACGGTTATGTCGTGAACATAAACAAATAAAATGTAGAATAGAATCAAAACAACGCCATCTAACGGATGTCTTCGCAACCTAGTTGATAAACAATAATACTTATATTGAAGAACTTACATCGCTATCTATTAGGAATTTATAGAATTAACCAATAAATACACGCTATTGGCGTATAATAAATATTAAATTTTCAGTAACAAATACATATTAAGGTTTATGATAATAAATTTAACCCATATCTATTTCATCTATTTTCTCTTGCTTATTTGCATAAAACATACAAACTCTGATGTGAAAACTTCAGATGTAATAAAATAAAAATCTTATAAGAAATAGATAAATATATTGTATTTTATTGTGGCTTGTGCTAAGAAACTACTATTTCACGACAGTGGTTAATTGACCAAAATGTACAGATATGAAGATAGTTTTATTTCATTTTATTCTTCAATGTAATTGTTTGTTAACACATAAAAAAATTAACATTTTCGTACTAAGTACATTGAACTAACAATAATTTATAGGGGTCGATGGAGTCACAAATCGATTCAGTGAGCATGCAAGGCTCCCATTTACCGACCCCCGAACGAAAGCCAAGCCTCACTCGCTCTCAGACGGACTCCAACATAACTTACGTTGTAGAAGACATACAGGAAGCTCCTGGTTCTATACATTACATCACCAAAGATGGTGACATTAACTTACAAGTAATATTAAAGGTAAGCCTAGTATCTACTTATTTCTTTTTATTGCTGTAGGACAGCAGACAGACTGACGGTCCGCTTAGAATTTAGCAGTGACCCGTTTTTGTACTCTTATGCGACAGCAGCCTGTTTGCGATGTCACTGGCGTTGCAAACACCCATAGACGACGGTAACTGCTAAATTCTAAGCGGGCTGTCAGCCTGTCTGCTGTTCTACAACATTAAAAAAATATACCAACACATATTCCAGTTGATACAGAATTTTTAAGCAGTAGAGCTCTTCTGTTATGGGTACTAAACAACTGATATACTTATTATGTACTTTTCTTTTGTAAATAAATACACATTATCCATAAACTCGAAGATTTCAGACGGAAATCGAAACCGTGATTTATCTCCGCAGACATACCGACGTGCTAAAGCCGTTATGCCACAGAGATCGTCAAGAATCCAGTAATCAAGTCAAGAATCCAATACCTTTTTAGTGCAGCCCTCCCCCCCCCCCTCAATTCGAAAATCATATAATATTATATTTTATGTACCCTTATGGGACAGCAGCGTGTTCGCGATGCCACTGGCATTGCAAACACCTATAGGCGACGGTAACTGCTAAATTCTAAGCGGGCTGTCAGCCTGTCTGCTGTCCTACGCAATAAAAAAAAATATATATATACTCCCAAATAAATAAAGTAAAATAAAATCATAAGATCAAGCTAGGCTTTAAATTTGAGACAAAAATGTAGTTGAGAAAACAAGACTAGATTTTGAAATGTATATGATAATCTAGAATTAGTTCAAAGAAGTAAGAAATTAGAAAAGACGTGCCATTTCTATTATGAATATATTATAACAGTTTGATGAATATATTTTCCAGAAATTAATTATAATAAAAATTAAAATAATCCAGCAATTTTTTGTTTTGTGGATCATTTGGCGCCTCTTTGTGAGTAGCGCCCGGAGCATGATGACCCCCTTGCCCCCCCCCCCTCGCTACGCCACTGCAAGAATCCTAGTCATATTTTCATTTCTGCCACATCATTTTACGTGTAATTTGTAGGCAGTGTATTCAGTGTCGACAATGGATAGCTTTTACATCACATTACGAGTAATGGAGGTTATGCTCAATTTAGTGGACACGCTAATGGAAATAGGTGTGCATAAAAATTGGGAAACTGATAATTGCGAGGAAACTCAACCGGGTGGCGTGGATCCGCTGGCCGATTTCGGCAAAGATATTAAGGTAATATTAGATTTATGTATAAGTTTTAATAGACTATTTGTTTAACTATAATTCTGTGTAAGAAAAAGCCAGTACTAGGAAAAACCGACGTCTTCTGTTAAGATTATCATGGATCCAATTCTACACCTTTCACGGTGTGAGCATATTAGGAGCACTTAACGGAGTTTCAAGTTATACGTAACATGTATGTGCTATTGACAGTAATATTATTTGGAGAATCTTTATTTTCTGTGCTTCCCTTTCTTTAGTCAGAGCAACGCTTTCTCAAATGTAGATATATCGCGTGCAGGTCCCTTCGTTTCCTACTGTTCTTTATGTCACATTTATCATGTTCACTGTGAGGCGGTATTGGTGGACTTAAAGTCAGTGCGTATAAGGACTATTCGGAACCAAGCTAAACTTTTTACAATGCCTATAAAACCTTTCCGTACCTACTTACGAAACAACGGTAATAACGAACGTAGTACGGTAGTACGTTTCGAACACTGCGTCAATTAAAATTCACGCATGATGCTATTTATGCCGCATTATGCAGTAATACTGTTAAGAAAAAAATTACAGTAAAGACTATCCAATTTTACAGAAAAATATGCGAGTACCCAAACTTTTTATAACGTTTTTGCAATGCACTCTCGGACGAAAAACTTGCCTTGACGCGTATTTTTTCTCCCACTACCTTAAAAAATAAATAAATTATTTTCCCCGTAAAGTATTCTGAAGTTACTTGAGCAGACATATAGTTTAGTTTTACATTTTTAGTACTGTTTTCTGAATAGTAATATATTTGAAAGTAATACTACAGTCAAACAATTAATATGCAAATTAATAACAAAGGTTTCAAATGGAATGAGAAAATATGATTAACTTAATTTTATCGTCAAAAAAATATTTTAGGATAAGGAACGTGATTCAGGAATTCCATGTGCTCCAAGTCAGGAATCTACCAACGTTGATGGCGGTGACAGCACAAAAGATAAAACTAAAGAGGAGGATAACGTGGATTGTCCATACTATATGATCATGCACATTATCCTAAGGTAGAATTATTTTAATAAAGTAGAGCTATTTCCAATCAAACTATATTCCAATTTTGACTGTTTTACTAAAGCAATAGAAAAAGCGAAATTACTCAGATAATTATTTATTCTAAAGAAAGAAAGAAAATATTTATTTTTAGAAATAGCGATTAAAAATAACATGTTTAGAGAATTTGTGCGCCGCATTTTCAACAAACAAGGATTGCACTCAGCTTATTGCTGTGCCGGAATTATATCCGACACAATGCTGATATTCCATTTACTAGTGTCAAAAAGTATGGTAATATCAACAATTCCATAATTCAGTATTGACTCAAATAGCCAGGTGTACAGTAATTATTCGATGATCTCTTATCACGATGCTGCGCATCTACTGGCTTCGAACAAATTCCTAATGCTTCATTAGCAGTAATTGTCAAATAATGTAATAAAACGTGAATTTAAACATTTGTACCCAGGCGCCACGTAAATATAAATTCTCAGTAATGCCCGAATTATGATCCTAGTTATAATGCGTTTCAAATAAGAATACGATCGACTGCGCCATGCTGTGACGTCTTAGCATAGGTTTTTAATATTTATTCTACTAACTGTTGTTTAAAATAAAATTAGATATATTACCAGTATTTATGACTTCAATTCTACTCACCATTATTGATAAGCAAATAAGGTTTCGTTCCAATCCGTACTTTTCTAGTGACATTTGACTGATAGAGGTCATTGACGTTCCTATTCTTATTTGAATCGCATTAGTAAGCTAACAGGTGAGATTAGGAAATCTGCACATTTAGACAATCTATATATGTAACATTTTGTTGCAGCACCTCCAAACTTTCAATCCGCTTTTAAGTGTATGTTTGATGATGATTAGTTGTTAATATGCATTGTAGGTTATTACGTCAGTTGGGTTGTTCCCACGGCTGTTCGACAGCCTTACGAGGTCCTCAAGCCGAATGCCTCCGAGTGCAGGCGAGGAATTCTCTGCGACAGTTACGATCCGCTTCAATGACTAAATTTACAATACGAATCAAAGAAATGACCAAATACGCACCAATAAGAGAGGTGCTAGATAATTTTCATTCAACGGTAGGATTTTGTGCTGAACCGGCTACTTTAGTTTCGCCTATGAGTGAGTATTAAATATTTATATGTCAATACTAGCCGGTCACGCCCGCTCCGCTGTGCGAATAACAGGCAGAAGTAAATAGAAAAAAAATGATAAAGAACCGATGGAATCCAAAAAATAGCCTATAATCATCTACGAAAAATTCCGCGTCGAATGGTAGTAGTCCATCTCGATATGTTCAGTAGTTTTGTTGTGATAGTGGGTCAAAGGAACCCCATTTTCCTTATATATGTATAGATGAGGAATACTAATTATATTTGATCACTAGTTATTTTTGATCGCTTACAAAGTGTATGTGTGAGTGTATGAAATTTAAATTTGCCCAATTCCAAACATACTATCGTAAGAAATATAATAATTTCAATAGGTTATGACACTACACACATATATATATATATATATATATATATATATATATATATATATATATATATATATATATATATATATATATATATATATATATATATAATTTTTTTTTAAATTAATAAATACAAATATTTCAGATCAACAACAACAAAAACGAAATTGCGCGAAATCCCCAGACATAAGCCACTTGCAAGCGGGCTATGCTACAAACTTTGGCGCCAACCAAGGGGCTAATTCCAACAGAGCAATAGAGAACTTCATAGTTGAATCAACATTCAGGGTGTTGGTTACTAGATTTGCTCTTATGCACAAAGAATTGAAGATGCTTGATAATTCTGTAAGTAATTTCTTTGTTTAAATAGCGATCTTGTAAAATTGTCTTCGTATCTATCAGAATATCTTACAACCTCCATGGCGCAATGGCTTTTGCACGATGGAACGCTTGCGTAATCACGGGTTCGATATACCTCCTGAGTCTGAGTGTTTAAATGTATTTATTTATATTATTCGCAAAAGAAAAATGTATTAGTAAATAAGTAATATGTGGGTTGCTGTGTACCGTCAACTGGTTGCCAGATTGATGAAACCAGGATTCTTGACTATTATTTCATTGCCAGTGTGGTTATAGCTGTCATAACCTTTTTTAGTCTGTTGTTGACTCGATAGTGCTATGCCATAAATATATCAGTTGTCTAGAACTCATAACACCCAAGTGGTAGACTAGATCTTGTTGTGTGAAATGTCTCATTTTTTTTTTATTGCTACGGATCAACAGCCAGGCTGACGGTCCACTTAATACTAAATATTTGCGAAGCCAGAGACACCGCGAACACGCTTCTGTCCCATATGGGTACAGGAACCTGGGTCACTTGTGCCAGAATACAACACAAGATTATTATGGCGGCATACTTAAACCATAAGTAGTCGCCATCCAGACGGGCTTGGGGCCCTACCACGTAGCTAGGGTGGGTTGTATTGTCGCCTTTTACGACAGGCCGACCCTGGCCACAGAGGTTAGTATTCTTTCTCCACTTCTGCATGGATAAAAGTAAACGATTATGTCTCCCACGATTCAATTAATTGTATTTGAAATAATTTCAGGCGCTTTATATGGAAGTTCGTCTTTTATTAAGTTACGTGCGCGAAGCCCACGGCAGCCAATATCGTTTAGTAGCTTTCAGTGGTCTACTAGACACAGCTGAAAGACCGGACAGCCAATTAAAGGAGTCTAATATGCAAACCACTAGAGTTATTAGGTTGGTGTAGCATTTTAAAAATGCATAACAATTACAATGAAACATAACTAAGAGCTAGTTTTAGACAATTTAAACTTTGATTTAAATTGTCTATCAGTTATCAAAAGTAATGCTTTGTTAAAAAATTATGTTAAAATCACCTCCGTAGAAGATTAATGTATGTATTTTTCAATGACTATATCACAAAAACGATACTTAAAGTTCTATTAACCAGCTGTGAATAACTCCATTAGTTCGTGTTGGTAGTGGGTTTATTTCGTTCACCCACCTATTTCGAAACTGATCTTTATTTCTGAAATCATATCTACTACTAGGTCATTGACGCTTCTAAGTGTGTCAGACTTTTGTTAACAATAATACGTTTCTTTGACATTAAGTTTAATCTCGATTAAAGTTCCAAGTAATCAAAAATGTATTTATACTCAGACATATCCCTCGAGCATCCGAAGAGGAGCGTGGCTCGGACACAGGGGCGGACTCGGGCTGTGCACCCGATGAACGCACCCAAAAGAAGTTTATGTTGAAGAAACGAAGTACCTCTTCCACTGGGGCTCACGTAAGTAGGGGCTCACGTATCCACGGTATTCAGATTAAGAAAAATAGAAATATTTTAAACATCTTCCTTCATAAATAATGCAATTTTAATTGTATGTAATCATAATAATCTAAAAATGAAGTAATAAACAATCACTACATAAATTTATGATTTGTTTCGTCATAATTGAAGATTGATGTTGGCAACATTTAGCGCCTGTTTCAATTTTACAAGTCATTTGAATATTTATTTTGTATTATCTGGTTACGAAACAACACAACATACCTGCCATCTAAGAATATTGTAATGAGCAAATTTTGAAGTCAATATAATCTATCTATAAATCTGCCAGTAACTGTAAAACAGTAAACAGGGTAATAAGGTTTAACTTCGGTATGCCCTGTTGAGCAAAAAACAGGCATCTGATAAACATATGTCGTGGTCGGAAGAGTTAGAGAGTAGTCCCTCCCAGGACCTCCAATTTTGACTACTTGTATTTGTTTGAATACGAAATGATGTGCATTCTTTAATCTTATTGAGTACCAACACAATTAAAATGGATACAACCGGCATTAGCCACTTGGAAGATGATAAATCTGTTAATTTATACACTTTTGTTATATTTTATATAAAGAAAAGAAATTCCGAATGAGGATTTCATTTCAGAGTTTATTGGAAACAGAGGGTGGCGACGAATCTGCGAGTCAGTCTCCTCTGTCTGTGCGCACGCGCCGATATCAATTGACGCCACGACAATCCGAGCGTACAATTCCTTCTGCATCGTCCACAGATATTACGCCTCATCATAAAATACAACATTCCAAATCCATCCCATCAAAGTTTCATATTAGTGGTATAGGTGAGTTACATTTTAAATATTCATAGTAACTATTTAGGTATACTTTATCGTAATTTTGTACTTTTAAACATAATCATTCATTTATTATCTTATGTGAGATTGACAGCGCATACAGCTCTTTTCATTTGGTCTTTTAGTGACTGCTAGTTCAATATTCGCATGTTTTCGAACCGTATAATATTAACCAAATAGTATTGGTTATTTTTTTTTTCATTTGTTTTTATCCCTTTGCATACCTCTGAGTTTCTGAACAACATAATATGTTTTGACCCACTAATCTAATGATATAATAAATCAGCACATTTTATAATAAACACTCGGCGTGTGTGTCGGCGTTATAGTCGTAGACAGTTTTTGGGGTCACATGTGTAGTACCTCCTCGGCGGCTTCGTTAGAACAGGAAGCATCATGGCGGCTGGCTCAGTGAGAATTGTGACCCGCTCCTCTCTACGTCACAGATTGGCGTTGATATTTTAATTTGACGTTTGGGTTTAATCGTTAGCATTGTTGCAAACACACTATTTTTCATACAGTTAACTGGTTCCGTCAAAAACCACAATCGCAATCGCTTTTCCGCAATGGTGGTGGCTCAGGGGAGTCGTTGCCTATATCGGGCAGCATGTCTTCGCTGGCGAGACCGCCGCAAGTGTCCGCGTCGCAGGCCAGCAGACCGGTGCATGTCAAAAGACGGGTGGGACATACATTTAACAGGCAAGTGTTACTGTAAAAGGAATTTTATCTGCTATATGCTTACGTTATCACTTTTTGCCACTTGAATACAGAAGATCCGTAAGTGATGTCTGTTTACTTATTAACATAGCAAATGGATCATCCGACTGTCCCGAACTTTTAGCTAATATAGGATTCCGTACACAGCATAAAAATTTTAGAAAGCGACAATTGTTAAGTGTGCCATTTGCACCTACTAATTACAGACAAAATAGCTTTTTTATTCGAGGTGCAAATGAATTTAATAAATTAGATGCCCAGCTCGAAATCGATTTATTCACAACTAAAGTTAACAGATTCAAAGTAATGATGGGTAAATACTTTTTCGACATTGTTGAACATTGAATATAAGTCGTTATTAATTTTTTCTTTTCTTTTTACTGTGTAGAGTAGTGGTAAATAATTAAATGTTAAGACTTGTAATCAGCAATAGTTTTTAAGAATATTAGATTATATGTACATATTGTAATTTTTATTAGCCTGTAAGTCTTACTAAAATAAATAAATAAATAAATAAATAAATAAATATATATGCAGGTTCTATACTATACTTACATTTTGAAATGTTTAGCGTATTGTTGTGGGTAGTTTTTGTTGTTGGCTGGCTACACCAATCTACGTGCTAATTCCAAACGGTTCTTTTAATGTTCGCAATATCATTTAAACTTTTAACACGTACTGATCAACAGGCCGTAAGCAAATTAATTTTTAATATGATACTCTGTATACATGCTCACAGATTGTTAAAGTCTAAATTTTAATTGGCTTTTGTTTGCTAATTGTTAGTATTCAGTACGTTATTTACTTCCTCAGGGCTAGGAAGAGAGTTGAAGATAGACTGAACAGGTTTGGTCTTAGAAAAAGAGGAAAGAAAAGAGACGGCAGTATTGAAGAATCGAGTGGTGGATGTAAGTAAATATTATTTCATATATTATTTAGCCGTATATAAAAATATTTACCAACTAAAAATATTATTATTGTCTTCTATGAATTACTGAAAAACATCTAGTAGTACAAATAATGCCAATTCCCCGAACTTTGTAAGCTTAGTTGACCTCAAGAAAATTTCGATTGAATTATAGATACGTATAAAGCGAGGACTTTTGACATATACTTTTGTTATATGGTTGCAAGTTACTCGCTTTATTATATTGTTATTTTGTAACAGTTATATAAATTTATTTTGCTACATAATATAATAAATAAATAAATATGTGAAATTTTTCACAGCACCATCTACTCCCAAAGTAAAAACAGCGCTTGTGTTAAGAGTACTAGACAACTACTACTACTACTACTCACTTTTATCATTTAGTTTTCGTTTGTATATAAATGTATGTTTTACATAATACCCAGACTCGGGATGGAAATCAAACCCGCGACATCGGCAACAATTCGACGTGTGTTGGTATTAGCTTATCCGAACATACTACCTTTTTTGAATCAGATATGTCTAGACGTGGTTCAGCCGACGGTGCTTCGGGGATGGGCGATTCGGAAGTGGTGGTCTTGAAGCGGCGTCGATTGGTAGCAATGGCGCCACTTTACGCGGGGCTGATGAGGTTCAGCTTCATGCTGGATGCGACGCAGCCGGGAGCAACTCCCGATGCCTTATTTATGGCCGCTTTATTAGACCTTGTGAGTTATTTATTTATCTTTCGGGGCCAGTAAGTTTACCTTCTGGATGAATGAAAGAACACATTCAAAGAAATAAATATTAGACAACATGTAGAAAATTTTGACCCGTAAAAGAGAATCGATTTAGTAGTTAAAGTATGAAAGTGTAAAAATAAATAGATTATTGACAAGATAATAGAATAGATAGATAGAATAGATAATAGAATATATTATTGGAATATAATCGATTTTATAATATGTGGGTGTCTTTCGGATAAATATAATAAGCAGTAGGGGGTACTATAGAAAAATATGGAATAACGATCAGTAATAAATAGTTTGACAGAACTGAAGTAGTACTATTGTACTACTTCAGTTTTATTGGTAACTCTACTTAAAATCAGCACAGCTAAATGGACAATATGTTTTCTATAATATTATTTACTTTATACATAATGTGTATGTTTTCACAAAAACTTTAATTTTATTTATATGCATTGATAACATAAATTAAATATGCTAATAATTATATTCCTATCCTATTTCTATCCGTGCAGGGGCGGAGAAAGAATACTAACCTCTACGGCCGGGGTCGGCCTGTCGTAAAAGGCGACAAAATAACCCACCCTAGCTACGTGGTAGGGCCCCAAGCCCGTCTGGATGACGACCACCTTAGGTCTTAAGTATGCCGCCATAACAATCTTGTGTTGTGTTTCGGCATTAGTGACCCAAGTTCCTGTACCCTTATGGGACAGCAGCGTGTTCGCGATGCCACTGACGTTGCAAACACCCATAGGCGAGGGTAACTGCTAAATTCTAAGCGGGCCGTCAGCCTGTCTGCTGTCCTACAGCAGACAGGCTGACGGCCTTGTTTAATTAAGAATCTTGGTAAAGCGCAAATTCCAGTCATTTTTGCTAAATGATTAAACTAATTATTGACGGTAATTTTACTTCATATAAAATCTGATATGTATAAATGTACATATGTATATGATTTATAAAATCTCACTTTCAAAGCATGTATCTTCTGTAAATCTTATTTTGAATAAAAAAATTATTTGAGATAATTCCTTACCTGTAAATTACAGACTAAAAGAAATTATAAGCATCGACAGGGGGCGATATTTCTCTTCTTTCATTTTTAAATCACAAATAATATTACCAATATATCTTAATAGGAGAAGTTTTGATTTGAAACTATATTTCAGCCTCACACCGTGGTGGTTGGTCGAGCTGCAATACTCCTCGAATGTGCCCATTTGGTCCACAACTGCAACAAAGGCCAGTGGCCGTACTGGCTCAAATCGAATATTGTTAAAAGTGCGGGTACGTTGATTGAGTTAGTTAAAAAATGTTTTCTTGATATTGATTTTTAAGAAATATTTTACTAAATATTCCATTTTTATCAATAGTGTCCTTAAGTCCGCAACTAAGGCGACAACGGCTTGCGGGGAAATTGTTTTATCAGTGGGCAGAGGTTAGTTTCAACTTTGAAGAATTGTAAATATGGTTTAAGAAAAATACAAATTATATTAGACTTTTTGAAATATTTGTATGTAAATTTTCCATTTCTAAAATCGACCACGTCCCTTTTATTATATTATAATAACCCACGATGTTGCACATAATTTCCAAAGGAAACGGGATTATGCCCACCACCACACTTTTCGAAACGGTATTGGCAGCTTACTTGTATCAAAACTTTCATTACAGACATCTCTCAGCTACACTCTTGTCTCTAAAAATCTATGGTTTGGGTTATTTTTAACTAGTGTGTGCAGTCCGTCACAAACTATGTGCTGTACATAAATTAAATGCACCCAGTTCACTATTAAACGATGAACTGGGTGTATGATAGGTTTATATTGAAATAGATGACGCAATAGTTTTTTTCGACGTCACTCAGAGTAAATCATATAACTCAATATTAATAAGAAAAAAATAATAATATCACTTTTAGGCAATAGGTAATCGACTGGAGGAAATGTTGATAGAAGACAAAAAACACGTAGAAACAGTTGTAAATTTAGTCTCTGACCCAGATGGACAACAAGAACTATTGCTGCAAGATGAAGAGGAAGATTTTCTTGATGAAGGTAACAATATTATTAAAAAAATTCTAACTCGTGTATCTAAAACACAGTCTGAAGCTCATAAATCTAAAATCATAAATACCAATACCAACGATGTTAAACGTTAACATCGGTAAAAGTAAAACAACAAAGTTGCTGAATTTAATCAAATTACATCAAATAATTTGAAATACGATAAAATCATTTTTTAAATGTCATGTCGATTTTAGTTACTTCGAAAGCTACATTTGCCAATTTTAGTTGCTTAAATTGATAGTGTTTCCTAAGATAATTTGAGTCTAAAAGAATAATAGACTTAGGGGCCGCTTTATATTGTACTTAGGGTTCCATAAAATATTACATTTACTCCTGCTTATTTACAAGCAATACCGTGCAGATATACTTCTATCCGTGCAGGGGCAGAGAAAGAATACTGACATCTGCGGCCGGGGTCGTCCTGTTGTAAAAGACGACCACTCACTATCTAGTGGTAGCACGTATACTACTACTGCTACCACGTATCTACCTGGTAAGGCCCCAAGTCCGTCAGGAGGGCGACCACCTTTGGTCTTAAGTATGCCGCTATAATAACTGTGTTGTGTTCTGGCATTAGTGACCAAAGTTCATGTACCCTTATGCCACTGGCATTGCAAACACGCATAGACGACGATAACTGCTAAATTTAAGTGGGCCGTCAGACTGTCTGCTCCCAGAGCAGTAAAAAAAGTCACCATTTTGTTTTCTCTTCCAAGTTAGGGATTGATGGCATACCCATCAATGTTGTTCAAATTTATTCCCTCTAAGTTATTGCATCCGAAATGAAAGCGTACAAAGACACGAAATGGTGAAATAGTTCCCAGCTGTCTCTTAACTCTGATTTTGACTATTAACTCTGAAGATAGTAGTGACTAAGTTTAAATTTGACGACAAATCTAACGATTGACCGTCATCTTAACTTTACATCCTTGTTGTAACCAAACCTTTCACTTTGGTGCCCAGCCTCCACCAAATTTAACGATTGATCTCTATTAATTATTTTTGTTACCGATTTCAGCAAGTATAAGGTTACCAGGCAAGCCTATCGGTGCCGAATGCCCACGTGCATTGAGAATTATAGCTTGCGTATTACTATTCGAAATTACCACATTTTTACGAGAAACCTACCAAAATCTACCAAAAACTTGCCGATCGTCATTGAAAGAGCGTGGTCCTTGGGATCGCGTGTATAGGTATGTACTATGTTTACACGGTCTGTTCCGACATGCTATCTGTGTTAACGGTCAACGCATTCAAATAAAAGGAAACGCCATGTTCTTATCTCAAACGCACTTTCCCACTGAACACTTGGGCTAGACCATTGTGACTTGTATTATTTCTATTCTCCGTTTCTTCCTACTATTGAAAAGCTTCTGAGATAAGACTGGACCCAAGTGGAAAACATGATGTGACAAAAAAGAGACGAAATAAAATTTAATTTCCTATAAATTTTTAATTATTTAATTAAAAACGCCGAAATGAATAAAACCACAAACGAGAACTCGCGTGTAATCGTTCAGACATTCAAAAGGGTGTTGGAACAGACCTTTACAATGTTAATTATATAATTCTGTTTAGTATTGGTTAGTAGTTGTGTTGTCCATTCGTAAACAATTTTTATTTCCTTTTCTATCATCATGATATGCAAAGGTGGATGGAAAAACGGCGATTGTTGTGTAAGACTAAGTGAGTTCATTATTTTCAGTTTCTTATGAAGTTGAGTAAAGTATTCATTATATTTGACTATCCATTTTATCTTAACAGGGCTCTTAGCAGTCAACACACATTAATGCCAGTCGAGTATGTTCTCTAAACAAATAATGCATGTTTACTTTCTTACATACGACACTATGCGTGCATGAGTATATAGTGCGTAAGGTAACGAGTCCGTTCCAACACACATGTAATGACCATAATAATAATATCTCAACATCCTTTTTAGTAAAAGAATTACATACATATTTATTTATTCACAGATTGTGTGATGGAACGGACTTGATCAGATCGAGTGAGACATATATTATATTACATCTTCACGTAATTAATATAGTTAATAACAGCACAGAAGGGCCGCATTCATATTTTTGAAAGTGAATAAACTAATTTCGCTTTAAGTATATTTACGGCCTACAAATTCTAATTATAATCTGTGTACGGTCATCCCATTTTGTTCTTAATTTTTGTAAAATGAGAACAACGGACTAGTTCAAAAATACGAATACAATGATTTTTCTTTACTGCCTTGCAAACAGTTCGGACTTGAGCAGGTCAGACGCCAGGTCATGTTTCGGCATCTGTACCCTGGCAGGGCTTCAAAGCAAAATGATGCCCTAATAAATTGGTCATAACCAAATCTTTCTGTAAAAAATATTATGTCTTCTAATTAACTATTAATTGTAAAAAAGATATATATCGACGAGCAGGTATAATGTAAAGTGTAAGCGAGCTATTTATTGACGAAAAACAATGCTCGTTAAATATTTCAGCAAAATTAAGTTAATAGTAAATTATCAAAGACATAAGAATTAATCGTCAAAATATTTAGTGAAATTGAAGTTTATTCATAATTAAAATCTGTTTGCGGTAGCTATCTCTTTTTAATATAATAAGTTAACAGAGTCAGTAAAAGTGCATAAGGAAGCACATTTTTATTTGCATGGAATGTTGTAAGATAACCACCTAAATTAAAAGTCAATAAATTAAACTTTAAAATAATTAAAACACAAAAGTTAAATTATGTTTATACACATTACATACACCTTTCAAAGATTTTGTAATTGTAATCGAAAATATTGAAATAGTTTTAGAGAATTAGAAAATCAAGTAAAATGGCTTTGCTACATTGGCATGCAAATAATAAGGATATGCAAAGAAATCTGATTTAAATAAATAGATGCTCTATAGCTGAACTGAAAAGCGAGTTAATATGTTTGTTTAAAATATATTGATGAAGTAATTTGAACATTCCCGTAATACAGGGAGGCAAACCGTCGATGGAGCATGGCTCTCTCGAGTATGGGACATTCTCAAGCATCAGCTCAGAGTTTGCAATCAATAGCTGGAGCTGAAACTGAAAGGAAAATATCTTTTGTCCTTCATGAGCCCGAAAATGTATCCGGTGGCAGTAATGTTACTGTAAGATTTAAACTTAAGAATTTCTACATATTTAAGCAATCTTCTTAGATCATAAATATTAGTAAACGAGTAAAAAAATTTGAGTGACTAAAGAAACGATTTTTACTAATTCAAGTAGCACTCTTACACTTTCAGGTAATTAAGTAAAACTTCGAAGTAATCGGAGATAGAATAATTTCACTGTAGTAGACGCAATTAGATATACAAGCACTCACGCGCCATGATATTTAAAACGATATTTTTACTAAAAAAAATATTTAAATATTTGTTTAATCTTCTTGATATTGCTATTTGAAAATTTCAAACGGTGGAATGGTCGAACCCTGCTTACGTACATTTGACCAATCACGAACTCCTACCATTGTCAAAATAATATCTGTGCATAAACCTACCTATGTGTGCGTGTGGGAGTTACAAATGCGTAATATGTTTTTATTAATTTAAAGTATGTTTAAATATTAGCATACTTTTGCCTTGTCATAAACTTTAACTGTGTCAAATTTCATACTCCTCTGTCCTCGCAATTTTCGTAAAAAGGTAGAGAACGTTTTCACTTCGTGTGACTACTCATTCGACTCGCCTTGTGTTTGGGAAACTCAATTGATCGGAGTAAAGTAGTAACTTGAGTGTAGTTCGACTTGCGAAAAAATAATTGCGAATTTCAATATTGACAATTTTAAATTAGAGCCCCATCACTAACATGAACTCACAAAACAAATTAATCACTCCTAGAGATCACGGTATATCATAGAATTTTAGGAACCTATAAACTTTCAGTTAGCAGACGCTATCCCCCCAATAGTGGATGATAAGAAGGGAAGACTGGGTTCTCGTGGGAAAGCGTGTATGCATCGTCGGAATACACAACAAACCCACTCAGCTTTTGGATCTATTAAACGACGCTCTATCAAATTGCGACCTAAGGACAATAGAGATATGGATGAATGTAGGTATTTTTATGTAACAGATTGATATAATAAAAAAAGTTTAAAGTATTTGGCAAACGTTTAAAATGGTTTTTGAGTTTACAGTCGTTACAAGGAGATCTGATTCGATTCAGAGTAAAAGAAAAGTATCATCACTGTCTGATAGGAGCGATACGTCTGAAATATACCCCGGAGCTGGTAAATCTTTTATTTGCTTGGTTTGAAAGCTTAGCCTGTGTTGTGCCTGTGCGCGATGAAACTTATCGACACAGAAATAATCGGCTTTAAAATTTATACTTTTTTTGTAGGCGGTACAGTAATAATGCCGAATGAGGTGGACAGTGGTGGAGAGGAGAGCCCCGGGGTCTTGTCGGATGATCATGATCACCCACCCGACAGCCCCGACAGTAATTCCACTGATCCACCGGATACCAATAAAGGATTTCCATGGCTTAAGGTGATTTGATAAAACATATTTTTTATAGAAAATATTTTTTTTCATACCTATTATAGGAGGATAAAATGTTGTTCTAATGATTATATCTAAGGTGTTAATCAAATTTAAACAAAATTATTACCCTCATGCAGTATTTTGGAAATTTAATTTCATTCATATGTATACATACTTTCTTACCTTTTTCATACATGTATTTTTTTTGTGTAACGCTATGGATGTTTTTTTTTTTGTTGTTAGTATTGTTTATTTTTTGGGGGTTTGATGAAGATTTTAGAGTGTTTGTGACGTCCCTCCAAGGGCCTAATGGAAGACCAGCGCTGGTTTTACAAACCAGCATTAATGCTGAATTAGGTCCAATTTAGGAAAAAATTATTATTATAGTGAACTTTTTTAAATGTACAATATGTATCATATGTATATTTTGTTCCTAAATAAATGCTTTTTTTTCTTTCTTTCTTTTATATATTTTAACTATGTAATACACTATGCATTTTTTAGTTTACTAAGTATAAATAACTTAAGAAAAAGATGGTGATGATGATGATGTTCTAATATATAATTTTATTTAATCAGCCATTTTGCATTGAAAAATGTAATCAAATATTTTAGGTGTGCTTATTATGTATTGTCAGAACGTAAAAGTCCCTCTTTATATCACGTTTAATCTTCTTTTTGATGACTAACTTGTTGTCTGTAAACTAAAATTATTTTTTAAAAGAAGTTCTTCTTCTTGTACGACTCTAGAGGAAAAACTGGAATCACTGTATCTATATTCCTGGCTAGTGTCATGCAGTCACTAAATTCTTAATATTCACTAAATATTTTTTATTAAAAACGTATTTCAGATTATGGTGAAATTCTTAAATTCATTCAACTATGTTTGCTGTCATCAAAACTTCTGTCATCCGTATTGCTTCCGCCGTAATATGCGAGCGACCGTGCGACTCATGAAGTCAGTTCAAAAGGTAAACTTATCCCGTTATCCAAAACTACTTCACTTGCGAGTATAAGAGCTTTCTGTCGATGGATTTGTTAAAATTGATTTAGTAATTTCAAGTTTATCTGGAATAAACTGTTTAGGCCGTTTGATATTATTCGTAGAAATAACATCTAGTCATACAAGTGCGTTTTATATGGTATTTTCCTCACATCTGTACATGGGCTGCCCAATTTCAAACAGTAACTGGCAAGAATAAAAAAGTTCAAAAAACCAATAAAACATATTTTCCTGTAGCTGCACTAAATGAATAATACTAAAAAATCGATTATAAAAGTTTGTCCCTTACTGTATTTTAAATTGGGCAGCCGACATCTATGATACTTTCCTCTTACCCCATTTCTTCCCCGGAAATGTCGTCGTAGCCGTGACGTATTTCAGTGTGTGACATTTCCTCTATGCGAGTGCCTCTCGTAATAAATGGTGAAGAATAGTACATTATTCCGTCTACCATTGTCAACTTATTTGAGCTGCGTATTACACGCGAGTATCGTAAGAAAAAAAGGTAGACGACGGCAAGTTTGAAAAAAAACCCCAAGTTCAGTGAATCCCGTCTATTCCCGTCCTCTTAAACGGTTCATTTAAACGGCGATTGATTACTCTAGGTATATGGTGAAAAATTTGGTCCTGAACTAAATACAGCTTCGTCTGAAGAGGGAGTGAGTGGAGTTCGTAGAGGTCGTCGAACTCGGAAACCGTCAGAACATTCAACGGATAGGTATTTGCTTGTTTTTTAAAAAAAATTGTTCACCGGGAAACATATTCTAACGAGTTTATTCATTGCAAGGAGTACATAATTCACTTGTGTAGATTATTTTATATACCTATCTCATACAATATCTTATGTTTATTATTAGTAATAGGAAAATAACCATTATTTCAGCGATGAGGCTGAATAAAGGATATCTTGCATTATTAGCTTCGCGTTTGTTAGCAGAATACAATAATGAGGTTTTCTTGAAAATCTAGATGAATCCACTTGATTGACGAATTATTCCCCTTTTATTCCATTTCATTATTGCTGTGGAAGGAGATTGGCGGTCGGCCCACTTAATAGAAAGTAGTTCCCTCGTCTATGGATGTTTGCGAAGTCGAGAGAATCGCTGACAAGCTGCCGTCCGCGTAGGGCAATTGGAACCTGAGTCACTTTTGCTGAAACACAACACAAGGTTATACGCTGGTATTTTTGAAAATCCGGTGTAGTTGCCATCTAGACAGACTTCGGGCCCTACCACTAGAATTGTTTTTGTGCCTTTTACGATAGGCCATTGCCAACCACAGGGGCCACTGAGCTTACTTCCCCTCTTCTCTGGCAGATACGCTCCCTTCGATCAAGGTTACTTCAGTATTCAAATCAATGAATCATTAAAAGAAAGGAATGTATATTTGAGACAACAACTCTTATAGCTATATACATTAAGTTGATAATACATTAAATATGTCCCAAACTTGGATCCAAGCTCAGTATTGTGCCATTAATTTAATTAATTAAATTTTTGTTCAGGATTGACCGTTCCGTAATAGAGAGTGCAGGCCTCGCATATCGCGCTGCGTGTGTGGAGCACACATTGCCGCATTCGGAGTCTCCACCTATTTCCAAACCTGGCGCTATGCCGTATCCACCACCTGATCCGCCAGCTGTACTCAAGTATTTAAAGAGTCAAGTAAGATATGTTTCTTTATACACTCTTGTTTGTTGAGTGTGTATGTATAATATTATGTATTTAACAAAAAAACTCTTTCTTATGCCTTGAGTATCGTAAAAGACCACTCCTGTTATTTAACAGCGAAGGATAATCGGTTTTAACTTTCAAATTTAGACGGCAGTACCCTCTTTAGAAACAAAGTCACGTCTAATTTTTTTTTTAGCTGAAACGCTTGAATTAGTAACGCCTTTAGTCGATCTTCAAATATATGCGCTTTCAAGCGGCGGTGTGTGCGATATACATACACCGTGAAGTGTCGTCACATTTTAAAAGAAAGATATAAATAAATAAATAAAAAAATACAAACTAGAAAATGGTGTTGTAGTTCTTGAAAGAAAAATTAATTCAAATATCGCAAAGCACCCCACGCTTTTAGAACAGTGAAATTAATTTTTTCGTTTGTAATTATATTCTTATGTTAAGAATTATTTTTTACTTTTTAGTTTGATTCACTATAAAATATAATTTATTTGTTCTCAATTCCTAATCGGATGTTTTTTATTAATTTAACGCCATCTTCCAGCTGTTTTTTTATAATTTATGCCATCTTCCGGTTGATTTTTTTTTAATTAAACGCCATCTACCAGCAGTTTTATCATTTATCGCCAGATGGCGTTACGACAGAAGGAAAAAAACGTTAATCCTGATGATCCTGATAAGGACTGTGGGACAAAATTATTTAATTTGTGTATTGTCATCAGGCATAACAAATGTGCAAAATTTTGAATTTTTTTTATCGTTTACAGTGGGTAAGAATCGAATCCGTAAATTCCGTTACATACATGTCAAGTTGATATAAAGCGTGTAAAAAGGAAAGAAATGATAGTTACAAACATATATGTGTACTGTATGCTACATACGATTTAACAATAAAATATATTGTTTTGTCTGTCTGTTAATATGTTTTTTATCCGTGCAGAGACGGAGAAAGAATACTAACCTCTGCGGCTGGGGTCGGCCTGTCGTAAAAGGCGAAAAAACAACCCACCCTAGCTACGTGGTAGGGCCTCAAGCCCGTCTGGATGGCGACCACCTTTGGTCTTAAATATGCCGCCATAATAACCTTGTGTTGTGTTCCGGCATTAGTGACCCAAGTTCATGTACCCTTATGAGACAGCAGAGTGTTCGCGATGCCACTAGCGTTGCAAACACCCATAGGCGATGGTAACTGCTGAATTCTAAGCGAGCCTTCAGCCTGTCTGCTGTCCTACAGCAATAAAAAAATGTTTACGTTTTATTGATAGGTTCGCGACGCATACCACACGCCCCTGGCAACACTAGTAAAAGGTGCAACGACTATGAGTGAAGAGTTATTCGCAGAGAGCGCACCCGTTGCATGGCAATTGCTCTTGGAATCCGACCGCGAACTTAGCTCTTGTGCCGCAGCTCTTTTTATTCTGGCCGCTGTTAAAGCTCCTCAGGCTGCCACAGAAATTATGCATAATGATTTGAAACATGCTGATCCGGGAGTTAGGTAAGATTTTTCTATTTAAATGAAATAAAACATTGCTATTGACCTTGGATGCTTCCGCCATCGGTTGACTGGAACACGAGAAATACTGTTGATGTTTTTTTTAACTAGTTTTTAGCGACTTTTTCTCTTGTAACAGCGAGCGTGCTGTTCCTTCGATGTTTACGCAACCATTGATCAAAGTTTGAAAAACATTACTTGTCCAATAGGTTGCGCACGCGCATGTGCAAGGATGGCGAGGTAGACCAAAGATGTGATACCAGGAAAAGCTTTCCAAGGCTATAGTGGGATCTGGCAACATATACTTTTACTGTTTTAGAGTTGTACGAACTATCTTTTGGTTCCATACACCTCGCATTTCACATTTTTTTTCCATTAATCCTTCGATTGCATAAATACACTTTCTGTCATTTATTATCTCGTTTTCAAAACGTGCTATGTATATGGTAACTCTATGATTTACTTCTCAATTTAATCGAAGTAATCACAATTTCATTAAATGGCTGGTTAATTTATTAAATTGGCCTTGTAAGATAATCTGTGGGCTCAATTCCCACACATAGTAATATATATATCTTCTTTCTACTCGTACGTGTTCCATAAAAGTTTGCAAAAAAAGCTTTGCCATACAGGGTTTTCAAATTGTGCAGAAAACTGTCTTTTTTATTGCTGTAGCACAGCAGATAGGCTGACGGCCCGCTTAGAATTTAGCAGTTACCGTCGCTTATGGGTGTTTGCGACATCAGTGGCATGGCGAACACGCTGCTGTTCCATAAGGGTACAGAAACTTAGGTCACTAATGCCGGATCACAACACAAAGTTACTATGGCGGTATAATTAAGCCCAAAGGAGGTCGCCTTCCAGACGGGTTAAGGGCCCTACCACGTAGCTAGGGTGTGTTGTTTTGTCGCCGTTTACGACAGGCTGACTCCGGCCGCAGAGGTCAGTATTCTTTCTCCGCCCCTGCAAGGATAAAATTTTCTCTGTCATCATCATCATCATCCTAGCGTTAGTCCCGGTTGCCACCCAAACTTTCGTTTCGGTGCCCGGGGTCCGCTTTCCGACTTTTTCTACTCCACTTCGCGCGATCTTCAGCATCCCTGGTAGTGAGCCCATTGGCACGCATATCACCCCTTACAACGTCAAGCCAGCACTTTTTAGGTCTACCCCTCCTGCCGGGGCCCGGCGGAGGCGGCATGGCCAGACATTTGTTTCCCACGTAAGTGTCCGGTTGCCGTAAAACATGGCCATACCAACGGAGCCGACACTCCTGCAATTTATCTGCAATGTCACGGACATGCGGGAGTTCCTAACGCGGTCCTTCCGCGTCACTCCACACATCCACCGCAGCATATTCATCTCCGTGACACACAGTTCTTGCTTGTGTCGCTCTAACACCGGCCACGCTTCACAGCCGTATAAAAGGACAGGCCTAATGATGGTCTTATAGACCTGTCCCTTCAACTTTACCGGCATCTTGGGGTCACAAATGACACCAGTTACCTCACGCCATTTGGCCCACGCGGCAGCAATGCGTGCCTTGACGTCGCAATCGATGTCACCAGACGCATGAAACACAGATCCCAGGTATTTCACATGGTCCGTGCGCTCGACCGTGTTGCCGTCTATGCGTACGGGTGTGGGATCTGTGGAGTTACAGGCCAAGTACTCGGTCTTCGCCACATTGATCTTCAGACCACCGTTCTCAAGCGACTCCTTCCACGCCTTCACGCGTTGCACCAGCCTACCCCTGTCCGAATCTGCCAGCGCGATATCATCAGCATACATGAGCAACCACGGGGGCTGCTCATGTGAGTTTCTGATGCTGTCTGACAATACGTCTAATACCACGCTAAACAGAAACGGACTAAGGACGGATCCTTGGTGCACCCCGACGGTGATGGGGAAAGGTTTTGTGTCGCCAACAGCGGTCCGAACTACGGAATCGGAATCACGGTACATGTCTCGGATGATCCCAATATAGGCCTCTGGAATCCCCTTGTACCTCAATGCCCACCAGATTATCGCGCGAGGAATACAGTCGAAGGCCTTCTGCAAGTCAAGAAACAGACAATGCAGAGGCGTATTCTTCGCCCTGTATTTCTCCGCGACAGTCCTTAGGGCAAAAATAGGGTCCATTGTCCCGTGACCCGGGCGAAACCCATATTGACACTCCGAGACAGTGCACTCCTGTCGAATCCGAGAGTCGATAACCCTCTCGAAGAGTTTCATGGTGTGGGACATGACCTTTATACCGCGGTAGTTACCGCACTCCTGCACCGATCCCTTGCCTTTGAAGACTGGAGTAATGATACTCAGCCTCCATTGGTTCGGGATCGTACCGGTGAGGAGTGTCCGGTTAAAAAGGTCGGTTAAAGTGCCCACACCACGAGAGCCCATCGCCTTCCAGGCTTCGATGGGGACTCCATCGGGTCCAACAGCTTTCCGATTCTTCATGCGGCGAAGACAATTCTGGACCTCTGCAGGCGTTATCAGTGGCACTAGTCCTTGGTTCGGAGGAAGGTCTGGCGGCTGCACCTCTTTATGCTGCTTGTTCAGCAGCTCGTGGAAATATGAGCGCCATCTCTCCTTCACCGCGAGGTCCTCGCATAACAGGTTGCCCCCGGGGTCTTTTACACAGCGGCACTTGGAAATATCCTGTGCCGCTTTGACCCTGGAGCGCGCCAACTTATATATGAGCTTCTGCCCCTCAGACGAGTCCAACTTATCGTAAAGTGGTTGTAAGTGGTCTCGTCTGGCTCTGGCTACAGCTTTCTTGGTGGCGCGTTTGGCATCTCTGTATGCGTCGCGATCTTCAGGAGATCTGGACGCTTGCCACTTCTTAAAGAGGGCTTTTTTCGCCCTGGTCTCCCTCTGGACTGAGTCGTTCCACCACCAAGTCTCCTTGTCACACTTGCGTCCGCCCTTAGACACGCCAAGCACCTCTCTCGCCGACCCAAGGATAGCTGCCTGAATCCTGTCCCAGTAAGATTGAACCGGTTCGCCCTCACCTCCGGCGCACTTGTCGCCGATGGCAGAGGCGAACTCCTGGGACTTGACTTCATCAAGCAGCCACCACCTGATTCGGCGTTGAAGGCGGTCGACACATTTGCCTTTGGGCTTTACGCAGAGGTCCATGACAAGAAGACGGTGTTGTGCAGTGAGACTCTCACCGGGTATGACCTTGCAGTTGGCTACTTTGCTGATGTAGTGTCTCCTAGTGAGTAGGAAGTCGATTTGGGTAGCATTCCTCCCGCTCTTGTAGGTGATGAGATGCTCGGGTCTCTTTTTGAAATACGTGTTCACGATGGCAAGGTCGGCAGCCGCACACGCACTGAGGATGTCCTCCCCTTCCGCGTTGCGGCTACCGTACCCAAATCCACCGTGAACACGCTCAAATTCCCCACATTCATCACCCACATGACCATTCAGATCACCTCCCAAAACGATCCCCTGTGATAATGGGATTCCACGGAGCACTTTTCCGAGTTGATTCCAAAACGCTATTTTATCGGTGTCGTCACAACCGGCCTGTGGCGCATAGGCACTTATCAAGTGGGTAACTACCCTATCGATAAGCACCCTAACGACCATAAGCCGGTCGCTATGACGTTTCACTTCCAAAATGTCGTTCTGGAACTCCTCCGAGAGCACTATGGCAACCCCATTCTCCCCACCCGGTGCACCTGTGTAGATCAGCTTGTAGCCATTCCCAATGAACCGGGATCTGCTGGCCTTCCACCGAGTCTCCTGCAGGAACGCCACGGCCACCCTCCGCCTGGAGAGCACATCGGCCAACTCTCTCGCGCGTCCGGTTAACGTGCCAATATTCCACGTTGCGAAGCGGAGTTTCCTTTTGGATGGGGCTAGTGTCTTTAGCCGTGCTCGCCCACGGCACGGCAGCCCTAGTCCACTTGTCACAGGAGTCGGGCGAAGTTCCTGCCCGTCGTTTTGCGGCGACGCCCTATCCGTGACACATCCTTTTCTTGTTTGTACCATGTTTTATTTGGCTTGTTTTGGTTTTTACGGGAGCGACTGCCGTCCGACCTCCCAACCTCTAAAGGGAAACCTAGAGGTGTTCTTCCCTCGCCGCATGCAAGCTGGCAGAGGGAGTGACCCATCAGTCAGCTTTTACGACTCCCTTGGGATGATTTGGGGTGGCCCTATTCTTTCTTCGGCCGGGACCACACGGCACAATAAAATTTTCTCTGTGAAACATGAAATATATGTACAATATGTATTCTAGAATAAACGCTATACTAAGATTCCAAGTGATATGGAAGCTGCGATATCAAGTATGGCCTAGAATGGAAGAAAGCGCGTCTATGACATTCAAGGTGCCTCCACCAGGAATTGAATTCACACTACCCTCGCCTAAGATTGGGATCGAATCCTTAGCCGTGGTGGACCCTCCTTGGAGTCCTCAAGTCAAGGACAAAGATATGGAAATGACATTGAACCAAGAGAGACATGTAAGTTACCTGTTATGTTGTTGTTATCATAGAATATTTTACCATCAGTTTGTAATTTTTCCTTTTTCCTAAGCCATAAGATACGTAATAGATGCGCCAAATTTTGGTTATAAGAAGGGTTAATTACTGTCAGCTCCCTATAATTACTTCTATTGTAAGTAATTATATTATATTAACAATAAAAAAAATTGTCTTTACTTCAGATGCAAAGTATATAAGAAGTACAAACTCCTTTTGCATATTGCAGCGTTCGCTAGTCACCGCCACAAAGACACGCAAAAAGCAACAAACGGAAGCCATAAAACGTGCTTTGCAGCAGCGAAACGATAAAAAGAGAGCTGAAAGAGAAAGCTTTTTGATCACCACAATACCGATCACTCGTCAAGCGGCGAGAGAGCCAGCTCTGGATCATGCTGTTGATGACCACGTTGAACGTATGTAACTACATCACCAATAAAAAAAATCGGTTGTGCTCAAAGTCGCTATATGTCGCAAAGTAGTACGGTGGATTCACTTTTTACCATCCGATAATAAAAAAATAATTGAATCATTACTATTTAAAGGCTTATATAAGCGCGAGGGCACACGATGCGTTGCGGCGCCGCAACGTTGTTATGTCACAGTCTGAGCGGTACCACGGTGCCACCCCGACGTCGCAACGCATTCACCCCTCCCCGCCTCGTCTCGGCGGTTGCGAATCCGGTGCGGCACCGCAGCGCATCGTGTGACATGCCACAGATATTTCTATGTAAAATGACGCAGCGACACCGCTCCGGCATCGCACCGCCGCCGCAACGCATCGTGTGGCCCCGCGCTTAGACTATTTACAAAATAGTATTGAAAAGGCACTTGATTGCCATAAGCGATGAGCGCACATTTCCTCACGGCACTTTAAATACGATTAGGGGATGTTTGTCTGCAGCATACAAAATAAGGTATATCAAAATAGTCATCTAAATAAATCATACATCAAAAAAAGTCTCAGTCTGTAAGGTTGTGTTTAAATAGATATAATTTAATCTCCACTGACAAAACATGTGTTGATTTATGTATATTTGAGTTAACTACTGTGAACATAGTTACGAGTTTTCACAGAGACTTGAGAAACGGTCATCAGCTAACTTCATCGTGTCGCGTCGTAAATGTTTTTTCCCAAAAGCGCCCTAAGAAATAGGTACATACGTATACGGTTCCGTAAAGACCGTCCATTTGTATTTCAGCCCCAGCCGATGAGGAATTGGTCGAAGGAGTCCGTGTCTCTCATCACACGCAAGTGGCCTCCGCACTGTTCCCCTCCACTTTGTGTTCGGCTGTGGCTGAAATAGTTTCGTTGTTGGACGACGCGGCTGTCTCTCCCGACGGCTGCTCAGTCTACGAAGTGGCTTATCAAGTAAGCTATACAATATTGTGATACAAATATGAACATTGGTACCTGGCGGCTCAGTGGTATTACACTCAGAAACCAATTTAGAGAACCCGGGAAACAACACAAACCGGGAACCCGACGAAAAAAATTAATATTTATTTTATTTTGAAAACAAAAATACGTAAATATTTGAATCTGTAAACTAAGAAAGATTAACTAAAAAATTATCATTGTTATAATTTTATGAGTATTAGTTACTAAAGCCGATACAGATTTATTCGGTTTTTTAGTAGGTAGTATCGGAGTGCCGCATACCCTCGACTCCCGGACTCGTAGTCCGAGGACTCACAAAAGAGTTATTTCCTTGACAAAATAAAATGTATTTAGTAGATATTTCCAAAATACACTGTTTCGTCGTTAAATATAATGTTTAATATTTTATCAATTACTTAAACCTTTTTTATATGAATATTTTATTCAGGTTATATGGGGATGCCTAGTTGAAGATTCTGCGTTGTTCCTCCGACATGTCTTAGAACGCCTAACTCGAGATCACCAGGACGAGATGTTTAAACTCTTACGTCACTTGATTCGCTTCATCCCTCGTTTGCCGCAACAGGCAGCTTTTGCTCTATACAACTATATTATAGGTTATGTCATGTTTTATGTGAGAAGCCCCCATGAAGAAGGGCAAAGGCTAGTCGGTGCTGCCTTGTCAATATTATGGATGGTAAGTATGATTTTTGCATACATGCATACATACCCCCTTTGCATACAAATCATATATTTTCAACTTTAATAGCGGTAACTATCTTCTATCCTCGCCAGCTATCTGTTATTTAGCAGGATATACCGACACTAAAGGAGACTGTAATAATCTGTTATCTTAATTATCTATATCAATTATTAGCTGGTATTTATTATCAGCTGTCATATATAATGACAGCCAGCCCCAATCAAACTGTGTGAGCCAACTGTTACGGTGACATAAAAGTAACATAAAAAAAATTGTAGTTTAAAAAAACTAAAATGTGAAAAATAATTCATAACATAAAAATTACTAACGAGAAATTTAATGTCACAATTCTGAAAGCGTGGGGTGCTTTATTCGATATTTTTAAACTCTGAATTTGGGAATGAACTAGTAAACAAAAATTATAACGCTTGACATCGAGCATCCCACGCTTTTAGGAACAGTTATCACTTAATTTTCTCGTCAGTAATTTTATTCATAGATACATATATACCAAAGCTATAAAAGCGTGTTAACAACAGTGTAATATTAAAAGTTGTTTTATATTTAAATTATATTTTAACCGAAAATATAAATTTATATGGGTGATACTTAGGGAATTTTGGGATCTTGTTACGTATGTACACTTATGAGTGAAGCAGTGGCTGAGCCCAACCTCTTAGAAATGTAATGTTAAATGAGTTAGCAACTAGCCAACGTTTGGCTCAAACCTATAGGCGTTCCGTAATATCAGATCTCTTACATCCCAGAAAGTTTCCAAACATAATTATTATACGTCAAATTTTCTACGACCTCTGATGTGTGACGGCTAATGCACGTTGGAATGCTTGCAGAGATCACGGGTTCAATTCGCAATTGGGTATTTACGTGTAATATGTATTTATTTATTTTACAAGAAAAGTAAATCAGTAGTATGTCAGTTGTCACTAGACAACTATGAGTACTAAACCATAACAACGCTTTTTGAATTGTTTTTTTATATATATTTTTTTCATCTACATTATTGTTTGTAGGTGGTACACAGCGTACACGGTATCATGTTTAAAGATTTGAAACAAATATTACGAAAGGAACAATGCGATGCCTCCATTCTTCTAACGGCCAATGTGCCTGCTGCGAAGAAAATCATAGTGCATGGACCTGGTAAGTAAGCATAGTATAAAAATTAACTATTAATTATTTATAAAAGAATTAATTTTTCCAGTGCTAATAATAATATATTTTCAGCCGACAACGAAGGGTACATACCTTCTCAGTTTCCAGTACAAGAAGATACAGTGTTTGCACAAATACTCAAGGAGTCGTTAGACTTCTTCAGTATACCAGAGAAGTTGCATAATGAACATTTTCTAGTAGATTTTAAGACACGTGAGTATCTTTTTAGTATTAACATCGTCTTGCTATATAGAAAAATGTTTAATACGTTCACTGTTAGACCGTTTTTTATGGATTTCGTCAGCGTATATAGTCGGTATGGTTCGGAGCAAAGTCAAACTTTTTACAATGCGTATGAGACGTTCATCAAAAAAATGCAAACGAAGTAGTATGGAGTAAAAGAGATTTGAACCACCGCATCAGTGAAAGTCACGAATGAAGCTATTTATGCTACATTACACGCTGAATGTGTTAAAAAACTTTACCATCTATGTTATCATAGCTTAAGTTACACTCCCAGCTTTGGTAGCTCCTGCTCAAAATCAATGATGATTTATCAATTATCATCCATTAGTTCTAAGCCACGAAATCATAAAAAAAATTACATTTTATAATGACGACTAATTTTGCAGCGGCCCATTTATATAAGACCTTCTCTAAAAGTTGACTATTCATGACTTAACTTATTGTTTTTGTTTATTAGGCCAAATCCACAATCCGCAAAATTATGTACGCGATCATTACTTCTTCAAACGGTCGCAGTATCCGCAATTGGGGCTCGTGCACATGGAGCCGAATGAAGCCTTCCATAAGCTGCAACAACAGGAGTTGTTGCTCAAATTCATAGAAATCGGAAAAGTTTTACTTACATGGGCTATACTTAAGAATGTTGATATGGTATGTGCATTACAATAAACATTGTTTTTAAGCTTACGAAGTCATTGCAAAATTAAAATTGTACCTTATTACACTCAATGGTCGTTCGAGCCGGATTAGAGTAAAAAATGCGGCTATAAAAATTAGAAACGCTTTTTCCGATTTCACCGTTTGGGGACAGTCAAATTATACATTTATAGAGTCCTTAACGATATTTTACTCCAACGTCTTACAAATTAGTTAAAGAATCTCAAATTCAGGACCAAATTTGACCCTTCGTCTTTGAAATAACTATGTAGTAATTGAATTCTATTATGCGTCATTTATAAAAAAAATTGAGAATTTCTTTAGTGTAGACTTCTCATGTTTCACTTTCATTGTTTAGGTTGTTCAAAGAGTGGTTTTTCTACACGACGAATTAATGAAACTACCTTCCTTTCCTCGGAAAGCATTAGAGGCGGATTTGGTTCTGTACAGCCGTGGACCTCTTGGTACTACCCTTCTAGGCCTTGACGTTTTACACAAGTTCATGTAAGAATCATTTGATTTCTTAATTTTCTGATAATTAATCCTGTTAAGTCGTCTAGCTAATTAAATAATGATTTTAGTTTGTATTGGCTGACAAACATATTGGTAACGCGTCACTACTATGTTTTCAGCATATACATAAAGTATTTTTTTTAAATACCAGCACATAACGTCCCACTACTGAGCTTTGGCCACCCCCTAGTACGAACGAACGTTATACCCGCCATGTTTGTACAAGGCGGATTAGACAACTTCACCATTGGTATATGACAATTATAGATAGATATGCATATTAGACGAAAAAAACTGCCTAAACGGTTCTGGCTTATGGATCAAAATACTTGTCTAACGAATTGTTCTTCAATTGTAGGTAACTCCGTCTTTTAAAACATTACTGCTCCTCCTTTTTTTATTACATATTAATATCCGATATTATTAAATATATTATTTTCATGTTATATGCAGGTGGGTTCGTCTTATAGCACGTATGTTCGAAGCCATGGCAGGAAATTTCACTTCATCTCGAGATATCCATTTGTTTTTAAATGTTCTCAATGGAGCTCTAATGCTGCATAGTGAAGATTCGTTAATATTAAGATATGTTATTGCCACATACGTGAATGCCGCCTTCAATTTTAAAAGTATTTTCGCAACGAATGGGTATGTAACATTTATTATGTAACTTAATTATGTAGCTTATATTAAAATATTTTAAGGAACTCTTTTACAAACATGTTATGACAGTGAACTCATAATGTCCCGTTGGAGTCATAATGAAGTCGATTCTTTAACATAAAAGTACTAAATATGAATTAAATGATAATATTGTTTTGGACATGAAAACTACAAGCCTTAGAGGTAACCGCATTCCAACACTCACTGCTGGGCTGTTACTGGGACTCCCCCGAGAAGTAACGATCACATTTATTATCTCAGTGTGTTACAGCAATATTTGCTTTAGCCGTTGCTACGTGGCCAATTCTGCATAAAAAGTGTATACCATAATGGTGTTTTTTTATTGCTGTAGGACAGCAGACAGGCTGACGGCTCGCTTAGAATTTAGCAGTTACCCTCGCCTATCGGTGTTTGCAACGCCAGTGGCATAGCGAACACCCTGCTGTCCCAAAAGGGTACAGTAACTTCACTAATGTCGGAACACAAGGTTATTATGGCGGCATACATAAGACCAAAGGTGGTCGCCATCCAGACGGGCTTAGGGCCCTACCACATAGCTAGGGTGGATTGTTTTATCGCCTTTTACGACAGGCCGACCCCGGCCGCATAGGTTAGTATTCTTTTTCCGCCCCTGCACGGATAAAACGACCCTGTGGTTATGAACTTAATCTCCAAGTTGTAATTCATACATCTCATATAGTTAATACCATTTCTCCATTATGTACAAAGAATGTATCTATGAAAAAAATATACTAAATACAATCATTTTTTATAACTGAGATAGGTAGAGAGGCAAACGGTCCACCCGATAGTTGGTTGCCACCGTCGCCTATAAAACACAACACCACAGGCATTGCCAATAGGCTAACGGCTTCGTAGAGGAACTGGAAAGTGGTTTGCTACTGCCGGAACATAACATAAAATATTTATGGCAGCATGTTTTAAAACCAATGGTGGTTGACATTCACTCGGAATTGGAGCCCTATCACCAAGCTGGGGTTGTATTGCCGCGTTTTATGACAGACCGCCCCTGGCCGAATGGGTCAATATTCCTAATCCGCCTTACACGAAGGAAATTGGATCATGTATTCAGCATGTGTAAAGGACCTTAATTTTAATTTTCGAAGCTCAAATCAACCTGCCGATTTGTGAAGGCTTTGGATAAGGCTGTTCTATTCACAGTTCTCAAGTCTTAAACATAGTAGAAATATGTAAATAGAATGTATAATGCAAATACAAATACATTGTTTTAGTTACCTTCTAATTATGCCTACGTTACTCCAAATATATTCAAATTTCCAAACAAATAAATTGGTTACAACGACCATAGAGTATGCGGTGAAACAATTCTACTTGTTGAATAGAAAGCCTTTTATATTGCAAATGTTCGGTTCTGTATCGGCCATATTGGACACTGACGAAGAATCTACGTATGGGGACGCCAGTAAGGTAATAATAATTACTTTAACTGTTTTTTGTCTATGCTATACCAAATTTTGATATAAAGATAAATTGTTTCATGTGAATTATTGTTATTTTAAATATTGTTATTATTGTATATATAAATCGGCTTCCCCAATATTTTACGACCTTTTCACACCTAACTGATATAGTTTTTGATATTACTTATATACACTCTAATGCCTTGTCCATTTTGTCTCTCATACGTCATAGTACGTATGAGTCATACGTAGTTCTTTCACGTTCGTACCTCTCGGTCACGCTTTGAGCAACGTTTTGTTCTTTCGGATAATTTACCACTTCACATATGTTCTGTTCTTAGGTACAATCCAGCTGCCTGTTTAACCTACTCCTAAGTTTAGAGACCCCATCGCCCGACCCCCTCCATATAGCGGAATTAATCAAAGAGGAGAAACCTTTAAAACCCATCGATTTCTGCTACCGTGATGAGGAAGAAATGGTAAATGTACTGGATTGTATCAGTTTATGCGTGATGGTTGTCTCGTATTCCGCAGAAAGTATGAGAGGATATCAAATGTTGGTGAGTGTATCTTTTTTATTCATGTAGAATAGCAGACAGCCGGGCGGTCCACTTAACTAAGTAGATACCATCGCCTATGGATGTTTGCGACGCCAGAGGCACTGCTAATACGCTGCCGTGCACGTCAAGGAACCGGAACCTGGGTTACTTATGCCGGAACACAACATAAGGCTATTTTGGCGACATATTTAATTTAAATATTTAAAGACCAACGGTGGTTGCCGTTCAGACGAGCTTGTAAATGTTAATTTAATATCGTAAATTTTTCATTTTATAAATTAAATGAATTTAAGGATCATTTTAATAACTATTTCAAACTTTTTTCTTTCTCAGATAATTCTGGAAGCTATATTACCATGTTATGTGAAACAAATCCAATTGCCAACATACAATCGAGAGGGGAAGACGGAAAAGGAGATAATACAGCAGCTAGCTATAGCAATCAAAACGCTTGTTAACAATTGCGAAGGGTTATCAAAGTAGGTATCATATTGATGATTTGATTGATTTTTGTTACCTGGTCCTTCAGGCTTGTTTGATAACCAAAAGTTTTAAAAATTATATCTGCCGTTTACAGTATATCAGAGTTATAGTTACAATTAATGATAATAATAAAATGTTCACCTTATTTCAGATAATTTGCACAAGTCATTCTTGACTTGACTGACTCTTAAATTGAAATTTACATAAAATATTTGTTGTTTTTATTAGTTTGTAACTGCTTTTAGGTTCTCCAAAATATAATTTAAAATTTTATATAATCTTATTGCCAATACATTTAATGCCGTTTCGAATAAGGAATTTAGCCGGTTTTGTAAGCCAGCTAAATACTTTAAGTTTTTAAGCAAGACTTTAAGTACCTGGCCAAATTATTTCATTATGTCTATTGCTAAAGGACGATTTATGTTTAGGAATCATTTTTGAAAAAAATTGGAGCAGATATTTAGTGTAAAAAAAAAAACAGCCTCCCCACTAATATACGGCGCCGTGTAGTTGGCATTTAAAGTATTAAGATACTATTCTGAAATTATATGATAAACATTCTTGATTACATGTTAAAGACTTCAAAACATCACAGATATTCTTTAACATCAAAGATAAATTATTAAAATGTGACTGATGTAAAATAATTTAGATAAAGTTTACTTTAACTACTAATTACTTAACTTAAACTTGGAATTAAATTAACATTCATTAGGTCATACAATGGACCGTACAGGACATCCCCAGAACATAAAGGCTCCTCTCAAAGGACGGGGCCTCGCACAACCGCCGCTACTATTATCGCTTACGAGGAGTCTCACTCTAAATTCGACAATTCTAAGATTCCCGTTCCTGAATACACTGGGGCCGAAGATTCTGAGGTGAACTATATAGAACATAATATTGCGTATACAATAATAAAATTGATGACCGGGGCTCAGCGGCTAACACGTGTTGGACCGCTGTGGAGGTCCCAAGTCTAAGTTTTTTTTTTGTTTAATGAGTATTTATTTCCAAAAAATATATTATATATATCTTGTATCTAATATCCGGCCGTGTGACCCCGGCCAGTGAAAAGAATAGGGTCACCCCAGGTCATTCCAGGGGAGTCGTAAAAGGCGACGGATGGACTACTCCTTCGCCAGCCTACATGCGGCAAGGAAGTGCACATCTCGGTTTTTCCTCTTGGGGTTGGGAGGTCGGACGGCAGTCGCTCCCGTAAAAACCAAAACCAGCCAATAATTACAATGGTCAGAACAAGGAAAGGTCCAGTCATGGATAGGGCGTCGCCGCAAAACGACGCGCAGAAGCTTCGCCCGACTTCTGTGACAAGTGGACAAGGGCTGCCGTGCCGTGGGCGAGCACGGCTAAAGACGTTAGCCCAATCGAAACTCCGCTTCGCAACATGGAACATTGGCACGCTAACCGGACGCGCGAGGGAATTGGCCGATGTACTCTCCAGGCGGAGGGTGGCCGTGGCGTTCCTGCAGGAGACTCGGTGGAAGGCCAGCAGATCCCGGTTCATTGGGAATGGCTACAAGCTGATCTACACGGGTGCATCTGGTGGGGAAAATGGGGTCGCCATAGTACTCTCGGAGGAGCTCCAGGACGACATTTTGGAGGTGAAGCGCTGTAGCGATCGGCTTATGGTTGTGAGGGTGCTTGTTGGTGGGGTAGTTACCCACTTGATAAGCGCCTACGCGCCACAGGCCGGTTGTAGTGACGCCGACAAGATAGCGTTCTGGAACCTACTCGGAGAAGTGCTTCGTGGGATTCCATTGTCACATGGGATCGTTTTGGGCGGTGATCTAAACGGTCATGTGGGTGATGAATGTGGGGAATTTGAGCGTGTTCACGGTGGATTTGGGTATGGTAGCCGCAATGTGGAAGGGGAGGACATCCTCAATACGTGTGCGGCTGCCGACCTTGCCATCGTGAACACGTATTTCAAAAAGAGACCCGAGCATCTCATCACCTACAAGAGCAGGAGGAATGCTACCCAAATCGACTTCCTACTCACTAGGAGACACCACATCAGCAATGTAGCCAACTGCAAGGTCATACCCGGTGAGAGTCTCACTGCACAACACCGTCTTCTTGTCATGGACCTCTGCGTGAAGCCCAAAGGCAAACGTGTAGATCGCCTTCAACGCCGAATCAGGTGGTGGCTGCTTGATGAAGTCAAATCCCAGGAGTTCGCCTCTGCCATCGGCGACAAGTGCGTCGGTGGTGAGGGCGAACCGGTTCAAGCTTACTGGGACAGGATTCAGGCGGCTATCCTTGGGTCGGCGAGGAAGGTGCTTGGCGAGTCTAAGGGTGGACGCAAATGTGACAAGGAGACTTGGTGGTGGAATGACTCAGTCCAGAGGGAGACCAGGGCGAAAAAAGCCCTCTTTAAGAAGTGGCAAGCGTCCAGATCTCCTGAAGATCGCGACGCATACAGAGCTGCCAAGCGCACCACCAAGAAAGCTGTAGCCAGAGCCAGACGAGACCACTTACAACCACTTTACGATAAGTTGGAATCGTCTGAGGGGCAGAAGCTCATATATAAGTTGGCGCGTTCCAGGGTCAAAGCGGCACAGGATATTTCCAAGTGCCGCTGTGTAAAAGACCCCGGGGGCAACCTGTTATGCGAGGACCTCGCGGTGAAGGAGAGATGGCGCTTGTATTTCCACGAGCTGCTGAACAAGCAGCATAAAGAGGTGCAACCGCCAGATCTTCCTCCAAATCAAGGACTAGTGCCACCGGTAACGCCTGCAGAAGTCCAGAATTGTCTTCGCCGCATGGAAAATCGGAAAGCTGTCGGAGCCGATGGAGTCCCCATCGAAGCCTGGAAGGCGATGGGCTCTCGTGGTGTGGGCATCTTAACCAACCTTTTCAACCGGACACTCCTCACCGGTACGATCCCGAACCAATGGAGGCTGAGTATCATTACTCCAGTCTTCAAAGGCAAGGGATCGGTGCAGGAGTGCGGTAACTACCGTGGAATAAAGGTCATGTCCCACACCATGAAGCTCTTCGAGAGGGTTATCGACTCTCGGATTCGGCAGGAGTGCACTGTCTCGGGGTGTCAGTATGGGTTTCGCCCTGGACATGGGACCATGGACCCAGTTTTTGCCCTAAGGACTGTCGCGGAGAAATACAGGACGAAGAATACGCCTCTGCACTGCCTGTTTCTAGACTTGCAGAAGGCCTTCGACTGTATTCCTCGTGCGATAATCTGGTGGGCATTGCGATTCAATAGGGTTCCAGAGGCCTATATTGACATCATCCGAGACATGTACCATGACTCCGATTCCGTAGTTCGGACCGCTGTTGGCGACACAAAACCTTTCCCCATCACCGTTGGGGTGCACCAAGGATCCGTCCTTAGTCCGTTTCTGTTCAGCGTGGTATTAGACGTATTGTCAGACAGCATCAGAAACTCACATGAGCAGCCCCCGTGGTTGCTCATGTATGCTGATGATATCGCGCTGACAGATTCAGACAGGGGTAGGCTGGTGCAACGCGTGAAGGCGTGGAAGGAGTCGCTTGAGAACGGTGGTCTGAAGCTCAATGTGGCGAAGACCGAGTACTTGGCCTGTAACTCCACAGATCCCACACCCGTACGCATAGGCGGCGACACGGTCGAGCGCACGGACCGAGTAAAATACTTGGGATCTGTATTTCACGCGTCTGGTGACATCGATTGCGACGTCAAGGCACGCATTGCTGCCGCGTGGGCCAAATGGCGTGAGGTGACTGGTGTCATTTGTGACCCCAAGATGCCGGTAAAATTGAAGGGACAGGTCTATAAGACCATCATTAGGCCTGTCCTTTTATACGGCTGTGAAGCGTGGCCGGTGTTAGAGAGACACAAGCAAGAACTGCGTGTCACGGAGATGAATATGCTGCGGTGGATGTGTGGAGTGACGCGGAAGGACCGCGTTAGGAACTCCCGCATTCGCGGCAGTCTTCATGTCCGTGACATTGCGGATAAATTGCAGGAGTGTCGGCTCCGTTGGTACGGCCACGTTTTGCGGCAACCGGATGATTACGTGGGAAACAAATGTCTGGCCATGCCGCCTCCGCCGGGCCCCGGCAGGAGGGGTAGACCCAAAAAGTGCTGGCTTGACGTCGTAAGGGGTGACATGCGTGCTAATGGGCTCACTACCAGGGATGCTGAAGACCGTGCGAAGTGGAGTAGAAAAAGTCGGAAAGCGGACCCCGGGCACCGAAGCGGAAGTTTGGGTTGCAACCGGGATGAACGCTGAGATGATGATGATGATCTTGTATCTAATATCCATAACACAAGCGTTGTGCTTCATTTGGGATTAGATGACGCTGACTAAATTATCAAGTTTATTTATTTTAATATTTAATTTGTGTATGTGTTATATTATTTAAGATCTTTATTTAAACAGTTTCCTATTTGCTTAATATTTGTTGTAGTTAAAAATTTACGTTACAAATATTTTGAATACATATTTTAAATTAAAAAAAAAACTTTGGGGTTCAATTTATTTTTTGCAATTTAAAATTATAAATTTCTTTATGTTATAATGTGGTTTATTAAAATTAACATTTGTTTGAGCTGTCAATGCTATCATGGTTAACCCATTAACGCCAAAGTGGGCTCAAAATTTTGATTAGACTTGAAGAAAAAAATTGCCAAATTAAACGTAAAAAACGTGATTGTTTTTAAATTGTTAATAGAGCAAGTGAAAGTCAATATAATAAGGTTTTTGATTCGATTAAGTCAACTGTCATAACTTTTTATATTGTGGATTGATAGTTAGTACGCGCAGAATATAGGAGACCACGTGACGTATTACTATCATTGGTTGGAGAGTTTATAGGAAGAGCAACAACACGATTGTTAGAATTGAACGGGTCAAAAGGAAGCGGTGGTAGTGAAGGAAAGCCCTTTGAACTGTTAGATTCGAAATCACATGCGGTATGTATTATTTAATAGCCGCTTTGATTTTTAAAATAGACTATGTTAAACTCAACTACTTTTTTAAGTATGTCAGATGTGCGGGACCTTGTATAATACAATTAAATAGAACTTTTTAATTCAACATCTGTAGCAAATACCTCTAACGTGACGGTTACTGATTTTTATTGCTATAGGATGTTTGCGACGCTAGGGGCACCGCTATCACGCTGCCGTCCACGTATGAGTACCGGAACTTGGTCACTTATTTCGGAACAGAACACAAGGTTATTATGGCGGTATATTTAAAAACCAGATGTTAGCTATCTGAACAGGCTTGGAGCCCCACCAGCTAGTAAAGACTTTAGAAAAATGCTTCACACTCTATCTGATTGCAGATGTTCCAGATCTCAAGCAGCAAATATATAATCAATACTTACCTACCACAGACTGCTGCTAATACCTCTGTCGATTCCGTTTGTTTTGTTGTAAGGCGTGCTTACTCTGCACACGCGTGTAAACTCTTCTTCTATTTTGAACGAACTAGTGCTCTTACTTTCGGCTTCGACTATAGGGACTAGGGACGTGCTTGACATCCAAATAATTGGTGTCTCGATATTGCTAACAGCTGCGACATTTGAACGCCGAGTTAACTATTTTAATGACTGTTTTTGGTTTCACTCAAAATCAGTTTTGATTTTGGTGCTGTTATCATAATTCAAGTTGGAAACAAAATTCTTGGTTGAAACTTAATTATAATTTGTAATTTTAGCGACTTGCTGAAATAGCCCATTCACTACTGAAAGTGTCTCCATACGATCCGGAATCAATGGGTTGTCGGGGATTGCATAGATATATGACACAAGTGCTACCCGCAGCTGATTGGGCGGATGATTCGCTAAGACCCGCCCTTATAATGATATTGCGACGCCTCGACAAAGTTTTTCTGAAAATCGCCAAAAAACCAAGTATTCGGGTAAGACTAGTCGATGTCTTCAAATTTTCTGTACCTTATTAGTAATTTATGCTTAATTAAATTTGGTTCTGAGAAGAATAATTTAACTCAAAACTATTCAAGAGCTCCCATAAATCCGTCGGTACCTTTTAACCGAGAAAGAGCAACCGCCTGAACTGTCATACTTCAGGCACTTGGCAGACTTGACAAACGCTCTACCCGTAGTGAGGTAGTCCGCATTAGTGATGGGGAATTCGTGGATGATTTTTAGATTTCCGATATCAATACCAAATTACGTGAATCCTTTTTTATGTGATAAATCGTTATTATTATTAGTATTCGTTTTACTTGCACTAGATAATGTAAATGGAAACATCTGATGTTATCTAAACGATTCCTTTAAAAAAATGTGCTATGAAGTATTGTATTGTAATAAACGTTTTAAAAATTAAAAATATTATTAATCAACAAAACAGTAATTTCTGATTTTTTGAAAGTACTTTAACTATTTACAAATTTATTTAACTATTTAGCTAAGTTTTACAAATGGTTCCTTAGAATTGATACTTGTGTTAGCGTATACAATATCGAAATTCCAGAGAAATACAGACTGGGATTCCGCAGCCATCCTATTAAAGGGCGTGTACGAAACGATGATACGATGCCCGTACATAATGCATTGGCAACAAGTGAAGACCCTTTTAAATACTGTACAGGTAACCTCGAAAATAATACTTTAACTTGATTGTCCTAATATTTAAAACATGTGTCATTCACCACAAGGAAGTTAAAAAAACACTTATTGTGAAAAAACGACGTTCAAATTAATGTTCTATTAATTATACTTTCAATGTTATGCCTAACTTAATATTAATTTTTCTACGTTGATTTTAGTTCACTATTTCTTATTGTCTCAAGTTGCGAATGGTCGGGTCTTTTTTGGGAGGTGGAAATGCATTACGCACACCCCGCTGCATAGGAATGGGCGGCGGGATAGTGTGTAATGTGTGTCTTATGTGTCGAGGCCGCAGGACGCGAGAATGGTCGGGTCTCACATAACTGCAAGCAACTCGATTCTGGTATCGATCTTTTACAAAGTACATATCTTAATAGTATTTTCACGAGATATAATGACTTCGTTTATGAATCGAATGAAACCATTTTGTGAAATAATTATCCAACAGGTATGTAGTCTAAACTCGAAATTGCATTAACAGGCGTTGATAGTGTCGGAGAATAATTCTGGCGAGAACCTATCATCGGCAACGGCAGCGTTGATGTCTCAGCCGCCGCCTCCTCATTTCTGTAGTACTGTAGTCAGACTGATTGCTTTGCAAGTTATTAATACTGGGGTAAGCTTTTCATAAGATTGTTCTCATAACATAATTCTTGCATAGCATATTTTTATTTAATTCTTATTAATAATAAGAATTAAAGCATATTAAGGGTTATAACAACAAGCGCACACTACTCAACACGTTGATTGCCACTTCAAAGAGACGAAGAAACCGATTCTTTTATTTTTGGGTCATTCATGATTATATGTACATGAATGACAGATAAAGTGCATTATTATTATAAAATATTATTTCTTTGGATCCGAGTGGTTGGCCCACAACATGTCTGAGACCCAAAATAAGTAGCTGTTATTTGAGTGAACGGCACCGCTAAATAGATATCGACTCACTCGGTTCCGAGTATTCGGCAGTCAATGTGTCAACATGTTCGCTGTTGGCTAGTGTTCAACTATAATATTTACACAATATAAATTGAGAATATCTTTATTTTATTATATTTTGAATGTATTGATTTGATAATAAATCAAGATTCTGTGTCCGTCGGTATAATTCGATGACACATATTTTTCTAGAACAATCCACGGGTCGATTGATATCTGAATCACCCTCCAAGTCTCCAAAAGGACAAAGAAGGGTCTCGAAGATATTTCTTGTAGCGACATTATTAACAAGTTAATATTAATTTCAAACTCTTTCAAACTCTTTTATTTTCACATATCACACAATATTTAACAAAAATAAAATATTAGTGGGCACGGGTGACTTGTTACTCCCCCCGCTTCGATGCTTGCACCTATAACGAGGATGCGAGGGACGCGCGCGGTTCTGCGTGACCCACCAATCTCGAACACACCATGGAAGAAATCCGGCCTGACAATGGGCAAACCGTCCACAGTATTTGCTAATCCACTTATTCATCGGCACCTCACTAGGCGATAGGAGAATAGAGATAGCCGACGCCCCTGTAGTCGGGGGAACTGTCATTTTTTCTTGAAAAAAACTGTTGCGCGCGTATAGACGACAGGGGAAATACCAAGTCCACCGTGCGCACTTTAATTTACATAATCTAAAATATTCTCTAAATAGTTCTGTCCCAACACTTCGTTAAGCAAATGCGACATAAACTGTAAAACTCCACATATTTACTTCACATTTCTAAACATTATTGTTTTAAAATAAATAATTTGAAGCAAACAGCTGAATTTTTCATTTTACGACAATAATCTAGGATTTTAGTCAGAAGAAAATACTAAATTTCTCGATTAAAAACCCAGCCCGGGAATCGAACTATAACTAGAAATATTTTCTGTATATGCCATACAGTTAATATCAAAATAAAATAAATGTAAGCTTCCAATCAAGTAAAATGTTTTTTTATTTGATCGATGAATGCAGTATATCCTCTTATTAAATAAAAAGTTCCGAATTCGAAATGAACATCCAGACCCATTAAAATAAGCTACTTCTTATATAAAAATATATAAGAACTAAATACATCATAAATTTCTATTTTCGGTGCTCTTTAACAGACAGTGTTGGAACAGACCCGACAAGTTATAAATGCCAAAAATTTCACATAAGTAATCTCATAATTCAGTTTAATTAGTACAAAAAATGACTATAAAAATAGGTTAAAACTTTATTATTATTATTATAAAATATTCCATCCATCACATAGAAATTATTTTATTTATTTATTTATTTTATTTATTTATTTAATTATTTATACATGACATACAAATTTTAAATATAAAAGATTCATATCACAGCAGTTCATGTACAACAACTAATTTGACTTAGAAAAAATCACACTGGCCCCTGAACTAGTCAATACTGTATCTCAGTGGGCCAGTATTTTTAAAATAAGAACTAATATATAATAATTACCATTATATTAATAATTAAATAATATATAGTAGTTAAATGAGATATAGTAGTAAAAATAAATAATAAATTAAAATAAAATATTAATGAAAGAAGAAGGGAAAGAAAAATATAGATACATATATTAACTGAAACAATGATTGTATGTGAACATAATGTATGTAAGTTTATATATAAGTAAAATGTAATATTATATTTAAATAATTGCTTTGATAATCTCTTCTGACTGTTGATAATTCAGCTCACACAAATAATCACTCAAAACTTTCTTACACCTACCAATGGGAAGTTTGTTTAATTTAATTACTTTGCTAATTTCGTTATATAATTTAGGGCCCAGATAATCCGCGAATTTCTGCGCAAATGATGTTTTGCAGCGTGGAATGTTATAAACAAGGTCTTGCCGTCGCTTAAATATAAGATTAGGTGGTTTGACGTGGATATTCAAAATTACTGATTTTATAAACATTTTTCTCACCGACAAGACTTTATTTTCTTTATAGAGCAAAGTAGTAGGATATAAGAAGCCTTTATAGGTCATCACTTTTAGTAAAGATCTTTGAGCTCTTTCGATAACTAACATTGAGGTTTTTGATGTACCACCCCAAGATAATATTCCATAGTTAAGTAGTGACTGACATAGGGCATAATAAATACTGAACAATAGCTTAGGGGGACAAACATTTCTTAGTGTTTTAAATATGAATATAAATTTTCTTATTCTATTACTAGTTTTACTGATATGTTTTTTCCAATTTAAATTTTTGTCTATTACAACGCCAAGATATTTAATACTATTGACACAATCAATAGAGTAGCAATTACAATTTAAATTTGTAGGTCTTCCACATATGTGGGATTTTATATTAATTTCATTAAAAAGAGGTTGGGAATTTTCATTAATACTGAAAGTCATTACTTTTGTTTTTTCTAAGTTTAATGTCAGAAGGTTAACATCAAGCCAAGTAGTTACTGCAGCAAACCCTTCGTTGGCTGTTTTGTTCACATCGAACCAAGTTTTTTATTAATTATACACATTTTAGGATAGCTACTCACTGGAACAAATGTGCGGTGGCAGTGCTATATTTCCATCCGCTGAAAAAACTGAAAATATGCTAATGAATTTGTTTATGCCGCTATGTCTACGAGTTGGTAGTGGTCGAAAAGGTAATGCGGCTATATTTTATACAAAAATATATATATATATATATATATATATATATATATATATATATATATATATATATATATATATATATACCTAGTCAGGTCATAAATTCTGTCACATGTTTAATGTAAAATAATTGTAACAAGTTTATTAATTATGTAACCATTCATATACCAAAATGAACTTAACAAAACATAGATTCTTATGACATTAAAGTTTATTCAAAATGACCTCCGTGATTTTGAATACAAGCCTTCAATCTGCGTGGCCAGTTGTCTATCGCAGCACGAACGAGGTCCATGTCATTATCGGCGGCTGCCTTAATCAAGGATGTCTTGAGTGACTCCAAATTGGGATGAGGCTTTGAGCACGCCTTTTCCTCCAAGTGTTGCCATATCTTGTAATCTAACGGATTCAAATCTGGACTGGAGGAGGGCCAGTCTTCGTGCCGGATGAAGTCGATTTCACGCGCCGCCAGCCAGTCTTGTGTGCTCTTCGCTCTATGAGCTGGCGCCGAATCTTGTTGGAATACCCAGTGCCTGTTATTGAACATGGTATGAGAAACAGGTTCCACAAGGTTCGTCAGGACTGTATTTTGATACACAACAGCATTCGTTTTTACACCTTTCTCACAAAAATGTACCTCTGTTAAGCCCCAATAAGAAACTCCCAACCATACCATGAGCGAGGATGGAAAATGACCTCGTTGGACACGCGAAATACGGTTGCTCGCTTCTTCACTACTGTGTGCGTACACCTTATCATTTTGTTTGTTGTAGCTCTCTTCTACGGTAAACATTTTTTCATCCGAAAAAAGAATTTCCCGATATTTTTTTCCGCGTACCGCTTCAACAAAGCGCGGCATCTCTTCAGTCTCAGGTCCATTAGACGAGCATTCAAACGATGTCCTGTTTTTCTTCGATATGCCCGAAGCCCTAAGTCTTCATTTAACACCCTTTTCACCGTGGTTCTGCTTAACCCCATCTGAAGGGCCAACAGTTTCTGCTTACGTTTGGGATTTCTTTGAATTCGTGCCTTCACAGCTTTTATCACTGCTGGAGTCCTAACAGACCGAGGGCGACCACTTCTTGACCTGTCATCTACACTAGAGTCTTCATTGTATCGTTTGATGGTACGATAAACGAATCTTTTGGTAATATTCAAATTTTTCAGTATGTTAAAAATTTGAATTGGCGCGTAACCGCAACGATACAACGCAATAACTGCAACACGGTCTTCTTTAAGCGTCCACTCCATATTTAAAAATGAGTAAAATTCTAAAAGTTATACATTTTTATTTTCATGAACAATTCGAAATTCTAATTCAATAAACTTTTTTGTGGCCAGCATTCTAAAAGAAAAGTTTTTACTGTGTGACAATACTTATGACCTGACTAGGTATATATATATATATATATATATATATATATATATATATATATATATATATATATATATATATCTATACTACTATTATAAAGAGGAAAGATTTGATTGTATGTTTGTTTGTTTGTTTGCATTGAATAGGCTCCGAAACTACTGACCGGATTTAAAAAATTCTTTCACTGTTGGGAAGCTACACTATCTGCGGGTGACATAGGCTATATTATATTTTCGAAAAAATTAGGGATCCTTACTAAAACTCCAATAATGTAACCCAAGGTGTAAAAAAATTACCTAAAATATTATTTAAATCGCGTGCGCTGCGAAAACTATTGATGATAGAATAAAATAATGTACTACGACTTTGTAGAACACATCATTATTTACATAAAGTGTCGCGATAGCATATGTCTAACTATTATAGTTATGCCACAATAAGTGTTCTTTTATTTTAAAAATTTAATTGAAATGCCGCCCCTAGAAAGGCTCTTTATTTGTATCTTGGTATTAATCCTTATCAAAATAAATTACTTTATATTCAAAACTGCTTCAATACCTATATATAACTTTTTGAATTATTCAATTCGGATATTCCATTCGAAAGATATCACGAGTTTAAAAATGTAAGTATTAGAAAAATGTTGCGTGGTAGCTGCGCACCCTGTTCGGCTAGCTAGGCAGTACCTTATGTAATGTAGGGTGCGTCACTGGGGTATTTACAAAAATTTGAAAAAAAAAATACTTATTAAAAAACAACGAAAAATAAATAAAAAATCATAACAAAAAAATCATTAAAATAAAATTTCACAGAAATAATAATATTCAAACTTTCTTTATAATTTTATTTTTTTAGTAACCTGACGCAAATAGAAGGGTTTGCCCTCAAGGGCGCTCCTCTGTCTGAGGAGTGCACGGGTGTGCGTACCCGAGGTGCCCGAGCATCCGTCGCTTTACTCCACTCTCCGTCCAAGGCGACAGAGGCCTTCCTACCTTTCTTCCCGTCTACCTCCTACATCCTTTCCAACTTAGCTCTCTGTTTGTGGCGTGGTCCCCGGTGGGATGGTTGCGAATACTGATTGGGACCCCAATGAATGGGATTGCCCTGGACCCTGATTTGGTAGTCGAAACCATGCCTATTTCGACTGCGCCTGCACAGAGAGTGTTCCCGGGGCGGGAATTGCATCCTCGCTGTCGGTTGGTCTTGCTGGGCCGGCTACAACGTCAGGCGACTCTCTGGTTTTTCTGGAGTGTCGTCTGGTAGTCGTACTCACGCCTGACTAGCACGCGACGGGGATGCGAGTCCCGTCCGGAATTGGCCGCGGACCTATCGCTCCCGGCCCTGGTTCTGTCCATGGTCGGGGGCGATCCTGGATGGACGGCCGTCGCCTCCTTTTGCGAGGCAGTAGTGATGCACTCCACCATACCAAGGGCAGGCACAGGTGGAGGAACATTATAAAAGAGAAACTGGGTTCTCATAAGGGGAATCACGACCCTCAGTAATGAGGTACACGACTCAAGGAGGAGGAGTGTCTGCAAGGGAGGCGGCGGAACGGGAGCGGGAGTCCGCCACCGCACTCCCTCCCGCCAACGTAGGCCGCGTCGTCGGCACCGGAGGGCGGGCAACGACCTCCGGCCGCCGTAGAAAGCGGCTGCGGGCGGCCCCTCGGGGGAGGATCCGCCACCCGCACTATTGCAGGGAGAGGGCCGCGTGCTGTTCCGCGGCCCCCCTCAACTCCTAGAGTTGTTAGGAGAGCGCCGGGGGGACGAAACCCTGACCCCCATGTGCCAACACTTTACAAGGCCTTAAGACAAAGGGCGGGCCGACGCCGGCCCGGGCCACGAGATCGGCAGGCCTTATATCCGTGGGCCCGGGCGTAGGCAATAGGAGAATAGCGGGGTTTTTTAGTGGGTAATCGGAAGGTCGAACATCTTTCCCGGGGTCCCACATATCCCTCGGTCCCCCCGGGTCGGGGGAACCCGTCAAGAGAGGTTTTTCCCCGAGACCGAAAAAAAAATAGAAGGGTTTAGGTATGTGTGTGTATATAATTTTTAATTTTGAAATTTTTATTAAATACCCGTGCGAAGCTGGGGCGGGCTGCTAGTATATATATATTTGTATAAGATTATATTATTGTTTGTTTTGTTCTATGTGCTAAGTAAAGGTGTAATGTCTGCCGTACCGTTACCTTATGGGCCTTATGTGCCTTATGGGCTCAGCGGAAGATCAGCGCTGGTCAACTGACCAGCATTATGCTGAGTCTGATGCCCCTTTTAGGACAAGTTTTGTTTTAAGTTTAATTTTATTAACACTTAGTTTTATATTAGTTTAGTTTAACTGTCCTAAATAAAAATTATTTTCTTTTCTTTCTTATTTTCTTAAAATGATTTGGTTATCTAAAAAAATATTATTGTATTAATGAAATCCTTTTTTTATTTGAAATGCCATATTCGCACCCGCCCGTATTAAAAACTCAAAATTTTATCAAAATTTTACAAAGTTACCGCTCATTGCGGCCCTCTGAGCTTATACGTATATTTTTTGCATTTCATTGAATTATCTTCTGGCATCTGTTCCTCTTTGTGATATACAATTATTCAAGAAAATACTCGTATAAGGCAACGCAACAAAGATGACGAGATGGTTGTTTCAATACGTGTTCTTGGCCGGGTTCGGTCCCTGCGAAGGACGAGATATTTATATGATCTGAAAACAAATTTTCCCTTAGCGCAAGGAACTAACTATCCTCTACGTCAGCTAAACGTTTGCTAAGTCATGTCTACTTACACACAAACACATGTAGTCATAGCTTACATATATGTTAGTGTGTTTGTATTCGTGTGTGTGTGTGTGTATTTGTACGATAAAATTCAATAATTTTTAAACATTTTTTTCATATCTAGATGTACCACCTTTGCGGCAGTCAGATGTAAGCTACCTCGTGTCAGTGGTTCTGAACGCACTGTGTCCCCCGGCCCCGCCTGGCCAACTGGCCGCTGTTAATGCTAAACTCAATGCATCTGACGCTAGGGCTAATTCTCTTACATTCACCGGAAGTAGAGATATAAGGAACACCACGAGACTCTCTAACCAGTTGTACAGAATTGCCTTCTTGGGTAAGAATCATTTTATAATTTGTTTATCCTATTTGGGTTTGAATCCTGGTCAGCTGAAGAACAACTTAAACGTACTCTCAAAATTGTCTATAACAGCTCAAATTATAAACAATATAATAAATAAATATACTGTGATATTTCTCACAATGCTATCTAGCCCCAAAATAAGCAGCAGAGCTCTTGTGTTATGGATACTAAATAACTAATGTACTACATTATATACCTTTTTCTGTAAATAAATACATATTATATATAAACACCCAAACGTGGGGCGGGAATCGAATAGAATTCGATGACGAATTCGATTTTCTATTCAAATTACTAGTGTTAACTTAGTAGCATCTTCAGCAAGTAATTGCCCTGTGATTATTTAATAAAGAATAAAATAAATAATCATTTGCTAATAACAAAACAAAGCTAAATATTAATAATAATAATAATAAATAAAAATGATAGAAATCGACTAGACTTAGATACACTGACAACGAAAAGAAAAATAAAGTAAGAATTAAGTTTCCCATTATCATTAGTGAATAAATATGAAATGAAACTACGTAGTGTCAATTCAACAACATAACGCATAAATACATTTATGTATCAGTATTGTAAATCAAAGCCTTATTAAAATTATTTTATTAATATAATAAAATTATTTAATTAATACGTCCTTAATCAGTTTATGTACTATATGCTAGTTACTTTGGAACTAGATGGCGTTGTGAGAAATGTCTCAATATATTTATTTATTAACACATTGCGTTTTAGCGTTGAAAGTGATGTGCGCGTGTTTCACGAGCGAATTGTGCACCGAGTGGGGCCGCATATCTCGGGCGATGCGCGAACTCGGCAGGAGGAATGAGGCGGCGCACCATTTATGGGACTTCTTGGAACATGTCGTCACTTATAGGACACCTTTGTATATACTACTACAGCCATTTATTGTACACAAGGTATGAGAATGTTTTATTGTTGCTTTAAATATTTATAAGCTCAGAATGGTTTACTGATAACGTCAAACGTCGATCACGTTAAATTTAAACAAGAGAAAAAAATGTAAATAACTAAATAATTATAAATGTCACTTAAATTTATGTGTTGATTTGATCTGTTCACAATTAATGCCATGCCAACTAAATCACTCCACTTAAATTATTGTGCCGGATTTTGATGATTCGTCGTGAACGTGGTGCACCGGCCAATCTCCCTTCAAAAAGTGAAATCCCTGCGTCGCTTCCAACGAACGTCGCTCCATCAGAGTCAACAGCTTGTCACTCTAACCTGACGTATAACGTTGACAGCGAATAATATATTCAAGATGGCGCCATCATTCGTACCATATTTAAACTACATTGTTCAAAAAGTTTCCGAACTGAAATTTAGATGGCGCCCATATGCAAAATCTATTATAGCATCGATAGCGCGCGCCATCCTTTATAAGGTATGTGTCAAAATTTCATGACAATTAGACGCAAAAGAAAGGCTTGATAAGCATTATTCGGACTCTGCTCTAGTGAAATCAACCGTTTGCGAATGGTATAATGAATTTAAACGTGGTCGTAGCGACGTCAACGCAGTGGTTGCCCAAATACGGCTGTTAATGAAGAAACCGTCATAAAAATCAGCAGAATTGTTTTCACCGACAGCAAAATGAAAATCAGGGAGATGGGTGAGGTTTCAAAGTTATCATATGGCAGCGTGCTTACTATTTTACACGACAATTTGGGTATGAAAAAACTCAATTCAAAGTGGGTGCCGCGTTTGTTAACACCGGATCAAACACAACAACTAATCGACGATTCAGAGGCGTGTCTGAAGTTTTTCAACCATAACAAAGCGAATTTTTTGCGTCGATATGTGACCATGGATGGAATCTGGATACATTGTTACACTCCAGAGTCAAAGCGCTCGTCAGCTGAGTGAATTGAGGCAAGTGGAAGCACTCCAAAGCGACCAGTCACAACAATCGGCTTGCAAGGTTATAGCATCAGTATTCTGGGATGCGCATGATATTTTGTTTATCGACTATCTTGAGAAAGGAAAAAGGATCAATTCTGAATACTATATAGCGTTATTAGACCAGTTGAGCGAAGAAATAAAGAACAAACGGCCCCACATGGCAAAGAAAAAGCCACTGTTCCACCAAAACAATGCACCATGTCACAAATGTTACTATATTATAATATTATAAATGTAAAAATAACTCTGTTACGTTTTCACGGCTAAATCGCTCAGCAATTTAGATGAATTTCGGTAAAGAGATAGATTGTACCTAGGAAAAGAACGTTTTTGTCGCAATAATGAAACTTGAAGGGAGTGAAATAGGGGTGAACGTAATTAAGGTCTGTTTTTTTAAATTATATGACAGAACAACGTTCGCCGGGTCAGCTAGTATTATATAAACCTAATATAAATAAAAATGTTTGTATGTTTGTTTTAATTGTGGAACAGTTGTCGCAACCGCCGATCGGTGACAATGAGCGGCACATGCAGTTTGTGGTCCGCGAACGAGTGCGCGGCCTCAAGCTGCCGGCGGCGCGGGCGAGGGGCACGCTGCTCGCCGAGTTGGCCAAGGAGTTGCGCAACATGAGAGATGCTCACGATCAGATCAAGTTTGGTGAGCTCTATAATAGATAAATAGATAATGATTTTTTTGGAAAAACAGGGGTTCCTGGCCTCCAATAGGTTTGTTGGTGAGGCAAAGTTCTTCTTGGGAGTAGTGTTCCAATAAAAATTTTTACATACCCCATGTCGTACTGCTGTGGAAACACGTCATCCGAAAGCTGATTCCATATCCTCACTGTGCGAAAAATAAATGTTCTGGAGAACCTTTGCGTGCACGACAGAGAGTCAGATTGTTTATTTCTAGTAAGGATACACTTCAATAAAATTCTACCTTCATAATACTTTGAAATATATTCTTTTTCATAGAACAACTATCAGAGAATCTCGGTCAGGCTGGTGGTAAACGAGCTTCGGAGGTGTTTCCGCGGAGTGGTGCTGCCGTGGAAAAGCACCAACAGCACCGACCTTCGTTAATTTCCATGCTCGTTGGCCGGCAACCACCCACCATACCGCGAACACCTGACCATCCCACTGCCCCGTTATCTGCACAAAGAGGTGGGTAGTAGCATATTATTTTGAAACACATCTTTCGTTAGCTTATAGCTACCAAAGGAAGGCCAATATTTCGTCACGGAATATAGTCTCAGGCGACAAAAAGAAATATATCCGTATTTGTTTGATTTATGTTAATTATGCAATCAATTTGACCCCATTCTCAACTATTGATCCTACATATGCCAGTGATGCACAACTCAGAAGAAAATATTTAGTTGAAAAATTGTTAAATTTCTGCCATATTTTATAACTCGTAATTTGCTGTTATCGTTGTTTGTTGAAACGAATTCTTTTCTTCGTCTTGCAGCGTCAAACTTTCAGACTCAATTGTTTGCTAAGAACATAGTCTTGTCAAAATTCAAACAGTCCGAGCACCACGAAGGACAGAAATTTATATCTATTTTCCAGTCACTTCTTCCTCGTGCCCTTATCCCAAACTATGTGGGGTCGGCACAACATGTTCTCTCCTTCCAGTCTCCTCTATTAGCCGTCATATGAACATTCACACCTTTTTCAACCATATCATCTTTTATACAATCCATCCATTTTTCTTTGATCTACCTCTCCTCTTGTATCCATCCACTCTCATTTCTAGTATCTTCCTTGTTACATGACGCTCCCCTATCTTCGCATTATATGCCCATACCAGGCTAACTTATTATTTTTCAGCTTCTCAATAATTTCAAACTTCCCCTAATATACTCATTTCTAATTTTATCCATTTTTGTAAGTCCGCTCATCCATCTCAACATTTGCACCTCTGCTGCATGCAATAAAAACCTTTCATCTTTTCCCTTTGTGGCCCAACATTAGGATCAGAATATCCATACAATATGACAGGTCTTATAACGGACTTATGCATTTTACCTTTAAGTCTAAACGGCACTTGTGGATCGCACATTAGTTTTTTCAATTCCTGTCACTTGTGTGTTTATAAAAAAAACATATATATAGATATTGATCTAGTGTATGGAACTGATTTAAAAAGTAAAATGTTTGTCATGAAGGATCGCAGCGTGCATATATATTGATATTCAATTATATATAACTTGTAACAAACTAATAAATAATATTTTTATGGATACCCTATTCTTCTTCTTCTACAAAGTAAGGTATTTTCTGGAACAGAGTCGTTATCGAGCTGTTCTACGACCAGTCAGCATATGGCAGCATTTGATATGGCAATAAACACTAGCGGACGGCTAAGTGATAACAGCAACAATAATGCGAGCAGTGGCAACTCTAATCTCGGTAAATATTAATAATGTAAATATTAATTTGAACACACTTGTGTAATATTCATCAAGAAAGACTATACTGTTCACAATTAAAACTTATAAATCTCAACGTTTGGCTATATCTCAATTAACGACCTCCGGCCGCCATAGAAAGCGGCCCATCGGGGGAGGTTTCATAGTCCGTGCCTACGCCGTGAATATGAGGGCGCTCACTCTCGATTTAACTTAGAGGAGTGCCGGGAGATCGAAGTCTTTACCCCCTAGTGCACATCGTGTAAGTGGACATGCCTGGGCCACGGTCTCGGCTGGCCAGTTGTCCGTCGGCCTAGGCAATACGAGGACAGCAGTGTTTTTAATGGGAAGTCTCACGGTGTCCCACATACTACCGATAAAAAAGCTCTAGAGTTATGTCCACGTAAAATATTCTGTATCTAATTATGGTACCAAACGATTTATTGAAATTAATTAAAACGGTACGTTATAATTAATTACAAATTACAAAACAGCCAGTTACATTAATGAATAATAACTGATACAATAATAATTTTTATGGCATTACCAATAACCATCAGTGGACCTGCCGGATTAAGCAAACGCAGGACCCGTAGCAAATTCTTTTGAAGGGCTTCTTTTGATCTGCTATGGGTTTTTAAGTATAAACTGGTAAAAAAAAACAATTTAATACTTAACACCTTTATTTGCAATATATAGGTTACAATGTTGAAGGTGATTAATCGTACAGTAGATACTCAGGCAGGAATGAGCAGGTTTAAATATGCGAGGTCCCCTTTTGCGCGGGGCTCGTAGCAATTGCTACTCTTGCTACGTGGTTAATCCGGCACTAATAACCCTTTATAGAATTTAACCTGAATTTGCGACTTCAATGATGATAATAATCTTATCTTCGATATAAATAAAATGATAGAGGTCGCATCACGGCAAAACTACTGGATAGATTTTAATTAAATTTTCAAAATTTTATTTCTTAGACACTTGGCCCTTATCTAAAAGAAATATTGTGATTTCTTAATTAAATATCAAGTTATTAACGTTTTACGAAACAACAATTTCTATAACACTGCGTGTTCAGTGATGTGTGTTTTCTTGCCGCGGAGAAGTGGGGCAAGCGGTGTAGCGCGCATGCGTAGGAGAGGGGAAGTCTCTTCTACCTCTGCCTCAAGGCGAAAACAATGCGGACGAAGTCGCGGGCATCAGCTATATACAATTACATGAAATGACAAATTTTAATTTGATATTTTCTTCAGGTTCCTTAAACAATTATGCGAGTGACACCAAAGCAGCAGCTAGTACACCTTCGTATACAAGTACTCAAACCAAATTGCGTTTCGTGCCGTCAGTTGAGTTCAAATTCACATCAGGTATCACTTTAATAACAAAATTGTAAAATTTTTTCTAACATAAACTTATTATAGGTACACACACACACACACCCACGAACACGCGCACGCACGCACACACCCCAACTGGTGATCATCCATAGTACGAATATATAAGACCGACTTTGAACTCGATTTTGACCCCACTTTAAACGGTCAGATTGCATGTAAACTCGTCTCCTTCTTGACTTGTCAAGGACCGATGACAATACAATAATTCGATAAGATTATCTCACGATATTGATTACGATCGCCCGGATTAAAAATATATTTTAAATTACGTGTATTAATTTAATTATTTTGACATTGCTATTAACTTTTAATAAAATTATTTCGTTCAATATTGTTTTGTCGTTGAATTGGTATGTCAGAAATAGCAAGAAATGTTCTGTAGACATGGCAGGTGTCTACAGAACAAACGATTATGTAAGTTACATGCGATTAATAATATACTAGCCGTTCCCGCTCCCGCCTTCGCTGGTCGAATAATAGAAAAAAAAATTTCGTGACATCCTATTTTTTTCTTCTAAAACTATATTTTTTTTATAAAATAAAAGTAGCCTAATTTACTCCTTATTACATCAGCTATCTGCCAGTGAAAGTCCCGTCAAAATTGATCCAGCCATTTCAGAGATTAGCCAAAACAAACATACAGACAGACAAAAATTGTAAAAAAAATTGTTTTGATATACATACATCCAAATGCACTTAGTAAAAAGCGGTTATTTGAATATTACAAACAGACACTCCAATTTTATTTATTTGTATAGATAAATTTAATAAACAAATTTAGTTTAAAAAAACCAAAGAACACGCTTTAGTGACAAATTGAACTAAGAAATGAAAAATAAATATAAATAATAAATAAATATTTTGTGACAATTCACACAGCGTCATCTAGTCCCAAACTAAGTAGCACTTGTGTTATGGGTCCTAGACAACTGATATACTACATATATACTTTTTTTTGTAAATAAATACGTAATATACATAAAAACCTAGACGCGAGACGGGAATCGAACCCGTGACTTCCGCAAGCGTACCGAAGTGCGTTATCCGTTACGCCACCGAGGTCGTCAAAGTATATCGTTTAAAGAAACTAAAAAATATGCTTCATTCAATGTATCGAACTAAAAAGTGAAAAATTATTATTAATATAGGAATAAAATAATGAACGAAAAATATTGTTATTGTGAAAAAAGCGTTTATAATCTTTTACATCCTTTGTCGAACATTACTAACTTCTTTTTTGACACATTTTTATGCAATACACTGTTTTTCTATTATTAATCCTCCTTAAAATCTTGGCTTTATATTTAACTTATTAAGATCGTTGGTTTTCTTCTGACAGCGTGAAAGCAACCAACGCATCAAGAGATTGAAAAATTTACTTTATATTTATTTTATATTTAGGTGAAACTTCAATGAGTCCGCTATCCCCCATGTCTCCGGAAGTGGGGTCTTCTGGTTCAAGAGGAGAGAAGGGAGCTACTAGGGATAGAGGTGGAGGTGTTGGATCCACAACAGCGGGGACTGATAGTTTCGACAATGATTTCGACCCTGACAAGCCGAGGCTGCAGAGGGCACATGGGCCATCAAAGAAGACTTTTAAGTTCAGACGTAGTAGACATGCAAAGCCCGAGGTAGGAGATGGGTTTTTCTTCTTTAATAGTCATATATTTTATGAAGGTGCGATATGTCGATGTATATTAGTGAATTTTCATACTGACAATGTTAGCTATAATGTCATAAAAGAGCTATGAACAAGTTTTTTTTTAAATTGCTGTAATATTTTGTTTAGCATAGATAAGCAGTACCAAAGCTTAGTTTGTATAATAGGAAATAATCGTTCCTGAAATGTCCCGTGGTTGCCATACAGAAGGGCTTGGAGTCGAGGTAGTTTTGTCGCCTTTCATGATGAGCCACCCCCGGCCGCAGGGGTAAATCACTTTTCTTACTCCGCCTCTGAACAGAGAATAGTAAGTTGCTATAGACCGCTAAGCATACGCACACCTACAGAAACGTGTATAAAGAAACAATCACAACGCTTAAAGTCAATTAGGCGCTGCACGGCGCTGAGAACAGGAAGCAGTGGAAAACATCCATACGTGATAGACTGGAAGGTGTTGGTCACGACCCTCAGATATGAGGACTACGACTCGAGGAGGAGGAGTATTCATTCAATACATTAATATGTAATACATTAATATTTTGTGTAGTTTGAGTGGTTATGTAATATCGGTAGCCCGTGCCGCAACCGCGTTTGGAGTCCGACGAGGGCTCCGTTTGCGGGATGGAGTCCCCGCAGTGGCGTCGCGCGCTGCTGGCACCCACGGCCCTCAACACGGACACCTCCTACGACAGCGAGATCTCGCAGACCTCCTCCACCTCCGGATACAGGCTAGCATCACACCAACAGTAAACACACGTGTCTTCTCAAGCTGGCCGTTAGTGTGGCTTGTGATGTGCACATCTTACACATATCACAAACAAACATCTCCGTTGCAATGTTGGATGTTTGAAAAGGCTTTTGGTTTATTGTGTATACGAAATAAAAATATAGTTCACAGTTTGGAAGCCGTACTACTCGGTTAAAATCTCCGACTACCTTAGTACGTCGCACGCGCATATCACCACGATGTTGGCAAATGAACAGCGGTGGTTCGGAGCATAAGCGGCGAGCGATTTTATTTATTTATATTATTACAAATTGCAATTTTTATGAAATACAAATAAAATAATTTCTTTACAATAATTGAATATGGCATATAATTAAGTATAATTATTCAATTTAAATATAAATAGATACACCATATGCTTAATAGCGTTCCTTGAGGCTGACAGGATGAATGCAGTGGCATCCGACCACCCACAATTGTATATATAACACTATTTGATAAAACATTTAAAGTATAATAAATATCATACAGTAGAATAGAATCAATTAAAACAGTAGAATCAATTAAAACCAGGGGTATTCCGTATAATCGAAAATCCGGATAATCGATTTGTCTTTTCAAACAATAACAAAATTCTAATAACTTTCTAATAATTTAAACAATACGATATAAAAAATACGGGTTATAAAGATAATAAATAACACAATACCTATGTATTCAAAATTTTGGTTTGAATAATTTGTTATTAATCTTTGACGTAATGAATTACATATTTTCATTACGGCCAAGTCCCTGATGCGTTTCAGTTGTAATAACTGTATAGGATCCGATTTGTCAGTTTCAGTCTCTTCTTCATCGTCTTTCTCGTTACTGTTCAAATCGTCAATGATTTCTTCATCAATAAAAATTTGGAATTCATGGTCTTCATTATCGCAGTTCAGCCACTCTTTGACATTCTCTTCATCACACTTCACCAATGCCAACAATTTTTATTGCTTGTTATTTCTTTGAAATCATCGTGCGGTTTAATTGAAGAATTGGATGGAATCTTTAATAATTTATACCAATGCCCTTTTTAATGTTTGCGATTCCGCAGAGGTCCACGCTTCTACCAGCATATAGTAACAATATTTTAAATGATATGAAATAAAAATCAACATGGTTTCTATTTCATTGCTGTCTGCTGACAAAAGACTACGCAGTAGCTGCTTTCTGTATAAACGTTTTAAAGTTTCAATGACACTGTTCGATCCTTGCATAAAGGGTATTTGAATGCCACCTCCGGATTTTTGTTAACTACCCTCACTCTCGGTGAGGTAAATGGTAAAAGCGAGGGTGGGACGAAAATAATATAAGTAGTAACGCGTGAGCTCCGAAACGCGGGGACGGTCGACGTTCGACCTCAGTTCAGTTACTCCAAACTCTTCGAGTTCTCTTCATTGGCCGTGCCATAATTGTGTGTTCAGTGTGCGTGAATTTAGCTGCTACCGTGCAACAGTTCCTCCGCGAACGGACCTGAACCGAACCGGGAAGGGGTGGAATCAAGGTCAGTGCGAATTTATTTGCCCACTACAAAGTATCGTGTCTCTCTAACCGCCGCTCCTCTTTCATACAGTCCACTGCTCTCGAACTATCCTTCTCATTCCTGTACGGTGCAATCTCGGTCCGTGAGCGGCATCGTACAGATACTTTGGTTTATAGGTTGCGATATTGATGTTACGTTAGGAGGCAAAAACTTTACTGTAAACTTCCCATTTTCTCGACTTAGTGTTTCAGCGGAAGGGTGCGTTGGCGCATTATCTAGTGACAACACGTCGCCCTCGTTTCCCACGTCATTTTGAAATTTCTTCACCTCAGGAATAAATGTATTTTCATACCAAGTAAAAAAAACGGATTTTTTGAATTGCCAATAAGTAACAGCGGCAATCGTGTTCCTTTATTGTTCGCGCAAACCATTACCGTAGCTCTATCCTTACTCACTCTGTGCCCCGGTGCTGCATTTTCACGACACGATGCCAGTTATCTGCTTGGTAGAGCTTTCCAATTAAGATGTGTTTCGTCAGCGTTGGCATACAAAATCTAAATCGTATTCCTTTTCATCTATAAATGCTTTTAACTCTTCTACAAATGAGTCGGCTGAGGCAACGCTAGCAGACAGTTTTTCACCTTGAATCTCCAATTCGCGAATTCCATGTCTAGATTTGAATTTTGCTAACCATCCACAGCTCACCTTGAAAGAAGTATCACCACCAAGCTTTTGATTAAAATCCAATGCTTTTTCACATAAAAGAGGTCCAGATATGGGCTGCCCGCTTGCTCGTTTTGTAAGAACCAAGTTAAAACTGCATTCTCCAGGATTACATTATGAGATTTTTTCGTGGCTTTACGTTAAATGCAAGCTTCCATCTTCGTTCTCAAGCGCACAATTGAATTTCAATATGGTATCGGAATTCTTTTTGATATCTGATATCGTAGAAGTTCCTACACCCTACATTTGCGCCAATTTACTGCCAGATCCACCATTTTAAACTCAATTATCTTCACTTTATCGTTAAGAGATAAACGTAAACAGAAATGTAAACAAAACATACAACCTTATCAGCTATAAAATGAAACAAACAAACACTAAGTATAGCGCAAACAAATGAGAGCGGGAACCTACCTACACGCGGAGGTGGAAATGAACTCGTAATGTCGTCAAATCAAGAATGATTCCGGATTCTACTGTATTATACATATATTTCAAGATACCATATCGAGAAATAGATAATAAAATTAATATAATTAGATGTAAAAATGTTTAAAGTGTACAATAAAATAATATAAAGAAAATTATTTTAATATATAAAATATTAAATATATTTTTGAAAAACTGTTTCCAAAAATACATTTAAAACATAGGTATATCAAATTTTCATTCATAAATACAATACACGAAACAATCTGTTATTTCTGATATGAACACACCACTTCAAAATAATGACAACCTTCGAGACGAGTTATCAATGTGCATGAATAATAAGCATGAATTAATTATATTCAATATTCAAGTTGAAACTATATTTTTAAAAATGATTTAATTTAACGTTTTTTTTTTAACTATAACTCAGTCAAAGTATGTAATAGTTTATGTTTCAACTTAAATGTTGACTTGTTTTTATTTATAATTTGTTGTCCAAGGATTTGCATACTCGAGTTACAGTGTGGGTACAACCATCTTACGCAGTTTTTCGCGCCCTAAATGATGACTACTGATGTACTGACTGTATACTGACTGACAGTGCCGGATTAAGCAAGCGCGGGGCCCGTAGCAAATTTTTTCAAAGGACCCCACACCTGGGCGCAAGTGTGCTTCCATACCACAAACTACAGCACCAAAGTAAAATCTACATCACCAATGCACTTGTCGCCGATGGCTCAAGCGAGCTCCTGGGACGTGACTTCATCAAGTATCCACCACCTGATTCGGCGATGGAAGCGCTCAACACGTTTGTCTTTGGGCTTCACGCAGAGGTCCATGACATGAAGACGGTGTTGTGCAGTGACAGTCTCGCCGGATATGATCTTGCAGTTGGCTACTTTGCTGATGTGGTAGACACCACCAGTCTACAAAAGAATTTGAGTCGGTCCGCGACTTTATGTAACATGTGCATTTATCGTATGAAATTCTGTTTTATTTTTGCCAAGGAAATTATGGGGGTTACCGATTGTATGACGTAGATTGTGTTAGTAGGAAAAGATGTAACGTTTCACCTTTTTGTGACATCAAATAAATTCAATATATTATGTTACCACGTGTTAATAAGTTTCATTTAAAAAATTACGCTCAGGCCGAGATGAGCGAGTTTAAATATGCGGGGCCCCCGTTTGCGCGGGGCCCGTAGCAATTGCTACTCTTGCGTGGTTAATCCGGCACTGCTGACTGATATTACCGTCAGTATGACCTTACAGCTTCAAATAATTCATAAACTGCTTTAAATATTAACGCTTTATGTTAACTGTGTCATAATAACCATACTTTAAGTACAAATATTAAATAAAATAATACCATAAAGTCTATACATACTATGAATATATTATGGGTTCTATGTTTACGTGTTCACCTTTTTTTTTGTGTCGGGGAAAAACCTCTCTTGACGGGTTCCGCCGACCCGGGGGGGCCGAGGGATATGTGGGACTCCGGGGAAGATTTTCAGCCATCCGACTACCCACTAAAAAACCCCGCTGTTCTCCTATCGCCTACGCCCAGGCCTACGGATATGTGGCCTGCCGATCTCGTGGTCCGGGCCGTTTACGTGTTCACCTACATGAAGCAATCTATAGCGTATTTTACTATAGCTAAATATTCGCGCTTTTTCGAAATAGTTCAATTATTATTCTTCTTTTACCGTTTAATCATTTGAATTTTTGTAGTCCATGATTACACGATCGGGAAACTTAAAATAATTATTCGTATGTTTTTATAAGACATTGTTTTACGGTTATTTTTCAAGAGACCTTGGTGAAGCTCTGTATAGTGACAGTTATAGACTACCGTACTAGAGACCATTTTGAATTCAACCAATTGCCGAATTCAATTCATTCATACTAAAAATAAGTCAAAAACATTTGGCTAGACCCCCCCCCCCCCCCCAGATCGAATAGATTAAAATGGATAGGTTTTTGTAAGGATAGAGTATACAAATATGCTTGAATTGATATATGATTATAGAGACATAATAATTTAAAACATGCAAACAGGGAAAGCTACAGCTTGCAGGCGTCGATGGCGGAGTCACCGGTGGGTAGTGGGGGCGACGGCGCCTACGCGCTCCCAGCGCGCTCGCGCTCGCCCAGCGCCACCCCGCACGCCAGCCCCGACGGTAAACACGCCTTTGTATGTACCGCTCACCAGCTCATATCAACCGAAACCCTCTCTGTATTTCCTATCTGTCTCTTCTCTCTCATTGTCATCGACTTCAGGCAATGCGCGAACAAGTTCTGTCGTAGGTCAACGGGCTTAGCTAATAGTCTTGCTTTTTTTTTATTCATGCTGTCGCCACGTTTCGGAGAATAACTTAAGTTTTTGTTTTCAAAGAAAGCGACATTAGTAATTTGACGGCTATTTAATAAATCACATCTATTGTCAAATCCACACATTTCTTCTCTTAGCGACAAGCTATTTCCTTACTCAAAAATAGATGGGCCAACCTCACAGATTGACATTAGTGTAATGAATAACGAATAACGCGCACAGCAGGCGACTTACCCTTTCTGTCGAAAAGAAACTAATGCCGGAATACAACAAGGTTATTATGGCGGTATACTTGTAAACCAAAGGTGGTTGCCATCCAGACGGGCTTAGGAACTACGTAGAAAACATTTTACCCGCGATCTGGCTGCAATGATAGACATAAGTCACAATGACAACAGCAATCATACGCGCCGCCCCAGAAGGGTCTATATGTTAAATTGTTTGCATAGGATTACTTATGGTGTGGATAATACATCATATTTAGTTAGTCAGATAAGCAAAATCCTGAGTCGAAAACGTCAAATATAATTAATTTTTGATATTTCATTTAGTTTATGGAAGCATTATATCAGTCCTAAATATGTTATAAAAATTTCCTTAATTTATTCAACTCTTCATATTTAGAGAGCTACTATAGATACATTTTGTTGTAGTATTTAGTAGAAATGAATAATTTTTAGCTGTCCTTTCTTTTCCTTTTATTCCAAGAAGTTACTTGTTCACAATAATGAAATTAATTACCTAATTTATACCTTATACTTTGCGAACAAGATTCGTCTCGGTCAATCAAAACTGTATGGTGTAAGGAACACCATTCGATTATATGCAACTGACGGTATTTTGCCATCTAAGAACTAGTAAAAGGACCAATATCTTACCTTTTTTTTTTTTTTTTTTTTATTGCGTAGGACAGCAGACAGGCTGACAGCCCGCTTAGAATTTAGCAGTTACTGTCGCCTATAGGTGTTAGCAACACTAGTGGCATCGCGAACACGCTGCTATCCCATAAGGGTACCTAAAACATTAATAAAGCGATGCCGTTGCCTTCTTACTTCTGGTAGATATTCCTATGTACCTACATAAACTGTGAACAAGTTGCTTTTTAATTTTTTTTAATGGTGTATTATTATCATTAGATGTTGTATTTATTTATTAAATATCTTTGCAGCATCTCTAAGTTACGAATCAGGAACTTCATCTGCAGAAAGGACAGCTTTGCTAGGAGCAGCGAGCCAACGTTCTTTGCTGCTTAGCAGCGACCTAAGGGATGAGGATACCCTACTTTAAAAAAGCGATTGGGAGTACAGTTTATGTGTCATGAAATATTGAAACATTTAAAAATAACCTATTGCCAAATATTAGCCAAACCAATACTGTAGCTGCATCTAGTGTTACTTCTCAACTAAATGATTACTCTCTAAATTATTCCATGTATACTTTTAAAACTAATTAATAAAAATGTTTTACAATTTTAGTATGTTTAATAGAGAATTTATGTTAATGAATTGTTTTATTTTTAAGGGCCCTACCAACATCTTCGGGGCCCAAGTCAACCTCACCTGCAAGTCGGCGCACCCTGCTGAATAACGGTCGAGGCTCTGACGACGGCTTTCCTTTTGGGATTGGGGGGTCAGACGGCAGTCGCTCCCGTAAAAGCCAAACCTGCCAAACCAATATGGAAGAACTAAGATTACGAGATCGGCTAAGGGCTAGGGAGCCGCCGCATAACGGCGCGCAAGAGCTTCGCCCGGCTCTTGTAAGAAGTGGACAAGGGCTACCGTGTCATGGGCGGGCACGGCTAACGACGCTAGCCCCAACTCACGCAGCCCAAATATCTCGAAAGATCCGCTTCGCAACATAGGCACGTTAACCGGACGCGCGAGAGAGTTGGCCGATGTGCTCTCCAGGCGGAGGGTGGCCGTGGCGTTCCTGCAGGAGACTCGATGGAAGGCCAGCAGATCCGGTTCATTGGGAATGGCTACAAGCAGATCTACACAGGTGCACCTGGTGGGGAGAATGGGGTTGCCATAGTGCTCTCGGAGGAGTTCCAGAACGACATTTTGGAAGTGAAACGTCATGGCGAATTATGGTCGTTGGGGTGCTTATCGATGGGGTAGTTACCCACTTGATAAGTGCCTATGCGCCACAGGCCGGTTGTGACGACGCCGATAAAATAGCGTTTTGGAATCTACTCGGAGAAGTGCTCCGTGGAATCCCATTATCACAGGGGATCGTTTTGGGGGGGTGATCTGAACGGTCATGTGGGTGATGAATGTGGGGAATTTGAGCGTGTTCACGGTGGATTTAGGTACGGCAGCCGCAACGCAGAAGGGGAGGACATCCTCAATGCGTGTGCGGCGGCCGACCTTGCCATCATGAACACGTATTTCAAAAAGAAACCCGAGCATCTCATCACCTACAAGAGCGGGAGGAATGCTACCCAAATCGACTTCCTACTCACTAGGAGACACCACATCAGCAAAGTGGCCAACTGCAAGGTTATACCCGGTGAGAGTCTCACTGCACAACATCGTCTTCTTGTCATGGACCTCTGCGCTAAGCCTAAAGACACGTATACCGAGCGCGTTCAGCGCCGAATCAGGTGGTGGCTGCTTGATGAAGTCACGTCCCAGGAGTTCGCCTTAGCCGTCGGTGACAAGTGCGCCGGTGGTACGGGCGAACCAGTTCAGGCTTACTGGGACAAGATTCAGGCGGCTATCCTTGGGTCGGCGAAGGAGGTGCTTGGGGTGTCTAAGGGTGGTCGCAAGTGTGACAAGGAGACATGGCGGTGGAACGACACAGTCCAGAGGGAGACTAGAGCGAAGAAAGCCCTCTTTAAGAAGTGGCAAGCGTCCAGATCTCCTGAAGATCGCGACGCATACCGGGTAGCAAAGCGCGCCACTAAGAGAGCTGTTGCCAGAGCCAGGCGAGACCACTTACAACCACTTTACAATAAGTTGGAATCGACTGAGGGGCAGAAGCTCATCTATAAGTTGGCGCGCTCCAGGGTCAAAGCGGCACAGGACATTTCCAAGTGCCGCTGTGTAAAAGACCCTGTGGGCAACCTGCTATGCGAGGACCTCGCGGTGAAGGAGAGATGGCACTCGTATTTCCACGAGCTGCTGAACACGCAGCACAAAGAGGTGCAGCTGCCAGATCTTCCTCCGAACAAAGACTAGTCCCACTGATAACGCCTGCAGAAGTCCAGAATTGTCTTCGCCGCATGAAGAATCGGAAAGCTGTTGGATCCGATGGAGTCTCCATCGAAGCCTGGAAGGCGATGGGCTCTCATGGTGTGGGCATCTTAACAGACCTTTTCAACCGGACACTCCTCACCGGTACGATCCCGAGCCAATGGAGACTGAGTATCATTACTCCAGTCTTCAAAGGCAAGGGGTCGATGCAGGAGTGCGGTAGTTACCGAGGAATTAAGGTCATGTCCCACACCATGAAGATCTTCGAAAGGGTTATCGACTCTCGGATTCGACAGGAGTGCACTGTCTCGGAGTGTCAATATGGGTTTCGCCCTGGTCACGGGACAATGGACCCTGTTTTTGCCCTAAGGACTGTCGCGGAGAAATACAGGGCGAAGAATACGCCTCTGCATTGCCTGTTTCTCGACTTGCAGAAGGCCTTCGACTGTATTCCTCGCGCGATAATCTGGTGGGCATTGCGGTCCAAAGGGATTCCATATTGACATCATCCGAGACGTGTACCGTGACTCCGATTCTGTAGTTCGAACCGCTGTTGGCGACACAAAACCTTTCCCCATCACCGTCGGGGTGCACCAAGGATCCGTCCTTAGTCCGTTTCTGTTTAGCGTGGTATTAGACGTATTGTCAGACAGCATCAGAAACTCACATGAGCAGCCCCCGTGGTTGCTCATGTATGCTGATGATATCGTGCTGGCAGATTGGGACAGGGGTAGGCTGGTACAACGCGTGAAGGCGTGGAAGGAGTCGCTTGAGAACGGTGGTCTGAAGATCAATGTGGCGAAGACCGAGTACTTGGCCTATAACTTCACAGATCCCACACCCGTACGCATAGGCGGCGACACGGTCGAGCGCACGGACCAAGTCAAATACCTGGGATCTGTATTTCATGCGTCTGGTGACATCGATTGCAACGTCAAGGTACGCATTGCAGCCGCGTGGGCCAAATGGCGTGAGGTAACTGGTGTCATTTGTGACCCCAAGATGCCGGTAAAGTTGAAGGGACAGGTCTTTAAGACCATTATTAGACCTCTCCTTTTATACGGCTGTGAAGCGTGGCCGGTGTTAGAGCGACACAAGCAAGAACTGCGTGTCACGGAGATGAATATGCTGCGGTGGATGTGTGGAGTGACGCGGAAGGACCGCGTTAGGAACTCGCGTATTCGCGGCAGCCTTCATGTCCGTGACATTGCGGATAAATTGCAGGAGTGTCGGCTCCGATGGTACGGCCACGTTTTACGGCAACCAGATGCTTACGTGGGAAACAAATGTCTGGCCATGCCGCTTCCGCCGGGCCCCGGCAGGAGGGGTAGACCCAAAAAGTGCTGGCTTGACGTCGTAAAGGGTGATATGGTGGCAATGGTCTCACTACCAGGGATGCTGAAGACTGTGCGAAGTGGAGAAGAAAAAGTCGTAAAGCGGACCCCGGGCGCCGAAGCGAGAGTTTGGGCTGCAACCGGGATTCATCGCTGAGATGATGATGAATTGTTTTATTTTACATTCATTGCCTTTCAGTCTAGAAGCTGTATATTTTAAAATTTCTGAATAAAAATTAAATATATAAATATTTTGTAACAATTCGCACAGCATTATCTAATACCAAAACAAAAAATGCTTATTATGGGTACTAGACAACTGATATACTACTTTTATAGCTTTCTTCTATAAATAAATACATGTCGTACATATGTGTTAAACCCTGTCACCCGCAGGCATTCTGACTTGAGAAAGCCATTGCTGTGGGGGTTGTCATTTTCATGAAATAGAAACTAAAAAAAATACACAAATATAAATTCCAAAAATAATTTATTGTCCATCACGTCATTTTGATTCTTCATGGATTTTACTTATGCTAAGGCATACATACATATATTTGTTGAAAACATGAAATTATCGATCAAATGCATAGCTGCACCAGCAAACTATCATAAGTGGAACCAACACTCCCACATATTTTTATAGATGGAATCATAGTACAAAAGTCTGTGAATATATTTACTCAGCGCAACTTGGTCTCCATTTTGATCATTATTTTTTATATTCAAGATCATTGTTAACAATTTCCCATTGAATGTCCTGTCAAGCTTCCTTACATAATAAAAATGGTTGAATGGCAACTTGAACTTCTGAATCTAGTGGTATTTCATGAATATACTTAGAAAATGTGATTAAAATCTTATAAATACTTCTTTTTACTGCAGATAAGAGACCAGTCTTCATCTTAATTGCAAAGGTATCATTCAAAATATGCTTTCGAGGCACCAGGCCAGGTTTCGTCAATTTATCTAAATTTTGTTTGAGATTCATAAGGACAGATATAATAACAGGCAAGTCGTTCTGAACCACACCATACTTGTCTTCATATAACGAAGCAGCTGCTATGAATGCTAAGCCCTCGCATGTCCATATAACAGGTTGTGCTTGCATGAAGACATATTTCAGCTTGGTATCAATTAGTTCACCGAACATGTAGCTGATTCCTGGTTTCTGACATAATTTTTGAATTAAAATATTAAGTTCTTGTTTAACAGCTGTTGCCAAGGTGTCTTCGACTTTTTTATGATCTTTGAGTTCAAGCAATTTGGGTGATTGGGCCATGTTTCTTATTTTATTTGAATATTGCATTTTTGAATAAGTTGAAGTATTCAAAAGAGCCCTATTCAATTCTAATTTTGGCTCAGTATTTACACTCTCTAGTTGTTTACTAAAATCAGTGATGATTCCCAAACACTGTTCTAAGAGGCCACTCCAGTTCCTTGGATGCCCGCCAGGTAGTGATAGAGTGAAGACTTGGGACCTTCTAGCTACATCTGTCATTGCCATATTCCTCAAATCTTGGGCACCCAAATAGCCATTAAAGTGTGACCGTTGTGATAAAGCATTTTGTAAACTTAAACTTGCTTCAGAGACAACAGGAAATTTCATTGGTTCCGTAAGTACAATATTGAAAACAGTTCTCATAGTGTATATAGATATGAAGAACAAACTGGTGTAAATCCAAAGTCCAATCCATATTCCTGAACGCAGTAGGGTGAATATATTATCTAAGGGTTCATCTTCCAGATATAGGCTGTATACATCAGAAACAACGGATCTTGGCTTATTTCCCCACAAATAGTAAAAAATGCAATAATAAGCCACTGGTGCAATAGACTTCCTGAAGCCCATTGATAAAATATTATTGATGGACAATTTAATTTGTTGAAATTTGTCTTGATATATGTGAGGGAACATAAGCATTGATGTGCTAAATATGTGAGCATTTAAAAAGTAGTATAACCCCATCCACATTCCACCAAATTGAAGAAATAAACTCTGTTCCAAAAGACATTGGCCATCATAATTGTCACATTTCTTCTTGAGTGAGTTGTATGGACTTTTGGCGAGAGAGGAATACAAACCCATTGTGAAATAGCCACTCAATGCATACAGAATACCAAATATAGCATTCTGTAAGGAAAGCATATTTAGTAGCATTGAGAATCTTGTAAAATATTTAGGCATAGGTATCATATAGTAACTGCCATATATATAAGCTTGAAAAAACGACACTAATCCCAAAAGAAACATATTTATGCTCATTTTCCATCCAAAGATGTCATTAATGGTAGACGTTATCCACGAGAAAGGGTGCAATAAGTCTGTTTGTATCACCAAAATAATACCAACGGCGAGAAGAATTTGTAATCCAATATTCCATAGGACGGCTACTATAAGTCTTTTTGAAAATATATCACTTTTTGTATCCATTTTAAGGTTATCCGGCAAAAATATTCAGTCACAGAGAAATACTTGTGTTTGAAAATTTGAATTTTCCAGTAGAATTCAGTAGATGAGTTCTTTTTTTTTTCTGGGTATAGAGATTTGCCAAAATAGAACGCAAAGGATATCACTCATACAGCCTTAACAGGTGTCAGGGTTTTTCATTTTAATTTCTGGCCAATTATATAGTCTGTTGATTGACCAGATTGACACCATAGAGTAGTGTAATTGTAATGATTATAGTAAATTTTGACGTTAGCATACATATCATTCCTTCATCAAAGTCAAACTTTGTGTTAATGTCAAATTAAAAGATGTCAAAATTGTCAAATGAGAATTCTCATTTCTCTAATTCTGACTGCTGGCTTCTGTCAGTTCTGTCTGTGTGTAAAGTGTAATCTCTCAGACAGTTGCTTTTGATTCATGTTTTAATGAATTTCTTTAGAAGCAAACAAGATTGTTCTTTAAATTTATTCTTAAAGTTATTAATATTAAAACTGTACAATAGATTATAAAGAATATTATTTATTGCTTTTGGTTTAAACATTCGTTTATGTTGTCGTGTTTAAGATTGCCCTACATTTCAACATTTTTTACATCAATGGAAGAAAGTTGTGTACTTAGATCATTGCTGTTTAAGGGAGTGACTTAGTGAGGCGACTGTGATGGAATATCTTGGAAGTTAAGGATTTCCAAGAATTGAAAGAAACTCTGGTTATGTTTACTCTAATAGAAATAGCCCTTAGTATAGGGGCGTTAGTCACCCTAGTCACCGCTCTTTCGATTTGTGTATGTGGTTGTAAAAATTCTAATCAAAAGTAAGTATTCAAATAGTTTACTATGTCTCATAAAATATTATTTGTTCTTATTGTATAATATGAAGTAACAATCATCTCAGTTCAAATATCTTCACTACAAAAAGCTTTGTTTTTTTATTATTTACTGTTAATGTATTGAAAATATGATTGTAAGTGATATTAAAACTTTTAAATAATAAACAAAATAATTCAAAGTATAATTATATGATTATAAAATACACATTTTAATAATTAATATTTATCATAAACTATTAAAATTGACATTTATTTTAATATTCAGGGATTTTTATTATTATTTTATTTAATTAGTTGGATTCCAATTAGAGCATACTTTTTGAAAATCTACAAATTTTATTTCAAATTAAATACTTATAAGAATGTAACCACATTTTTTTGTATAAAGAGAATTACTATAATATATCCATTATTGAGAATTCATATATAGAGAATTTTACTTATAAATTTACTGTACATTGTAGCTATTAACATAACATGTGACTAAAGAAAAAGTAACATGTAAACTTAGTTACAACAAATTCTACTATATTTTTTAAATGTTTAAACTAGATATATCCTTTTTTATGTATAAATGGGTCTCATTAAAAAGGTCACCACCATGGTTATTTTTCTATCCTTACATAAAATTATAGTTATGGAAATCTATTTAATAAATCTCACAAAATATAAAAATTCAATGAGTATTCAAGGATATATTAATTTGTTTTCTACATTATATTTTCTCTATTAGTTTTATATTCAATATTTATATAATCTTTAATCTTGATCACACACTTATTAGACCTTCTTTTATACTTAATTGTTAAATATAAAACTTAAATAGATCCTCATCTAGAATATCTTTGGATATCATCATCCTACCTACCCAAACTTCTGCTTCGGTGCCCAGGGTCTGCTTTCTGAATTTTTCTTCTCCACTTCGCACGGTCCTCAGCATCCCCAATAGTGAGTCCTTTGACATGTATATCATACTTTACAATATTAATTCAGCACTTTTTAGGTTTACCTCTCTTGCCGGGCCAGGTGGAGGTGGCATGGCTAGTAGACATTTGTACCACACATAAGTAGCCTAGAATATCTTTGGATATGCATATATAAAATTGAAATGTCTTTAATATTACAATGTTTTCCTAAAATTATTTGAATTTATATTAATACCATATGCTCATAAAAATTAAATTAATTTGCTTTTTAATGCACCAAACATTACAAGGGAAACTTAAATACTACAAACTTATATAAAATGACATAAAAATAATAGGGCTATACAATGATTTTTCCCAGATTGAGGACCAATAATTAATTATATGTGATTACTACTGCATTTACAGTTTCCAAACAACCAAGAAAGGACACTATTTGATTTCTTTCAAAGTTGTAGGGTCTGATAGCAATTGTCCCATATAAGCATAATTAGTTATGTCACTTCAAAAGTATGTGTGCCTTCATTGTTAAGAAAATGAGTCACTGAAAGTAATCAATTACAAAGGAGTTGCCTTGTGCACAGAGGAACGCCAGTCACCAGAATTCAAGCTTTTGCTGTAACTAGGATAACCATTTTGCTGATGATGGCTTCTAATAATGACCAATCATGATATTTCTGCATGTTCTACTGACAAATTATCAAGAATTATTTAACTGATTTAATTTAAATTACTAGAGGATTAGATTTTGATGTGATGAAGAGTTCATAAAATAAGATTATATTTGATAAAGTGGCAACTCAGTAGATTATTTCAAAATAACCTACCAGACTAGGGTTTTTAAGTACTTACCACTAGTAATATAGGGTGGTAAACAAAATTTTCTGTTTAACAGAAGTGAGTTGGTTGGAACGGCCGGTGTGGTCAAAATCCATTTTGACGAGGAGGCCCCATCTCCAACGCCCACCACTCCCGCCTCCATTAAGCGGTTTGTTATAGCCAAAGCATGCCCTAGAATAACTTAACCAGGGCTAACATCAATTAGTTAGATACCAACTAACTTATTTGTTTTTTGTTTGTATGCTGTGTACAGAAATCTATGTTGTTCATTGATTTTTATTGTCATTTTGCATGTAACAATGTAACAATTTATTATTTTGAAATCATTTGTGGGTTTAATAATGACTAAATAATATAACATTATTGATTAAAATATTTATAAATAACAATATGACTTAACAAGGGTTTTATAATTAAAATGTCTAGGAATATAATTTTATATATACTTTTTTAAAACATATGTAGTAAATATATATTTATATTACGATTTGTGTGTACAGAATTGTTAACAGGGATCTTCTGGCCTAATAATTTGTCATTATTCCCTTTCATTCTATTAAATAATCCCATAAAAAGTCCTCTGACAGTTTCCAATCCTTTATATATTTTCTGTATAAGCTAAATATGTTGACTTTAAATTATACTTTTAAATTTTAATTAATATTCAAGCTAATAAATATTTTTTTAGATTAAAATAAAAAATTGTTTTGGCATATATATAAAATATCAAATATAAGTACCATATACCAAATAAATTCATGTTAAGCACTACAATTATATCAGTATTTACTCAGTCAAGCTAGGAACTGAAGGAGATTGCTTAACCAACAAGATCAGGTTTATTGTTTGATCATCATTAATTAATAGTTGAGCATATTTTAAATTTCAAACAATTATTCCAAAAACAAATCTAATATTATCTACTCATTATTTAAAATAATATTATAATAATTTTACTAATTGAATTCTATTTCTATTTCCTATTACATATATTTATGTAAACTAATATTAAATTGTACAAAATATGATATTACGGTGTATAAATGAAACTAACAAGCATTGAAATAATTTTTTATTCCTCTTAATTTTAATATTTTTACTTATTGTCATATATGTATACATTATATATTTTAAAAAAAATTTACTATTTAACTGTGCATGATCTTACATATATTTATGTTTTGATTAATTTAAACTAATCTTTAAAATACACTCTCACCAATGCTAAAGTATCAACAATGGAAAAATGAGAATAAGTTTTTTTATGATTTTGTTTTTTATACAGTGAACTATGTTGTTAGCAATGTTGTGGGTCTTTTTTGATTCATCCATAACATGTAGCACATTTCTAATAAATACTTATTTTCTGTGAGATAATTACTTAACTTTTTAAAGGAAGCATAGCACTACAATATTGATAAAAAAGTTCCCGAACTGACATATAGATGGCGCCACATATGCAAAATCTATTATAGCATTCGTTAGCGCCATCCTTTTTAGGGTATGTGTCAAAATTTTATGACAGACTACATCACCACATGTTCTCAAGTCATTGTTGTTTGTGTCAACCAACTTCGGCGTATTTGTCAAAAGTTGGGTAAGAAAAAATTTCGTGTGTTGATCAAGTATTATTTTTGGATCGGAAAAAATGCGAAACACGCGAAACAGTGGCTTGATAAGCATTATTCGGACTCAGCTCCAGGGAAATCAACCGTTTGCGAATGGTATAACGAATTTTAACGTGGTCGTCGTGTCGTCAACGATGCTCAACGCAGTGGCCGCCCAAATACGGCTACGAAGAATACGTCAAAAAAGTCCACAGAATTGTTTTCACCGAAAAATGAAAGTCAGGGAGATTACTTAACTAGGGGATTGCTGAGGTTTCAAAGTTGCCATATGGCAGCTAATAGTAGTAATAGTAATTTTACACGACAATTTGGGTATGAAAAAGCTAAACTCAAAGTTGGTGCCGCGTTTGTTAATTGTTATGGCGTCAGTATTCTGGGATGCGCATCGTATGTTGTTTATCGACTATCTTGAGAAAGGAAAAAGGATCGATTCTGAATACTAAACAGCGTTGTTGGACCGATTGAGCGAAGAAATAAAGAACAAACGGCCCCACATGGCAAATAAAAACCACTGTTCCACCAAGACAATGCACCATGTCACAAATGTATGGTTACAATGGTCAAATTGCATGAATTGCACTTCGAACTACTGCCCCACCCCCCTGTATACGCCAGATTTGGCCCCCAGCGACTACTGGCTGTTTGCAGACCTGATAAGGGTGCTCCGGGGAAAAAGATTTAGCACCAACGAGGAAGTTACTGCCGAAATTTAGGTCTATTTTGCGAGCAAAGATGAAACGTTCTTTAAACATGGTATCGAGAAGTTAGAGAAGCGTTGGGCCGATTGTATCGCATTAGATGGAAATTATGTCGATGAATTAAAACGAATTATGCGAAAATATGGTGTTTTTCTTTCTTAGTCCGAAAACTTTGATCAATGCGTTATGTGTAACAGCAATGAAAATTAATATTGAGAAAGATTTCGTGGCGCTTTTCCGGTAAATTAAAGAAACAACAATCACAAGTCTCAATAATTATAAATCAGAGCTGGTCTTCCGCTAGTTCCGCGGAGTGATGCCATAGACAGACGTGAAACGTTAACGTAAATATATAAAAAGATTAACAAAAATAAAATAAAAATTGCGTATAAAGACACAAACAAACGAAATATAATAATACTGGTCTAATAACTACTTACTGAAAGTATCTATTTTTAACTAACAAAAACAAAGGAAAAGATACAAGACATCCTAATTAATATTATAAATGCGAAAATGAGTTTGTTACGCTTTCACACCTAAACCGCTGAACCAATTTTGATGAATTTCAGTATTGAACCTTGGAGAAGGACTTAGCTACTTTTTTTAAAATTCATATGACAGAACAACGTTTGTCGGGTCAACTAGGAATTTTATAAACACAATATACTTATTTAAAAAAATAATGTAAAACAATCAAAAATTGTTTAAGTACAAAATATTTATATTATAAGAACTTCTATTTAAAAATGGTAAGTAAGAACCCAACAATTAATAATACGTATAACAAAACCATATGAAAATATATAAACATAACAACTAAACATTAATAACGATTATATTTGAGATATGTACCTACTTCTTTTCTGAAACAGGGTTACTTTTAATATATTATTTTTGACAAGTATAAATAACAACAATGTATAAATAGCGTGCATCTAAACTATATTATTTAAAAAGATGGCAAGGACGTTGTGCATGCTTATGAGAAAATGTATGCTGTGTACGATGAAGGTAGGATCTGCTGTGGTCTGGGCCACGAGGATAGCGGGGTTTTTTTGATGGGTAGTCGGATATCGGCCATCTTTCCCACAGTCTCGCCTAATCCCCGATCCCCTCGTTAAGCGCAGTTTTTCCCCGAAATCAAAAATAAGGATCAGCTGCGTGGAGATAGTTCGCTCGCTTTCATTTTGATAATTTTAGACAAAGAAGAGAGACAAAGAAATACTTTATTTGAAGAACTTTGTTTTAGTATGAGTCATGCTGCGATCCTCTAATCACTGAAAAAATCGATGACATTTTAATCAAACTTCAGTAAGATGAGTATATCAGCAATATTAAAGATATTGTTTTAAACTAGAAAATTGTTTGGAACCATTAACATAAAGTTAGTTGCAAAAATAACCTTGACCTAAACCCATACGGTTCCTCATGAGTGCAACTCATGTGAAAGAAAAGATAGCCCGGAGACCCGCAATGCGCTCTGGAACAAAATTAAATCGAGTAATTTCTGAAATGTTTAACAATAACCGGAGATGAAAAACGCATGACTGTGCGATTAACACAGTAAAAGATCGTGGATAAAGGATGGTGAGCCGTCACAAGCTTACCGATAAAAATGATGCGATGTGTAGTGCGACTGGATTAAAACCGTCCACCATGACCTACTTTCAACTGGTCAGAGAATTGATTCTCAATTATACTGTGCGCTACTAGAAAGATAACGCCAGGCGATTGAGAGAAAACTGCGAATAGGAAAAGTGTTGTCTTCTATCATAACAATATTACACATTTCTTTGCCCGTCAAAAATTGAGAGAGTTTGGTTGAAAAGTTTTGATACAGTCATCTTCAGTCCAGATATATCATCGGTTTATCATCTGTTCCGATCTCATCACAATTCACTTAAAGGGATTGAATGTGTTTCAAAAGAAACTTGTGATACCTACTTGATTATTTTCTTTAACCAGAAACCATAGAATTTCTTCATCCAAGGGTTATGGAAAAATGCCGAAACATTGTCGTCGTTAATAAAAGAACATAAATGGTTTAAATAAAATCGTTCCCGCGCAATGAAATTTAAAAAGATTAGTCGAATTTAATGAAAAACCGCCATGAATTTTTTCAGATGTAATAAAAAACGTAAAACAGATTTAGATAAAATTTATAATAACTTTTACAAAACTAGAGAATTAATAAATAATACTTATTTAGGTGAAAGCTATTTTCCAAAAATTTGTACATATGCACATATTTTAAAATTCTAAAATTTTAACAATATTGAAGATAAAAAAATACGAGTATACTATTTCAAACATGACGAAATATTTGGTAACTTTACTCTAGAATTTAATTAAGATGTTTTTACTGAAATAATTGTTTCGATATAAAATTATACCGCTCCGTATTTCCGAAGAAACAACATTTTTTTAATTCACTCTATAATTCGACTTTTATGTAGCACGTAAAAGGACATAAAGTCTTTATACAGTGTCATGAATATATTTATAACTTTTCCGTACGTACGTTGGTTTACAAATAGTAAAACAAGAAGATCGTTCGATATTACTGATAACGGTAAAATATTGAACGGCTTCACTTAAGATATTCGCGTGATACACGCAAAATGTCATAGCCTTTGTTCATTCTCGGTAACATGTCTCTAAATGTCGTGGAATTCGATTTTGCAATACGAACTATACTCGTACATTTGGACCGCCCTCGTCCCATTCTTATTCTAAATAGCGTAGCAGTGGCTTTATTCGTAGTTTTTATTCATTAGTTTTATTGGGCCAATGAAGTCGAACATTTCTAATGTGATAAGGTTGCTAAACTATGTTTTCTGTAGGGCATCAACGCAGAACAGTCACAGGAGTTTGCCAGAAATACCGCATCCGGTTGGGAGACACGATAGCGGCGACACAGCGTCCGAAATATACGCCACTGTTAATTTGGTCGACGGTAAGTAAAAAACTCTAATAGCTTTGATTATGAAATCGATATTTAAATATTTTAAATAATTTTCTATTTTGGAAAATAATTAAAATATTATTTAAGGCATAAGGGAACATTTATTATGTCGAGTGATGAAAGGCTAATTGTTTTATAAAGTTTATAAAGATAATGTAGGACCTAAAATTAAGATTTTACGTTGACCGCGAAAAAAAAACTAATAATTTGAATAAAAAATATCTATACATAATTATGTATCTATATACTATTTAAATTTGCCATGGCCCAATCGTCATACATGCCAGTCAAAATGCTTCGCTTACTGTGTTAAAGACTGTGGACACTTCTTTATTTCTTCCTGTGAAAATCCATGATTCAACCGGAATGATAATACAATATTCAAACTCCGTCATTTGACACATATGTTTGTTTATTGTGGGTTATTAAGCTGAGAATTGAGACGTGGACACTTCCGGCAATATTAGACAATCGAAATTGCTCAGCGCGTGGCTCGCGAGCTAAAGTATTACTCGGAATTTCTCTAAGAGATCGCATTCGTAATGTAGTGAACCGACAGAGAACCAAAGACATCGCTTCTCGAATCAGCAACCTGAAGTATCGATAGACGTTTGGGAACTGGAGATCGCGTTTCAGCAAAATTGTAGGACGACTTGCGGAAATTAGCTGGCAAGAGCTGAATGCGATGAGTAGAAGTTTTCTGGGTTCCATGGCAAGTTTTGTGAGAGGCCTACGTCTAGCAGTGGACACCAATAGACTGATGATGATGACGCCTAGAACTCATTCCTCTTTCTTTCTTTCTTTCTTTCCTTCCTTAGAACTCATTCCATTTCCATTTGTGTGCTGAATTACACTCTGCTACGAGTATGTTGTGCTGCCCAAACGTTCAAATTAGCTCAATCGGGGTTTTGAATATCAATTAATATAATTCATAACCTTAAATTACATGCCGTGGAACAATTTAGTCTGCTATAGTTTGGATGGAAGGCCCTACAATAGTAGGGCCTTCCACCTTTAATTAATGATTGAAATATTTTCAACTAAATTAAGTTCCGAAAGTCCTCTCAACCTAACCTAATTGTAAGAAATATTTATATGATAAAAACTAGAACGGTAAATATAAATACTAAACATAATGAACACGCATTTTCACAACTCGAAGGTCGCATATAATATTCGAATACTTGCTAATAGATATGTAACGCCTCAATTAATTCCCCAATGCTATTTATAAAATTTAATGGTCTTAACTAGCTCGCGTCACCTGATAGTCATATGTTCCAATGTACATAGTTTTGTGGCTACTAATTAACAAATAGGCACAGTTCTAATATCTAGTATACACTAGTTGTGTCCAGAGCTTGCTATTAGAAGACCAAGTTCCGCTGCTGAATGTTATTATAAGTTGTAACTTCTTCAAAGGGATCGTACGATTAATGGCCCTTTTTGGACTTTGACAAAAGCGCTGTGTTGCTGCGAAAATCGCAGCGCTATGATCGGCCGTATTGAAAAGTGTCCTTTGACCTGATCTGACACGGTTACCTCAAGGTGGTCCTTGAGGTAACCGTGTCAGGCCTGTGAAAACGATAGGTGTCAGTCGAGGTCGCGGTGAGACTAATATTAGCTTCCACGGCTCGGTTGCTGACGGCGAACGAAAGAACATCGGAGTAATTTTAGTGGGTAGTCCAGTGACATGCATTTCTTAACCAAGAAACGCGGGTGCAGGAGTGCATTGCACTATCTATCCTACACTAACCCGCTGCACTTTCCCACGCTGCGGGGTGAGCGCAAAGCATTTTTACCTCAAAAAAAAAGGATGAAACTTCTGAGTGCCTATTTATAGCAGAGCGCTTGAAGAAAGAACCTCAATATAAATGAATTAGTAATGACAATGATAATGACCTATATTAAATAGTGCATAATAATTGGGAACAATATTATTTAAAATTCTGTTGTTTTTAAGGCATACCTGTTAATGCAGTACTATATATATATATATATATATATATATATATATATATATATATATATATATATATATATATATATATATATATATATATATATATATATATATATTATTTCATAATTCGAATGTTTTTTAATTTTTTTTTTCTTAATTCAATATTAAAAGAACAAATTTATAAAGACAGATTTGTAATTATCCTTTTCACTTACATTAAACAATAGTTATAATAATATAAGTGAACAGGTAAACATTAAAATTTATTTTTATATATAATAAATATAAACGAATTTGTACGTGATTACAAACATATAGAGATTTCGTATACATTTTGATCAAACTTGATATAATCCTGTTAATATAAATTATATTATCAATAGATGGCAATCTTGAATTGTATAAAATACCCGTACAAAAATATATATTTAAGTATTTCGCGGAAGAAATAAACATCTGCGATAAATGCGGCAAATAATAATTACTAGTATGCTACCGTTTGCACATCAGATATATTTATTGGAATATAATCAAAGCGATAAATACCAGTAATTACTCAAATCCGGCAATAACTTGAAGAGGCGCTACTTGGAATTAAAAGATAATGTCTTCACTTGATTGAATACCGTATGGAGTTAGGGCATATCATTCATTCTTCTTATTCGTACACTCTTGACAGAGTGGTCGTGGTCATGCGTCGGTCAATTTCTGCGCCACCGCTGTTTTTGCGAAGCGCCGGCATTCGCATCGATGTCTGGCAGAGCGAGAGCAATCATTGATGCCGGAGTGCGTCACAGATTTGATGATGTCTGTCCACCGTGTCGGAGAGCGCCCGCGAGATCTTTTGCCCTCGACTTTCCCTTGCACAACCAGCCGTTCCATCGAGTCCTCGTTACGGGTGATGTGCCCAAAGAACTTTAGGATTCGTATTTGCACAGCGACGATAATCTCTTTTGGATGTTAAGTTCCTTCAAGATCGAAACGTTGGTACGGTGCGCGGTCCACGGTATTCTGAGCAGGCGTCTCCAACACCACATTTCCAGTGCGTCAATCTTGCGACGGTCTTGCATCCTCAGCGTCCACGTCTCTGCTCCGTATAGGAAGATTGGAAAGACCAGGCATATCATTCATAGAGGGAAGGAAAAAGTTAAATCAATTCTGAAATATGTATAAGAGAAACATGGTTCATAGTTCTTTGGCGTAACAGAACCAAAATAAGTTAAAATTTTATCCCGTATGCCGCAAGTCTTTGTTTGTAATCGGAATGATTAATTAATAAAATAAAAAGAATAAATACCGACAATAATAATTAACCTCAAATCTATAAAAGTACTTAAAAGTTTTTTTTACGATAAAAGTCACTTTTGTAACGAATTTTTATATATTTTGTATTATTTAAAATCACATACATGTATATTTATGAATATTTGAGAAATTTTTATGAATTTAGTTACGAGTCTTCACGGAAACTTGAGAGACAGTTATCAGCCAACTTCAGTGTGTCACTTTTTGCTGTAAAAATTATATTCTCATATTTTTTTCCAAACGCAAAGAAGTATAACTTTAAAAAGTGCAAAATTAATTTTTATACGCATGTAATTTGAATTAACAATTGTAGAGGGCGGTAACTTTGATTATGAACTAAAGTGGACTATACGTCCAAAATTTAGAATGAATCGGGCTTAAAAGCTAAGTTAATAACTTCTTTGCACGAATCGATTAAGTATATAAAATGTCGTGGGTAGGATAGCGCACCCGCCTGTAATCTAGAATATTCTGATAATAATCAGAACACTAGGATTTAGCCGAATTATAAAGCTAAGATCATTAATTATTATTCCTTTGAACTGTCTTTGTACAGGTAATAAAGAGGCAGCTGCACCTTCGGCCAGCCGAGACCATCCATACGAACACGCGTATGCAAAACTTCAAAATGAATCACATGTGTAAGTTATAGTAATTAAATAAAACTGTTTTCTTTTTTATTTTAGTTAATTTCGTTTCTTTGATCATTTCTAGCCAGAAAGCTTTCTCGTCCCATTTAAATGAACATTGAATAGCTCAGGTATAAATTAATAAATATAAGTACTGGAACAATTCACACGACACTTAATCCCAAAGTAAGTAGCATATCATCTGTGTTATATAACTACAATACCGGCACGCTATGATGGCCGTTCAATAAATAAATTGTTGTTCTTTATTGTCAATAGCGACGTGCAGGTATTGACAATAAATAACAGCAATTTGCTCCTTCAAATGTAATTACTAATTAATACGAAACTTCAGGGAGTGAACAAACGTCAAAACGGCCATCATAGCGTGCCGGTAGCATAATATGCCTTGTTTTTGTGAATAGATCTTTGTATATAACTTTGTATATAAATTTTTAGTATATAAACACCCAGACGCGAGACGGGAATCGTACCTGTGACCCTCGCAAGCGTATACCCGAGTGCGTTAGCCTTAAGCTCGTCAATCAAATTGATCAATATTTTCAAATAAATTCTAAAATTTTGCTAAATTAAATATTGGTGTTTAAATGAAAACTTGTGTATAATAAAATACATTGGGTAATTGTGAGATAGCGTGTCACTCCCATTACAGCACTGTGGACATTACGCCTGACGAGAGGTCTGACAGTGAAATTCAAATCGAAGAAAGGGAAGCCGGACAGAATGCTTCAGGTAAAGTATAAATAATCTTTCGATAGTATTCAGTTGAGAGGGGTACGTCTTTGAAGATTAAAGATTCCGATCATGTACATAATTTTAATAAAATTATAGATAAGTAATAGCGAAGAAATTATGAAAAAAAAATTGCTAGATATATAACGCCTAATACATACGTATATTATGTGGCATTAAGGCAGGAGGAAGAAAAATATTTTTAAAAGTGATCCCCATATTGATGGTAGGAGACTATATTGACGAGATATATTTGACGAGATTAATGTCTACCGAGATTTTTTTTCAGTTATTTCGTTTGATATTTTATAATGATTAGGACTGCTTTTTCTACTAGCGTGGCCATTATTGTTCGCTAAGCATTTTGTCAGGTGAACATTGTTTCTGTGTATCTTTTCTATTAGCTCTGTCGTCTTAATTTTTTCCGTGTAGCATATTCTTTTTTTTTTTAATTCCAATATTACAGTTCTCTCTTTTTTACTTTGTATTATAATTTTTCTAACGCACTTGAAGCAGAATCTAGCTTAACAGCAACTTCAGATGCCGCTTACATATTTGTTCTGGAAATAGTAATTGATAAGAACGCGTATATAGTATTTTAACTAGATGCAAACATGAATATACTTATAGACATGGCGCCAATTAATCATAGCTGTAACAGACTAATAACGTCTGTTCGCCCTATTTCTATGAGATTAAATTCTCATTCCGTCTGTGTTTTATAGGTTTTTTATTTGCAAATTTATGCGTTTGTGGCATAGAATACAAGATGTTCAAAACAACGACCGTAAATTTGGCTTGTTTATCGAAAATATATACCAAGAATCATTAAATTAAATAGAATGGCAAGTTGTTTTCGTCTATAATTTGTTCTAGAACAACGTGTTACATTTCAATTAAATTAAAATTGACTTAGATTTTTTTATTGCTAGGCGGACGGCCCATCTAGAATTTAGCAGTTACCGTCGCCTATGAGTGTTTGCAACGCCAGTGGCATCGCGAACACGCTGTTGTCCCATAAAGTTATTATGGCGGCCTAATTAAGATCACTTACTACCTAAGACTATAACTATAGATATAGATAGATATACCATACTTAAGACCAAAAGTGGTCGCCATCCAGACGAGCTTGGGGCCCTACCACGTAGGGTTGTCTAGGGTGGGTTGTTTTGTCGCCTTTTACGACAGGCCGATCCCGGCCGCAGAGGTCAGTATTCTTTCTCCGCCCCTGTAATTCTGTTCATTCCAATTTTAAGAGAATGCGCCCATGCTCAGCAGTGGAGCCCATAGCGCCCCACTGCTGAGTTCGGGCCTCCTCCTGAAACGAACGGATAGTATACCAGCCACGCTTATCCAAGGCTTATCGCGGATTGGCGGGTTATACATACCTGTAATCCTCTACCTAAACCACCTAAACCAGTAGTAGGTGCACGACAGTGAAGGTGACACTTCGATGTTCTATTATATGCACACTAGGCGAGAAAAACTGTCTAAGCAGTGCATGCCACCGTGGGATTCAAACCCGAGAAATACCTTTACTAGGTACCAAACACTTAAATTGTTATAACTCCAATATTCCAAAAAGGAAAAGAAATTAAGGAGTTATTTAATTTTGATTGAAGCGATTTTTTTAAAAACACTGTTATAAATTACGATCGAACATAACAAGCCACACTAGTATATTAATTTTACGATCAAAATATTATATTATGCTTATTTTTGACGATTCGTTCATATTGTGTTTTAGAAGTAAGTTAAAATGTGAATTGATTTTCAGAATCTGTAGTGATATCGGCTTCAGTTGCCATAAGTGGGCAGTTGCCCTCTAGCCAAGAGTTGCCTTACATCACACCGCCTTCTCCGAGGCCTAATGTCGACACTACTACACATTTCAGCGGAGACTCTACAGATTCTGCAAGTATGTTAGCATAGAACGCTATCATTTATTTATTGTTAGAACTGTGTACATTATAATGTTGGTAAGTACATTTTGTATCAACAGTTCGTCGATATCTCATATATCCGAAAAACGCTGCCTAAAGTCACTATTCCACGCGGACGGAGTCGCGGGCACAGCTAGTTTGAAATAAAACCTACAATGTCTAGCCTAAACTGAACCCTATTTCATATGATTGTTGATATAAATCTGAGGTCAACTTAAAATGGAATATTAAATTTCCGAAACTTGTCATTTTTAACAAAATCTATTTATTTTTCTAAAATAAAAAGTCTAAGTTACTCCTTGATACTTCAGCTATCTGCCAGTGAAAGTCCCACCAAAATAGGTGCAGCTATTTCAGAGATTAGCCGGAACAAACAGACAGACAAAAATTGTACAAAATTTTGTTTTTGGTATATGTACCGTGTATACGTCCGAATGCACTTAGTAAAAAGCGGTTATTTTAATATTACAAACAGACCCTCCAATTTTATTTATTTGTATAGATTATTACATTTAAGCCAGTCAATATCTTCATCAATATAATCATCTTTCCATCGTCTAATTTTCTTTTTATCACTGATGTTTATACCCAATTGCATTGCAAATTGACTGACTGGTTGTGATTACCACTACAAAAAAATGATCGCCGTAAGCTAAACATTATGAGTCCAACATAGCTACAATGGCGTTCCTACGAAGTTCCACGGAATATTAAACAAGATACTACAAACAATACACACTTGATCCTTCAACTGTAAAAGAAATATTTAACTCTATGCTATCTGTGCTTTACCAAAAGGAATAATCCAATTGGAGCCTTTTACAATTCTATATAAGTGATTGGGTAGCATTATTTCTGTTATTGACCGCTATAACACGCTTAGTAATATTTTAAAATTAAAAATGAATTATTAAAAGTAATGAGGTAGTAATGAAAAGTCAAACTGTTATTTTAAATTAGGCATTATTGGACCAATATATGTAGATTACTACCTACGTGCCGTGAGGGTGAGGGCACGCGTGCTGCATGCCCCCTCAATATTACCGGATTGACACATTGATTGGAGGACGTCTGGTAGGATGGTCGGGGACCAGTGTGCATTTGGTAGGCGCCCGTTTGGCCCGCTCTGATACGAGGGACGGGCCAGCGCCGGTCCGAGCCACAAGATCATCCGGCTAGATTGCCTATTAGAATGGCCTTTCTAGAAGAACAGCGGGGTTTTTAGTGGGTATTCGGACGGCACATATTATTTGTTGGGGTGATAGGGCTGTAAAGCTTTTCCTCGAAATAAAAATTATTTATATATGCAGCTATGACATATTGAAAAATCGACTACTGATTATGTAAGACATCTAAGTTAGTATTAGTTAGGTTAGTTTGTATTATGTTTTAAATAGATTGGCGTCTTCAATAGTTTTGTACTCGTATTTTACTCTCCGTGTAGGGGCGGAGAAAGAAAATATTCTTTCTCCGCCCCTACACGGAGAGTAAAATACGAGTACAAAACTATATAATAATATAGACCTCTGCGGCCGGGGTCGGCCTGTCAGGATGGCGACCCCCTTTGGTCTTAAGTATGCCGCCATAGTTATTTTGTGTCGAGTTCCAGCATTAGTGACCCAAGTTCCTGTACCCTTATAGGACAGCAGGGTGTTTGCGATGCCACTGGCGTTGCAAACTCCCTAAGGCGATGGTAATGGCTAAATTCTAAATAGGCCAACAGCCTGCCTGCTACAGCAATAAAAAAAAAACTATGTTCATAATGTTATAATTACTCCCCACAAACCTGTAATATCGAGTTTGCATATTAATATATCTTGACCTATATTATAAATTCTCATTACAATTCTATGAATAAGCAATACAAGGTTTAATAACACAATACTCTTTAGTCACGACTGCAAGTTTGCTTCTAGACATGTTAATATACCTAGTCAGGTCATAAATTCTGTCACATGTTTAATGTAAAATAATTGTAACAAGTTTATTCATTATGTAACCATTCATATACCAAAATTAACTTAACAAAACATAGATTCTTATGACATTTAAGTTTATTCAAAATGACCTCCGTGATTTTGAATACAAGCCTTCAATCTGCGCGGCCAGTCGTCTATCGCAGCACGAACGAGGTCCATGTCAATATCGGCGGCTGCCTTAATCAAGGATGTCTTGAGTGACTCCAAATTGGGATGAGGCTTTGAGCACGCCTTTTCCTCCAAGTGTTGCCATATCTTGTAATCTAACGGATTCAAATCTGGACTGGAGGAGGGCCAGTCTTCGTGCCGGATGAAGTCGATTTCACGCGCCGCCACCCAGTCTTGTGTGCTCTTCGCTCTATGAGCTGGCGCCGAATCTTGTTGGAATACCCAGTGCCTGTTATTGAACATGGTATGAGAAACAGGTACCACAAGGTTCGTCAGGACTGTATTTTGATACACAACAGCATTCGTTTTTACACCTTTCTCACAAAAATGTACCTCTGTTAAGCCCCAATAAGAAACTCCCAACCATACCATGAGCGAGGATGGAAAATGACCTTGTTGGACACGCGGAATACGGTTGCTCGCTTCTTCACTACTGTGTGCGTACACCTTATCATTTTGTTTGTTGTAGCTCTCTTCTACGGTAAACATTTTTTCATCCGAAAAAAGAATTTCCCGATATTTTTTTCCCGCGTACCGCTTCAACAAAGCGCGGCATCTCTTCAGTCTCAGGTCCATTAGACGAGCATTCAAACGATGTCCTGTTTTTCTTCGATATGCCCGAAGCCCTAAGTCTTCATTTAACACCCTTTTCACCGTGGTTCTGCTTAACCCCATCTGAAGGGCCAACAGTTTCTGCTTACGTTTGGGATTTCTTTGAAATTCGTGCCTTCACAGCTTTTATCACTGCTGAAGTCCTAACAGACCGAAGGCGACCACTTCTTGACCTGTCATCTACACTAGAGTCTTCATTGTATCGTTTGATGGTACGATAAACGAATCTTTTGGTTATATTCAAATTTTTCAGTATGTTAAAAATTTGAATTGGCGCGTAACCGTAACGATGCAACGCAATAACTGCAACACGGTCTTCTTTAAGCGTCCACTCCATATTTAAAAAAGTAGTAAAATTCTAAAAGTATACATTTTTATTTTCATGAACAATTCGAAATTCGAATTCAATAAACTTTTTTGTGGCCAGCATTCTAAAAGAAAAGTTTTTACTGTGTGACAATACTTATGACCTGACTAGGTATTTGTTATAAATTATACATTTTACTGATAGTTGTTGCCCATGGGAATTGAATTAACATTAATTTTGCAGACCATTATCTGTTTATGCTTCACGTGTATGTGATATCCATTGATTTCTCTGAGATTATAATATTCGATTAGATTTATAAATTAGATATCAGATTAGAACATTTGAGTACGTTATGCGCTTACAGATCAAAGAGATGTGCCGATAGCGAACCTTAATATTGACAGAGGACGCTCATATGCGTAACATTTGCTACATTGGGTTTTAAAAGTATTTATTGCATACAGTGAGATTCACTAACTGTCCCAAAGTAAGTAGCACTTGTGTTATGGGCACGAAATAAGTAATAAATAAATATTTATTTATTTTGCCCTCCGCAGACGTTCCGCCGTCAAGTGTAACCCTATTTTTTTTTTCGGGACGTAATCGCACGACAAAGAATACATGTCAGAAATTCATCATAAAATAAAATTTAACATTTGTCTAATAAAATTCTGTTATTTTAATAAATGATTGATTATAGAAATCAGTATTTTTAATTAAATTGAATATGTCTCATTTCCTGCCACCAGTGGCTATATTGACATCAATGCAATGCCAACACACCTAGTAGATATCTTTTAATTAAAACAGATATGCATTTGTATCGTGAATTTCCTCGTAACGAACGTAGTTTCCGCAGAATTAATTAATTTATTGGCTATTTTAATTATAATTGAATAGATACATACGTAAAATATTATCTGGAATTGCAATATTTTTTATTGCTCAGGAACAGCAGCCAGGCTGGGGCCCAGGAATCGATAGGAAGCAGTTACCGTGTAGCCTATGGATATTTGTGACGCTAGGGGCACTGTTTCTGTTCCATAGTGGTACAAGAACCTGGGTCATTAATGCCGGGACACAACACAAGGTTATTATAGCAGCATAATAGACCAAGGGTGGTTGTCATCCAGACGAGCTTAGGTCCCGACCACTAAGCTATGGTTGTTTTGTTGCCTTTTACGATAAGCCGACTTTTACATTAATATTTTTACTTCGCCCCTGCATGGAGAAAATGTCGAATTTCTGATTTATTTAAGAATTGTGTCAAAATTACTTAAAAAGGAAATATTTTTACGACTTATGTAAATAAAAAAGTGGTTAATTAAAAATCTTACGACTACATTATAAACTTTACTCTTTTTTTAATCGTTGTGTGAAACTTTCGCTTTGGAATCCCAAAGTGCGTTGTTGGACATTGTCACCGGATAAAACTTCAGGGCGACATTTTGCGCCGGCGCGGCGCCCCTAACAGACTCTTCCTTTTTTACATCAAACAAATCAAATATCAAAAATTAGTTTTATATGGCTGACTACCGTCTTGTCGCAGAATAATGACGAAAAGTTGATCATGCGCTATCTCCACGTAAGGCTTTGGGTGGCGACCGAAGTTTTAGTCGGTATGCTGTTGCCGCCGTTGGAAAGTGGTTCTATCTTAGCTGCACAAAAACTCGGCAGCCGTGTTAGAATGGTATACTGAGGTCGCCGTCGACGGAATCGCCTGGCAGCCATAATCACTTGGTTACTGTGAATCTCTCCGCCAAACACACGCTTTTTGTATTTCAAATGTATTTATATATTTACAGAGGGATATACAAGTATATCCGTACTAGAGCCCCTGAGCAATATCCGTGCTCAGAACAAACCGCCGTCACAACCTCACTATGCCACCGTATCGGATGACTCGGGTAAGTTGAAATACACCGGCAGAGCTGAATATATGTATAGTATTGGCAAACACGATCTTTCTGTTTGCTCGGGCACTAAGGATAGCGAGGCTTTTTAGACCCAGAGTTCTACATACACAGATTTATGTAGACAGTAGTGGTCTTCTGTAAGCTAATAATGATGACAATATTAGAGAAAACATTATTTTTATTTCGATATATGCTCTGATGTTTCAGGAAGCATTAGTACTACATACATGAGAATATACATACATATAATCACGCATCTTTCCCGCAGGGAAAGGTAGAGACCACTTCTTTCCACTTGCTACGATCCTTACATACTTGTTTCGCTTCGTCCACTTTCATTATTCCGTTCATACATGCCCTTTCGGTTTAGGGTACTCTTGACCTGGCCTTTTTTCAAGACGTCCCTGATCTGGTCTCTAAACGTCCGCCTAGGTCTACCCCTTCCAACACTTCCATTCACACTCGCCTTATATACTTTTTTCGTCAATCGTTCTTCATTCATTCATTCTCTCGACATGGCCAAACCATATTTCATTACTTTAGACAAATTATATTTCATTACTATTCATGTATTCCCTGCGAGATCGAATCAGAAATGAGGAGATTTGCAGGAGAACCAAAGTCACCGACATAGCCCGGATGATTGCAAAACTGAAGTGGCAGTGGGCTGGGCACATAGCGCGAAGGACAGATGGCCGTTGGGGCAGAAAAGTCCTCGAATGGCGACCGCGTGCTGGAAGACGCAATGTTGGTAGGCCCCCCACAAGATGGACCGATGATCTGGTCAAAATCGCCGGAATAGGTTGGATGAAGGCAGCTCAGGGCCGATCGTCGTGGAGATCTTTGGGGGAGGCCTTTGTCCAGCAGTGGGCGTCTTCCGGCTGAAATGATGATGACTATTCATGTATGATAAATAATCATACATGAATAGTAATGAAATATAATTTATAGTTATCAAATAAAAAATAGATTTATGTATTCCAATTTTACTATAAAAATATACCTACTTGAACTTTTGTCAAATTGCTTAGACGAAATGTATGCAGCCATTGAGGAAGCCAGCGTGGGGGAAGGTTCGGACACTTACGCGCAAATCGCGCCCGAGCCGCGCCGCAACAACCCCACACCCGACTTGTTGCAGTCGGACACCATCAACGCCGCCAGGTACATGCTTCCTACTGATACACGCCTTAGATCTTTTTTATCTTTGTAGATTAGTCGTTCGAAGGATGAGTAATCAATATAAACACAGGATTGTTTTATAAACACAGGATTGATTAATAAACACAGGATTTTTTTATATTGTTATCGATTAAGAACCGGCGGGAATTTAAATTCTACGTCGGAATATGTCATACCTCTGGGCTCAAAGGGCGTAAAGCACATTTTGGGGCATATGGAGTTAATAATACCATTGCATTCAGTTTTTCATTCTCTATCGATTGGTATATACGAAGTTGCCAAATTCGCACAAAAATGTTCTTTACGCCCCCCATCTTTTTTGGGTTGCTAAACCAAAATGAAACAGGAAATCGGGCTGTAAATTACATTACTGCGCAAGATAAAAATGTCCTAGGTTGTAAAGGAATCCAATTATGAGTATTAAGGCGTATAACGCATTAATTCTCATTATTGTTCTTTACAACCATTCTTTTTATATAATCATTGAGATAAAAAAGTTATAGCTAATTTTGTTTAATTTTTTCGGTTTTTTGGCTCTCCTGAACAGTAGCTGTTTTGTGCTATACGCCCTTTGAGCCCAGAGGTATCGATGTGATAACAATATTTTTTTAATACCTACAACATAAAAAATCAATCGCGTTGCAAGTTTGCTATATATGATCGGGGCGCTTCTGCGTTAATGTGTTAAAGTAATCTCTTTATTAGAAATACGTACTTTAAATTCCCAAATATAACGACACGGCAAAGCTTGCACGCCATCATACGCGAGCAGTTCAAATATATTTAAAGATTCTCGCCCCGAATATACGTGTAATAACACTACGATTGCAGTTAAAACCCTAATATACTTGTATTCGTAATGACAAGAGGTTGTCCGTCTCAACGACCCTACAACGACACCAGACGATTTGGGCTTACTCTGGGAACATGGACTTCGCCTGCAAAACCGATACTAATCTATCATACTACCGTTTCACAACGTGTTGTATTGTTAAGGAACAGAGATAGTGTAGCAGACGGCACACTTAATAGTAAGCAGTTACCGTCGCCTATAGATGTTTGCGACGTCAGAGGCACCGCTAATACGAGTACGCAGGCGTCCGCGTATCGGAACTGAAATCCGGATTACTGATGCTGGAACACAACACAAGGTTATGGCGGCATGTTTAGTGACCAGGAGTGATTGCCATCCAGATGGGTTTGGTGGCTTACCACGTAGCTAGGGTTGTTTTGTCTTTTTTTTACTTTTTTATACATTGATTAATAATATGTATTTTTAATAGGAATAGTGCACCTCCGGATATCGGTGCTTCGACATCAAATGCTACACATTCCAGACAAGGTAATTTTCTTTCTTCTATTTCGTTGCGCTCTTGTCAGAGCAGTCGTGGTCATCATTTTTCAGTCACACGCCTGACAATCCGTCTCCATTCCTCCCAGACAGCTGCTTTTCGGGAGCACACGTGTACTGGGACGTCCACTGCAGCCTTTACTTGGTCCGTCCATCTCATAGGCGATCTGCCGCGGTAATTTTACAATACCAAAATATACTTCTCATCAAAAAAAAAAACATCGAAACACTAAGACTGCAAATATTATTCAAGCGGCATTTAAATGAAAAAGAGGATTGATATCATTAAAAAAATACGCCAATAAATAAATAGCTGGCAGTTTAGTCCACACAATGGTGTAACAGAATTCCAAATTTGAATTTAAACTTTCGAATTTTCATTCATTAAATGAATGTAGAGATTGTTTTCAATGTGTATTCCGTAGGAATTTCAGCACTTAATCAAATTTTTTATTGCATAAATTATCGTTTTTTTAACTGATCTCTGAGCTGAGCGTGATTGGTAACTAAGCTCACTGACATCCTACCAAAGAGATATTTTCCTAAAAATATGGTTACCTCACCCACGGAAGCCGCCTAAGTCGTGGCGTTGCTGGACGCAGGGCATAGTTAGCTTTTTGTGGCTGCACGATTGAATCTAAGCCTCTCTGCTGTCAATAGAGTGTATCAGCATTATCGGGAGACTGGTATGTTTACTCGCCGTCCAGAATCTAATAGACATCGATTCACGTATAAGCAAGATGACCGGTATATTCTGTCAGTTTCTCTAAGAAATCGACACTTTAACTCTATTCAACTGCAGCAGCGGCTCCGTGAGGTTCCAGGATTGACTGTAAGCGATTCTACCATAAGAAGATTGGCGGAGCGTGGCATGAAACCTCACAAACCAGCTAATGGCCCAAAGTTGACGGTAGACCACCGAAGAACGCACCTCAATTATGCACTTGAGCACTTAAATTGGTCATACTTTCAATGGAGAAAAGTTCTCTTTTCCTACGAGAGTAAGATCATTCTGTATGGTAATAACGGAAGAAAGAAGGTGTATCGAAGAGAGGGAGAGCGTTATGCACAGTGCTGCATTGAAGCAAGAGTCAGTTACGGTGGCGGTTCATGGACGGTTTGGGGAGGCATAAGCACCGATAGAAAAACCGAACTTGCGTATGTACCTGGACCTCGGTTACCGTTATTAAATGAGTCACGTTACATCGAAGAGTGTCTGGAGCTTCATGTGGTACCCTACGCACATTTTACTTGATGCCAGGGCTCATACCGCAGGAATTGTAAGTTAATACCTAAGCGAAGTCGGTATTGCGGTTATTGTTTGGCTAGCAAAAAGCCTGGAAATGAATCCCATAGAACACCTATGGGATGAGTTGAAGAGACGAGTCAAAGCGATTTTGCTCCGGAGACGCTTGGCCAGCTTAAAACAGCTATTTTAATTTGAAACATTAATATTCGTTAAACGAAACCTTATAATATCCACAATTAACTGGCATTTATTATGTTATATTTTATATTATAATTTTAGTTAAATGTAAAAAAATTAAACTCATTCAAAACCAAACTTCAGGGGTGTTTCGATTCTTGAAGTGAAAACTTCTTTAGGCGCGTTGACTACTTTTTGGGTGAACAAAAATCATGGAACTCGCGTCATCGTCACTGAACGCTTTCCATGAACTATTTTTGCTCCAGTAATACCAACCTTATTAATAATGGCGTAAGGTTTATTCTATTTTATTCAATGTAATTATTAAATGATAAATCGCATTACTTATACATATCTATTCGAATTGCGACTTTATTACAATGAAATACAGTTGAGTTTTTAAAGTAAACACTTCTTTAGGCGCGTTGAGTACTTTTTGGATGAACAATTTTTTTATTGCTTTAGGACAGCAGACAGGCTGACGGCCCGCTTAAAATTTAGCAGTTACCGTCGTCTATAGGTGTTTGCAACGCCAGTGGTATCGCGAACACGCTGCTTTCCCATAAGGGTACAGTAACTTTGGTTATTAATGCCAGAACACAACACAAAGTTAGTATGGCGGCATACTTAAGACTAAAGGTGGTCGCTATCCAAACGGGCTTGGGGCCCTACCACGTAGCTAGAGTGGGTTGTTTTGTCGCCTTTTACGACAGACCGACCCCGGCCGCAGAGGTCTGTATTCTTTCTCCGCCCCTGCACGGATAATATAGTTCGTAAAGAAGCGTTAGTGACCAATTTAAACTTTAATCCTTTATAAACCAAAAATAATTAGAAAATAATAATCTAATAGTTCAACGATACAATTAACAAGTTACTTAGTTTTCACTTCTATCGGTAGTTCCCAGACTGCCCCGCATGTTTTATTTTATGAGTAATGTATATCATACGTACATTATTTATTGTCTTCAAACTTATAGATGATAATCTCAAAGAAAGGAGCACAGCACTTGTAGTGTGGGTACTGATATATTTTGTAATAAATACATATTGTTCATAAACTCTGAAAACTATCACGATCGATGCCTACGTTATCATTTTTTGCCACTTGAATACAGAAGATCCGTAAGTGATGTCTGTTTACTTATTAACATTGCAAATGGATCATACGACTGTCCCGAACTTTTAGCTAATATAGGATTCCGTACACAGCACAAAAATTTTAGAAAGCGACAATTGTTAAGTGTGCCATTTGCACCTACTAATTATAGACAAAATAGCTTTTTTATTCGAGGTGCAAATGGATTTAATCAATTAGATGCCCAGCTCGATATCGATTTATTCACAACTAAAGTTAACAGATTCAAAGTAATGATGGGTAAATACTTTTTCGACACTGTTGAACATTGAATATAAGTTGTTATTCATTTTTTCTTTTATTTTTACTGTGTAGAGTAGTGCTAAATAACTAAATGTTAAGACTTGTAATCAGCAATAGTTTTTAAGAATGTTCGATTATATATACATATTGTAATTTTTTATTAGTCTGTAAGTCTTACTAAAAAAAAATAAAAAAAAAAATAAACACCCCGATACGGGACTAAAATGAAACCTGTGACCATAACAAACGTTTCTACGTGCGATCACAAAGGTAGTCAAAATGCCAGTTTCTTTCATGTTTTTGTTAAATTCGACGAATACAAAATGTCATATCAAGATATTGCTACATCAGTATTATAACAGCAAGTAACGTCTTATTTCTGAAGTTAAAGGGTGATGATAAGGCGGTTACACATGCTAATGTTGCCAGCGTTTAAATTTCCTCACGATGTTTTCCTCTATCGTCATGAAACATGGAAACTGAAATCAAATCAAAATCATTTATTTCATTAGGTGTTATTCTTCACACAGAATTAAATGTGAAAAAACTACCCACAGTTTTCAATAAAATGCTGGCTAGAGAAGAAATGACGAATAAAACTCCGCAGCGATATCTTTTTGTAGTCTTATTTCATACTACGGGTCTTGCGTGCGTCTGTGTCTATATATAATATCTATTTATTTACAAAGAAAAGTAAATTATGTATATTGCTTAGTTTGGGACTAGATGGCGTTGTGTGAATTGTCCTAGTATATTTATTTATATGCTACATTATGCTACATTTTCAATCATATTGGAGAAAAAAAGTACGAGTTAAGTTAATCCACACTAATATTATAAATGTGAAAGTAGCTCTATCTGGTACGTTTTCACGCCTATACCGCTGAAACAATTTTGATGAATTTCGGTATAGAGATAGATTGGAATTTATGGCAGAACAATGTTCGCCTGGTCAGTTAGTGACTATAACCGGTCTGTGCGGTCGTCAATTACATCATAATATGTAATTGCCAACCGTGTTGAGAATCCATCACCTTCGTGCTATCGTCATATTCGATATGACTGGATTTTATATTGCTCTTTCCAATTTCAGCTTCGTCATCTTCATGTTCGAACTCCACCGGGGCTTTAGGTTCTCCTAAGCCCGAAAAGAGGCAGGCCAACTCGCCTCTCCCCCCGCCACCGCCTTCCCACTCCCAACATCCTCCGCACACCTCACACCCGCAACACCCGGCTGCCAGGCAACTTGCCGATCAACAACGGCAGCACAGGATCTCTAGCACTGGTAAGTACTTGTTGCGGTAATCCGTAAGACCGGTGTCATCTATTTAAAAATGTATTTACAATTAAAAAGTGTGTGTGTGTGTGCAATTCACATACAGAAAAAGTTAAACTTCAGAAAAGTAGATAAAATTTCACACGTTAGTGTATAAAAGCTACGAAAGCCCGAACAAAGAAGAGATGAAGATTATAGGAAACAGTGTATACTTGTTTCATTCTCTCGCATGCTAAATCGTATTTATGAATATCTTTGTCTCTTTTTGGTGTCGCTTTTTCGTCAAATCACAACAGTGCTAAAAAAGTTTCTCTCCAATAAAGAATATTGTACTCTTCTGAAGTTCCTTAGTTAGTAGTTTAATAATGCTAATAAATTTATTTTAGGATTGATTTTACGCCGGCCATCCACAGGCCAGGATTCGAATCCACCAACGCTTAGGAGTCATATGCTTAGTAGCAACTACACCTGCATGCTTTACAAATCCATCAAACTTTATCTAATTATTCCTTTTTAGGCGACCTCAGTTTCAATCAAGACAAACTCCGACGGAGCTTGAACGAAAAACATCAACGCAACAATAGCTGCGTGAGTTCCTCTGACTTCTACGGTTGCAATTACCCCGTGGAGAAGCACCGGTTCAGCTCTGGTGATATCATACGACCTCTAGTGGCTAGGGAACTGAACTTTGACATTGACCAACGCGACCCACCGACAGACAATTTATATAACTCCATCGACGGACCCGGCTATAGCGATTACTCGTCCGCCGATGCAAATGCCAGTCTAACATCACAAAACAGGGTAACAGAAAGTCCATCTCGGAACGTCGAGGAAATGTATGCCAAGGTCATGAAGAAGGCGAAAGCTCGAACCGAAGATGTAACGAGACGATCAAAAGAATACACTCACGAGGAAGCCGAAGCACACACATCCAAGTATCGCGGCGACGACCCGGGATACGAAACTATTGATCGTAAGAAATCAATGAACCACGGCTACGAGACCATTGCTCGCAAGGAACGGAAGATCTCCCAAAACCAAGACCCCGGCTACGAAACTGTGAAAGAAGTAAACAAGAACAATAATCTTTTGAAATTGAACCATTTGAATGTGGACAGTGGGCCCAACAGTATTATAAGCAGTGATCCGGGGTACGAGCATATCTCTAAATCTGATAATAATGCGTCCGATTCGGATCCGAATTACGAGGTGCTGAGGAATCAACCACCCACGCCGCCTTATGCAACTATTGCGCCAAATTATAAAATTCAACCCACATATTCGACCGTTAATAAGAGACCACCAAAGTATAACAATTGGCCGGCGAACAACAATGATGAGGCGACCGCTGAACCGAACTACGAATCTATGCCAAACGATCCGCTCTATAACACTGGCAGTGAATCCGATCCTAATTACGAATCTGTTCGGCCAAAAGATGGTAATTATGAAAGTGTGATGCAAGATCCGAATTATGAATCACTCAGATGTAAAGATCCGAAATACGAGTCGGTGCGTTCAAAGGAATCGAAACTGTACGATTCAGTGCGTTCTAAAAAGGAACCGAATTATGAAAGCGTCAAATACTTTGAGCTTTCGAAAAAGGAGCCGCCTTATGAAAAAGTTAACCAAGACAGCGCTGGAACGTCTAATATTGAAAGATCAGACTCAGCCGCGGGCTATGAGAAGATCAATGTCGCGAACGACAGGGATCCAAAGAGCAGTATTAAAAATGGAGGTGACCCTCCCGTTGGCGACTATTTTCAAGTTTAGTGTTTTGAAGCGAAATTGTTTTTAAATGTAAACCAGCTAAATTAAATAGCTCTAAGCTTGATGAAATCGTCTTTACGGCCGTATATTCTTTAAATTGACATTATTAACTGCACATCGAGGTTCAAAATGGAATACGTGCCAAGTGACATGAAAAGAATGATGTTGAAGGATTCGAGGTGTTTATAGTATAAATATTTTTTATTAACAGTATTCGTCGTATTTTGAGATTGTGTGCTTTTTATTTATTTTATATTTTAAGAAAAGGTGTGTAATACCTCATATATAGATATAGTCGGTTACATCTTCCCTGGGTATCTGTGATATACATTTTACGAGGAGTGTTGATATTTTTTTTTGTTTTTAAATTCTCCATTAGCGATGTGTTCAATGTGTGTTTTTACAACGGTCATTGTGTATATATGAATGACTGTTTTGTGTCTTCAATTAACTGTTTTTTTTATTTAATACGGATTATAAGTATCGTATCGTGCCTGAATCAGTGTAAGACGATTCTAATTAAAAAATGCGTCAGCATACACCAAATTAGTTGAAAATTTCCTCAATGTGTTTTTAAACTGCTGCGACGACACAGCTGGATCAGTAGTTATTCATGTGGTGGTACAGTAGTGTTAGTGGGGTTCAATCCTTCATAGAACAAAATATTTTATGATGCACATAGTTTGTTCCAGTCTGTGTGTTTATATCTGTTGTATGTATGAAAAAATCCCTGTGATAAAATTTATTTTACTGCAAAGAACGCAATGCATAGTGTCTTAAAAAAAATTGTTAACAAATTTTAGAACGAAATAGTTAGATTTTGCAGGCAATGCGACGATACAATGAACTGCCATTAAAGTGTATTTAAATTATATTTTTTTTAACTTTACCTCTGCGGCCGGGGTCGGCCTGTCTTAAAAGGCGACTAAACAACCCAAGCTAAGTCGTAGGGCACCAAGCCCGTTTGGATGAATAACTGCTCCTGGTTTTTAAATACGCCGCCATAAGCACCCTGTGTTCCGGCATACGTGAGTTCCGATACCACTACACGGTTAACAGTATGATAACGATGCTCCTAGCATTGCAAACACCCATAGGCGACGGTAACTGCTAAATTGTAAGTAACTGTTTGTCAGCCTATCTGCTATCCTACAGCAATAAAAAATGAAATATCTATCCCGTTCTCACATGATAAACCAATTATTGTGAGGGAGATAGAATATGTTTATTGGAAGATTTACTTTTTTAAATTATTCATATCCAGTGTGTTGTGTAGTATTTTTTTAGTTCTTTCAATACATTATTTTCACTCTTACTAGCCACTCATCGGGAAGGTTAGTAATTATTGTATTAATTTATTTAATATGTATAGGATATATCTATCCATATATTTTTAAGTTTAAATTGGTCTGCATATATTTAAGTTGAATATTGTTAAAATGGTGCTATTACAGATCTTTAGTACCCAAACTTTTTCATGTATTCACCTATCGAGCTTTCCATCCCAACTACCCCGTCACTACCGCTTCACTTTTTTCTTTATTTTTTTTTTGTTTATAACTGACCTTCAATGTAAATTGACAGATTACTGACAACAAAATTTTACGTCAAATAGGGGCTAGGAAAGTAAATCTATCTGCCCTTTTCATAAATTAAAATATATATATATACAGGGTGACTGACAAACCCGTCCAAATGCACACAGAAGAATTTTTAGTAAAAGTTATGAGAAACGTGTATTTTAGTTTAGTATCGCATAGTACAAAAATGTTGAATAATCAGCATCACAAAGTTATTCAAAGAACTGGCAATTCACATAATACGGTGCGAGAGTGTCAATGACCTCTCCATCGGTACAGCAAAAAACTGGCAATGACCTAGTAAGCGGGCGAGGACGGCGGTCACTGCACCGGGCGAGCGAATACGTACTACTCATTTACGCGGGAGTGACAGAGACAGGTAATAACAGGTTAACGTACGGAATTTGCACCATATTACTATTCTGTACGATTGAATTAATGATCATATTATCCTTGGAATGAAATATTTTTTGACATACAATTTTTTTGCAAAAATTGGTTCCTTAAATGATGTTTAGTGCGTAAAAAAAAATTTGGACGGGTTTGTCAAAGTCACCCTGTTTAGAGAAGAAAACAGAAAAAAACATGTTATTCCTTTTTTCCAATAATATTTAACGCGTCAGTGTCAATAATGTTTTTTGTTTTTTCATATTATCACATTGACATAAGGAATACTCGGATCCAAGTGGGACGGACCCTTGCAGCGGTGTCGCACACTGTTCCGCGTATATTTGCTGTTCATTTTAGCTCCAATTTTTTTTATTCCCAGACATATATGTGCCAACCACCCATATAATGAAATGTTACTTCATAATAATAATAACAAATATTACCGCACTTTTACAGTAATTCATGTATTCAAGAATTGCTGGAAAAAAAGGAAAAACAATTTAACATTTAAAATATTTTTAAGTACTTGTTAAGTTGTTGATTTATTAATAGAATGTATTTTAAGTTATGGATAGTACTTATTTTATAATTCCAATAAAATAGACCATGGACGACCAGTGCATTTATAGTGTTGTTTTTGTGCTCGTTGTTTTTTAATATACTTATGTTTTGTACCTGACTTACCTACATTTTAATGTAGAACTAGCACAAATATATTCTTTATTGTTTAGTCAAGGCAACTGTTATTTTTAGCGAAATATTTAATTGTTTACCGCTTTGATTATTGTTTGGCGAAGTTAAGCTAAAGTGGTCTTTAATACATAAAGAGATTTTCGAAAAGCCACTTTGACTACAATTGTAAACCATATGATACATAATATATACTAGTAACGTTTATCTTAAACTATTGAATTTTCAAGAATATTTCATTAAAAGTGTATTAAATATAGACAGTAATTATTATATAAGCGGTGGTATAATAGTGGGCAAACAACAATTACAAACAAAGGACAAAAAGGGATTACTCTGTGAATAATCAATAATCTATGGATTTATTAGGTCAATTTTAAGAAAAATCAATGCATTGTTTCACTTTGTGTCAACTTTACATAAAGTAAATATGCCGTTCCTAGGTCAGTAATGTATTATTTTACATATTTATAAGAGCTGAAATGTTCTTCTCACCGATGTTGTCATTAAAACTACGTTTCGCTAACTAAAGTAAACGTCAACAATTATCAAAATAGCTTAAAATCCGAACTTTCAACGAACATTTTAAAATTTGCAGTTCAGAATTCAACTCAACAAATCTCCCTGAATTTTAATTGTATATTTTCTTAACTTTATGTAGTTAAAAACATTTAACCTATAATGACAGATACCTAAATGACTAGATTGTACATATAATGTAATGTTAACATATGTATTACAAATGTATCTCAACTAATTACACATATATCGAAGCAGCTACAAACATTCCAATGAATTATGAACACAGTTCGAACATGACTGGAAGTAATAAAATATCAATGCCATATTCATATATGCAGTTTCTTTTAAACACAAATTATCTTTTGATGATCCCTTTTGAAGGTCTCTCACAAGAATTTACAATGAATGAGAAACAGAAATGAGATCCATGCTTATTCTTTCCTTAACCACATCATTATCACGCGTGACTACATCGCTAAAACCTTGTTCAGCAAGAAATAATGCAAACAAATATTTGCATTCAATTTTCAAGTGTGGAGTGAGTAGTTAGTTAAGTCCTATTCATTTTATTCGCTGTATGGTCCCGGGTTTGCATACGTTAAACGACGGGTTATACATTTTAAAATAGTTTATTTTATATACTGCGAGGAAACATTCACAAGAATTTTTAGACATTTTTACAAATTACGATCGCGCGCGGTCAGACGTCGACTGTTAGAGTGTTAGTGGCGGTTGGCGGAGTACGGGAGTATTGCGGCTGGGGTGAAAGACCCGAGTGACGACGACGACGAGCAGTGTGACCATCTTAAAATTTATAATCCTGCCTTAGCTTGAATAGAATCCTGCCAAAGTTTATAATGAAAATGCCAAAATAATGCCAGTATAATAATAATATTTTTTTATTGATATTGATAATATGAAATGTCGATCATACATCACAATTAAGATTATATTCATTGCTACATGTCTTTAGTCATCCGTTTGACCATTTTTTGGTTGGTTGAAACGAAACATAATTCTTGAAAAATTTAGTAACCTACAACAACATTACTATGAAAAAATACGTATAAAGTCTCGCAATAGTAAGAGTATTTTAGTCAGAAGTTGCTGGCTATTACTTTATTTTAGCGACTATTAAACCTACATTAGATACACATAACGCAAAGAATAATTTTTTAGTTTGATACGATAAAATTAATTAATTAAAAGATAATTCACTGGTGACTGTCTACCCCCTATAGTGATACTCTTCCATATTTTTCTTATGTTTTGTTATACAGGCATGTTTTTAGGGCAGTACGCGATGGCAATTTACAATTGCATGCGTTACAAAATGCCCTGTCAGGATTGTCTTTAGCTTTAGTAAGCCACGATGACAGTAATGGGTCTTGCTCCCACTCTGCCCTGTACGCTTTTTCATACTTTCGCTTCATTTTACCAAAACACACTCAAATTATTTAATTATACTCCTTAAAGTCGTGTATTCAGAATAAAAGACAAAAGTTATATGAATAATAATATGGTTGATTTGATTGAAATGTACATTGTACATACAACATTGCAAAAAGAATTTACACTCTAATATCAGTTTTATAGTTATATGACCGTATAGATGAATCATTAGAGTTCACAATTAAGTGTCACACAAAAATTCTAAAAGAGGTTTAGGGGAATACCTATAACTAAATATGTAGTATTGCCATAACTAACATTTTTTCCCAATACTGCCGAATTTTCAAAAACTGCCACACATCCTGCCACAGCATAGAATAAGGGCTCAATCCTGCCAAAATGGCAGGAAACTGCCACATATGGTCACACTGACGACGAGTACCGCAAAGGCGGCTTGGCGCGCTTCGGCCATCTACCGGCCGCTTTAAAGAAGAATAAAATGGAAAGGTCCATTTTAATAGTTTTTAAAGCAACCATACCGCATCGAACTTATAAGATAAAACTATATTCAGTAATAACAATTTTAAGAGACCAACAGTTAATAGAGCCTATTTCTCCATTATGTTCTTGGTTAATTCAAGGAACCTATAGCTAAATAAAATCCTGTTTCTATATCTTAAGCACTTAAATTCTCATCGTTAACAGCTCAGCTCCACTGGTGGTTACGTCCACTAGGACTCGGCTTGTTGTGTCCAGTATTTTGAAAGAAAGAAATATTTTATTTCAGAACAAGCTGAACAATTACAAAAAGAGTTTCATAAGTAATAAAAATAACAATAACTATAACAAAGAAACAATAAAAATATGTGCTATCTATAATGTGCTTGTCCTAAAATAGGGTCAAGCTCAGCATATGCTGGCCAATAAGGCCAGCGCCGATCTTCCGCTTGAACCTTATTTAAATGATGTCACGGCAGACTATACACAGAGAATATGTATACCTATATGTAAAAATACACTTTCATTTTGTTACGAATATGATATATAATAATTTGTTAGTGACTGTGCCTAATATAATATAATAAGGACGAACCAATGAATGTAAAATAGGTAATAAAAAAAATGAATATATACATATCGCTTATCGAAAATAAAATAAAATACAACAAAAAAGTATTTCAAAAATAAATAAATCAATTGTTTCAAGGTGCTGGAATTAAATAATACTGATATCGTTTCTTTGATTTGCTTGAAGTTTTTGACGAATAAATAAAAAATGTTTAAGTTTAACTCTGAACCCGTTATCAGAGGTCAAGTTTTTGATTGATGGGGGAATGTTATTCCAGCACTTTGAAGCGGCATACATAAAACTGCCTCTGAAAGCAGCTGAAAAATGATTATGTGCCGCTAACTGTAAAGCGCATTGTCTCGGTCCAGCGGACCTGCGACTTGCTATCCAAGAGAGCTTGTTGTATAGGTACATGGGCGCTTTGTCCTTGATGACTCCGAAAAGAAGACAAGCCAGGTGTAATTTACGTCTGTGCATCATTTTCAACATCCAGTGTTTATTAAGATATGGAGTAACACGTTCTCTCGGTGGAATATCGAAACAAAATCTAGCGTAAGCATTTTGTACTCGTTGAATGAGACGTTTTGTCCTTGATAACAGGCGGGGACAGAAAACAACGTCTGCATAATTCAAGCGAGACAAAACTAAAGATTCTACTAACATCATGCGCAAGTCTTCGCTTAAAAATGGTCTCATTTTATATAGTACTTTTAATTTGAAGAAACAGTTCTGCACTGAGCTTGCTACATGTTTTTCAAACCTCAAATCACAGTCGATATACAAACCTAAGTTACGAGCCTCGTAAACTCGTTCGATCGGTTCATCCATGATAGTAACTGGGACGGATAAATTGAGGTTTTGAAGTTGGTGCCTATTGCCAAATATAATGTATTTTGTCTTTAAGGTGTTAAGCGACAATGAATGTTTTTGTGACCAAACAGAAATTCTAGCTAGGTCTTCGTTTAGTTTAATGATAGCTGATTCAATATCCGATGGCTTGCAGGAAATGTATATTTGTGTATCGTCTGCATATATATGATATTTGCAATGTTTAATTTGAGTCACTATATCAGCCGAATACAAAATAAATAGGATGGGCCCCAGAATTGATCCTTGTGGAACACCTCTGTTGATAGGTAACTCTCTAGAAATTATTTTCGATCCATTACTATGAGTCAAACAAACACATTGATAACGAGTTAAATAACTTCTAAACCATTTTACTGCATGGGGATCAAAACCATAGTAGTTCAATATTTTAATATGATATTTATATACCATCCCCAAAGTTCGGAGTTTATTGACAATCAAATCATTGAACGTTATGTAAAGTTTGTAAAGGATTTAAATAAAACTTTTTGACAAAATTGACGTACAATTCAAGATGGTAAACTACGGTCACTAAAATTGATTCGAAATTTTATTGAAAGCGTTTTGGACAGGAATCAAAAATACTTGTGCAGAATATTAAAATAAATTAACGATAAACTTTCCTTTTCCTTTAGCCTTATAACCAAGCCATTCTTATAAACAAACCTTGAGTAAAGAAACGTCAAAGTGACAACTAATTTCCAGCTCAAAATCAAACGTCGGAGAACCGAGAACTTGAAAAGATAGATCCTAAATTCCTAAATAAAGTACGATTTGTAATTTATTTCCATTATTTACACATAATTAAATTTAATGGTTGCTAACTGAGAAAATGGCAGGATTCAACAATTCTAATGAATACGCTTGGCAAACTCAAAACAGCGAGCAAATCTATTCATTTAATACGTCAAATAATTTTGGAGATGCACAAACATTAGGTACGTAGTATTTAGTGTTTTATTTTTAGTTCGTATAGTGTTTTCATGAAGTGATAATTTAAAATACTCTGAACAGATTTTCAGACATTTCCAACGGATCAACAAAACTACTCATTCGAGCAAACAACGGGCACGATTCCTGCCAACAACAATCAGTATTACAATCCGAACATTTTTACTCCGGCTCCAATAACTGGTGAGACACCGACTGAGACTTCAGATTTCGATGAGCCACCTTTACTGGATGAACTCGAGATATATCCTGATAGAATTTTAGAGAAAACTCTTGCGGTACTTAATCCATTCCATGGTCATTCAAAGGCAGATGATGCCAACTTTTTATTAAGAGACACTGACATTGCTGGTCCAATAGCATTTTGTCTTGCGTTAGCTATTTGTTTGTTCTTATCTGGTAACAAGGCTCATTTTGGTTATGTATACGGCCTATCAGTGATGTCTGTCATTTTGATGTATTTCCTTTTAACTCTAATGAGCCGAACTGAAGGAGTTTTTACTATACTTAGTGTTGCAAGTGTTCTAGGATACTGTATGTTGCCCATGGTAGTTTTGGCTGGACTGGGTATCTTTATTGTACTAGATGGTACAATTGGTTTGAGTTTGTCTGCAGTAGCTGTTATTTGGTCAGCTTTGTCTGCAAGTAGATTATTTGTAACTATGTCTGGCGATGCAGAACAGAGGCCACTTATAGCTTATCCTTGTGCCTTGGTAAATGGAGTTTTTGCTTTATTAGTGTTGTTTTAACATCTAATTACATGTCAAAATATTGCAGATTATTAAGAACACTAATATCCAACATGTTTACATGCCAACATAGAAAATTAAAAAATATTTAGGTATTTTAAGATATATACCCAAAAATTCAATCGTGGGGTAGAAAAATCTATCATGGGACGTCCTAATGAATAATAGACGAAAACACCTGTGGTCCCCAGTGGCAGAATCAAGTCAACAAGATTAGGTCATCGGTGACCTCCATGGCGTTTACTGTGTTGTTAACTACAATTCTAGGGCTTGGTTATATCCATCAGTTTTATCAGTATAGAATTGGTAATGAGCTATTTTGACTTATAAAATAGTAGGAGTATGTAGGTACTGAATTATGTACTGTCACACAATACACATATGGTACAAGCTCTAACACATCATTTACAATATACAATAAGGGGACATCCATTAATTACGTGAGCTATTTTTACAATCAGTTTAGACTCCTCCCCCCCTCTTAGGTGAGATTGGCGCTAAAAATATTTTAAACTAAATTTATTTTTACTATTCGGGAAAATAATAAACCGTTCAGGTATACTATAGTTAATTTATTGAAATTAAATAAAATTCAAAGTAAAAAAATCCATGGAGACTCCTGTACTTTTCCAATTGAAATAATTGGACACATGTCATCTGGGATTTCTGGTAGTGCTGGAAGACAGTTACAGGAAACGTCTATGTGAAATGTGAGTAGCGCTTGGCACTTGTAACTTGGAGAATTCATGCATAGCGAATAATCGATACTTTGCCTATTGTCTTTTCTTTTATTTTTTTTTATTGCATAGGACAGCAGACAGGCTGACAGCCCGCTTAGAATTTAGCAGTTACCGTCGCCTATAGGTGTTTGCAACGCCAGTGGCATCGCAAACACGCTGCTGTCCCATAAGGGTACAGGAACTTGGGTCACTAATGCCGGAACACAACACAAGGTTATTATGGCGGCATACTTAAGACCAAAGGTGGTCGCCATCCAGACGGGCTTGAAGGCCCTACCACGTAGCTAGGGTGGGTTGTTTTGTCGCCTTTTACGACAGGCCGACCCCGGCCACAGAGGTTAGTATTCTTTCTCCGCCCCTGCACGGATAAAATACCGGAACATTTTTTTTCTTTTTCTCGAACTTAATGATTTTAATAGCCATGAGATTTATTTTAGCGGGAAAAATAAACACTCAAAATATTTTTTTTTTAATATCTAATATTTTATATTTTTTGAAGGTGAGGTGAGATTTTCGATTATCCCCCTCGGGTTAAATGAGATTTGGTGAGATTTCATTGGAACCCCTCATTCTGAGCTCACATAATTAATGGATGTCCCCTAATGAGATTCTCTAATAAAACAACAATATTTAAATGTATTACTTTCTTCCCAATAATTAACATGTGATCTTTTTATTCTAACCTTTTCTATAATATTTGTATTACAACATTTACTAGCTATGCAAGTTTTTAACTGTAAAACATTATATAAATTTATAAAAAAAAAAAAAAAATGTAACTTGGTGTTTTAATAAATATATTAATAATCAACTATATTACATTCGACTGTATAATGTAGGTCTGTCACTGAAGAAATTCTTCAGTATCATAACTTGTGCGAGTGCCACACACACTATGGCAGCCGTCTCGCTCATGGACCACCAGAATACTCTTTCATTGAGATCTTCAGCCCTCTTCCGACTTTGTGCCTCTCTTAATCTATGGTGGGTTTGGTGATCAATTATTCTATTTAGTGCTGAGTGGATTTCCTCTGCCGATGTTTCCAACTGAAAAATATAAAAGGTTATAATGTTATCTATCACCCAAATCTATGTAAAAAGTTTGTACTAAGTGCAAAGTAAATACAGTTTATGTTAACTAAAATATATTTATATTTTAGGATTGGAAGTGGATAGAAGTGCTATAGTAATTGTTTCATGTATTCACTAGTAATAATTTTTAACAACTTTGTATATCTATATTTAATACATGAAGCAAAAATGTTGTACGCTTTTTTTACGAAAATTGTATAGAAGCATATGAAATTTGGCACAGTTAAAAATTATATGGAGAAGACTTCGTGCACTTGCAAAAAGCTACTTTTGAAGTCTAAAATCCATTAGAAATACATTACATTAATTAAAATAAACATTACACACACTATACTGCTCGAATGATACACACACATACATACATGCCTTACTTATGCTTTTGTTTTTATAAGACTGGCCTGGTAAAGACCATTAAGGCTACATGGGGAAACGTTGAGTGTCCAGCTGTACACTACATTATAGTTCAAAAACTCGCCAGAATAGCTCTAGTATAGATGCAGATGATATGAAGGTAGCTGTTATAGATAATCGAAGTATACTTTATCGATCTCGCTTTAATAACTTTTGGCGGTTTCCTCTATAATTGTTATTGTGGTGTTAACTTATTTTAACACATTTCAACTGACAATTGTTTTCCTTACCTTCCATAATAAGTTCTGTTATTACTTATTTTACTGTCTAGTTTTATTGTGTTACCCTAGATATAAGTTTTATTAAAATTTTAACCAATAAAGAATTATCTAAGTTCTTAAATTCACTAGTTATACCATTGTAACAGTTAGCAACTGGTAAGAAGCTAGCCTTTCAATTGATGTAATGTAACCACATGTCTGCTAGTGTTCCAAGTTCACTAAATAAGTATTAGAATTAATTTTACCTGAGTAAGGACAGTAGCATGTTCCCCTATGCCAGGTAATGGTTTTTCAGGCCCAACATTGAAATCCATATACACAAGTTTGTGTGAGAATGTACTGAATTCATTGCTAAAGCAAACTTTGTACACACCTGTAAAGAAAATATTAATTGCTGTTTCAAAAACCATACCAACAAATGTTGGTCTGCCATATAAATTGTATCAGCAACTGCAGTAGTACAAATTATTTAAGAAAAAATTTATTAATTTTATATAGACAAATAATATGGGACTATACCCATATGGGGCAGCAGTGCGTTCGCGATGCCACTGGTGTTGTAAACACCCATAGGCGACGGTAACTGCTGAATTCTAAGTGGGCCGTCAGCCTGTCTGCTGTCCTACAGCAATAAAAAATGTAAGCCACTAACAACATAAATTAACAAACTAATGTGGTAAGAATTGAGTAACTATTACTAATTGCATTTTGAATATTTTTTCTCAATGTAAGTGAATGTTTATAATATTATTATTGAGAAATAAATTTCTAAGTAAAATTTAAAAAAAAATTGTAGTGGACCGAATTGTGAATCTAAACTATTTTCGAGTCCACTTGAACACACAAAAAAATTAATCAAAATCAGTCCAACCGTTTATTCACCTAAGATAAATATATAAATAGTAAATCAGTTTTCTAGTACACATAACATGCTTGTTGTTTACTTTGAGACTAGATGGTGTTGTGTAATTGTCACAGCATATTTATTGACAAGTGATTAATATCAAGAACTCCACATGGAAATAACATTTCTTTATCTGACTGACCCAACAAATGTTATATCATCAATACTGTTGCTGGAAACTAGCTTCAACTAGTTGTAAACACTTATCCAAAGCTTTTCTTAGGGTGGGAGTAGCATATCAAGGTGAATGAAATTATTTTGACTAAATTTCATTCTTACACAAGTAAGTACTTGGTGTTTTACCCAATTCCGAAAGGGAAAATTTGTGCTAAAGCATTACCTGTTATTATTATGTAGGGTGTACCAGCTGGCTGAGCCCAAAACCTCCTTTACAACCCAGTATGAATTGGTTAATAAAGCAAGTTGTATTTCAGATTGAGAATTATAGTGGTCCATATTTTCTCTTCCTTCTTTTAGTACAAGTGACCCAACAATTATTTACTAGCAATTTTTATTGTATGTCTCCCTCATAAAACTAACTTTTAAAATAACATTGATATAAGCATATCACATTGTTATAATAGAATAACTTGCTTATTAATTATAACTTACCTTATCAATTAAATTAATAAGCTAAGTCGTTTGCTATGGAAACAACACATAGCACTGTACAATACTATTATTGTTTTATTGTATTCAATATAGCATGGTATAATTCAAACACTTTTAAATAAAGATATGATATCACTAAATTACATATAGAGGTATTTTATAATTCAATTACCTGTTTGCTGAGCTGTGAATTGGTGTGAATCATATTGCATCTTTTGCTGTTGGTAAAGTATTTGCTTATTTGGTGCTTCTATTTTAACGTCTACATCGTACTGTCCCCCCGTAATAACCTGAAACAATTTGTATATGAAATGTATAGTTCAAACATAATAAAGTTATTTAAAATAGGTTAGAATACAATATTCAGTTTTACAAAAAAAAATTAGCAACGCAGTTTTATTTAAGGATATTTATGGCTTTGGAGTAATATTATAATTAAATTTACCTGGTATTCCAACGCGGCAGAAGTATTTTTCTCTATTTCTTGATAAAAACATTCTACAGCACTATCTGGCAGTTCGAAAGTAAGCTCAACACTTTTGCATAATATCCCACTAATAAATGAAGCAAATATTGCGAATATTAAAGGACTAATAAACATTTTGTCAACAATTATTTATGTTACAAAAATTTCCAAAAATTGAGTACAAGTTGCTCTTTCCGTTCGCATCAAATGACAGCTGTCAAAATAGTTGACATTAAAATTTAAATTCACCACGTATATGAATTTTCGGCTGCGTTCTAAAATAAAAAATAATGACGATATTCTCGTTAATTTACTATCAAAAAATCTGAGAGGTGTCCAAAATTTTAGCAGGATTGTAGACAAAATTACAAATAATTTTACTTTTAAAATAGGTATGGTCAAGAATAGGGTTACTTCTCCAGTAACTACTTAGAGAGTAATAGAACTAAAAAGGGCACTCTCCCTGCAAATATCAAATTTAACTGAATATAATTATTAATTTTATTGCATATAACTCGGCTAGCTAGGAAACACAATGTCACGAAAATCCTTTTCTTTTTTGAATTTAGTTCTTTAATAAGATCAGCAGCGTACCTCAAGTAGAATCAAACTGAAAGACACTTGAAAGGAAAAAAAAAAATTGAACTTTGTTAGGCTCACAAAATTGAAATTTTTGTCGTAAAAATGATTTAAATATGCCCGTCTCGAGATCGTAGAGTTTGAGCAATGTTGTGGATACAAACGTGCAATAGCCTCAGTAGTAGAAAAGGATGCACGAATCACTACCAACATATCAGGCTCGATCATATTCAATCCAGGTACTGACATGGAAATCTATTGTTCTATTTATATTATGTGATTAAGTGTATTATATAGAAAAAACATGATTTTTCCAATAGATGGCTTTAATAATCAGTATCTCGCGCTGTAGAGGTACGATCGGGTCACGTTAGAAAGATGAAAAATGAGTTGTTTCGTACTAAAAAAGCTTCACTGGCAAATTTGTTAGTAGTTCAGTTTTCTTTGAGCGCGCTCACAAGATGGACACCAGTAAAAATGATATATTTTATTTAACAGTTTTTCTTCATTAAAGGCAAAAACGCAAGCCAGACGGCTAAAATTGTGAGGCAACTGATTAACAAAACCAAAATTGCGGAGTCTAACCGTCGTGATTTCCCAGGAGCCTAAGATTACAGAATACTTGTTAAAAAATATGGATGAACGTGTTAATTGAATTACCTTGTATTTTTAAATTTTTAATACAATAACTTTCTATAAATTTATGTGGGGATATATTAGATAATGAATAGAAATTTAAAAGTGAGGATGGTGTTGAATAATACTCAACGAAATAGGAATAACAGTAAAACAATTTATTCATTTTGATGTCGATACAATTGCAAATTATTTCGATACACTTAATGTAACAATGCTTTACTTATTTTAAAAGTAAAAAAAGCCATGATTTCGACATACATAAAAATACTGTGATTATAATGTCTTATAAGTTACACTTAGTGCAAAGGGACTATAAATAGAGCCCAAGGTCCCGATTTAGAGGATTGAAATAAGGGTTATCTGAGAGATGGCAAATATAAGGATACGGACACGGAGACGGGAGAGGAATTTATTCTAGAATGGGGTCTAATCTAAATCGAGCTCTAATGAGGCCTCTAAAATGCAGAAAATACTTAAAATTTAATTTAATAATCGAATTAATGAGTTTAGAATGCGAGGCCGGCGTCGGCGTAAGTGGTGAAGATCTTCTCGATGGAATTGGCGTACGCCGCTGTCCTCAGGTCCAGGCCCAGGTTGAACTTCATCGCCGTCTTCATAATAGCCTAAATTAAACATATTATATTTGAGATATATTGTTTAATAATAATAATAAATATGTTGGGACATTTCACACAACGCCATTTAATCCTAAACTAAGTTGCTTGTTGATATACCTTAAATACTTTTTTTTTTTAATTAAATACATAAACACCCAGACGCTAGACGGGAATTGAAATAGAGTGAAAAATTTGAATATTATGTGTATGTTTGCTATTTTAAAATAACAAACATAAAATGAATATTTAGATATACGGATGAGTTTGGAATTGTGATTAGAAATTGATAAAACAATGAAAAAAGAAAAATGATGAAAAAATTAAAACGGACCCTAGCCGATCGTTCCATGGTGTAATCAAGTCCGGAGTGCACGATGTCCTTCTCCGAGGCACCGGAGATACGCTTCTGGAAGGACTCCGACGGCGTCACGGGGATGCGGCCTCCTACGCGCCCGAAGCGGCGCTCCAACGACTCTTGCACAGACTCTGCACAAATATACAACAGTACATAAACACAATTGCAGTTCAAGAATTTTTGGCGTAATTATTTGATTTAGAACGATGTAGATTTTTAAATAACAGTTATTTCGTGTCGCAATGAACTCAATAGTCGAATTAGATCATAATATTTCCTATAGATGTACGGTGAATTTATTTTTCCTTATTGTAAAAATGGGTAAAAAATGTAGAATTTTAATCTAAATATCTTAACAGTAGAATACTGAGCATTCTTACCCAACAAGTGATAGTTGGACTCCCTCTCGTATTTGAACGTGAGTCTTCCGTAAGAGACATGGTTAAGGTTCTTGAGCCATTCGAAGAACGAGACGGTCACACCACCAGCGTTGATGTACAAGTCGGGGATCACCAGAATGTTGCGGTCGATTAAGATCTTGTCGGCAGCCGGGGTCGTGGGTCCATTAGCCGCTTCAGCGACGATCTGTTGGGTTTTATTATATTATTAATACCATTAAAATAAGTTAGGAATATTCTCTATGAAGTTCCTCCTTATATTAACAATGCGAAAGAAACTCTGCTCTTGGCTGTATAAATAACTACGGGAAGACTTTCTTAAATTAATTTTATTTAATGAAATATGCTATATCATGCGAGGTTTTGACATATATGACGAGTAAAACATATCTAATGATGTCAGAACTACATTTATTACATGAGCAAATTTTTATTATCACATCTTTACGTTTAGATACTTATAATAATTTAAATACTTTTCTATACCTAAAAATATTAGTTAACAAATAGTTACTCTTTGGTAGTTCACAGACAGCAGAAGGATCAATCGGGTATTCCTTTGTGTATATAGCGACATTATTGTCCCTTTTGGATAGTAAAAAAGTGGTACAAGAAGCGCAAAATTTCGGATATAACGTATTCCGTATTCCAAGCATTTAAGAAGAAATATAAACATATAAGTAGATTTATAACACGTAAAAAGCATAAATTTCGTAAATTTATAGTACCTAGATGTTCCCTAAATAATAAATTAACTGAGTTCTCAATTTCGTTGTTAAAATTCAAATAAAATTATAACTAACGCAAAGATGGCTGATGGAATTTGAATGTAGGCAGTTTTTACTATCGTAAACGCAGTACATTGTATAATACAGTTTTTATCGTCTTATATACATCTGACAGTCACCTAATGATACTTGATTGCGAGTGTATTTATAGAGCTGACCTTGAAGAAGTTTAAAGACAAATTTAAAGAACATTTAAAGGTAAGAGAAACCCAGAGAGGGAGCCGACTGGAGATTAGTCACACATGCAAAAATGGTGCTACTAAGAGAGTGAGTTGCGGAAATTATTCAAGTAGAAAACTTGAGAGCGCTGAGCGAGCTGAAAGCTCATTTGAAATTAAAGAGAACGAAATAATTAGGTACGAGTATATTACTAAGGGCGATTCAGATGTGATGATTAGAGTAGTCTAATGCTTTATGGTGGCTTACCTTAGCTTGGATTTTATGCGCATTTTCCTTATTGATGACCTGTTCGACGGCGGCAGGGACGAGGATGTCGCACTTCTCGTAAAGCATGTTCTCGCCCTCGTAAGGCTTGGCACCAGGGAAACCCACGATGGTACCATTCTCGATCCTGTAGTCCTCGAGGGCCTGCCAGTTTTACATATAAATGAATATTGTTAAGAAGATAATCGATTCCAACACGAGGCCGGTCCGGTGTTGCACTAGTTCTACACAATCGACACACGCGCCCCTCCCTATTTCCGAGAAATGTTACGGTTGCACCGTTCGCGCGTATTTGTACCGCTCTCCGCTCTGTTAAAAAGTGGAAGTAAATAATTTTTTTCTCATTTTAAACGTGGGTGTTCTGCCCAATATTATGGAGTTGTACAAAAAATAAACATAGAAACTTGTCGCCAAAACTCTTCGTTACTTCTTTTCGCGTATTTGTACCGCTCTCCGCTCTGTTAAAAAGTGGAAGTAAATAATTTTTTTCTCATTTTAAACGTGGGTGTTCTGCCCAATATTATGGAGTTGTACAAAAAATAAACATAGAAACTTGTCGCCAAAACTCTTCGTTACTTCTTTTCGTTAAGGTTTATCTCAATAAAAATAATAGAATGACCAAACAGCCTTGAACAAGAATCACTCATGCGCGCAATGACAAATTTATTTTCAACTATAAAATTATAGTTGTACAATGTTCAATTATTCATCATCAATTATTAGTTAAGCATAATCAGGCTTACAACTTTTGTTATGAACAGGTTTAATGTGTTTACTATGTAATAAAAAAAAATTACACGACTTTGATAAAAATCATTTTTTGTTAATTATCCTATACCTTAAACACGTAGAAAAAAAGTCATCACCAGATTATGTATCACGAAACAACAATACGCCATAGAATTAAAAACAATATAAATAAATGCCCACAAAATGCAATAAATGTCAAGTAGATTTAATTATTTTTTTATTTATTAATTGATTATACGTAAATCAATAATGAAAACGGTCATAAACAAATATAATAATGTTAAATTTTAAACGGAAAATTACACGTGTAAAATTAATTATAAATCGTAATTTTTATCTAAGAAGTACCTACTCGTAAATGCCATATTATCATAATTTATTCAACTGTTCAATAATGATACCATTATCGTATGATGACGTTCATTAATTACTAATATACATTATCTGCTCTACCCAATTTATATTAACCTAATAAAATCATTTATTTGATAGGTGTTTTTATTTAATGTCCATTACGTGTATGTGAGACATTAATAACGTTGCATCGTTGTCTTATTGAAGTAGCTAATCTTTTCATTATTTGCATTTATTGTTTAAATAATAATTCATGTGTAACATAAACAATATGATTAATGATGGACGCGATTTAAGGAAAATAATTTCAATAATACAAATTAGAAAAATAAACGTATTTGTATAATTATTCTAAGGTATTGACACAAAAATAGTCTTAAAAAGTACAGAATTACTTATGCACATTCTTTTCTTCCCATAAAATGTAATTATTAATATACAAATTTAAATGATTGATCATAAAAATGTAGTAAAATGGTTAAAATGAACTTAAAACAACATGACTTATGAGGCATTTTGCTCGTGACCCCCTACGAATCTCACTCCAAGGTCGCCGCTAGTGTCAAAGAGAGACTTTCCCCATGGTAAACAGATGTTTATCTTAAGAAATTTTGCTTTTAATAGGTAAAATGGGCGTGCCAAGAATCATAAATTATTTATCATTTCTTAACAGTATATTTTATATTTATCTTAGCAGTAAACTTTCTGCTAATAACTTCGCGGATATTAGAATCACTTTTGATAACGAATAATACAAGATTGTGGGATTATATCACAGGTATATTTTTAAAAATACACGTGTAATTTATACCAACGAAATACTTAACTTTTCTCCAGATCTAAAAAAATATAGTATTGTTCCGATATTAGATGTTCACTTATACCCATGGAAGTAATAAGTACCGTTGTACGTATACAACTACTACTACTTATTACTTCCATGCTTATACCAAAGTAAATGTCTCATGACTTAAGTCAGCTAAATCATTATGTACAAGCCATGACCACGCAGACGAAATATATTCAAAAAATGGCGTGACCAGTAAAACAACAATAATTATTTAATTTTAAATTCTAATTAGAACACAACTTATTCACGTGATTGAATGATGCCGCTTTTGTAAGTTTTTAAAGTCAGAATATACATTACGACATAATTTAAAAATATATTATTATTTAATATAACGTGTGCACCAACAATTTTACTTTTGTATTGTGTAAATTATAATTAATGTAATTAAGTATCTTTTTTATTGGTAAGGAACAGCAAACAGACTGACGGCTTACCTAATAGTAAGCATTTACCGTCACATATAGATGTTTGCGACGCCAGGGGCAGTGCGAACAAGCTGCTGTCCCTTAGAGATACAGGAACCTGGGTCACTAATGCCGAAACACAACACAACGTTATTATGGCGGCATACTTTTAGACCAAGGGTGGTTGCCATCCAGACATGCTTGAAGAAACCTTGCTGTAGCTAGGGTTGTTTAGTCGCCTTTTACGACAGGCCGACCCCGGCTGCAGGGGTTAGTATTCTTACTCTACCCCTATACGGAGAATATAAATTTTAGCCTGTATCTATATAAATCTTATAGTCGCCTTTTACGACAGGCCGACCCCGGCTGCAGGGGTTAGTATTCTTACTCTACCCCTATATGGAGAATATAAATTTTAGCCTGTATCTATATAAATCTTAACAATCAATAGTGGAAATGATTCACTTACCTTAGGGTCAATGCCGTCAGGGTTGTGGATGGCACCGTCATGCTCAATGACACCGATGCAGGTGGCGCCCGCGCGCACCAGGTAGCGGCACGTGTGCAGGCCGACGTTACCAAAGCCCTGCACGATGAATGTCTTGCCGCCCCAACCGGGAGTCGTTCCTGACAAACAAACCTTGAATCAGAATATGATTGCTTAACGTCTAACAATCACTAATAGATAACCCTATAAAAGGTATCCCTTTACACCTTCAAAACCCTTTTTTTGCTATGTGGTGTAGGGTAAACTCGCCGGCAAACACCTTCGTGACCTAAGCTAACCGCACCCTCTAATTGACGTGATAACCCTACTGAACAACTTGCGATAGAAGTCGTCTTCTTAAAAGGTAAAATTTAATATCAATTTATTCAGCATACTGACATAATACAGAGACTCCAAAAAGCATTACTGACTTTAGGGCGTCGACGGAAAATGCGCGCAGTGGTATAACCTAGCAACAATATTCAATAACAAATTCAAGTAAAGCCCGACTGGATTAATAATGAAGTTTAAAAACCTAAACTACACTCAATGTAATCGTTTAAATGTGTAAACATACATGTTATAAATGTCTTAAATATTTTTTTAAAGAAGTAAATCATAAATAAGTTACGTAAAACTATGCATCTTCTGGAGAGAATCATATTATCTTATCACAATCCGTTTCTGTCAATATGCTATCATTTCAATCCATGGCCCTGCGGTTCCGGCTTAGATGTATTCTAAGGGTACCGGCCTATGAAGAAACTAAAAAGTGTGTTAAAAATAGGGTCATTGGATTATTCCAACGGCGCGCGGCGTAAAATATAACTGGGGCACTGTTTGTTTTTTTTAAATATTTCTTGGTAGTGGAACGATAGGAGACATTAGTCGACATTGTAACCAAACTCAACTGCCAACATTTCTATTTTTGTGCTTAATCAAAAAATAAAGTGTAAGTTCACTCAAAGTTTTAGAAGCAGAAAAAATATAACGCTTTCAATTGCAGTACCGATATGGACCCTACGGAGGATAAAATGTTTATAGGATAGAAATAGCTTGTTGCGTCTTTCGTGGAAACGAAAGTACACAACTTATTGCGTCGCAATTGAGGCAGACGTATGTTCGCTTTAGTTGAAAGATTTATTTTAAGACTTTATGCCCTGTGATACGGTTCATCTTTTAAAAATTATATTCCTAAACATACAATACATAACTGCAATAAGCATGATTCCAAATACAATGTTTATAGACCAAGAATGTCTGAATATTTATTTCTCAATTATAACAAGACAATCTAAAGAATAGTTCACGTTGTTTAAACAATTCACAATTAGCACAAACAAAGGCGAAGAACATAAGCAAATGAAATAGCTATTTGTGATCTAGATAAATCTTAAAATAAAAATACAAAAGTTTATTTTGGACTTATCATTTTTTCAAGTTTAAATTACTTATATTTTATGATGATTTTATAAATATTATAATGCTAATCGCAGTAAAAATTCACTCAATAATTTTTATTTTACGTACCAATCATGCTCATGTAATTGGCTTCATTGATGAAGTTCTCCAAACCGTGGAACACTCCACGACCGGTGGCTGAAACTCTTCCGTGGATACCACCCTAAGAAGGATTTTAAATAAGACGGAGGTATTAATTAATTATTGTACATATATAATAATATCTTTACAGTCAATTGGATATTCCGAGACTACAACTGTTCAATAGATTAAAATATGTTGGAACCTTCCTTTATAAGTGTAATTTGAAATTTCGGCTGACATGCTTGCTCTTAACAAACTAACGACATTTTTGTAATGTTTTATCTGGTATAGACGGGGGATGGTCTTCTTTGATTATAAAGATGAGTCCTACACTTTTATTGTTATGATTGTAAATACATTATGTATATATACCCGCACTCGTAGTCTGCTCATGTAACAATATTTCTAAACAAGTACAGAGCAAATATTATGGCAATTTGTGTATAATATTATCTAATGTCACGCCTAACGAATTAACACTTCATTATTTACCTGGTTAATAGGTTTTCCAGTGACACAGGCGTGTGCATTTATGTCCTGGAAACCAACAGTCTTGGCGTATGTGTCGGCGATCCACGACATTTCCCTCTCGCCGGTACCCATGTCAGGGGCTGGCACGTCCACACCAGGCCCTGTTATTATGAATTACAACATATAATAGGAGTCAGTGGTTAAATAATAATTAATTGTTAAGAAATATTTTATAGGATAATAATTATATAAACCGAATTTTAAAAATCTTGTAAATAATAATAAACATAATATTATATACACATACATTTACTGTACATACAGCTGATCTTTACAGCGTATAATTATTACTAGTCTGGGGCCATGAGAGACACAACGAAAAATCTTTACGGCTTATTCTGGAATTTTTGTCATTTATAGGCATGTTTAAATATTAGAAAAATCAAAATGTAATGAACATCTCAGTAGAAAAATATAACTACGAACTAAAACTTAAGCTCAGATTTTTATAGGAACTTACAATCTGCAATTCTTAAAATTGTTAAGAAATTTAATTAAATATTAATATTTTATAGACCACACAAAAAATGCTCAAAAACATTACACATAATTTGACTGTTTCATAGTTTCTAATCTAGTAATACTTATTACATATAAACTATTCAAGCTATAAGATCGTACAAAAACGATTACGCCGGTATGAGAAACGTGATACGCGTCTGAACTACTAAATATTATACTAGTTCTTTGTACAGCATATGCGAATTGTATTATACTGCGATATAAACATCTCTCAGTATAACAGACGATTCATTTAGCTTTGTGTAATAAACAACGAAATAGTTTTCAAATATCATTATCATATGACAAAGATATAAATTTCGTTTCGGGTACACCAGACTTTTGCAAGAATGCTGATTCAGGCTAGAAAATGCAAGTATGGCAGGCAACTGGGTCAAGTGTCAAAAGTTAAATAGATTGGCTAGCGATAATTCAAGTAGCAAGAAATTATTTCATTTCCATCTCCTCTTTACGGTAAACATTAAATTAATTATGAGATACTACGATATTCTGATCAAAGCATAAAACTGCGTAGAATACAAGTATAAAATGTACTGGGAAGATCTGTGTAAATTATTTGCATACATTTTAACAAATAATGGATTATGATTATAAAGTAGACGGGAGTCGCAGGGACAATAAACGACGGAGTAGGCGAGTTCTAGAATAAAGATATCAATATCAGCAATTGCAGGTAACGTACGTATTGAATCGTACTTATCCCTCTAGTTCGGTGGATTGGTGACATGCCTATCATGGTTGGACCGGTCAGCCAACGGACTAGGAATTATTACGAACATTAGGTTATACATCTAATTTAAGTCTGATCTGATTTTGAGCAGCTTAAATGATTATTATTATTTATTGAAAGTATTGTATTGTCTTACATACTAATTACTATCAAAATTTATTAGATCTGGCAAGTTTCTATTTTCAATAACGCCCATAAAACTTCTTAAAGTTTCCAAATTATTTCCCAAATCAATTATTTAATTTTGGGATGGTATTAGTTTTTCGTTAATACTAAGTAATAAAATAAAAATATAAGAAATTTTAATGATTAGCGTTTATCGGTTGCTAAGTGATTGATTTTTATCAAACGCTTACGTAGGTAAAATGTTTTCATTGATAACGACATGTGAATACTAAATTAGATTAATTCAACAGATACGAAGGATTATATTATATTTAATATTATTAATAGTTTTATGGTAGATACAGATACAATTCACAGCATAATAAAAAACCCTAACTGTCCAAAAAGTAATATTATGGATAATACAATATTGTTTGATGTGTAATATTGTTGATGTGTGATATTGTTCTTTTGTTATTATTTCTTTGATTATTGTTCTCATAACAAAAAAGTCTAACGCAATAAGGAAATATGAAACAAAACCTCGAAGTACATTATCTCATTTTCACATACTCAAAACTTAAACAGATTAGCAATAATCGAATAGAATTAGTTATGCAGACTATGTAGTGAACTTGTCAGCTGGTATTTAGCGGCACGCCATTGCAATTTACTTCGTCGGTTATTGACCGAAATGATTGCGTTGACAGTCGATGACCTGCAGTAAAAGGCCGAACGAGTATTTTCAATTTACACCGACTATGTTGGGCATGTTTCTAAATTTGTTTTGGAGTTAGTTGCAATAATGTCTAGGGAAAACACTATTAGTCCACGCAATAATATTTGTACATTTAATTTCAACCTAAATTCTAAATAATTATTAAGTGAAGGCAATTAATAGCTATAAAATGCTAGAATAAAACGAGGGGTTAAAACATGCGTCTAAAAATTCACGAAATATCTGATAATTCTGTAGATTATTATAATAATAAACTTGAATAAACTTGAGCGACTCCAAAACTTCTGCATTCGTTTCATATTTGGTTTACGCAAGTATGATCATGTCTCTGAATTTCGCCCTAAGCTCAAGTGGCTTCCTATACGTCTTCGTCGGAATGCTCATGTCCTCTCGCTTTTGTATAACATACTATTCAATCCACAAGCCCCATCTTATCTTAAGGAAAGGTTCCAATTCCTTCACACCGGCAATTTAAGGTATCTTAGGTCTTCGGAGAACCGGCTGTTAAAAATACCTTATCACTTGTCTGATTTCTCTGGAAAGTCTTTCACTGTTCAGGCCACCCGCCTTTGGAATTCTCTGCCGGAAGATATCCGGCTTTCTAAATCACTCCCGATCTTTAAAAGACTTGTAAGGGAATACTATCTGGAAAACTATTTATAAGCGTTCATGTATGTTGTTTTCCTTTGCCTGCTTTTTGTCGTTGTTTCTATGTAATAGAACTGACATGCTGTTTAAATTACTCCCCGGATTATATATTATTTATGCACTGTATTTATGTATGTATGTATGAAATACATACATACATAAGTATTGTATGTATTTATGTATTCGTTTTGAATGAATATGCAACACTACCCCACTTTCAGCCCTCTCAAACTCTAATCCATCCTAAGGTTGCCTGGAAGAAATCGCTTCCAGCGATAAGGCCGCCGTTTGTACAATCTTTTGTTTGTTTTGTCCTATATTGAATTTTTTTTTTTGTGTGTTGTGCAATAAAGTATATTCATTCATTCATTATTTATGAAAAATTTTATATAGTGAATTGTTGACTTATATTTTAATTTTAACGCTGTTAAATAAATGTACCCATTAGGGCATATCATGATAGCAAATTATTAGCATATAGACCTACCAATGAATCCTTTTTTGGCGAGCTCAAGAGTGAAACGACGAGTGATCTTCTCCAGTTCATGTTCTGAGTAAGCCTTGGGGTTGATCTTGATACCAGCCTTGGCACCGCCGAAAGGGACGTCGACGCACGCGCACTTGAATGTCATCAAAGCAGACAGAGCCTTTACTTCGTCTCTGGTAACGTCCGTTGAGAATCGAATACCTGAACAAATATTACATGAATTACACAATTATATTTACCAAAAACAATCCTCCACTGTTCAAAATGTGATAGTAAAAACATTTTCTATTGCTGAGTAAAAGTTGATGATTGCTGACAAAATTGTATTGTCTATATTTAGAGCTAATTTCAGCGTAGTTATCATACATTTTTGTTTGTGAATTTCAGATATTAGGTACCTTGTATATGTAATTACAGATTTCGAAGGATGATTTCTACTATATTTTCAAACCAAACGAATGTAAAGATAAGTAGTACTAGTACTACAAGTACTGAACAACTACCTACTTACAAGACAGGCTGATGACCCACTTGGAAATTAGCAGTTACCGTCGCCTATGGGTGCTTGCAACGAGACTAAAGGCGGTAGCCATCCAGACGGGCTTGGGGCCCTACCACGTAGCTATGGTGGCTTGTTTCGTTGCCTTTTACGACAGGCCGACCCCGGCCGCAGAGGTCAGTATTCTTTCTGCGCCCCTACATGGATTTTTTTAAAATATGGAAATGAATTATTTTTAGTGAAACTTCTAATTTAGCCTTGAAAAAATGATTAAAGGTGACTGATTTATATGTTATTAATACATTTACGCAATCCAAGAGGTGAATGTCTGAAGGAAAGCGATGAGAAAACAAAAAAAAATTGAGATGTCGTAGAGACAAATAAGTTATCTAAATTTGTCATAAATTCGCAGGCAATTAGATCTTTCTTGGTAATACTCGTACATATATTTTAATTAAATAAAATACTCAAATTCAACTGTCCTATTTTTCTAAATCTATAACAAAACGTAAGCAAGGTTTTTACAAACTAGTTTATAAATATTCCTCTGCTATGTCACTGTAGAGATAATAATAACTCCGAGTCTAGCTGCCCACTCATTTTAGCGATCGCTACCATTTTTTTCAACATTCGCTTTGTCATAGCAAATACGAATTGAATTGTTTTCTGTATATCGATTTTAAGATTGGCTAATAACCGAACAAATTCATAACTAGTTGTCTTATTGATCAAATTTAGAAGTACGAGTATATGAGAGCTCAGTTTAAAAAAGAGATAATTTATGCAAAAAAATATGATTAAGTGCAGTGTTCTTTATTTCTTTAGGTACATATCAACATCGTGCTCATAATTATTTCATTAGTTTTATTAACATTGTTCTGGAACAGACCTGTATATTGTGTAACTATTGTATAAGGTCGAATCAATTATTAAAATTTACCATCAATAATAAATTGTTCTGGATTGTTCTTTATAGTGAAGAATCTTATCGACCCTAAGAACGTCACCGTATCTAATGGGGGTAAAGTCTTAAGTGACACAGATGAAGTCAGCATAATAATTATAATATGGTTTGAGATAGGAAGGATAGCTAGACGTAAGATGTGGATCACGAGGGAGTCAAAAAAACTTTACGCGTATTTTCTAAACCGTTGATACTTAAAACTAATAATAGTAATAAAGCCTTTTATTGGAGCAACAGATATTATGTTTCCTATACTACTGCACTGTATGTATTTTACACAATTAAAATTATTCGCGTATTTGGTGCTTTTTTACTTTCTGTAAGTTCGTTTACCAGTTGGCAAAGGCCTCCTCCAACCTACTCCATTCTGATCTCTCTCTGGCTACTCTGCTCCATGTTATGCCTGCAACCTGCCTGATATAATCATCCTATCTTTTTTGTTGTCTACCTCTTTTCCTTTTACCTTCCCTTGGGTTCCAATGTGTAATTATTTTGCTCCATTTGTCCTTTCCTATGACCATGTATCCCGACGACTTCCATTTTAGCATTTTTATTTTTAATAAGAACATCAACATTAGGAACAAGACCAAGGTCTTCTTCCTAAGGTTGATGTTTCTTGTTCTATCCCCCACTCTTTACTTCTATCATGCTTTTCTCCATTGCTCGTTGGCAAATAGCAATTCTATTGGTTGTGTTTTTTGTTATGGCCCATGTTTGGCTTCCATACATTAAGATTGGTAGAATGCAAACATTGAATAATTTGCTCTCTGTTGCTATATGAAGGTTTTTGTCTTTCATTACTTTTCTTTTTTGGTCTCGGGGAAAAACTTCTCTTGACGGGTTCCCCCGGCCCGGGGGGACCGAGGGATATGTGGGACTCCGGGAAAGATGTTCGGCCATCCGACTACCCACTAAAAACCCCGCTGTTCTCCTATCGCCTACGCCCGGGCCCACGGATATATGGCTTGCCGATCTCGTGGCCCGGGCCGGCGCCGGCCCGCCCTTTGTCTTAAGGCGGGCCCCTTCTAAATTGTTGGCGCCAGGGGATCAGGAATTCGCCCCCGGCGCTCTTCGAAATCAACATGAGTTGAGGGGGGCCGCGGAACAGCACGCGGCCCTCTCCCTCGCGGCAATAGTGCGGGCGGCTGATCCTCCCCCGAGGGGCCGCCCGCGGCCGCTTTCTATGGCGGCCGGAGGTCGCTGCTGGCCCTGCGGCGCCGACGACGTGGCCTGCGTTGGCGGGAGGGGAGTGTGGTGGTCGACTCCCGCTCCGCCGCCTCCTTTGCGGACTACTGCCTCGCAGAAGGAGGCGACAGCCGTCCATCCACGATCGCCCCCGACCATGGACAGAACCAGGGCCGGGAGCGACAGGTCCGCGCCGATTTGGGCGACGAGGGCGTGGTGCTCCTCGCGCCACGCAGGGCACACGGCGACAGTGTGATCCACCGTGTCCTCCTCGTCGCTCGCCCCACAGTGGTGGCACCCCGACGTCATCTCCCGCCCTATGCGACACAGGTACCTCCCGAAGCAACCGTGCCCCGAGAGGACCTGCGTCAGGCGGAAGGTCAGGGCGTCGTGACCCCTTTCCAGCCTTTCGGCCAGGACAGGCCTCACCGCTTCGATAGTGGCGAGGTCCACGCTAGGGTGCGCGTTATTTCCGTTGGTCATTACTTTTGTTTTTTCGGAATTTAATTTCAGGTCTACTTTTTCACTCTCCGATGCAAGTTCATTTAACATTCTATTTAGGAATTCATTCAGGCGACAATTCAGGAGACCTTCCTCGCGTTTTTGTTTTACAATATTATCGGCAAATCTTAAGTCTGTTAGTGCGCGGCCGTCTATATTTAAACCCAGATTTTCCCATTTAAGGCTTCTGAAGATCATTACCAAAACAGCGGAGAAAAGTTTTGGAGTAAGAGGACCTACTTACTATAAGTAAAAACATAAGCCGCGTATCTGCTTTCTATTTCTATAGTTACATAATTATCGTTCTAAGACATTTGTTTTAAATTATAGTAATATTTTTTATACTATAAGAGATAATTTACTATCTGAAACCGTAACTACTATACAAATTTTGTGGCTCGACGTACCCCGACATCCTAAACGGTTGCTAGGTAATTAGTGTGAATTGTTCATTACCAACTAGGGTAATTTATATTAATTATATTCACGGTCCGCATATTTTCACCAGTAACAACGATTACATAAAACGGAAGCGATGAGGACAAAGTGTCGTAACTTTCATATCGTTTGATAACCTCCTTACCTATACATATATAGAGTATATCGAGTGTCTTTATGTCATTGACTATAATATTATTAATTTGTGTAATTTTGATTTAATAATAAACGTCAATTAATGCCCCTACTAATTTAATTAATTCGCTATTAATTTGTGTACATAATGAAAAATAATAACAGCCCGTAACGTACTACTGTTTGGCTCAGGGACCCTGAAGAGAACGAACATTATATCCTCGGCCCTGATCCGAGGTGGATTGGCGGGTTTACTAATACAGGTGATTTCAGTATGCAGATTTTCTTCATTGTTCGTACGTGACATTTTCATTACAACATTATGAAGATATCAAATTGTCATATATAAAATAATTAACCATTAAGAATGGTTATGCACGATAGATACGGAATCACGATTTCTCTTCAAAAATTTTAAGAACAAAATAAAATCTATAGGTACGCAACATTGGCCAAAATAAGAATCAGGCCACCAAAAAAATTATCGTCGTCTTTAAATTTTATAATGTTGTAATGTAAATGACTTTAAATTTTGTAATGTTAATGACGTTATGGGAGCCCATTTCGGTACCAAATTTATCATATGAAATCCTTTTGATTTTACGAGGAAGACTGCCGCTAACCTCATTAAGGGGACTTTCTTGATGGAGAGCTAAGAGGTTGGCTCGTATCTTTATATCTCTTTAAAGATCTATCCATTTATTAAACTAATCGATACAAATGAAAAAAAAAGATTTTCGATATAATCCTTCATACCTTAGTTAAAAATAGTTAACAATCATCCACATAAACAAATAGAAAACCAGTCCTCCAGATTAAATTTTAAATAATTGGAGTGAATTGGCCAGCCCCGTCATACTGTTTGTGACGCAAGAAAACTTGAAACGCCACCTGTATTTTTTAGGAAATGAACTTTATGAAAGATCAAAAGTTATCTGAATTATCAGAACCACGGGGCACCAAGTAACAAAATGGCCAGATAAAGATATTTTAATGCTCGGTGGGGTTATGTAAAGCCACTGATAAAAAGAACATCGTTGGAGTATGATGATATTTATCAACATCTTTTTCTAGATTTCGCCAATATTCTTGATAACATTATGACTCCACGCGAAGTATATTTGACGGCTATCAAGTTATAATATATACAACTGATAATAAATAAAACCATAAAAGTCAAATTGCATATTGGTATAACTCACGTGACCTCTCCGCCTGTCCGTTGCTGGCCGGATGATAAGCCGGAGAGGTCACGTGAGTTATACCATTGCTGTCACAGAACCCTTTGAATTCCTGAGAAACAAATGCAGTGCCATTATCGCTGACTAACGTGTGAGGTAGACCAAACCGTGAAATTACAGCATACTAAGAAATTAGTTTTCGTTTGAAAAAATGACAAAATTTTACTATGTTATGCCTATAGTTTAAGTAAACTACCACAATGCTCTTATTGCTAGGTTTTTGGTAGTTCTTGAAGTCCGTTTGAGCTCTAATATATACACACAACCTTGTGATGTGTTCCAACATAAGTGACCCGACCTGGGTCATTCCCCTACTTGATGGTAGCGTGTTAGCAGTGTCCCTGGCGTTGCAAATATCCATCAGCGACGGTTATCGCTTATTAGTAACTGAGCCATACGTCCGTCTGTTGTTCCACAGTAATATAAAATTAAAATTATGCTTCTTGAATAAAGATATAGGTATATTTTTTCCAAAAATAAAACAACAAAATCATCGTTAAAGTCCGTACTTTGTACCTGTGTTCGGTAGTTGCCGAATTTTCCGCTTAAAAGGAACGAAAAGACGGACCTGCATTGCACTGGGCATGCATTGAAAATGCTCAGAGTGGCAACCATAATTATAGTGGGCATGGCATATCATTTGCCAGCTAGCCGAATGATCGCTATAAGATAGATAGATAATGCTTTAAACCAAATAATTTACAAAACAATGGAAATTATTTATAACAGGTCGGACAACCCCGCAAAACGATATCGACTGTCTTGTATTTCAATGGTACCTTGTAGGTGAGTATTCCCGGTATATAAAATACTGTGTGTATTCACTGAAGCCGCTTCATGCCAAAGCCGGCGGGGTAGAAAAACTAGGATAATCTATGCTTCGAGTTGTCATTAAGAACAAATACATAAGTTTATTCAACCAACACAATTCTAGTAATTTATGTACGTACTTAAATATGGTCAAGATATACACTTTTGTGTAGGTTCTATTTACTAATTTCGTATAATAATCCATTTTATCAAATGTTTTTATTACGTTGACGATCTCATTATTCTTTGATAACGTGTTTTGTTCAGGCAAATGAGATTGTTACGGCGTTTCTATTGTTCTGATAAGCTTGTTTTTCATGATATTAAAAAAGGGAATTCCCTATAAGGGAAACGCTGTCAGCATATTTTATAATGCAATTTGTGTTCGTTAAATATTCATGTTATCATTATTCCAGTATAACGAGTCCCTGCTGTACTGTGCTGGACTCGGGTATCCTCCTAGAAGGAATGGTACCCTCCTAATTTGTCCAAGGCGGTCACACATACCATATATCGGTATACGGATGTTTTCCTTCACCGTTGTACATGGCAATTATGAAAACTGTCTAAGCGGTGCATCGTACGATTTGAACCCGGGACCTCTAAATTGGTCTCCGAGTGTAATAACACTGTGCCACCTGTACCATTATACAAGTAGTTAACGTCAATTACGTTTGAGCTTTGGAAACTAGGACACACTAGAGACCTGTACCAGGGTAAAATAATGCGCGCCATCCGCCTTGTTGACACTTTCCTTCCTAGATGGAACCGATTCGGCTAAATTTCGCGCCATCTGACCCCGAGAGAAATCCCGGAAACACGTTATTGCGAGCTAGTAATAATCCACTTATAAAGTTTTATAACGCTATAATGAATGAATTAAAGATCAAGAGGTTCTTGATGAGACGATCAAACACGATGGCACTTGTATGTCATGATGAAACTGATGAGGATAACAAGGTTTGCTTGCCCTGTTTAGGCATGTAAAGTAAAAGCAGGTAAGTAACAAGAGAAGTTAATATTATTTATATTTTTTATCATTTTTATCAATCAACATGGCACCTGAGGAAAATAAATCCAATATCAGCCGTAGTCAGAAGATAAAACGACCGATATTGAGTTTTAAACTTGTTTAAAAGTACGCTATACATATATAAGTAATTTTCACATCTGATGTTTATACGTAGGTACATATTAGTAAACTTGCTTCATTCACCCTTGAGTGTGCTTAAATTTAGAAATTATGTAACGTTGACGTTTCGCAACGTCATAGCCACGCCTCCGTTGCCACCCGTACACTTGCAATCTAACCTGTTATCATGTTTTCAATAATAATCTGTGTAATCTTATTTTTGTAGTGTTCGCGAAAGTGCCCTCCAGTGACATTGGCGACTATCTTGATGGATGAATAATTTATATAAGATTGTTACTAACTGCCACTCAGATTTAATCTTGTTCCTTGAAACATTCTGCTTTTTCAACAGTCATACATATATACATATATGATAAATAAATTAACTTTGTTTTATTAGTTATTCTTTGACTTATAATTTTTTATATTATACTGACTCGATAATATATATAAAAATATATATTTTTGTATATTATCGAGTCAGTTTCGAGATTGGTCTCGATCTTACTTAGTAAAGTACATATATTTTACTAAATAGGTATATTGTACGAGTATATTCATTAAATATTTTTGGTGTTTGAACTTAATTTATTCATTGAAATACCACAAACAAATAACATCATCATATATGGGGTATCATCTTATATTCTGAGAAAATATTGTACTAATAATGTCTGATTACTTATCATGTAGCAAAGCCACATACATTTCTGATCCCACAAATGATAAATTTTTACGCCATACTCATAATAGTAGTCGAAGAAAAGGAAAAAAAAATTACAATTCATTTCCACAACATTATGTTTTTCGACGTAAAGTCGTAAAAGAATAATTTCCTTGATTCCTCACATCACAATTTTATTAATATTTATTTTGTAAAATAACATTATACATCTGTACATAATAATATATATTTCGTCAAAATCTATTTTGCTTTCGTTATAAAATAACATATTAAAGTCTATGAAAAATTTAACTAAAATTTGATACATGTGAACGAGAATGTACAAAAAAAAATAACAAAATCAATTTATGATAACGGAAGTATAATATCGAAAAATTAACAAGTTGACAAATGTGTATAGCAAAGTAACACATATAATGTACACTTACTCAGGGTCGGACTGGCCCGGAAGGGCCTGGGGCCCGAGACTAGACGATGGCAATTAAAATAATATGCAACTTAACTTTTCCATTGTAATGGATAATTCAGTTTTTTGATGTATAAGTGTTTAATATAATATAAGGAGAGTTAAAACAAACTACACGCATCAAAACATAAATTCTAAAAAAAAAATACGTAACATTATGAATATGAACTTGCACTAACTACACTAAGAGTATCGGCAATAACGGCAATACAAACCGACAAAACAATGGAATACGATGCCAGGAGCCAGGACAGAAGCGCGCGTCGGGGATTCTCCAACCACAAGGTTCTTTACTTGCCTAAAGCGTTCAGTTTCATCAGAAATACGTTACGTTCGTTAATTGTTATATAGAAATGTTGCAGTACAGAATCTATCGAGTTTTTAAGAACATCTAAAAATTAAAAAATACATTTACAATATATACACCGCCATTTACAAATATTTGTATTAGGTTGTCGGAAGAGATCGCTTGCTAGCGAGAAGACCGCAATTGTTTCAAAATGTTGTATTTCTTTCCTCTTAATTTATGTAGGTATTTTATAACTGTATGGTGTACAATAAAGAATTTTCTATTATATATGTATTTGACTATAAGATTATTAAACCTGTCATTTCTCCAAGAGAATATAAAAATCCAGATAGATTCAGTTCAACAATCGCAATTGGAACGCATCCAACGTACAAAAACTGGCACACCTGTCACAAACCTAATGCCGTCATCAAGTCAGCGGGGGTGTGTTCTTTTGTCATGTTCCTAATCTTTAAAATAATCCTATTATGCGTCTTTAACATTCCAAATTATCGCCATTATAAGTTTTTTTCTCTAAGATAGTTCTTAGAGAAAAAAATCTTGCTGACTGAGAATCTTTCGACCGTTGTCTGACAGTGTAAATAGCTGGCAGATAGCGGTCATATGGAGTATCAATGATTTTACTTGAGTTATTTACTTCATCCATTTTTCTCGTCTATTTCCTGTCGGTTGCACCCAAAGTTTTCAAGTCGAAGAACAAATTTTGCTGTTATTTACTGCGATCAAGCATTAAAACACCTTTTAACAATTGAAACTCTTCTGTGAATATTCTTTTTTACGACAAAGAGGGGTATAAGATAAATATTAAATAAATTTGGGTTTTACACAAACGATTACCGGATACCCATAAAATCTGAAACTCGAATACAGTACTTCATTTACTGCTTGTGAACTAGTGAATGGAGAAATTCATTTCCTTCGAAGCTCATGAGAGGTAAGGGGGTGGCTCAATTATTATTTCTATGGGTACATAGTTCTAATAGTTCATAATTTTAATAGTTTTGCTAATAACAATCACTTATCTGTACTTACTTATCTGTCTACGATTTTATTGCATAAATTACTATAAACCATTTTCAATCAGCGGAAATAGACCAGTATATTTCATTCCACGAGTACCATGACTATTATCAGAAAAAAATGTCTGCAATCCGATACGGATTCAAAATTGCCTCCAAAATAGTCACGATACGGCCGGATCAATAGAAATTTTAATGACAGCAGTCAGAAATCATTTTCGCGCGACCTATACGGACTATTAGATAGTCCAATCAGAACAGAAAATATCTAACTTACTGAATAAGATTAATGTATGATTTCTTAACTACTCGTAGATCATTTCCTAGGCATACTATTTTAAAAAGATCATTTTAGTTATTCATGAGATACCTCTATTACATACCTTGGGAGTAAGATGTAAAGGGTAGCGGATTACTTTTTCTAATTTTCGTTGTCTTGGTAAATAAAGTATGGGAGCCAGGATGTAGACAAGCTTCTAACAATTTCGACCACCTCCGAGGCGTAATGGTTAACTCGCTTCGGTACGCTTGCGGAGGTCACGAGTTCCATTCCCATCTCGAGTTTGGGTGTTTATGTAAAATACGCATTTATTTACGAAAAGAAGTATATAAGTAGTATACCAGTTGTCTAGTAACTATAACACAAGTGCTATACTTATATACTTATTTCGGACTAGATGGCTTTGTGTGAATTGCCCAGTATATTTATTCATTATTTATTTAAATGAGCTACATCTTTTCGTCTATTTTCTCGCGGCTTTGAAGGGCACCAACGCCAAAGGGCAAGTAGAAGTTTAACCCTGTGGCCGGAATACCGGAATTCCAGATATCCGTTTGGAATAAAATCGGGACGAAACGTTTATATGAAGTACCTATATCGGTGTTTGTTTTTTTTACACTTGGTAAACATTTAAAAATAAGTTGTTTGTGATAAAATGGAATTTAGAGAGATAAACATGTGACAGGAAGTTGCCAAAATGTGATTGTTATTCTTATACGAAATGCGTTGACATTTGTGTACAAAGGACCTATAATTGTAAACAAGATAGACTTATCTAACACGTGATAAGTAAGCCTAGAGTGTTACTCAAGTACAGTTGTTTTTATTATTTCACCTTCCGTGATTTAATTATTTATTTATTTATCAGCCCAGTATTCTAATTAGAAACCCTTGTATTAGTATTAGAATCTTATAGTATCAAAGGCTTTAATTTTAACTGTGAGCATTTAATAACTAGATCTTACAAAGGTATAAAAAATATATGAAAGTGAAAAAAAATGTAGATTTTTGTAAAGTTATAAGTTTATGTAGATTGTATTCTAGAGATTCACTTGAGCCGCAATAGATCCGAATTGTAAAGAGTTTCAATAAGAATGCACTATTTCGTTTAAAATAAAAAAGCACGTATTTTTTGAGTAAGTTGTGATACTTATATTGCATTTTATGGAAGACTAGCAGCCCGTCCCAGCTTCGCACGGGTATTTAACAAAAAATTAAAAATTAAACCCTTCTATTTTTTTTCGGTCTCGAGGAAAAACCTCTCTTGACGGGTTATCCCGGCCCAGGGGGACCGAGGGATATAAGGGACTCCGGAAAAGATGTTCGACCCACTAAAAACCCCGCTGTTCTCCTATCGTCTACGCCCGGGCCCACGGATATATGGCCTGCCGATCTCGTGGCCCGGGCCTGCGCCGGCCCACGCTTTGTCTTAAAGCGGGCCCCTTCTAAAGTGCTGGCGCCAAGGGGTCAGGGTTTCGTCCCCCCGGCGCTCTCTTGTAACAACTCTAGGAGTTGAGGGGGGCTGTGGAACAGCACGCGGCCTTCTCCCTCGCGGCAATATTGCGGGCGGCGGATCCTCCCCCGAGGGGCCGCCCGCTACCGTTTTCTACGTCGGCCGGAGATCGTTGCCCGCCCTCCGGCGCCGACGACGCGGCCTACGTTGGCGGGAGGGGAGTGCGGTGGCGGACTCCCGCTCTCGTTCCGCCGCCTCCATTGCAGACACTACTGCCTCGCAAAAGGAAGCGACGGCCGTCCATCCAGGATCGCCCCCGACCATGGACAGAACCAGGGCCGGGAGTGACAGGTCCGCGGCCAATTCCGGACGGGACTCGCATCCCCGTCGCGTGCTAGTCAGGCGTGGGTACGACTACCAGACGACACTTCAGAAAAAGCAGAGTCGCCTGACGTCGTAGCCGGCCCAGCAAGACCAACCGACAGCGAGGATGCAATTCCTGCCCGGGGAACACTCTGTGCAGGCGCAGTCGAAATAGGCATGGTTTCGACTACCAAATCAGGTCCCAGGGTAGAACCCGGGACCCCAATCAGTATTCGCAATCATCCCACCGGGGATCACGCCACGAACAGAGAGCTAAGTTGGAAAGGATGTAAGAGGTAGACGGAAAGAAAGGTAGGACTCTGTCGCCTCGAACGGAGAGGGGAGTAAAGCGACGGATGCTCGGGCACCTCGGGTACGCACACCCGTGCACTCCTCGGACAGAGGAGCGCCCCTGAGGGCAAACCCTTCTATTTGCGTCAGGTTACTAAAAAAATAAAATTATAAAGAAAGTTTGAATATTATTATTTCTATGAGCTTTTATTTTAATGATTTTTTTTGTTATTACTTTTTATTTATTTTTCGTTATTTTTTAATAAGTATTCTAATTTTTGTAAAAACCCCAGTGACGCACGCCTACATTGCATAAGGTGCTGCCTAGCTAGCCGAACAGGGTGAGCGGCTACCACGCAACATTTTTCTAATACTTACATTTTTAAACTCGTGATATCTTTCGAATGGAATATCCGAATTGAATAATTCAAAAAGTTATATAAAGGTATTGAAACAGTTTTGAATATGAAGTAATTTATTTTGATAAGGATTAATACCAAGATCCAAATAAAGAGTCTTTTCTAGGGGCGGCATTTCAATTAAATTTTTAAAATAAAAGAACACTTATTATGGCATAACTATAATAGTTAGACATATGCTGTCGCGACACTTTTTGTAAATAATGATGTGTTCTGCAAAGTTGTAGTACATTATTTTATTCTATCATCAATAGTTTTCGCAACGCACGCGATTTAAATAATATTTTAGGTAATTTTTTTACACTTTGGGTTACATTATTGGAGTTTTAGTAAGGATCCCTAATTTTTTTGAAAATATAATATAGCCTATGTCACCCGCGGATAGTGTAGCTTCCCAACAATGAAAGAATTTTTTAAATCGGGTCAGTAGTTTCGGAGCCTATTCAAAGCAAACAAACAAACAAACAAACAAACAAACAAACAAACAAACAAACAAACAAACAATCAAATCTTTCCTCTTTATAATAGTAGTATAGACATGTTCCGATTATGTATGGAAAAAAATATCCTGCGAACGGTCCCCACGGCTCTGATGACGAGATATTACTCTAAAATTTTTTATGTGGCTGTATCTCACTAATCTCACTGATAACGCGTTGGATCTCGGCCTTATTAGTATGACATGCATCATAATGGTCACGTAAATTTTTTATGAAAAATATCGTTAACAGCACACCTAGATCACTATACCGGTGTAGGTATGTCGTTTTTATCCGTTTTTTTATCCGTGCAGGGGCGGAGAAAGAATACTAACCTTTGTGGTCGGGGTCGGCCTCTCGTAAAAGGCGACAAAACAACCCACCCTAGCTACGTGGTAGGGCCTCAAGCCCGTCTGGATGGCGATACGTCTTAAGTATGCCGTCATAATAACCTTGTGTTCTTATGGGACAGTAGCGTGTTCGCGATGCCACTGGCGTTGCAAACACCTATGGGCGACGGTAATTGCTAAATCTCTAGCAGGCCGTTAGCCTGTCTGCTATCCTACAGCAATAAAAAAAAATTCGATGCTTAGACAAGCATAGTAGGTACGTACATACATATACGAGAATTATCCGGTTCCTCTAAAAGGAGGTCCGAATTCACCAGTGGATTGTGAGCCGATTTGGATTATTAGTATATACCATGTTATTTTCACGAGTTAGTTTTTACTTCAAAATTAATGTCTCATTACAAATTTTATTACCTATTGTGCATAATCAAATCCAAAGAATCTGATAAATAATTGATTTAATTTTAATTCTTTATTTTATTAAACTAAAAGGCAATATTCATTATCCGGTAACTAAAAAATAATATTCATGGGACGAGTCCATTCATTTTGGGTCAATAAAGTAGGATCAGTATATTCCAAAATTAAATAAGTTTTCAAATATTTGAAATTGCACAAACGTTCGAACTGTACGGTTTCTAGGCAATTTATTCAAAATCAATCAAAACAGGTTTTGCTTTACTTAACCTCATAAATTAGGACATTAGTTCATATTCTTAGTCCCAGTGCCAAGTGGAGAGCGGGACAGATCACATTTCATTTTTATGAATATGAATAACGTAACAATTTATTACGAATATTTTTACTTTATCAGAAATACCTGCACATGTTTAACTACGTAACATAACGTTCATAGCATCACGTGTCTCGCGAGCTATAAATACATTTCCCTAATAAAACAATATCTTCGGTATACATCATGGTTGAAAAAAGTAAAGAGAAAAAATTGCAAATAATATTAAAATGGCTCCTACCTCCTTTAGTGGGTGTCCTGTGCGTAGAATGTTGCGCTCGGTAGCCTAAAATCATTTCATAATCGCCAGAATCGCGCCTCAATGGGAATTGGATTTCAATTATCTGATCGCATTGCTCCATCAGCTTCAGAATGCCGGCTACCTTCTTTTTCTTTTCCTCCACAGAGACTCTCGATTTCATGTCTTCTACCAGTTTATCTTCGATCACCTGGCATGCCCTGTGGAAAAAATACTCTACCATGTCGAAGAATTTTGGATTCGCACTCGTAGGAATATCCTTCAGCCTGTCCGGGATCTCGTGGCTGGCATATGTGCGGCAGCAAACATTCACACCAGCGGGCACAATTCTGAGCATCGTATTGAGTGCCTCATTTTGGATGGTGTTTTTTAGGACTACCGATTTCGCTATATTCTTGAGATGCAGCATTTTGATTGAAATAAGTACTCCAGTCGGGTGTGGAACCGGGTCGCCCTACACTACACTAAATTTGAAAATACACAAAAGATGTAATGTAATCTTGCAGATTGCAGTGACGACCCGCCCCGACGGAATCCGACTCACTGAATATGAATAAAGGTGGCAGATGGCAGATAATAAAAAGACCGCATATCGCAATGGAGATTATCTATCCTTCTTACACTCGCACCCGCCGATAAAGATAGCTGCGAGTAATGAAGTTGGCTACATCATGCAATGTGACCAACATGCTTAAATTCACATGATTAATCTAAAGGTCTTTTAACTTTTTACTTTAATTTTGACTTATTAAATATTTTGTAAGCATTGCAAAAAACATAATTCATACATAACTATATTTTAATAAATTTATTTACGAGGTATGTTATAACTGGTTGTTGGTCCTAACTTTTGAGAGAAATATGGTCACCAAATATTTGACAGTGACAAGTGTCCAAAATATATGCACAATGCGCCAAAATCATTCTTTGTGTTAGGGATGTCAAAAGTGTAAAATAAAATATTGATATATCGGTCGTTTTCAAAACATTTTGCGTTTTTCAAATAATAGTGTATTTAGCTCAATATGTAATATCAATAGTAATTTTTACACAAAATGTACAAAAATCTCAATGAAAATGGAGGTATTTCTATCATTATTACTTTTTATTAAGCAATAATTACAAAAATATCATAAACTAAAAAGCTATTTTCTAACTAATATGTTATTTTATCTGGCAAACCAGTATTGGTCCGGTAGTGAAAGTAAAAAAAACTCTGCTCTTTACATGCTCCCCTGTCAACCGGCTCCCATTGTTAGGAACCGCCAAATTAACGACAGAAGCCACTCTCTCTGAAGGTACAGAGGAAGCCGTAAGTGTCAAGTATTTAAGTGCTAGAACACAATACATAACAAAAGAACTTACGAGTGAAAGTGACGTGATGATTGATGAATGACGGACGGTCGCACACACATACACGCAATGTACACTAGACCTAGTCAATAGTCATAGACAATAGACAGTTGGGAATCAACACGAAAAAAACTGGCGGGAAATAGCTTACATTTCTATGTATGTTTAATATAGTATAAATATGAGATAGTATTAGTGATCACAAATACTAATGCAAAGGCAGTAGATTTGTAAGCTAATTTATGTTAAAATTTCAACCACCGGATGTCATGACCCAATTGGTCAGTTCTTAATACAGTTATTTTTTTACGTTCGTTCCTATCCTTTACGGTTTTGGATTCTAGTGACTTTAGTTAGAAATATATCGTTTTTGAGAAACAGGCAATGCAGAGGCGTATTCTTCGTCCTGTATTTCTCCGCGACAGTCCTTAGGGAAAAAAAGGGTCCATTGTCACGTGACCAGGACGAAACCCATATTGACATTCCGAGATAGTGCACCCCTGTCGAATCCGAGAGTCGATAACCCTTTCGAAGAGCTTCATGGTGTGGGACATGACCTTAACCCCTTGGTAACTACCGCACTCCTGCACCGACCCTTTGCCTTTGAAGACTGGAGTAATGATACTCAGTCTCCATTGGCTCGGGATCGTACCGGTGAGGAGTCATCATCATCATCTTTGCGTTGTATCCCGGTTGCAGCCCAAACTCTCGCTTCGGCGCCCGGGGTCCGCTTTCCGACTTTTTCTTCTCCACTTCGCACGGTCTTCAGCATCCCTGGTAGTGAGCCCATTGGCGTACCGGTGAGGAGTGTCCGGTTGAAAAGGTCGGTTAAGACACCCACACCACGAGAGCCCATCGCCTTCCAGGCTTCGATGGGGACTTCATCGGATCTAACAGCTTTCCGATTCTTCATGCGCCGAAGACAATTCTGGACCTCTGCAGGCGTTACCAGTGGGACTAGTCCTTGATTCGGAGAAAGATCTGGCGACTGCACCTCCTTGTGCTGCGTATTCAGCAGCTCGTAGAAATACGAGCGCCATCTCTCCTTCACTGCGATGTCCTCGCATAGCAGGTTGCCCACAGGGTCTTTTACACAGCGGCACTTAGAAATGTCCTGTGCCGCTTTGACCCTGGAGCGCGCCAACTTATAGATGAGCTTCTGCCCCTCAGATTATAATAAATTATCATATGGTGATTGTAGGTGGTCTCGTCTGGCTCTGGCAACAGCTCTCTTGCTTGACATGCTTTGCTACCCGGTATGCGTCGCGATTTTCAGGAGATCTGGATGCTTGCCAGTTCTTAAAGAGAACTTTTTTCGCTTTAATCTCCTTCTGGACAGTGTCGTTCCACCACCATGTCTCCTTGTCACACTTACGACCACCCTTAGACACCCCAAGCACCTCCTTCGCCGACCCAAGGATAGCCGCCTGAATCTTGTCCCAGTAAGTCTGAACTGGTTCGCCCATACTACCGGCGCCATCTTAGCCGTCGGTGACAACACCGACGGCTAAGGTGAGCTCCTGGGACGTGACTTCATCAAGCACCCACCACCCGATTCGGCGCTGAACGCGCTCAGCATGCGTATATTTAGGCTTAGCGTAGAGGTCCATGACAAGAAGACGATGTTGTGCAGTGAGACTCTCACCGGGTATGACCTTGCAGTTGGCCAGTTTACTGATGTGGTGTCTCCTAGTGAGTAGGAAGTCGATTTGGGTAGTATTCCTCCCGATCTTGTAGGTGATAAGATGCTCGGGGGTCTTTTTGAAATACGTGTTCACGATGGCAAGGTCAGCAGCCGCACACATATTGAGGGGAGGACCTTTCGCGTTGCGGCTAACGTACCCAAATCCACCGTGAACACGCTCAAATTCTCCACATTCATCACCCACGTGACCGTTCAAATCACCCCACCCCCAAAACGATCACACAACCGGCCTGTTGCGCATAGGCACTTATCAAGTGGGTAACTACCCCATCAATAAGCACCCTAACGACCATAAGCCGGTTGCTATGATGTTTCACTTTCAAAATGTCGTTCTGGAACTCCTCCGAGAGCATTATGGCAACCCCATTCTCCCCACCAGGTGCACCTGTGTAGATCAGCTTGTAGCCATTCCCAATGAACCGGGATCTGCTGGCCTTCCACCGAGTCTCCTGCAGGAACGCCACGGCCACCCTCCGCCTGGAGAGCACATCAGCCAACTCCCTCGCGCGTCCGGTTAATGTGCCTATGTTCCGAAGCGGATCTTTCGAGATGGTTTGGGCTGCGTGACGTGGGGCTAACGTCGTTATCCGTGCCCGCCCATGACACGGTAGCCCTTATCCACTTCTCACAAGAGCCGAGCGAAGCTCTTGCGCGCCGTTATGCGGTGGCACCCTAGCCCTTATATGATCTCGCATTCGTTTCCTGTCCATAGATTGATTTGGCTGGTGTTGGCTTATAAGGGTGCGACTGCCGTCTGACACCCCAACCCCAAAAGGAAAGACGTCGTCAGGGCCCCGTCCGTTATGCAGCAGGGTGCGCCGACTGCAGGTGAGGTTGACTTGGGCCCCGAAGATGTTGGTAGGGCCCCTTATACCCAGTCACCATTATTGATATGCAAATAAGGTTTCGTTCCAAACCGTACTTTCCTAGTGACATTTGACGGATAGAGTTCATTGACTTTCCTATTCTTATTTGAAATAGTATTTTAAAAACCATCGAGATTATATGTACAGACCAAATTGATTTCACTTCTTTCTCTTAGCAAATTTGTGTACACTGAAGTTGGAAAATCAATGCCACTTGTGTTGGAGACTATATCTTTAAAAGAAGAAGTGGACCCTATAAATAAAATGTGATGTACTAGAGCAAACGTGTTGTTTAAATCCGGAATATTTGCTTTAATTAAATTATTTACCCCTACATTCTAGCGTATTATTTTTAGTACATGGAATTATCTACGTATTAAAACTGTGTGTTACACATAATATTGTGTGTGTTACACATTATGAAAGATCAATTATTTTAAGATTTATTTGTTGATTTTATTTCTGGTTCCGTTCTCAGCTTCGTAATTATTTCACCCTGAAGTGGGGGACGGGTGTAAGTAATATACGCAAAATAGTAATTAGCCAAAAATAGAAAACAAATGAATTGCATTTCTTCTGGTCGCGGTTGTATCGCAGTCGTTTTCATGTGTATTATTTTATGTTTAATCAGGTAACTTTATGAATTGTTTCATTTAATGTATTTCCTCAGTTGTTTAGTTATATTTGTTTTGGATTTTGCTTACAATAATGTGTCGTCACATATGGTTTCATAGTATTTGTTAGGGACATGTAGTCAAGTTGTACAAACTCATTGTGTACTGCTTCTTTTCAGCCGTTGATCAAAATGATTTGCTGTAATGAAGATATATCGACCCCAATAAATAATCTACCAGAAGAGTTGATAATTGCCATTTTCAAATTACTTCCTGTCGACGATATTCTTGCGTGTGAAAAGGTTTGCCGAAGTTGGTATAAATTAGCGCGAGATTCTTTTCTGTGGCGACCTAAATCTATTGTATATTCAGGGAAACCGGGACAGAGCGAAATTAGTGAGAGGGTCTTCGAAATTATTAAGACTCACAAAGAATGTATATACAACTTGAAATTACAGTATATCTACAGTTACCCAATGGTAAAATCTATTATAGAAAATTGCCCAAATCTTATTACATTAGAATTAGTAATGTGCAGAGTTTGTAAAGAATTTGAAGTGGATATACTACAATGGTCAGATTTGAAGAAATTAAACATGAAAAACTCGCTGCTGTTAACCTGTAATGATGATTTAGCTATTCAATTTGATCAATTCAAAGGCTTAAATTATCTAGCTTTGTCTGATTTCGGCCTGTCGTCCATTAACTGTTGTAGTTTATTAGCTTGTAATAATTTGTGCCACATTCTGATTGAAAAAATCAGAGGACTTGAATTACAATACATCAAAGAGTTAATTACAACGAAAAGGAAGAATTTAATGACTTTTCACATCTATGGTGGTGATGCTGTGGATGATAGTTGTTTGCACTTGTTATCTCATTGTGAGAACTTGAAAGATTTGGCGATAATTCGATGCGAGAATCTCACGGACAAAGGACTATTAGCCCTTACATGTCTGAAACAGATGGAACATTTGCAAATATGGAATAATATAAATTTTACAGAAATAAGTTTACTACAAACTCTAGGAAGCGAGTCTATGATAAAAGTTCAGAGTTTAAGCTTGTCCAGAATCGGAAATATTTCTCCTGTAATTGTGGACCTCATTTCTGAATATTACAAAAACCTGAAATTTCTCGCATTATACCAGTGTCCGAGAATCATAAACACTGATTATGAGAAGCAACTGAAATCTAAATTTAGAAACATCGACGTCGTTTTATACTGACTTTGAATATCTCCTGCCTCGTGCTGTATGAGTATGTGAGGTAAAAGGGGTTCAATTAAAATAAAACAATCTTAAATTCCACATAATATATTCACTGTATAAATAATGGCATTTGAATATCATTTAAAATTATAAACCGTGGAGGAATTCACTTAAGCTCAAATAATAATGAAATAATAAGATACTATCGTAAGTTTATTGCAATATTATCGAAATTTCGCAAATAATTGAAAATAAATGTACATCAAAATAATGCTAATTTACATTGCATCACATAATTGAATACATTGTTCTTGAAGTAAACACAGTAACAATGTCAGTAGACAAAAAATAAAAAAATAGTTACAAAATCGGTTTTTTATTTTTTACACCTATCGAAACAAACTTCGTCCGTATTATTAAAATATAGGTATTGAACAAAATAATTTATTCTGCCCTTAATAAGTTCACTGTAGATGTAACTCACGCATTTACTTATAAACTAAAAAAAATCCTAGAGAAAAAGTTTAAGATTCCCACACAAAATTATAGAAACAAAGTACAAACCAAGTATATGTTTAAATTAAACATATCACAGCATTCCTATTTATTTGGTAATTCCATCCCTCTATAACTAAAATGCTTGTTGCAGCAACTTCACATTAACGTGACAAAATGCATTTACTAAACATTTTAAAGTAAAACAAAGTTTTAAATACTTTCTGTGTAATTATAATGACTTTTCAAACCAATCAATTGAATGAGTTGAAGAGTCAAAAATAAATAAACACCATCCAAATTATACATATTTCCATTATGAGCGTCTTTATTCGGCCGTTCAAGTATTACGAAAACAATTTTTGAAGATTTTGAACTTCCCTCCATGTCACGCACCGTAACTTTTTCTGAACCCCCTTTTCTAAATGTTACGTAGAATCCAAGTGATAATTTTTAAGTCACAATTATTTGCTATAACAAAATAAAAATCGGGTAAAGTACAGTCTATGGATTCCCCGTAAAAAAAAAACTAGGAAAGGGTTGTCAATATAGGAGATTTTAAATACCTATTTTTTATTTAGGTAAATAAAAAAGCAATGTTACGTAGTACTGGAGTTACGTAATACTTGAGCGCCCCTTAGTTGTATCCCAATGATAAATACGTCAACAACATCAAATATTTAAAAATTATTGCAGAATTAACATTTTCCAAATACGAGAGGTATCATCTCGGTCTGAAGAATTTCAATTTTCCTTGATATTGTATATTGATTAGTTGCTATTTATTGTTTGTGTTACTCATGCTTGTAATTTTTTATGTTTCAATTTAACCTACTTCAAACGAGCATAACGTAACTTGGTTATTTGAAACATTTTTTTTTTTTGGTTTATAAAGGAACAAATAATTGTTTCTATTATTAAATACAAACTTTTCGATTTCTATATTTACAGATTTTTTTACAGAAATTGTCTAAACTACGTGTACATTCTATAATGAATATAATTTAAAATACTTCACAATTTATTCGCAAAATACATACTTGATCTGGATTATGTTTATATTAAAAATAATTAAAATAGTGTGCTGTTTTATTTTCTAATATTAAATGGACTAAATTTATTGAGAACTATTTTTCTATTATTTATGACATCAAACTAATAGAACATTACAATTGTAGAAACACATTTATTTTATCTAAATATTTATATAATGTTGCCAATATTTGTATGAGCCGCTCAATTTTTTTTAAATACCCACATAGATCGTTTTGTGAAAAAAATACAACATTAAAAGAATTTAACAACAAATATATATATATATATATATATATATATATATATATATATATATATATATATATATATGAGTATATCTTCTGTTTTTACGGTCCTAATACAGGGTGGAGCATTAGAACGTGCATATTGTACAAGGCGCGTGGGCGAGGGGAGCCTACATCGTTCGGAAGCCGTTGCGCATTTTGCGTGCGTGAATTTTACAAGAACTCTCGTTCATACATTGTTACTAGGCGACTATATTATTCTGAATATGGACTACGGCGAACTAGTGAAGCTCCTAGTGCTACTTTAATTAAAATATGGGTAAATCGTTTTGAAGAGACCGGTTCAACGTTTAAACCACAAGCAAAAGGTCGTCCAAGAACATCAAGGACCGAAGACAATATTGAGAGAGTTATGCAGTCGGTACGAAGAGACCCACAAATATCCACCCGCAAGAGATCGTTTGTCTTACACTTATCGCGACGAAGTTTGCAACAAATTTTAAACTTGAATCTTAAACTGCATTCATACAAGCTGCAATTAACACAAGAATTGAAAGAGTCTGACTTCGGAGCAAGGCTCGCATTTGCTAATGAAATGATTAATCGATTTTCCAATTTTGACAATATTCTTTTCTCTGATGAGGCCCATTTCCATATCAATGGGTTCGTAAACCGTCAAAATTGTCGTTACTGGAACAGTGAGAATCCGAAATTCAAACACCAGAAACTACTGCATAGTCCTAAAGTGACAGTATGGGCAGCAATCTTTAGCAAAGGAATAATTAGTCCTTTTTTCTTTGAAAATGCGCGGGGGCAAAACGTCACTGTTAATACCGAACGCTATGTTGCGATGTTTGAAGGTTTTTTGGCTCCAGAACTTGAACATTCAGAAATAGTGAATTCTATGACTTGGTTTCAACAAGCCGGAGGTACCAGTCGCACATTAAATGACTCCATGGCGGTCGTGAAACAGATGTTCCCTGGCAGACTGATTTCGAAAAGAGGTGATATCCCATGGCCCCCACGTAGTCTAGACTTGACGCCTCCTGACTTTTGTTTTGTGGGTAGACTCTGATCGATCAGCTCAAGGAGAATATCCGTGGTGAAATAGCAGCAATTACACCAGCATTACTGAAGAAAGTTTTCAATAATTTCCGTTTTCCGTTAGAGGTTATCTGTGCAGGGGCGGAGAAAGAATACTAACCTCTGCGGCCGGGGTCGGCCTGTCGTAAAAGGCGACAAAACAACCTACCCTAGCTACGTGGTAGGGCCTCAAGCCCGTCTGGATGGCGACCACCTTCGGTCTTAAGTATGCCGCCATAATAACCTTGTGTTGTGTTCCGGCATTAGTGATCAAAGTTCCTGGACCCTTATAGGACAGCAGCGTGTTCGCGATGCCGCTGGCGTTGTAAACACCCATAGGCGATGGTAACTGCTAAATTCTAAGCGGGCCGTCCGCCTGTCTGTTGTCCTACAGCAATAAAAAAAAGAGGAGTGCCGTAGTAGAAAAGGGTCATAATTTAGATGATTATTATTTTTAAAAAATAAACTTCAGTTATTACTTTACAATGCCTCAGTTTTATTTTAACTATACCTTTTTATTTTTTTATATTTTTTTTAAATATGCACGTTCTATTGCGCCACCCTATATTTTAAGTCCGTAAAAATAGTAGCAAGTATATACGTCGTATATTTAGTTAGTTTATTCCTAATACAATTTAGAAATATAAACTTGAATTGAAAAATTGCCCTTTTTAACTTGTTTTTTTTTTAATATAAACATATACAATACAAATGCAATAAACTATTGTATGTAAAAAAATCGAAATGAAAAATGACAAAGTCTTATCTTAAAAAGTGTGATTATCATGAAAATAATATATAAATAATGATTTTCATCATATAATTTCAGAATTATTTATAACTATTGAAACAGTCCTTCTATCCCTCGAAGGGACCGTACGATCAACAGCCCCTTACGGAGCTCCGATTTGGGTGGGGCATCTGACAGCAAAGAGCGTTACTTTGCTGCGAAAACGCACGCACGCTTAACGTCAGGGGCATCATAGGATACCGTATGGTGTCTTGCTGTGGGATGTCGTTCCTGTACCGACACCTGGGACTCGCGTCCCGCGACTTGTGAAAATGAGATTAAGCGGGTGGAATTGCAGAACAATCGGTCCGTGCCGTCGTAGAAGAGGATCATAATTTAGATGATTGTTATTTTTAAAAAATAAACTTCAGTTATTACTTTACAATGCCTCAGTTTTATTTTAACTATACCTTTTGTATTTATTTATTTTATATATTTTTTAAATATGCATGTTCTACTGCGTAGCTAGGGTAGGTTCTGCTCACGTAGGACTACTGGTCGCTATAGTAATCAGTCGCAAATGCGGTCTTTGGGAAAGGCCCGTAGTCCGCAAACATACGACCGAAGAGTGAGCGTGTCAGTGTTCCGTGCGTCCAGCTTATCCTGCATGAGTGAAGATGCTGAGGGTTTATAATGCCTCCTCTTCATCTTTGAATACGCCTGCGCCCAGTCGCGTTCAGATAAGATTATGTCCTGCGGCCTGGGTTTTCAAGGCAAACTAGGGAATACCGGAATGGTTTTAGTGGGTTGGTATAACCACTAAAACCACCCCGACTATGGCGACGTATGCACGAGCATAGTGCATTTCTACATTAAAAAGTCGCATTATATCTCTGGGTAGTGCAAAATGTCTTTACACTTTAAAAAAAAATTGCAAGGCACAACAAACAAAAGGTTATTATGGCGGCATATTCATAGATCATGATGGTTGCTATTCGGTCGGGTTTTGGAACCCACCACATCGCTAGTTGTTTTGTCGCTTCTTACGACAGACCCACCCTGGCCGCAGGGATTAGTATTTTTACTCCGGCCCTGTACGGTAAGTACAGTACAAGTATTTTATCATAATTGCTTTCAGATAAGTCACTCCAGATGAGGACTGTTGACTTAGCAGCAAACTCGTCTGGCAGAAAATGTGCATCGATACCCTTCCATGGGGTACAATAGAAAAAAATACTTGTTTTTTACACTGTCGCTTATTACCTCCCCCTCATCCTCTTAATTCCCTTGTAGTCTAGCTAACGATAATATTGAAACCACATAAATAACTATAATGTTCACCATAGATCATAGTCTTCAAAAATCGGCTAGCCATATCTATCAACGACAAATTTAACTGTTCTGTATGCGCATCAATACAGCTATTCAAATTTCTGAAAATAAATTCGATCTAAAATTGATAGACTATTTAACCCGTTATGTTCTTCCTCTAAGTTCTTAACAGATGCCCACAATTATATTATGTAAATTCTTGCATATTTATTTTCATATGTCTATCAAGAGACACATTATATTTTCTTAAATAGATAATTCTGAAATCCCCATAAAGTATACAACTCAGGCGAATTTTCATCACATTTGGTTAATATATTCATTTCAACATAAAAAATGCAAACTTTAACCATAAAGTGCTTACTCTAACAGTTTTACTATCAAAAAAGAACAATCGTTAAACAATGAACAGTATGCTAGCTCTATTTTTTCTATTGCTACTTCAATTTTTCTAAATATATATTTAAACATTGCTTCAGTAAAAGACCCTTGGGGCTCATTAAGTACACATTTTATATTCAGCTACTATGTGTAGGATTTTGTCGAGATTCTCATAGTTTCGATTGAATACTGTGTTCACAATAGCGCTTGAAATTAATTGATACACTTGATATTAGCTTAACTTATAAGGAAGTGGGACTAAGAAGATCGAAGTAGATGTGCGATCGATTGTTAAAAAATCAAAAAGTACTTTGATACATTCGTGAACATAAACGTCCCACAGCTGGGCTTGTACCTCCTTCTAGAGAGAACGTACCCGCCTCGTTTGTCCAAGGTGGTTACACATACTGGTGATATGCATGCCAAGGTGGGATTCGAACCCGCCCACTTGGCTGCCACCTACTTTACATAGCTATATATTGGTTAAAACTATTTACAATCAAAGTCTATAAGTCTATTAATATATTTCTAAAATCTGACTCTTTCATATTCAATTCTAGTTTATCTAAAATTCTAAATGTTTCACTTGGTTTATAGTTCTCTAAATTTAATAAACACTATTAAACTGCGGGTGCGTTTTTGTGGCGCTTCATTTTGTGAAATGGTAAATTTAAAAACATTTCATGAAATATTTACGGATTTTATTAATTCTTTTTATATCAGGTTATAAACTAATAAAAATTTTATATTTAAATTAAATAAAAGATGTTAACAAGTATTGCCCTGCCGACGGTGAAAATTATACTGAAAAGGCAACGTCGCTCTAGCGACGCTGCGTAGTTTTAGCAATGTATAGTGAGCGTCGCTATATCGACGCGTCGCAGCAAAACAGTTAAAATTAGGAGAGAGTAAAAAAAATATTTTGAACTAGTATTGTTCGCTGTTTTACAAATACGGTAAACCAAATACGATTGTGTCTAGAAATTAAGGAGGTACTTTTAAATGCACCTTTAAAATCTAATGACAGCTTGAAAAATATTAAATAGTATTTATTAAATTAAATGACCTATATAACACTAAGAGGAAACATACAATTCATTGCTAATTAAAACCAATATACCTACTTATAGCTAGAATAGGCGTTGAGAGTCCTCATCGCTTGCGCCCGCGCATGAACTGAAGAGCCTTCTGCATGAGAGGCGCCTTTTTAGGCTTGTTGAAGCTGGAGGCGGAGACAGGGGCGGCGGGCGGGGGACGGGCGCTGCCCCCCTTTAACACGTTGGCCGCTGTGGAGAGAGCGGCCACCCTGGCCGCGGGACTACCGGTCGCCGCGAAGGCAGTACCGTGAGCAGCCTGTTGTGCACATTATTAATTTAATATCCGATTCAAAATAAGAGAATGAATGTCGTTTTATGAATGTGAGTTACCTTTTGCTGAATCTAGGTCAGGATTTGACTAACATAATACAATAAAGAATTTAAAAAAATATTGAATTCAATAATTTATTAGGATAGTATAGATAAAGAAAAAAAATCAAAAGGTATAGTATACATATTAACAAAAATACATAGAGTTAGTATCATAACTGGAGTGCTTGCTTCGTTTGACATAAAAACTAAAAATATACTTTATGTCTGTACTTTAAAGTTTATTTTTAAATATCAATAGATGTAAGGCAAAACGGTCTGCAAAGAGAATGACTATTATGTGGTGGTGTCCCTCTCGCACATATTACAAACAAAAAGCAGTGTTGCTAACTTAGTGGATTTTCCACAAAATCTGATGATTTGGACCCCTGTCTTAGTTGTCAAAAATGGCTTTTAGTGGTTAGTGGATTTTCTAGTAGTTTGGGAGTTGTTGAAAATTATCGAAAAAATTAAAATCAATCCACTTTTGATTCCGATACATAATTGTAAACTGACACCATGAATTACAAAGCAATGCTTTGCATTCCACTGCGCTTAGACATGACAATATGTTAATTCTCAATATGTCCAGTATTGCTCTGGCTACAATGTCCTTCAGACTGGAACACAACAGTGCATATATACTGCTCTTTGGCGTGAGAAATATGTAGTTGTTTTTTTGTTTTTCCATACAGTGTAAACCATAAATATCAACCAGTTGTTATAGCATTGTCACAATTTCGTGTCCTGTTTTTAGGATTCCAACTAATGAAGAACGGAGGGCTTTGTGGATTACTTCCATGAATCTTGACAATAATGTATCAAAATTTTCATGCGTTTGTAGTTTGCATTTTAATCAAGATGACTATTTAACCGAAGCTAAGAAAAAGTTAACATTAAATCGCTGCACATTGTTTTAGTAATGCTCATAGTCCACTAAAATATGGATTAACGTAAATAATGTATTTCCTGGAATAGCATTTTACTTACTATAAACAGTTATAAATAATAAATAAGATGACTACCAAAAACTAAAACTAAATAAATTTAATTTATATAATAATATATTTAATTATTTTGTAAATATAGAATAAGTACCATGTATTGACTTGTCATTATAGAGTTATTTAATTGTCTACATATAACAAATAAACGAATATCAATCAGTTCATTTAATTTTATTACCCTTTGTGTTTTATTTCCTGAAATGTAACTAGTAGACTAGTAGAATATACACGTGTCATGAAAATACCACAGATGTAACAATACAACTAATTTTAAATCAATTGAACATGTGAATGTAGGAAATGAGCGCGCCCGATACGCGCAGACCATGTGTGTTACAGTGTCTCACGGCCAAATACTCAAACGCTATTCAAATACTAATTTGCTTTTAACTGTGCACGACCCACTTAGCCAGTACATTTAAGCGGGATTTGCGTAGTTAAGTGCAACATAATATTTAAGTCGCGTTTAGTTGGTATTCGGGCGTTACACATGAGTTTGAGAAAGTTTAAGTAATAGAACTGAGGTAATGACGTTTGTAACAAACCTCAATGCTAGATTTCGACAACGAAGTAATTCCCAAAAAACCGTCTTACTTAATTTACATAAATAAACTGTCGAAAGCATGCGTGTTGTATTTACATAAGGCTACATAGAAATACTTGAAGTAAAATTGATGTACATCTGTATAATTTTGTCCTATAAATAAATTTTATATGGTCACCACATTAGACAAGGACAGCGCGACCAAAATGTTTTCTCTTTCGAGACCGGTTTTCGGCATTAGACAGCACTCCAGTTGTACTTATTAATTCATTAATTAATTTCTACATTGTTTATATTATGCGATGGGGTTCTTTCTCCATGCAGGTGGAGTAAGAATATTGACCCTTGTGAGAGGAGGCGATCTATCGTAAAGGCAATAAAACAACTATAGCTAGGTGGTAGGACTCCAAGCCCACCTGTATGGCAACCACTCCTGATCTAAATATGTCGACATAAAATTCTTGTGTTATGTTTAGGTATAAGTAGCCCAGGATCTAGTTCTCCTATCGCGGGAAGCAGCGTGTTAGCGGTACCCCTAACGTCGCAAACGTTCATAGACGGCGGTAACTGCTCATTATTAAGCGGGTCGATAGCCTCTATGCCGTTCCATAACGATAAATAAAAAACATATAAAAATTCAATGATTACCTGTTTCTTAGCTATATTCCTCGGTGGTTTTACAACTGAATCGACATACGCCATTTTTGTTTGTTTGATCGGCGCTTTTTTGGCCTCCTGCGTCATTTTTATGTTAGCTGTCAAGGATTTCAACTTGTGTTCCTGTTCTTCTTGACATCTCTGTAATAATTTTATTATTAACGGGTTAAATATGGCAACACTTCTAATATTATTGTTGAATACATTCAATTAATGTTCTCTTTCTCCGTGCAGGGGCGGAGTGAGAAGAATACTAACCTCTGCGGCCGGGGTCGGCCTGTTGTAAAAGGCGACAAAACAAATCTAACTACATGGTGGGGTCCAAGCCAGACCTATCTGGATAGCAACCACCCTTGGTTCTAAAAGTATGCCGCCATAATAAACTTGCGTTCTGTTTCGGCTTTTATCACCCTGGTTACTGTACTCCTATGAGACACCAGCGTGTTCGTGGTGCACCTGGCGCCGCAAACATCAATAGGCGAAGGTTACTGTTTACAATTAAGTGGGCCGCCAGCCTGTCTGCTGTTCTTCAGCATTAAAAAAAATTGTCGAGTTATATCTATTTCTGAATCATCATCATCATCATCATCTCAGCGATGAATCCCGGTTGCAGCCCAAACTCTCGCTTCGGCGCCCGGGGTCCGCTTTCCGACTTTTTCTTCTCCACTTCGCACGGTCTTCAGCATCCCTGGTAGTGAGACCATTGGCACGCATATCACCCTTTACGACCTCAAGCCAGCACTTTTTGGGTCTACCCCTCCTGCCGGGGCCCGGTGGAAGCGGCATGGCCAGACATTTGTTTCCCACGTAAGCATCCGGTTGCCGTAAAACGTGGCCGTACCATCGGAGCCGACACTCCTGCAATTTATCCGCAATGTCACGGACATGAAGGCTGCCGCGAATGCGGGAGTTCCTAACGCGGTCCTTCCGCGTCACTCCACACATCCACCGCAGCATATTCATCTCCGTGACACGCAGTTCTTGCTTGTGTCGCTCTAACACCGGCCACGCTTCACAACCGTATAAAAGGACAGGTCTAATGATGGTCTTATAAACCTGTCCCTTCAACTTTACCGGCATCTTGGGGTCACAAATGACACCAGTTACCTCACGCCATTTGGCCCACGCGGCAGCAATGCGTGCCTTGACGTCGCAATCGATGTCACCGGATGCATGAAACACAGATCCCAGGTATTTCACAAGGTCCGTGCGCTCGACTGTGTTGCCGTCTATGCGTACGGGTGTGGGATCTGTGGAGTTACAGGCCAAGTACTCGGTCTTCGCCACATTGAGCTTCAGACCACCGTTCTCAAGCGACTCTTTCCACGCCTTCACACGTCGCACCAGCCTACCCCTGTCCGAATCTGCCAGCGCGATATCATCAGCATACATGAGCAACCACGGGGGCTGCTCATGTGAGTTTCTGATGCTGTCTGACAATACGTCTAATACCACGCTAAACAGAAACGGACTAAGGACGGATCCTTGGTGCACCCCGACGGTGATGGGGAAAGGTTTTGTGTCGCCAACAGCGGTCCGAACAACGGAATCGGAGTCACGGTACATGTCTCGGATGATGTCAACATAGGCCTCTGGAATCCCTTTGGACCGCAATGCCCTCCAGATTATCGCGCGAGGAATACAGTCGAAGGCCTTCTGCAAGTCGAGAAACAGGCAATGCAGAGGCGTATTCTTCGCCCTGTATTTCTCCGCGACAGTCCTTAGAGCAAAAACAGGGTCCATTGTCCCGTGACCAGGGCGAAACCCATATTGACAATCCGAGACAGTGCACTCCTGTCGAATCCGAGAGTCGATAACCCTTTCGAAGAGCTTCATGGTGTGGGACATGACCTTAACTCCTCGGTAACTACCGCACTCCTGCACCGACCCCTTGCCTTTGAAGACTGGAGTAATGATACTCAGTCTCCATTGGCTCGGGATCGTACCGGTGAGGAGTGTCCGGTTGAAAAGGTCTGTTAAAATGCCCACACCACGCGAGCCCATCGCCTTCCAGGCTTCGATGGGGACTCCATCGGATCCAACAGCTTTCCGATTCTTCATGCGGCGAAGACAATTCTGGACTTCTGCAGGCGTTATCAGTGGCACTAGTCCTTGATTCGGAGGAAGATCAGGCGGCTGCACCTCTTTGTGCTGCGTGTTCAGCAGCTCGTGGAAATACGAGCGCCATCTCTCCTTCACCGCGAGGTCCTCGCATAGCAGATTGCCCACAGGGTCTTTTACACAGCGGCACTTGGAAATGTCCTGTGCCGCTTTGACCCTGGAGCGCGCCAACTTGTAGATGAGCTTCTGCCCCTCAGACGATTCCAACTTATCGTAAAGTGGTTGTAAGTGGTCTCGCCTGGCTCTGGCAACAGCTCTCTTAGTGGCGCGCTTTGCTACCCGGTATGCGTCGCGGTCTTCAGGAGATCTGGACGCTTGCCACTTCTTAAAGAGGGCTTTCTTCGCTCTAGTCTCCCTCTGGACTGTGTCGTTCCACCACCATGTCTCCTTGTCACACTTGCGACCACCCTTAGACACCCCAAGCACCTCCTTCGCCGACCCAAGGATAGCCGCCTGAATCTTGTCCCAGTAAGCCTGAACTGGTTCGCCCATACCACCGGTGCACTTGTCACCGACGGCTAAGGCGAACTCCTGGGACGTGACTTCATCAAGCAGCCACCACCTGATTCGGCGCTGAACGCGCTCGGTATACGTGTCTTTAGGCTTAGCGCAGAGGTCCATGACAAGAAGACGATGTTGTGCAGTGAGACTCTCACCGGGTATGACCTTGCAGTTGGCTACTTTGCTGATGTGGTGTCTCCTAGTGAGTAGGAAGTCGATTTGGGTAGCATTCCTCCCGCTCCTGTAGGTGATGAGATGCTCGGGTCTCTTTTTGAAATACGTGTTCACGATGGCAAGGTCGGCCGCCGCACACGCATTGAGGATGTCCTCCCCTTCTGCGTTGCGGCTGCCGTACCCAAATCCACCGTGAACACGCTCGAATTCCCCACACTCATCACCCACATGACCGTTCAGATCACCCCCCAAAACGATCCCCTGTGATAATGGGATTCCACGGAGCACTTCTCCGAGTAGATTCCAAAACGCTATTTTATCGGCGTCGTCACAACCGGCCTGTGGCGCATAGGCACTTATCAAGTGGGTAACTACCCCATCGATAAGCACCCTAACGACCATAAGTCGGTCGCTATGACGTTTCACTTCCAAAATGTCGTTCTGGAACTCCTCCGAGAGCACTATGGCAACCCCATTCTCCCCACCAGGTGCACCTGTGTAGATCAGCTTGTAGCCATTCCCAATGAACCGGGATCTGCTGGCCTTCCACCGAGTCTCCTGCAGGAACGCCACGGCCACCCTCCGCCTGGAGAGCACATCGGCCAACTCTCTCGCGCGTCCGGTTAACGTGCCTATGTTCCATGTTGCGAAGCGGATCTTTCGAGATGTTTGGGCTGCGTGAGTTGGGGCTAGCGTCGTTAGCCGTGCCCGCCCATGACACGGTAGCCCTTGTCCACTTCTCACAAGAGTCGGGTGAAGCTCTTGCGCGCCGTCATGCGGCGGCGCCCTAGCCCTTATACGATCTCGCATTCGTGTTCTGTCCATATGATTTGGCAGATTTGGCTTTTACGGGGGCGACTGCCGTCTGACCCCCCAACCCCAAAAGGAAAGCCGTCGTCAGAGCCTCGTCCGTTATTCAGCAGGGTGCGCCGACTTGCAGGTGAGGTTGACTTGGGCCCCGAAGATGTTGGTAGGGCCCCTTACACCCCTATATCTATTTCTGAATGTATTACATTATTTCTTATGGAACTTAAACATAAAAGACCTCATATGCTGGACTTTCATGAAACTTTTCAACTTTATGTATGAATCATAAATCCGAGTCTGACCGTTTATTTGTAAGTATTTATTTACAAAAGTATACATATAAATATGTAGTATATCAGTTGTCTAGTACCCATAATACGAGCGCTCTGATACTGACTTTGTAACTAGATGGCGCAGTGTGAAATGTCCCAGTATATTTATTTTAAATACCTATTGTGTCAAAGAAATCTTAACATAGATGATATATTCAAATGATAAACCTTTCTTTGCTTCTCTGTATGAATAGCAGAAATATTATGTTAGAGCGAGATTTCCTTACTTAGACCACACGGTTTATATATTATTTATCAAAAACACGCACTTGAAAATGAATATCAATCCAAATTAATTATTATTTATCTTTTTTATCAATTGTTATTAACAATTCTTAAAAGAATACATTACATACATATACAAATTTATTTAATTTTCATATAAATTTTATCTTTTCTGCGTTCGTTAAGGAAAGAAACATGTCCTTACCATGTACATCTCCCGCCATGTCTCCATTTCTTGTCTTTGTTTGTTCCTAAAAGATTTCTCACAGAACTTTTGCCACAAGTGGTCCGTGTCCTCCATGAGGTATGGGTTGTAATGTTCTAATACGAACAGCTGATGGGGAGTGGCTCGGTCCACCACAGGCTTTAAGATTTCATATGGCACTCCACCCGTGTATTCCAGGGCTAATTGATTCATTAATTATTATTATTAATAAGACATTGTATGATATTTTCTTTTTTAGAAGACCTGCACATGTGACTTTTGTCAACATGCTAATGTGTATGTAAGTGGTGAGATTTTGTGGTAGCATCTTCGGAGATTAACATAGATGTACAAGGGTTCGATTCCCACAATGGCATACATCGCTCAGGCAGTCTTGACAGTTAAGGGTAACCCACAGATCTGCCTTTAAAATTAGTGGTGGATATACTGTCTGATCTCTTAGAAGGAGCCCCAGCCCAGCAGTGAAATGTTAAAAGTATTTATTATTTTTTGGTGAAATTTCACCAAGCTGAGCTCACCAGCTCGAATCACATCACTGGGGGATGATGCCACTAGTTTACATGGGGTAAAGAGTGGCCCCAAAACCTCCTCATCAACATATAGTGAGAAGATTCGGAGGAATTAACGCTATTGATAGTTAGTTTCAACGTACATTTGCGTAATGGATACATTGCTCAATGTCATGTCATTCATACACAGCATCCAGATGAGTAGGAAATTCAACTTTGGCAAGAAAATTGCATAGTAATATAAAATGTCGGAATTGATTCATAGCGTTTTTTTAACGAAAAAAATATTCATTACCAATGAAAAATAAAAAAAAATACACTAATGAAAGTATTACCCATCGCTTTCTACTACTTTTGACGATGTTCCGGGCAGGGTATGAATACCGTGTCGGAAGAACACTTCGTCTATTAATGCAATCCACGAATCGACCCATTTTTGACACTCTACGTAAGAAGTGAACTTCAGCTGAGACAGACTATGAGCCATCGAACGGTAATCTGAAGGAGCGATATCTGGAGAATACGGCGGGTGCGATAGGACTTTCCATTTAAGTGTTTTTAGGCACGTCTGTGACGGTTTTGCGACGTGTGCACGAGCATTGTCGTGCAACAAAATGACTTTGTCATGTTTGATTACGATTCAAAGAGAGGTTATGCACAGCAAATGACGTTCAATTATAGCTCGTTTCAAGATGAATACATTACTGTCGGTGACAACGAAACACTGTCCTATCTACGCTATCTCTCGTAAAACGCTACGAATTAAATACCTAATAATAATTGACGTATGTCAAGCCTACACACTCCGAACATATGTTTAAATGGTTAGGTGCAACAAAAAATAGACGGTTTGTCTTTAAGGCGTTACAATTTTTCCAAACATAACCTTATAGCACAAGTAATAGGCATTTGAACATTTTAAATGATAACCATCTTTTTAGACAATACGGCTGGTTCAATAGCTACGGACACATCCGATATCCGTAACATGTACATACAAACAATTGACATTTTATGTTTGTGAAAATAGCCCTATGGCTGTACATTTCACATTAGTGCCAGTTTATAAAAAGTTTCTATAACTCACCATCTATATGTTCCTGCAAAACATGAACACACATTTCATATAAAGTTGGTATTTTTCCTATCACTTTGTTTCCAGAGTATACTTTTGTTCTGCAACACAAATGAAATAACACATATGAAATATTTAACTTAAAATAAATATATTAATGAAAATATTCTCTCACCTCATTCTTTTTTTTTAATTCAGATTATGAGTTTTTATTACAAAACAATTTATTACAGCAGGTATCTTATCTACACTAATAATATAAAAAAATTAGGGACCCCTACTAAAACGTCAATAATGTAACTTAATTTCATAAAATGTGTTTCGTCCCATGAGCTAGAAAATTATTGATAATAGAATAATAAAATGTTACATGTTTACAATATTAAAAAAACATATCAATATCTTTAAAAACCTCATGATGCCACCATATATCCAACTATTGTAGTCATGTCACTACTTTATTACATTTTAAAAGTTAATAGAAATTCCGACCATCTAAATTTGTGTATTAATCCTTATCCAAATAAATAATTTCATATACAAGACTCTTTCATTACTTGTAGATTAGTTTTGAATTATTAAAATCTGACATTCCATTCAAAAGATATTACAAATTAAAAATGTCAAACTAAACATAATATCCACCTGTACGGAGCCGGAATGGGGCCGCTGGTTTAATATAAAAATCTGTCATGGTGATTATTGCATATTTCTTTCACATTGGTTTATGCCACGCAAATTGGTAATGCGCTTGAAGTTTGTCAAATTAACGCGCTTGTGACGTCATCAGCAAAGAAAAAATACAGTTAACAAAACATAATATTCTCATTTATTAATAAAAGTTTATAAAGGAAATTTGATGTGTTTTTTTAATTAAAATTAAATGTTTGAATAATGTTTAACTTTTAATCATCATCTGATGATGATTCATTCATCACATTTTTGAAAATCTTCACTCTTCAACTCCACTCATATAATCTACATCAGACTCAGAATCGGTATCCGAGTCTGATGTCCCGTCAGAATCAGTATAATTTCTCGTGTTAATAATAAATAACTCGTCGACCAATCTATCTTTTCGCCAGTATTCTTCTTCCAGTCTCTTCACATGATCTACCTCCTTTTTCCAATCTTCAGGAGTGATCGATTGCAAAGCCTCTAAAGTTAAAGGTTCGATCTTACTCTCCAATTGTTCAACATTCTTGTCTGAACCTCTTTGTTTTACGAGGTTCCAAATATATTCTATTGGGTTGAGGTCACAGTTGTACGGTGACACTAGCGTCTGATGTATTTTTCATGATTCAAGTTACATTCCGAAGTAGTAACTTAGTGTCCTCCTTCTCTTTTTCAAAGTAATCATCCACTTTAATAATGTTTTTTTTTATTGCTGTAGGACAGCAGACAGGCTAACGGCCCGCTTAGGATTTAGCAGTTACCGCCGCCTATAGGTGTATGCAACGCCAGTGGCATCGCGAACACGCTGCTGTCCCATAAGGGTACAGGAACTTGGGTCACTAATGCCGGAACACAACACAAGGTTATTATGGCGGCATACTTAAGACCAAAGGTAGTCACCATCCAGACGGGCTTGAGGCCTTACCACGTAGCTAGGGTTGTTTTGTCGCCTTTTATGACAGGCCGACCCCGGCCACAGAGGTTAGGTTAGGTATTCTTTCTTCGCCCCTGCACGGATAAAATTTTACGAGCTTTTATTTTTCTACTCATTTTAACAAAATAATAATAACAAAAAAATAACAACAAAAGCAGCAAACACAACAAATTTGCAATTTCACCGTGGACGTGGTCACCAACATGACCGTCAGGCGCATTAACAATTTGTGTGGCTTATAACAATAACATTATTAAATAGATATAATCTTTACTGATGCCAAAGACAGTTTGATACACATAAACAATATAGCGAACAGATGGGTGAGTGACTTTATTGAATAAAATTACCTTCCAGGCAACCTTATTATTGTAACAATGCTAATTTACTATTAATTAAGATTAAATTTTTTACTGGAGTCAAGAATACCCTGATACGATACATACGCTGATATGAAAGGCGTAAAATTTAAATATTGTCTAATATTAGTATATATATTACCTTTGGTTTTTCGAAGATATGACATGCGCCATCGCATCCTCGTCTGTAAAATGTGGCAGCAATTTGGGAGGCGGCCTCGGTTTGTAGTTTGGAGATATTTCAGGTAACGCTGATATGTCTATCGCCGGTAATGGCGCCAATTTTGCATTCGGAGCCAGAAGCGCGGCGGGGCTTACCTGAAATATTGCAAAGTAAATATCTGATTATGGAACCATATATCTCTTGAAATAAATAAAAAACAAATCGCAATGTTAAGTTAATCCAGTAATGACTGGAAATAAATTCAATATTTGTGTTATGTCTTTCCTTCAAATTTATTTTAGTAAGTAGCGTAGCAACACGCACAGGTTGCAGCTAGTTATTTATAAAATACATTACAAATATTGTAAGTTACACTGTTAATGAATCATCATTGAATTATTATTACAGCTTTACTCCACTGAAGCCACAGAGAAAAAAAAAAACAGCATAAATTCTCCGATTCTTTTCAATATTAAGCATACTAATTGGTATATACAAATTTAATAATCGTAAAAAAAATAGCTATACTCACATCATTGGTAAAAGAGTTTATTGGTGATTGGATGTCTTTCATTGTTTTTTTCTTAGGCTTTGCCGGACTGATCATGCCTAAGGCTTCAGCAAAACTAGCACCTTAAAATAAAAAATTACCAGTATAGTAATTAGTCATCACAATATTGTTCAATGTGAATCATTGTTGTATGCTAAATCTGATTGTAGAAAAGGTTTCTAAAACCTATTTTCAGGATACTTTTTAGATTCTAGGAGTTCTAGAAATAAGGAAAGGGTAGTAAGTACCCTTTTATTTATTTCTAGGACTCCGTATCTCAGTCTCCATCATTTTCTTAGGGAGTTCTGACATAATAACAGATGGTCAGCATTGCCTATGGATGTTTGCAACATCAGTGACATTGGCAATATGCTGACAGCCTCAAAGAAATTCTATAACACCTTGTTTGAAAAATCCATATCATACTGTGATGGGAAAACCTTAGCCAGAAGCATTTCAAATCCAGAGAATATGTAACATGAACATTCTTGAAAGCTATTTCATACAGGAGTCCAGCTGATGGTGTGTAGTGCAGTGATAAAAACTAAGGAATCGTTCTAAACAGCTCTAAATATTCCATGATGTACAGATGATATAATATGCAATGAGGAGTAATGAGAGAGACCTCATTATTCGTTTTAATATAACAATGGAACAATAGAAATAATGAAATATAGTACAATATTGTTAGAATAAATGCAACTATGCTGAGATTGTTTAATTAAGTTTCCTAAGTATCATTGAAATTAATTTTTTTTCATGTAAGTTTTTTAGCAGTATGAAATCCATATGTTACCTGATCCACAATCGATTCCATCATCACTATCTTCAGTGTTACTGTTGATTTGAACTTTTTTCTTTGGTACATCTTTCACTTTACTGCTGCTAGATTTACTCTTATGCTCAGAACTTGATCTATGTTTAGATTTATTACTACTTTTATCACTTTTCTTTTCACTCTTAGCACTACTTGATTTATCACTTGACTTTTTCTCACTTTCATCTTTTGAAGCACTTCTGTCTTTTTTAATTGAACTGTGTTTCTCTTCCCGACTACTACTTTCTTTTGATTTATGTTTAGAACTTTCTGAACTTTTGTGTTTCTCTTTCTCCTTCTCACTCAAACTGTGACTTGAACTTTTATGTTTGTCTGATTTACTTGAATGCTTCTCAGATTTTTCTGAATTCCTATGCTTATCATTATCAGACCTGCTTTTGTGTTTATTACTCTCTTTACTTAAGTCTTTTATACTTTCTTTTTTACTCAACTCTTTCTCACTTTCCTTTCTACTTGACTCCTTCTCACTTTCCTTACTACTTGACTCCTTCTCACTTTCTTTTCTACTTGACTCCTTCTCACTTTCTTTTCTACTTGACTCCTTCTCACTTTCTTTTTTACTTGTTTCTCTTTTAATTTCTTTCCTGCTTGGTTCTTTTTTTTGTTCTGATTCAGATTTGTAAGATTTATGTTTCTTATCTAAAACTTCTTTATCTCTGCTGGAACTTTTATGTTTATGTGGAATTTTCTCATTTTTCTGAACATCTTCACTTTTAGAAGTATTTTCACTAGAATGTTTGTCTCTAGATTGTGAACGGTGTTCTGAAACACTATGTTTTTCTGAAGACTTGTGAGATGATGATGAACTTTTCCTATCATGTGACAAATGTTTTGATGAACTTGATTTAACCTCTTTTGTTTCTTTTTTAACTTCCTTTTTCACTTTTATTTCCTCCCTCGATGAATCAGACAGTTCAGAGTCACTATCATCACTTTGAGAGTAGTCATTTGAATCTTGGTCATCACTTTCACTTTCAGATTTTTCATTTTTATGTTTATTCTCTAATCTACTCTTGTGATCACTGTCACTAGATGAGTCATGTTTAGATTTTTTGACTTCTAGTTCTTCTCCCTGAAAGTGGATTTATAAGTTTTTTTAGGTCTGGTTACTATATTTAATTACAAACTGAGCAAAATAGATATTTAATTATATATAAATAGATGGAACATTTTGTACACAATATTGGAAATAATAAAATGTCTAGCTAAAAAGTATTAGCGTAAAAAACTAAAAAAAACGCTTTTATAATTAATCAAACTAAAAAGTAAAAAATAATTCTTAACAAGAATAAAAATACGAGGTGAAAATTAATGTTACCTCTAAAAATCTAGGATGCTGACATCAATCATCATAATTTTTTTTACTAGTTTTATTCAGAAATGCAGAGTTAGTTTAAAAATATCGTACAAAGCATCCCAGGCTTTTAGAACAGTGACATTAATTTTCTCCTCTGTAATTTTATTCTTATATTAAGAATTATTTTTTACTTTGATTAATTATAATCATGTTTTTTTAGTTTTTTTTACTAATTTATTTATGCAATTAAAATTACAAATATAGAGTATGATTTTATTCTCAACTGGAGGCAAGCTTACAGTATAACGGTAAATCCTAATAAGACAAAGGTTAATATCATTGGCAGTTCAAGACTTCTTTCTCAAATAGACTGGGCCACTCTTCCTAATTTTATATTTAATGGAGTACAAATCAGTGTGTGTTAAAAATTTAGGCATAATCATTGACAGAGAACTATCTTGGCTGTCTCACCTGACGGAAATAAGCATAAAAGTTTTCGTGTCTCATTTTCTCTCTCATTTTTCACTCAAAAGGTTGAAAAACTTTCTCCCTAATGACACTAAATTTTAATAATAAATTCATGCTTGAGCAATCTCTACTTCTCCCTATTCTTGATTATGCTATCTAGACATAACCGAAGATCAACTAAATAAGCTCGAACATCTCCAAAATCTTTATATCCAGTTTATATTTGGTTTATGTAAATATGATCATGTCTCTCTCTGAACATCGAAATAAGCTTAGGTGGTTACCTCCACAATATTCCTTTTAATCCTCTTACACCCCTTTACCTAAAGTAACAATTTTGCTTCCTTCATTCTGCTCACTCATGTGACTTACGTTCTTGTGAAAATCTAATGTTAATGACACCTGAGCACTCTTCTTCCTTTGTCGGAAATTAATTTTGAGTTCAAGTTATGGAAATCACTACCTTTGACTATCAGACAAGTTAAATCGTTGCCTCCTTTTAAAAAGAGGATCACTGACCATATTGGTCAACTCAAACTATAAGTTAAAATAATTAAAATTTAAAAAGTATTAAGACAACAATTTGTATACATGTATTTATTTATGTATGTGTATGTATTTTTGTGTATGTAGATATTTTCTCGTTTATGTATGCATATTTACTAATTTACACCACCATAGCCTTATTATTATTTCTAATTTTTTTTCTCAATTGATAGGGTAGCCTGGAAGAGATTGCTTTAAGCGATAAGGCCACGAATTGTTCTAGTTTGTAAGATTTTGTTTATTATTTTATGTGTTTTTGGTGGAACACTAAAGTTTTCATTTCATTATTTTTAATTTTTAGTTTGACTAACTATAAAATTTGTTGTTAATTCCCAATCCGTAAATGTTTTTATTAATGTAACGCCATCTTCCGGCAGTGTTATTAAACGCCAGATAGCGTTTCGGCAGAAGGAAAAAAGAAAGCGTTAATCCTGATGATACTGATAAGGATTATACAAAATTATTAAATTTGTGTATTATCATCTTGCCAAGTGTGGAAAATTTAGAATTTGTTGATTATTCAGTGGGTATAAATCGAGTCCGAAAATTCCGTTACATACAGGTTAAGTTAATATAAAGCCCGTAAAATGCGACTTATTAATAAAAAAATTTACTTAATAAGAATGATATGAAAAATTTTAATAGTATAATCTTTTCATTGGACCTGTTTTCTGTAATGAAAATTAGTATAAAATATGGCAAAAAGAGCTGGCTTGACGTTGTAAAGGATGATATACGTGCCAATGGTCCGAAAGACCATGCAAAGTGGAGAAAAAAAAGTCGGAAAGCTGAAATAAATATTCCCACAAAATAAACTTATCATAATGTTATAGTTAAGTTGTGGTAAAACCAAAGATAAGCTTTCAACAAAACATACCTCACTACTGTGATATTTTCTCTTGTTCCCGCTATAACTACCATTCATTTCCTGACTTTTTTCCTTATGGCTTGAACACGTTTTTTTCTCATGGCCTTCATGCCTGCTTCGTGACTGATTTGATGTGTTTTCAGGATCCTTTTTACTGTTATTATCATTGTATGTTGAAGCTATAAATATTAAACAAAGTGATAGTGAGAATTAATCATGTAAAAAATATATTATATATTCAACAAATACAATAATGAAAATACTTATAAAGCACTGAGAAATAGACTAATCACTAAAAATACTTATCTTTCTAAATATTATCAATACAAATGTGTTTTATTCTGAAATATATGTCAACCAACATGTTTAAAATGAAGCTTTAAATTTCTTTATTTATCAAGAGAATTCCGTTTAATTAATGTATTGCATAAGATTGGTTTTATATGGCACACTTTCCTTTTTATATGTATCTGATAATTGCCAGACTATATGAGAAAAAAAGAAGAATTATTTACATAAAAACTGTTTATTCACATAACATTATATATAACAATAATATAAATAAAAATTATTTTACTTTTATTACATTAGTTTATAACTATATAATGATCATATATACAACAATATCAGTATCTATAACTTACAACAATATCATTTAAAAACACACTCGAAAATCATACTCAAAAACTATTGTCTGCAAAGAACTATATACTCAGTGAATTACATAGTTGATATATATATTTGATATTCATAATAATTATTTTTATTATTTGATTACTTTTATATATTGCTGTGGATCAGAATGCTATGACTGCCCACTTAAAAGCAGTTACCATCACCTATAGGTGTTTGCAATACCAAGGCCAAAGGATCTGTAACCAGGGTCACTAATGCCAGAATACAACAAAAGGTTATTATATAGGAATCATATGTAGCATATCTAGGAATCAGGAATAGTCAACATCCAGACTGGCTTGGAGCCCTGCCTAGGGTTAGGGACAAAACAATCCTAGCTAGCTAATGCTGTTTTGTCACCTTTTATGCAGGGCTCAGTATTGTTACTTCGCCCCTGTACAGAGAAATTATTATAAATAACTAAATCAAAGCCTATGCAAGGTATTCATTATTCAACGATTTTTTAATATATATCTTATATAAATAAAAATGGATCTTCGAAACATATGTACACTCATAACTTTCGAATGACTGCACCAAATTGGATGATTCTTTGTTTTATGTATTTGTTATTGTTAAGACAAGGTTTGTATAAAGTGAAAATTATAAAAAATATTTTATATTAATTATTTTAGTGTTATTATAGAACATAGTCGCACTCAGGATAGCAGATCAAGTGACAGTAGACTTCAAACTTCACACTAACAAATCAATGCTTCGAAGTGTTTTGTGTATTTAGAGTTCTATCATAGTGATATTTATTATTATCGATAAGAAAAACCACCAGTGAGGCATCAAAATATTGGACGTCGCACGTGCGATACAAGACGCGTTCAGAATCTTCAAAGCAATAAAACTGAAGAAGAGCTGTGTTATGGGTACTACATCCCTGGTACACTACATATATAGTTTTTTTAGTAAATAAATACATATTGCCATCCAGACGGGCTTGCGGCCCTACCACATACCTAGGGTTGTTTTGTCGCCTTTTATGATAGGCTGATCCCAGCCACAGGGGTTAGTATTCTTGCCCCACCCCTGCATGAAGATATTGGGAATTGATCTATCAGAAAATCATTCAAATCCTACAATTAGGTGAGTTATAATATTTTGTTTTCTAAATATTTGAACTTCAAATCCATTTCCTTTTTTTATTGCTGATGAACAGCATACAGGCTAACGGTCCATTTAATAATAAGTAGTTACCATCGCATACAAATGTTTGTGACAGACAGCTAGACTAGGGGCGCCGTGAACACACTGCTGTCCATACAGGAATTTATTTCCTGGAAAGTTCACTCAATGTCGCTTAGTAAGGGTTGCTTTTCAAGTCTACATTTACAAAATAAAAAACACGTATAATAAAAAATATTCCAAGTCCTACTCCCATATATATACACCATATAACTCAAAGGAAAAGCAAGCTGTAGGACAGCAGACAGGCTGACGGCCCGTGGTCTCCCTAAAGACACGCCATATTTAATAGTGTTCACAGTTTTGTGCTGTTATTAATAACACCCGTATCCAAGAAATCAGTTGATCTGTTTCAATTTCGATGAATTTCAGTATAGATAGTTTTGACCTCGAGGAAGGACATTAGCTACTTTTTTATTTATATGGCAGAACAATGTTTGCCGGGTCAGCCTAGTTACTTATAATTTTTTTTACTTACATGTTCTCTGGCATAATAGTCAATATTAGATGCCCTATTTATAAATATAAATAAACTGTAGATGATCATACTAGGTTAGACTCCATGCATCAGCATTATTTTCATAATTATAGCAGATTATATGATTTGTAATGAATTAAATAATTTTACAAGTTTTTATTGGGGAATTTAAATGGATTAATTGCACTCTTAAATACAAAATGCTAAATTCTTTTTGGCTCACTGTCATTTTTTCGCTCATTATCCTGGTCACTTTCTTCAGCAGCCACCATAAGCTTCCATTTGTAGACGAGCGAACGAGCCGCTTGTCCAACGTTCCCAGGCTCCTTTCTTAGGGCATTCACGGTACGGCCAACCCCTGTATCTTGTAAGTGCTGAACCGTAACCCCAAGATTGAATAGTTTGTCTATACATTTTAATATCTGAAAGATATAACCAGTAAGAAGCAGTCGTCAACAAAATCAAACTGCCCTATCCTATAAAGATACTCTGGACTGCAAAATTAAGCGTAGTTTTGTTAAAATAACTTTTGACACTTTGACATATGGATGACATTATCAACCAATTAAGCAGCGTAGAGCGCATTTAATTAGACAAACTTTACATATATCCACTTCATTATTTTCTATTAAGTTTTCCTTGATCATAAGTCCGACAAACAGGAATTCCCATTTTTCATGCACCTGGCGAGGTTCTACAATAACATCAATCATACAAAATTCAATACTCACCCTTTGTTCATCATGAGGGTATTTCTCTATAGTATTCTGATAATGTTTTACTAAATCAAGTACCGACGCCATTATAATTGAATAATATCAACAAATCTGTTGATTTTTTACATTAGACAACGAGTGCCAGCTGGTAAACGGGAACCATTTTTGTCACTTGTAAATGAATGACGTTTTCTTCTTTTTCTTTTTAGTTTGGGGTTACAATACTTGGAAATTTATATGCCAGATTCCGATTATAAAATAAACTAATATCCATATCCTTTGATCGATTTCATTCACTGATATAATTATATTAATTCTACAGCATGTGGTTCGTTCGAAACAGTAAAACAATATAATTGGGTGCATCTTGATTGATTTTGGCTTCGATGTTGTCTATAAGTTGTGTTATGGGTTAAACAACTATTTATGTTACATATTCCCTCATGAAAAATAATAAGAGTGTAGAGCAAAGATCAAAAAATTAAATATTCCAGCATATAAAATGGTATGGAAGTATATAAGAGAATTTACCGAAAAGACCCTAGTATGATAAGCTGGTTAAAGCTAGTCGTGAGTTCATTACCATAATCAACAGATTGAAATCTGGCCACACCTCGCAAGATTCAATATATTAAATAGCAATATTTGCACTTTCTGTAACGATGAGATAGCCGACAGGAACCATAGTCTTAAGTATCCAAACCTAACTTTCATTTTTCATAGACTAATATTGGCAAGTGAATTATTAGAAGTTAGTGATACCTCCCGCCGCCACTTGGGGGCCACTATGGAGTTAATAAGGGGCCACCCATAAATTACGTCACACGGATTTTAGGACTTTTTAACCTCTCCTTCCGTCCTTGTCACAGGTTGTTACATTTTTAGTGTCCGGAGGGAGTTGATGTGACATCACATGATCACACATTTTTCAAATATAAGCATGTATTTAAAAGTAATTAAAAAAAACTGTGTGTGTCAGCTCCGACGCACGACTGGAGTTTACTACTTATGTACTATTGTCTAAACATACGCAAAAAGAGTATTTAACTGAAAAAAGATTAATACCGAAAGGGTAAATTAACAAATTAATGAAAATAATATACATATATAAAAAAGTTTTAAAACAGTTACTTACAACTATGGCACCTAGTAATAAAGTCACAAATCTCCAATACATTATCTAATACTTACGATCATTCGTCATATAAAATGAGCAAAGCAATAAATTACTCTTGGCACTTACAAATGAAAAGACTTATGTTATACAACATTTAATGTGAAATCAACTTTAAGCTGTAACAAATAAAGTAATTTTTGCCTTGAGAGATACATCGTTTTGTTTTGTTTAGTGTGTTCCGGTGCACGCGCACCAAAAACGTAACGAGGTCATTCATTAGTAGATTTTACTCTCACATTTTTCTCATACCGGGCGCCATAAATATGAAAATCGATTCTTAAGGAGTAAACTCCAAAAAAAGTGCGTGCGTACAAAGCATACATGTCAGAAGTGAAACTTCTTTGGCAAACTAATTTAGTGAAATCTAGACGGCCATGATTTGTATAATCTAAGCAATAAATGGACTGCGCTTCGAACAGAAATGTTTGGTATCTCTATAATATTATAAAGAGGAAAGATTTGATTGTTTGTTTGTTTGCATTGAATATACTCCGAAACTACTGAACCGATTTGAAAAATTCTTTCACTGTTGGGAAGATACATTATCTCCGGGTAACATAGACTATATTATATTTTCAAAAAAATTTGGGATCCTTACTAAAACTCCAATAATGTAACCAAGATGTAAAAAAATTACCTAAAGTATTCTTTACATGGCGTGTGCTGCGAAAACTATTATTGATAGAATTAAATAATGTACTACGACTTTTTTGTAGAACATATAATTATTTACAAAAAATGTCGCGACAGCATACGTCTAACTATTATAGTTATGCCACAATAAGTGTTCTTTTATTTTAAAAATTTAATTGAAATGCCGCAGCTAGAAAAGGCTCTTTATTTGTATCTTGGCATTAAAGCTTATCAAAATAAATTACTTCATATTCAAAACTGCTTCAATACCTATAAATACCTTATTGAATTATTCAATTCGGATATTCCGTTCGAAAGATATCACAAGTTTAAAAATGTAAGTATTAGAAAAAACGTTTCACATCTTCGTGACGCTAATTTGCGTTTCATCCGTAACGTTACGCTAATTTCCATTTCATCCGTAAAAAGAAACATGCGGGGCAGTCTTTGAGGACTGCCGATACAAGTGAAAACTAAGTAACTTGTGAATTGTATCGTCGAGCTATTAAATTATTATTTTCGGTTTATAAAGAGGTGTTTATGATCAAGGAATAAAGTTTAAATTAGTCATTAACACTTTGTTAAAATAATTAGGCCCGTTCATGGTTTTATACTTTTATTCTTTAATCTTAACATTATCACACAAGTAAAACGCAACTATCCTTTCGCCATCTTGATTGGAAGAGGAAGAGATTACAATCAGTGTTGCCAATATAAATGTATATAAATCAACACGCCTCCTTACATTTATATTGTAAAACACTGTTACAACAATCATTATTTTATTTCAAATTTAACATTTCTCTAAATTTTATGAATTTAACATTTCCCAAAGCTTTTGTAAATATATCTGCAATATTATTTTCTGACTCTATTTTTACAACTTCAATATTTCCTAGCTTAACATTTTCATGTATAAAATGATAGTGAACTTCAATATGCTTAGAATTCTTAGTAAAGTTTCCATATTTAGAAATAGCTACGGCTCCTGAATTATCTTCATAAATTTTAACTGGTTTACAAACTTTATTGAATACATCATCCATTAGACACATAAGAAAATTTAACTCTGTTACTGCTTCTGATAAAGCTACATATTCAGCAAATGTTGAGGACTTTGTTACACTACTTTGTTTCTTTGATTTCCAGTAAATAATATTTCCAAACAATCTAATGACAAATCCTGTAGTAGATTTCCTATCTAAAATATCTCCTGCCCAATCAGCATCCACAAAACAATCTAGAATATCAGCGTTACTATTATTACAATATGTTAATTTAAGATCTTTTGTCAAATACAAATACTTTAAAACTCTCAATGCATACTTAAAATGTGTCTCATTATAACAGTTTTGAAATCTACTTAAGTAATTTACACTGTAAGATATATCAGGTCTAGTACCTGAACTAATATACAAAAGAGCACCAATCAAATTTCTATATTTTACATCCTCATTAATATCAGATTGTTCCAATTTTAAATTTATTTCCATAGGAGTCTTATACATTTTTGCATTCTCAATATTATACCTTTTAGCTAAAGACTCAATATAAGATTTCTGACTCAAAGTTAAGACATTGTTTTGATTATACATATATTCAATCTCAATACCAATATAATTTTTTACTTTACCAATATCTTTCATTTTAAACCTTTCAGACAATTTAGTTTTTATATCACCAATAACTTCTACATTTTCACAACAAATTAATAAATCATCCACAAATAAAAGAATATAAACAATTAAGCTGTTCTCTTTTCTAACATATAAACAATAGTCATATTTACTCCTGCGAAAACCGAAATTAATCAAAAAATCATTAAAACATTCATACCATGCCCTGGGGCTTTCTTTTAGACCATACAATGATTTATTTAATTTATAAACTTTATCAGTTCCATTTTCATAACCGATTGGTTGCTTTACATAAACTTCAGATAATACTCTACCATTTAGAAATGCTGTTTCAACATCCATTTGATGAATAGCTAAATTATTTTGACAACAATAAGATAATAGTAGCTTAAGTGTAGGCATTTTAGCAACAGGTGAGTAAGTATCATCAATACAATTTGTTTGCTGAAAACCTCTTACTACTAACCTTGCTTTGTATTCATTTTCACTCTTCCTTTTATACACCCATTTCACATCAATTACCTTTTTTTCCTTGGAGGGTCTGTCAACTAGAGTCCAGGTATTATTTTTTATTAAACTTTCCATCTCAATATTCATTGCTCCTTTCCATTTCATTGCCTCATCACATGTAATCGCCTCCTGAAAATCAATTCGAGCTGACGCATCACAGTAGTTACAGTATATGCAATAATAACCAAATTCTTCATCAAAACGAAGTGGAGGTTTGATTTGTTTTCTTAATCTTCTATTTAGATTCTCATCTTCACTTTCTCCTACATTCTCTTTATCATTTTCTGAGTATTTTAACATATTTCTTTCCTCTTGGATACTTTTATCTTCCTTTTCCTTTTCTTTTATTTTATATTCACTATCTTCTTCCTCATCTTTAAAACCACATAATTTAACATCTTCCTCAATTATATCACAATTTCTAGCAATAATAACTCTGTTGTTAATTAACACTCTGTATCCAATATCAGTATAACCAAGCAAAATTCCAGCTTCTGCTTTCTTATCCCATTTAGACCTTCTTCGTTCTTCAGGAATTCTTACAAAAACTCTACTTCCATATAATTTTAGATTTTGCATAGATGGCTTCCTTTTAAAAAATATTTCATACGGGGTTTTCCTCTCAATAGTATTAGTTAAGGTTCTGTTTTTAAGATATGCAGCTGTTTTAGTTGCCTCAGGCCAAAATCTTCTTTCTACCTTTGCTTCTGATAAAAGACATCTACCCATATCCATCAACGTACGATTATATCTCTCTGCTGTTCCATTTAATTGATGAACATATGCTGGACAGGGTTTTATCACTATTCCTTTCTCTTTTGCAAACTGAAAAACTCTTGCATTCATATATTCCTTCCCATTGTCACATCGCAGTTCCTTTATCATTTTTCCTGTCAAGTTCTGTACTTCATTAACATACTGCACCAAGTAATCATATACCTCATCCTTTGATCTGATACAATAAACTTTGACTAATTTGCTGTAGTCATCAATAAAACTCAAAAAAATTTTTTCTCCATTATATCCTGTAGTCTGATGTGGCCCATTTAAATCTGTATGAACAATCTCTAATATCTCTTTTGCTTTTCTTCGATTATTAGCAAATGGTAAATTATGCATTTTATTTTCAATACATATTGCACACTTTAAATATTCATATTCAATCTCTTTAGGTAATCCTTCTAATGATTCATTTTTACACATTAAATCCAATTTTTTAAAGTTAATATGGCCCAGAGTACGATGTAGTTTTTCCTTTACAGTCATATTTGTTTTACTAATATTTGCTTCCAATATTTCTTCACACATGTAACTTTTCATCTTATACAGTCTTTCATCCTTAATTGCAATTGCTATAATCTTTCTATATTCATTGTAAATTTTTGCAAATTTCCCTTTTGAGATGATTGAACAATTATCAGTAATTTTCGAATAACTTAATAAATTTGCTTTCATTTCTTTTACAAAGAAAACATTTTTCAGTGTGACTACAGATTTTTGTCCATAGACTAAGAAATAAGCTTTTATATTACCAATTTTTGTAGCTTCTAATATTGTTCCATTAGCAATTTTGACTTTAATAGGTTTGTCCAATATCTCATAAGTATTGAAGTATTTATCAGTATTAATAATGTGGTCAGTACATCCACTATCTAGTAACCAATTTATTTGACCCTTTGGCTTATCATTCTCTTGCGTTGTGTATGTATTGTTTGCAATAGTAATATGATAACTGTTACCTTGACTCCCTTGATTATTATGGTAGTAATTTCTTGAACCTTGTCCTCTGTTATTGTATGAACCACGTCCTCGTCTTGGCAAACTATGTCCTCTATAACTTGGTAAACTATTTCCTCTATAATTTTGTATACTATTTCCTCTATAATTTTGTATACTATTTCCTCTATAATTTGAAAGACCATGTCCTCGACCACGGTTTACATTTTCTGCCTTACAATCTCTTCTTAGGTGACCAGGTTTACCACAACCAAAACAATTATATGATCGGTTAGTATCTGCTTTAAAAACATTTGATGTGTCTTCTGACATTTCACTCATATTTCCTGTACTTTTCAATTTTATTTTGCTTTTTAAATAGTCCACTGTCCTTTCACCCTCTGGTAAGACATCTATTAAATCACCTATGTAGTTGTAACTCACTGGTAGTGCTTTTAACATGTAGTTTAGTTTTTCTGTTTCTGATACCGTTGCACCGGCTTGTTTCAACTCATTTACAGCTTTTTCAAAGTCATCGAAAAATAAAGACACTTCAGAATAATTTTTCAATTTAACACTTTCGAGTTTATGTCGACATACTATTTGCAACGCCGTTGATTTCTTTAGGTACATCTCATCAAATTTCTGTATTATTTCGTATGCTGTATTTAATTCACTTATATATTCCAACTGCTTGTTTGTTATAGCACTGTAAATATAGTTTGTTGCTTGTATATCTCTATCGTCCCATTCATCTTTGTCGGTTTCAATTTTCGCTCTCATTACTACATCCTTGCACTTTTTGAACTGTAGAAACTTAATTATCCGTTTTTTCCAATTACTGTAATCTGTGCCATCGAAAATTGGAATATTTATATTATCACTATTTTTTGACGCCATTTTTTTTCTTCTTTTATCTATCACATTTATTCTTTAAACCATTGTTCCAACTAACTATTAAACCACTGTTCTGCTACCATGTTAAAATAATTAGGCCCGTTCATGGTTTTATACTTTTATTCTTTAATCTTAACATTATCACACAAGTAAAACGCAACTATCCTTTCGCCATCTTGATTGGAAGAGGAAGAGATTACAATCAGTGTTGCCAATATAAATGTATATAAATCAACACACTTCTTTACAAACCAAAAATTGTTCACCCAAAAAGTGCTCAACGCGCCTAAAGAACTTCACACTTCAAAAACTCAAATGTATTTCATTGTAATAAAGTCGAAATTCGAATAGGTATGTTTAAGTAATGCAATGCAATCATATAAAAGTTACATTTTAAAATAAACCCTCTAATGGCAGGCAAAGAAATTCATTTGATACAACTTCGTTACATGTATTTATAAATATTTATCGGTATTAGGTCAATAAAATAGAATTTTTTTTAAATGTAATTATATAGGTATTATATATTTTAGGCTAGGTATTTATTTCTTTTCTTTCCTATTCATTGTTTTTTATTGTATAATTTTTTTTAAATATTATTATTACACCCTAAACATTTTTCTGTTTTTTTAGGTACGTTATATTTATTCCTTGTATAAGTTCTTTATAAATATTTTTCTAGTGTTATGGGTCACGACATATGTGATCTGAGGAGGTGGGCACTGAAAGTCAGTGTTGTGTTGAACTACGTTTCGACACAGCAAAATGTTGAGTGCCCTCTTTTCCAAATTGCGGCATAGCGTTTTTGTTTATACTTTTGTTAACCTACTATCTGTATGATTCTGTCGCTTTTAAAAATATATATTTTTTCTTTCTTTTTCTTTCTTTTCTTATGTCATTATTAATAAGGTTGGTATTATTGGAGCAAAACTTCGTCTTACGAATCTTACGAATTTTCGATCATGACACGTGACCCGACGCGAGTTTAACATTTTTTACCCATCACAAAAAAAATGGACAACGCCGCTAAAGAAGTTTTCACTTCAAATATTATAGTGCTTTATATAAATATGTAAAAAATACCGTGGAGATGATTTAAATACTTAAATAAAAATCAGTGAACAAGTAGAAATACACATGATGAAGGGGAAAAAATTCAAAATTAGTGTCCGAAAATAAGACTTTTATGATGAAGACGTTTTATGATCTACCAATTTCGGCTGTTCCCTCCCGATGTCCCGATTTAGTGACCCTTTCTCCAAATTTCTACCTTTCTAAGATAATATTCATCCATCAATCTAATGAAAACTAAACAGCGTGAGAAACTTTCCACTGAATCAATTATAGGTATTCTCCACACAAAAAGATCTATCGGAGAAAACAACCAAACTTGCTACAATTTTACTAAAGATGAAAAAAATGTTTTCATCTATACATATAAAAATTGTAGCAAATTTGGTTGTTTTTAGTTTACAAAAATAGCTATCAAGAAGTGATATGAAAATTAATAAATAGTATAATAATTACTGGAGATAAGTATATTTTTTAAATAGATGACTTTAATGAATAGATGCCTAAAATACTTTTGTTTTATTTTGATTAAAAAATTCCCGATTTCTCCCGATTTTTAACTGGAAAATTTACCGACTTTTAAATGTTCATTTTTGCAACACTGGGAGCAGTGCTTCCAGATTCACTGTAATTTCAGTAGATATTACTGTATTTTAGACTTTTCTACTGTATACTTTAATGATAAAATACAGTGTATGAAAATACTGTATTTAATTTCCGATCATATAAATTTATCAAATCTAATACGTAAAATGTAACGCAACCTAATCTAGAACCCAGAACCACTGACCTTTATCTATAGACAATATAGAGTAGGATTGTTATTATGTGCAGTGAATTCCCCGACGAATCAGAACAGAACTAACGCCTGGACTTCACCAAAGCAGAGACGAGCGGAGAGATGTTTTTTAAACAAGCAATAGAATTGCGTTAGTGAGACATCTCCTCTCCGCTCAGCTTCAGTGGAGATCGCTGTGTAGAGATATGTAATATTTGTATGGCGCGATGGAAGCGGAGATGTGAGCTGTGCGCGGACGACGCGCGGCGGAGACGAGATATGAACGGCGTGCAGTGATCGATGTCACTCTCCCCCCTCCTGCCCGCCAGCAACCCGCAAAGCCCTGCGCGTGCCTAGTGCTGGCTCAAGCCACGACGTCAACGTCGTAAGGGGTGATATGCGTGCCAATGGGCTCACTACCAGGGATGCTGAAGACCGTGCAAAGTGGAGTAGAAAAAGTCGGAAAGCGGACCCCGGGCACTGAAATGAAAGTTTGAATTACAACTGGGATATAACGCTGGGATAATGATGATGACTATTAAAGGAAATATGTTAGCTCAGCAAACCATTCGTCAAAATTTCGAAAACTGCGACAAATTTAATCCCACTAATGAAATGATTTCGAGGATGACGGCAAAAATTTATCAATGAGGATATTATTTTAGAATAACTAACAATAATATGTATTTAAAAATAAACTAATACAGCAGCTTATTTTACTTTTATTATTTATACAAAGTTTTACTGTAATTTTACTGTAATCGATTTTGAAATCTGCTGTATTGTTTTAGGAAACTACTGTATTTTTTAGCTGACAACACTGTAATTTTACTTTTGGGAAATTTGGGATCTGGATTCTGGAAGCACTGACTGGGAGAGACTTTATGGAATCAAATATTTTATGCTTGTGCAGGGATTTTCTTGTTTTAAAAACATAATTTATTTAAGAAAAAATACAGTTATTTAAAATTATAGCACATATTTAATTTCAATGAATACCATGTGAAGGTTCACCTCTGTATTTCTCGCAATGTTGGCGAAGTGCTAATATGGCATCCATTTTCATTGTCCACCGTCCGGGCACGAAATCTTGGTTCTCACTTATTTCGTTCTCGATAAGACAGCTCATTATAACTACTAAATACTTTTATGTATCATGAGTTTTAAGTTACGTGCAATAAAGAAAGAAAAAAAGAAAGAATTTTATTTGCGAGGCTGACATCTCAGCATTAAGCTGTGTCGGAGTTACCGAAACAGCGCTGGTTTTCAGTGTCCGCCTACCAACACCTACTTATTACCTAATAGACCCAGAAGCATAAACAATATCTATCTAGAGCTCCAAAGCTGTATAATATCATTGTGAAATGTATACATTAAGAATAAGTTTAGGGATTTTTTTATTATACATATTAAACATAAAATACAAATTATACACATATTTTATTATACATAACGAAACATATTCTTCTTCCTCCTGCCCTTATCCCAGATTACATGGGGTCTTGGGGTCGGCACATGTTCTCTCCTTCCACTCTCCTCTATTATAATAGCTGTCATCTCAACATTCACACCTTTTTTTGCTATATCATCTTTTACGCAATCCAATTTTTTTGGTCTACCTCTACTCCTGTATCCATCCAATTTCATTTCTATAATTTTCCTTGTTATTTTATATTTTCCACAGTTCTTCCCTGCGCATTACATGACCAAACCACTCTAGTCTGATACTCTCAAGTTTTTCAATAACTGGCAATACTTTCACACTTCCTTTAATATACTCATTTTTAATTTTATCCATTTTCGTAACTACACACATCCATCTTAGCATTCTCATCTCCTCAGCATGTAACATCCTTTCATCTCTCCCTTTGTGGTCCAGCATTCCGATCCACACATACGGAGTGCGGCTGCTACCAAATCTCGCCGTTCAAAAAGTGTAAACGACGGAGTCCATTGTGACGTCAGCGACGAGGAAACGAAGCTCCACCTTCCACACCCATAAGGTGTGACTGGGTTGGGTTTCAGAATGCCGTCACCTTTGTACTATGACCTTTGAAATTGGTTTTAACCTGTAATCACCCAAACTGGAATAGCTACAATATTTATATGTTTTTGCATATTAACATACTTATATGAGTAATGTTTATAATGCTCTTAGAAATAGTCCCACGTTCATATACCTACGAGGGGCGTTAATTAAGTACTGATAATGCGATACATTCTCCTTGGAAAGAAAAAAATATATATTACTGGCAGGCATAGCCCAAACATTATATATAATAATATTAATAATAAAAAAACAATCAATTCTCTTTTATTTTTTAAAAATAGAAGTTATTTGTTTGCATCGTGTCAGAACGTGTTCTTAAAAATGTATAAAATTGAAGTTCGCATGGTAATAAAATATCTCTGCTGTATAAATTTTGCTACGGAGCTGGTAAATCAAGACTTGAGCGCAACATTAGGGGTTCATGCTCCTCCATATTCTACGGTTGCGCGTTAGTGTCCTGAGGTCAAGCGAGGAAGAACTTCCGTTAACGACGACTCCCACACGGGATGCCCTACATCGGTAGTGACTGAACAAATGATTAAAAAAGTTGAAAACATTGTCTTGGCAGATCCTCGAGTGACTGTTTGTTTTATAGCAGAAAAAATTAAGATTTCCATAGGAAGTCTCAATAATATTTTATACGAGTATTATACACAACACAACCATTTGGGTATGAAAAAAGTGTGAGCGCGCTGGATGCCCAGAATGCTTTCTGACGTGCAGAAACAAACGAGACTGAGAATTTAACAAATTTTGGGTTTGTTTTTGGCGCAGAGTTGCGATGGCTGCCATTCAAGAAGCTGGCTTCGAATTGAAAAATGGTATACAAAGTGTATAAACCTGAAAGGTGAACGTCGAAAAATAAAATAACATTTAATAAAAGATAATTGCGTCATACTCATTATCACTTTTTATTGAACACCCCTAGTACAGTGGAATCCGTTTATAATGACATTGAAAGGAAATGACAAACACGTCATACTAAGCGACGTATGCATTTTGTAATAAATAAAACAACATCTTTGTAAATGTTAATTACCTACTGACTTATGTCGTAGTGGCGTCTCAATGTATATACTACCATATAAATATAATATGTAAGTCATAGTATTCATCCGTTCAGGTATATATGTATGTAATTTTTGAAAATTTCTGAATATTGTAAATATTCTTTAAATTAGTTGTAAAAAGTTTATTAGTAGATTTGAATTTTTACAAGTTAATAGACAATCTGTATAAAGTACCGGCCAATTTTTTTTTAATAAGTTGATATTTACCATCATCACCTGGCTTTTCGTACTTAGACCTTGGCAAATTAGTACCAATAGCATTGTCGCCATTAAAAAAAAACAACATCCTGTTTTTGTGAGGTATACACATAAAATCAAAATATGTAAAAATTGTACACAATAAGTATATTATATATTTTTTCATTTTTTACATAAGAAATCAATAATTTTTGTTTGCTTTTGTTCAATTGGTCAAATTATCTTTCAATATTGCTATGAACAAATCGTGGATATTAATTCTGCAGCCTTTAAGACCTCTTCTGTGTTAGATAATTGGTTCTGCCTCGACTTTCTCTTCCCTATCACTTTCATTTCGGTCACTATAACCGGACATAATTGAAAAAAAAGATCATAATAAACGATATGTCACTATAAGCGAAATTATTATATCCGACTTTGTTATAAAGAATTTTATACGAAAACCAAACATCGCTGTGTAATTGCTTCATATTAAGCGATTGGCCAATATAGGCGGAGTCGTAATAAACGGATTCTACTGTAGGTGCTGATTAAAAAGAAGATAATACATACACTAAAACACATCTCTGAAAATTTTGATAATAACTAACTATATGAATACGAATAAAGGCATCAATAAATTGAAACTTAAGTCGTTTGGAGCTTGTTGCAGAAATATGACAGCTAGATACAATGCACGAATGCACGACCGATGTTCAGTAAACAAGAGGGATTGGAAAGTGCATGGTATGCCTCTAAGCACCCACTTATCTAGTGAAAAAGCATTTGTGATCGTTTAGTTGTCAACGAAGGAAATTTATGCAGTTAGCTTCGGTATAGGTCAGCGGAGCATAGGTGAGCTCTGACCTATTGTACCTCACTATACTATTATATAGCTGTGACCTGTGGTTAAGCTTTGTTTAGAAGGAACTATTATTTATTGTATTTATCAAAAAGCTAACTTGTAGACCAAAGGGGTACATGAGTTAAACGATATTATATTAAATAAATATATTTACGAGTTAAAAATAATAAATAGGTAAATACCAATGTTTTAAGGGTTAAAGTATGAAATTACCGATTTGTACTGAAAAATAGAAACTTGTATTTTTTAAGATGATATTTATTTAATTAAAATATTTACACTGATTGTAGGGTAAAATGAGGGTAAATATTTTTGACGTCCTATACACCATCTAACGGAAGTTCGCCTTTACGATAGAATTCTGGGGATCTAGATTCGACAAACTGTGTGAAATTATTTTGTACTGTCTCCTGGGAAGTAAATTTTTTATCACGTAGAAATTTGTCCAAATCACGAAAAAAATGGTACTCCATTGGAGTAAGGTCTGGCGAGTACGGTGGATGACGTATGGTTTCTAACTGCAACTCATTTAGAGTTACAACGGTTTCTCTTGCAGTATGAGGTCTTGCGTTATCATGGAGCAATAATGGTGAAGATCGATTCACGAGTCAGGGCTGTTTTACTGTCAGTTTCGCCATCATTGTTCGAAGTTCGGCACAATTAACACCTGCTGTTATTGCTTGACCAGACCTGAGAAAGCTAAAGAGACCACCAAACAGTGACCATTATCTTTTTATTGGTAGCTTTGCTTTAAGGCACTGTTCATCCATCCACTTTTCGTCACATGTCATAATTAGGTAGATTCATATTTCGTCACATGTCATAATTAGATTGTGGTGATAGATTCATACAGATTAAAGCATTATGAAACACGATAGGAAATATTTAAGAAATTAGGTCTTGTCTGAGGTTTACGGTACAAATGATTAAAATAATTTTTTTTATTTTACTTAAAATCTGATGGACGATGTTTGTATTTATTACAGTTTTCCCTTTTAAATTTATTTAATTTTTTTCCGTGCAGGGGCGGAGTACGAATATTGAGTCCTGCGGCTAGAGGTGGCCTGTCATAAAAGGCAACAAAATAATCCTCATAAAGTGTTAGGGCTCCAAAATAATCTGGATGACAACCACCTCTGGTCTCTTAGTACGCTGCCATCATAATCTTGAACTGTGTTCGGGCATTAGTGATCCATGTTCCTGTTCCCCTGCATGGACGGGAGCGTGTTAGCGGTGCCTTAGCGTAGCCAACATTGATAGGTGACGGTAACTGCTTATTATTATGCGGACTGCGTCTGCTGTTTCACAACAATAAAAAAATAAAGGTAATAAATATAGTTCAATAAATAATCACCGTATCCAGTAGATTATCGATTGCCGATCTAGCGATAATATCGGTATTGCTGTACTCAATTCGAGGAAGCTTATTGTAATCCACTGAAATGAAGCCACTAGATCCGATATCAAGGTTGGCAGGCTGTACTGAAGTGACTTATTTATACGTGGAACTTTTTAGCACTACACACAAGTTTTTAGTACTAAACAATTTAGTCATAAAAGTGCCATAGTGTTATTATAAAAGTATTTTAATAACCGTAATATAGCAATTTAGAAAGCTACAGTGTTGTAGTTAAATATAACGATTATGTATTTTTTAAATATAAACATGCTATCTTTTGTGCTCTTTCATTCCATGTGATAAGCTTAATTAAAATTAAAAATCTACAAATTCTGATCTTACTATGGACTACCCACTTTTCTCTCCAGGAAATTTGGTCTTTTTTCAAAGCAAAAATGCTTTTTTTAGGTAGATCATTCGCTTCGACGACCTCGGTGGCGTAACGGATAAAGCACTTCGGTACGCTTGCGGAGGTCACGGGTTCGATTCCCGTCTCGCGTCTGGGTGTTTATGTATAATATGTATTTATTTATAAAAAATGTATATAAGTAGTATATCAGTTGTCTAGTACCCATAACACAAGTGCTATGCTACTTAGTTTGGGACTAGATGGCGCTGTGTGAATTGTCACAAAATATTATTATTACTTACATTTTTTTGAGTCTTATCAGGCGAATATTTACATAAATAAATTAATTGCCTATATCGCGAACTTTATTACCCCTATGGGCCAGTAGGCGACGGTAGCTGCTTACTGTTAAGTTGTTAGTTCAGTTTGTTCAGCAATAAAAAAACTGAGATTTGAATGATTTTCTACACAATTAATCAAAAAATATTGTACTTTAACAAAAACTAATATTAGGGATAAATAATGAGTCAAAAGGGATTGTCACCATTTTAAATTAGTGTCGCGCGAATGTTTCTACCCACGCACCCTTTGTGACCTCTACCTTCAACTTGCCCTCTTGGTCAGCCCTATGCGCTTTCGATTCCTATATGTCGTTTTCTTACGTCCCCGTTATTCACTTCCCTAAGATTGTGTGGGAGTTACAGTCCAGACGGCTAGTGAAGTTCCGAATATAGACTTTTTCATATCCGTAAATGCGGATCCCTGTTTTTTATTTCTATATAATTTTATTTGTATAATACACACTAAAAACACAAAAATAAAAGTTTTTTTTATTGCTGAGGAACCGCAGACATGCTGACGGCTCACTTAATAGCAGTTATCGTTACCTATAGATGTTTGCAACGCTAAAGGCACCGCGAACACGCTGCTGTCCCTTAGGGGTACAGGAACCTGGGTTACTAATCATCATCTCTGCGTTAATTCCCGGTTGCAGCCCAAACTCTCGCTTCGGCGCCCGGGGTCCGCTTTCCGACTTTTTCTTCTCCACTTCGCACGGTCTTCAGCATCCCTGGTAGTGAGCCCATTGGCACGCATATCACCCTTTACGACGTCAAGCCAGCACTTTTTGGGTCTACCCCTCCTGCCGGGGCCCGGCGGAGGCGGTATGGCCAGACATTTGTTACCCACGTAAGCATCCGGTTGCCGCAAAACGTGGCCGTACCACCGGAGCCGACACTCTTGCAATTTATCCGCAATGTCACGGACATGAAGACTGCCGCGAACGCGGGAGTTCCTAACGCGGTCCTTCCGCGTCACTCCACACATCCACCGCAGCATATTCATCTCCGTGACACGCAGCTCCTGCTTGTGTCGCTCTAACACCGGCCACGCTTCACAGCCGTATAAAAGGACAGGCCTAATGATGGTTTTATAGACCTGTCCCTTCAACTTTACCGGCATCTTGGGGTCACAAATGACACCAGTCACCTCACGCCATTTGGCCCACGCGGCAGCAATGCGTGCCTTGACGTCACAATCGATGTCACCGGATGCATGAAACACAGATCCCAAGTATTTCACTCGGTCCGTGCGCTCGACCGTGTTGCCGTCTATGCGTACGGGTGTGGGATCTGTGGAGTTACAGGCCAAGTACTCGGTCTTCGCCACATTGAGCTTCAGACCACCGTTCTCAAGCGACTCCTTCCACGCCTTCACACGTCGCACCAGCCTACCCCTGTCCGAATCTGTCAGCGCGATATCATCAGCATACATGAGCAGCCACGGGGGTTGTTCATGTGAATTTCTGATGCTATCTGACAATACGTCTAATACCACGCTAAACAGAAACGGACTAAGGACGGATCCTTGGTGCACCCCGACGGTGATGGGGAAAGGTTTTGTATCGCCAACAGCGGTCCGAACTACGGAATCGGAGTCACGGTACATGTCTCGAATGATGTCAATATAGGCCTCTGGAATCCCTTTGGACCGCAATGCCCACCAGATTATCGCCCGAGGAATACAGTCGAAGGCCTTCTGCAAGTCGAGAAACAGGCAATGCAGAGGCGTATTCTTCGCCCTGTATTTCTCCGCGACAGTCCTTAGGGCAAAAACAGGGTCCATTGTCCCGTGACCAGGGCGAAACCCATATTGACATTCCGAGACAGTGCACTCCTGTCGAATCCGAGAGTCGATAACCCTTTCGAAGAGCTTCATGGTGTGGGACATGACCTTGATTCCTCGGTAACTACCGCACTCCTGCACCGACCCCTTGCCTTTAAAGACTGGAGTAATGATACTCAGTCTCCATTGGCTCGGGATCGTACCGGTGAGGAGTGTCCGGTTAAACAGGTCGGTTAAGATGCCCACACCACGAGAGCCCATTGCCTTCCAGGCTTCGATGGGGACTCCATCGGATCCAACAGCTTTCCGATTCTTCATGCGGCGGAGACAATTCTGGACTTCTGCAGGCGTTATCAGTGGGACTAGTCCTTGATTCGGAGGAAGATCTGGCGGCTGCACCTCTTTGTGCTGCGTGTTCAGCAGCTCGTGGAAATACGAGCGCCATCTCTCCTTCACCGCGAGGTCCTCGCATAGCAGGTTGCCCATAGGGTCTTTTACACAGCGGCACTTGGAAATGTCCTGTGCCGCTTTGACCCTGGAGCGCGCCAACTTATAGATGAGCTTCTGCCCCTCAGACGATTCCAACTTATCGTAAAGTGGTTGTAAGTGGTCTCGTCTGGCTCTGGCAACAGCTCTCTTAGTGGCGCGCTTAGCTACCCGGTATGCGTCGCGATCTTCAGGAGATCTGGACGCTTGCCACTTCTTAAAGAGGGCTTTCTTCGCTCTAGTCTCCCTCTGGACTGTGTCGTTCCACCACCATGTCTCCTTGTCACACTTGCGACCACCCTTAGACACCCCAAGCACCCCCTTCGCCGACCCAAGGATAGCCGCCTGAATCTTGTCCCAGTAAGCCTGGACTGGTTCGCCCATACTACCGGCGCACTTGTCACCGACGGCTAAGGCGAACTCCTGGGACGTGACTTCATCAAGCAGCCACCACCTGATTCGGCGCTGTACGCGCTCGGTATGTGTGTCTTTAGGCTTAGCGCAGAGGTCCATGACTAGAAGACGATGTTGTGCAGTGAGACTCTCACCGGGTATGACCTTGCAGTTGGCCACTTTGCTGATGTGGTGTCTCCTAGTGAGTAGGAAGTCGATTTGGGTAGCATTCCTCCCGCTCCTGTAGGTGATGAGATGCTCGGGTCTCTTTTTGAAATACGTGTTCACGATAGCAAGGTCGGCAGCCGCACACGCATTGAGGATGTCCTCCCCTTCTGCGTTGCGACTACCGTACCCAAATCCACCGTGAACACGCTCAAATTCCCCACATTCATCACCCACATGACCGTTCAGATCACCCCCCAAAACGATCCCCTGTGATAATGGGATTCCACGGAGCACTTCTCCGAGTAGATTCCAAAACGCTATTTTATCGGCGTCGTCACAACCGGCCTGTGGCGCATAGGCACTTATCAAGTGGGTAACTACCCCATCGATAAGCACCCTAACGACCATAAGCCGGTCGCTATGACGTTTCACTTCCAAAATGTCGTTCTGGAACTCCTCCGAGAGCACTATGGCAACCCCATTCTCCCCACCAGGTGCACCTGTGTAGATCAGCTTGTAGCCATTCCCAATGAACCGGGATCTGCTGGCCTTCCACCGAGTCTCCTGCAGGAACGCCACGGCCACCCTCCGCCTGGAGAGCACATCGGCCAACTCTCTCGCGCGTCCGGTTAGCGTGCCTATGTTCCACGTTGCGAAGCGGATCTTTCGAGATGTTTGGGCTGCGTGAGTTGGGGCTAGCGTCGTTAGCCGTGCCCGCCCATGACACGGTAGCCCTTGTCCACTTCTCACAAGAGCCGGGCGAAGCTCTTGCGCGCCGTTATGCGGCGGCGCCCTAGCCCTTAGCCGATCTCGTAATCTTTCTCTGTCCATGTTGATTTGGCAGATTTGGCTTTTACGGGGGCGACTGCCGTCTGACCCCCCAACCCCAAAAGGAAAGCCGTCGTCAGAGCCTCGTCCGTTATTCAGCAGGGTGCGCCGACTTGCAGGTGAGGTTGACTTGGGCCCCGAAGATGTTGGTAGGGCCCCTTACACCCCGAACCTGGGTTACTAATGCCGGAACATAACACAAGGTTGTTATTATGGCATACTTATAGACCAAAGGTGGATGCCATCCAGAAAGGCTTTGGGCTTACCTACCACGTAGCTAGGGTTGTTTTGTCGCCTTTTACGACAGGCTGACCCCGGCCGCAGAGGTTAGTATTCTTACTCCGCCCTTGCATGAAGATAAATATTTTAACGATTTCTTTGAAATATAATTTTACTCTTTCACAATTTGCAAATGTGTATACATTAAATGTTTTGAATGTGTCTTCTACAGAAAATAAAATCACGCGCAAGTAATTTTGAAAATATGCCAGGAAACATATGTATATAACATCCTTTATTTAAAAGGAGTACTTTTAGATACTGCAATTAAATATTTTCTTTATTTCAATCATAATATATACTTGAAATATTGTTTTAATCATAGAAATAAATCAAAGTTCTGCTGAATAAACATTATCAGATTCAAAAATCCCGCTGGGATGATGATGATGAGATTTCAAATTCCATTCACATAACTTTTTCCCATTAAATAGATTTAGGTTCTTCAGGAAACATTAGTTAAATTTAGACACAACTGTGGTTGTACAGGTATTTCCCGTCTAAATTCATAGATTTCATTTCAAAGTACGTTCCTGCGTACTGTGAAAGGGGTGTACACCATTTTTGGCACCCTTTTGCGACGATGCCATAAAGAGACAAAAGACTAAGTGCAATAAAAATGGTCAAATTAGTCGAATTTCACGCGGAAGATCCGTAACCACGGATACAAATGCGAATAATCGCAACATCCCTAATTTATATGTGTGTATAAATCTAAAATACAACCAAGCCTCCACAATAAATATTGATTCGTGTTTATTGAATTCTAGTTCAACATGATACTATTCAGATCATCATTTCCGATTCGCAATAAGCGAGAAGCTGAGAGGTTATTTTGAATGCACCATAATAATAATATATAAATTATGACTACGTACTGTTTCGATGAGCATATAATTAATTCCACACAGCACATGTTTTTAAGAAACCAAAATTATTTTCGAATGGCATTTACGAATAAGAATAATAAAAAACAAATGTTTTACAATCAATAAAATTACAATTTGGGTAATTGACTGGGCATTTGTATAAGGAAATCCACTTTCTTCTTTCTTTAGTTATGTAATTATTCAAGGGTAGTATTATTTACAAATAGATGGGTTTTTCTTGTCAAAGCTCCTGCAAACGTCACAAAAATTTGTTAATACACTCTTTTGCTATATTTTTTATACATGGCGCTTAACAATCAATATAAAGAAATTACTTTTAAAAATAACGCATGTTTGTTACACATGAATTAAAACTCTTAATTTAAATCTATTAGAAATAAGTGAATTTTCACTCACAATTTCATAATATACATTCCAATATTCAAATGTTACGAAGGTAAATATAATTCGAAATCAAACTAGCCTTAACGGTACGATGGTTATCGTTGGGATATCACAATAATAAGTAAACATGAACTGGTAATGGAGGTGGGGTCCGTTGGCACCAAATTCAATACAGTGCGGAAGCAATGCGACGGTAATCTGCGTAGACGCAGATCGAGATATTATTTGCTTGTATGCAAATGCCGGCCCTTAACTGCGACTGCACAGGGAACAAGATGTGATAATACCCGATGGCCACCATATAGAGTGATACAACAGCAGATTCACGTGTAGATAAAGAAGACCTGTAATATAGACAAAGGGACATGGCCATAATGCGCTTTCTAGCAAACAAACTTCCATATAAGCCAACTATTACAAAGCAATTACAATAATAGGGTGAAGATTTTATAAAAATCTAAGATTTAATATATAATTGGAGTGAAACAAACGGAAAAGGAATTGCTTTTCCACAGCATGTTGTTTCAAATAGATTTATTGTTGAATAAATAAATTTATAAGATAGTTCCTAAGTGTCTCTGTAAACGTTTTTGTTTCAAACTGTCTTTGCAAATGTAAATTGATGTTGAGTTTTTCTGCCGCTGGAGGCGTTCTTGTCTTGTTCTCTCGCTAATGTTAAGTTCTTGTGAAAGTTGTGAGCAAATATAGATCGTGTTTTATAAAGAAATCTAATTGAAGTTTTATTGAAATATTGCCTAAATCCAATATTTATAACAATCATTGTCTTATTGTTAATCATCACATCATCACTTACACGGAGTTTCAAGAGCATTAGCCGGAGAAAAATGCCCAGAAAAGACAACGCAGTAGCCAAAGATTTGCAGCATGCAGTAGCGAAGAGCCTAAGCAGCCCTCTATTAAAATCCTCACATTTCATATCTTGTAGTCGGCATACTGACTGTAAACGGCATTGCAGTATTCCATATTTTACAAAATTAATGTGGATATTGTGACGGTATCACGTTAATACGCAAATACAAAAAAACTAAATTTCAGATACAGTTTAAGCCTGTTAGCATCATACATCATAACCTTGAAGAAGAGGGGCGTGTGAAGAAGGGGCGCTGATTGATAAGCATTTATGGTGAAAATACATATTTTGTATATTAATAATAAGTTTAACGACCAATGTAGTTGAGTGGTTGGAACGTTGCACCTGCGACTAGAATTCCGAGTTCGATCCCCGGGAGAGTGAAGAACAGACATGATTTCACCTGTATTCTGTGTAGGGTTTGTGGGAGGTTTCCTTGCATGTCACCCTCAACATGACGCATATTTAGATTAGTTTAAATAATAAAAACTTTATTTTAACATATTGATCAAAAAGTTTCTGGACTAAGTAAGAAAAACACAAAATTTTCGCAAAACTCGTTTTTATTTATCAACACATTCAATTCAAATATTCAACAACACTTCGACAAATTCCATCTAAGGCGATACAATCAGCCCAACGCTTCCCTAACGTCTCGATATCATGTTTATAGAACGCTTGATCTTTGCCAGGTTTTTTCTTTGCCATGTGGGGCCGTTTGTTCTTTATTTCTTCGCTCAATCGGTCCAAAAACGCTGTATAGTATTCAGAATTAATCCTTTTTCCTTTCCCAAGATAGTCGATAAACAAAATATCATGCACATCCCAGAATATTGATGCCATAACTTTGCCAGACGATTGTTGTGTCTTTGGTCGCTTTGCAATGCTTCCACCTGCCTCAATTCACTCAGCTGACGAGCGCTTTGACTCTGGAGTGTATAGGTTTCATCCATGGTCACATACCGACGCAAAAAATCCGCTTTTTTATGGTTGAAAAACTTCAGACAGGCCTCCGAATCGTCGATTCTCTGTTGTTTTTGATCCGGTGTTAACAAACGCGGCACCCACTTTGAGTTGAGCTTTTTCATAGCCAAATTGTCCTGTAAAATAGTAAGCACGCTGCCATATGATAACTTTGAAACCTCAGCCATCTCCCTGACTTTCATTTTGCGGTCGGTGAAAACAATTCTGCGGTTTTTTTTACGTTTTCTTCGTTAACAGCCGTATTTGGGCGACCACTGCGTTGAGCGTATTTGACGTCGCTACGACCACGTTTAAATTCATTATACCATTTGCAAACGGTTGATTTCCCTGGAGCAGAGTCCGAATAATGGTACAAAATGATAATGGTACGATGACGAACCTATTTCATTCCATGAATTCTAAAAAAACACTCTAAATATGTACAATTTAAGGGCCCCATTGTGTTATAGAACGACACAACGTGAAATGTGTGTGAGTTGGTCGTGATATCACAGCCAGAAATAAAAGTTTTCCTGTTGCAGTAGGTACACCTGATATATCGCATGCTTAATCATAAACTGACCTAACTCAAAAAACCTGTTTTTTGGGAAATCGCAAAAAACGTTTTGTCATTTACTACTTATCCTTTAGATTGACTTATAACTAAATAGCGGTAACTCAGTGTGGGAAAGAGATATCAAAATAAATCTTAGTTTGGCCGATAGAGGGCGTCGATACAATGCTGCCCGTTACATTATCTCACTTTAGACCTAAATCGTAATCGGTCAGTTTATGATTAAGCATGCGATATGTGAAACTATTTTCTTTTATATTTAGTTTTTTTATATTAAATAAACATATTATTTTAATTCGCTACATTAAAATCTGCAATTAGATATATAAGCCTCTTTTCATTCTTTCAAATATTATATCAATAATATACCCGAGCGTTGAGGTCATCTTAGTGCAGAGCACTTGAATAATAACACAGCAAAGTTTTGCAACAAATCGATAAAAATAGATCATGATTCCAGTTTTACTGGATGAAGTCAAGTGTGTTTCCCGATTGGCTAAATAAAACGTTCGGATAGAACGCATTTATTAATTTTTAATATTTTAGGATTGGTTGTAGACTGTTGTCTATAACTATTCGATTATAATCCAAATTTGGATAATCCTATTCGACAATATTTAGCGGACGTTTTAAAATAATTCTCTAAGGATCTGTTGTTAGAATTAATGTAGTGAACATTTTCTCTTTAAAATATATTGCAGCTATTTACATTGTGACTATTTGAAAATAAATTCTAAAAATTATGCTCCAAGAAAATACGCAAATAATTTTAAATAAATGTTTCACAAATAGTCGCTGTCTACGGCGTAAGAACACGCATTATTTTATAGCTCGTAATGTGTTAAACCTTTTTCGAAGACGTGCTTATTATAAATATTAAGAGCTTTGGATATGAATTTTATTTGTTATGAACATAACTCATAATATAACCCATTCCAAATTCGCAATAATTAATATATAAAGAGTACTATGATAAATATACAAGGCAATGTTATATATGTACTAGAAATATTTAAAAAAAATTGCAAAAACTGTCAATGAGATATCTAACACAATATATGAATTTTCCCGGAAAACTGTAATATTCACCTTTAAACATTAAACTTGTTGTCGCTATAAACCATGAATGTATTTCTAAATAATTTATGAATTAAGAAAACATGGAATCTTGTTCGCATAGATTGGAATTAGATAATTAAAGAGTTCTATTTGTTAATAACTATATTGAAATTACTATCCAATTCCGTAGGCATTTTAGAAGAACAGTTTGTTAACTTGTCAACGAACATCGTTGGGGACTTTATGTTCCATCGTAATATAGTTGATAAAAGTGGAACTAAAGACAAAATGGTTCACTTAAGATAAAACGTGTATTAGATCGAAATATAAAGTTTTTTACATTATACATAATATTCATAGAATGTAGTTATTACAGGGCAGTTTGAATCGTTTTTATATAACATTTTAACTATATGAGAATGACAAAATTACTGATGCTGCTCGTCTAGTTTATTATAGCTGCTTTCACAGCATCATGTCATGGTAAACTCTTATGGGGCAATGCTGACGACATTCATGTCATTTTTTTTGGAACGAAGTTCCTTATCGCGCGTTGTGAAAGGGGGCTAGACGGAAAAAATTCTCACGAAAAGTTGTAACGACACTTTTTGCTATAGTAAGCTATGCGGCGTGCGCATGTTTCTCTGTCTGTCTGTCTCTCTCTCTCTCTCTTATAGAAAGCAAGCCAGATATTTTCATTTCTATTTCGCATTGAACAGTGTGGTGTCGCGACGATTATTTTTGTTGAGTGTATACAGGTTTTATGTACATAATAAATAATAAAAAATAATAATAATGAATCCTGACAGTGTTTCTGCACAAGTTCCGGATATTGCTGATGGAGTTAGGTTAGTTACCGATTAAGTTTATATTACATTATATTTGTTAATAATAAAAAAAAAATTATTATAACTTAAAAAAATAAAATTTTATTACAATTCCTTCACTAATTAATCGAAAGGAACTTCGTTCCATCCGGGTGTCCCTTGACACCTCTCAAGTTTTTGTACTACAGAAACGGGCTATTCGTGCGATCTACATGTATACAGGCTGGGGCGGCGGAATTCCTTAAGGGATAAATTTAAAGAAATTAATATTTTGACTATTGCGTCTCAATACTTTTTATTTTCGAAAATGTATTTTAAGTTAAGAAAAATATTACAGATTTTTCTAAATTCATCTTGCGTCTGTGGACATAGCATAGAGCAAAGACAAATTTATTATACCTTGTAAACTTCTACGATAATTATATTAGGCAAAGTATACTTTTTAATAAAATTTCAGAGAGAATTTAAGGACTTTCAACAAGTAATTCAAAAAAGCTATTAAGCAACGTGTATGTGGCAAAGGATATTGAAATTAAAGATTATATTGAAGACCGCACAGATTGGGAATAAAAATAATTATATTGGCATTATGTTAACTCATATTTTTTATCAAATTTCATTTTAATTTTGTAATTAAAGTTCGCACCTTTACCATCAGAAGTGACATAAATTCTGTATTTTTTTGTATTGTTCTAGTTCAAGTTACCAGTTCTATCCAAAATTTTTGTATTATATCCTGTTAATACCATATAGATTTTTCTTTAATACCATATTTGAACCAAAAATAACTTTGAATAATAATATAGTGACGAAAAATAGAACGGATAGTCCATTTTATTAGAAACAAAATATTAGAAACAAAATTTTAGAAAAAAAAAAAAATATAAAAGGTATATTAGGCTAGGTTTCTTCAATTATTTACGCTAATTAATTTATCTATTATAAACAACGAATTAAAAATTATCAAAAAAGTACATAAATAATAAACATAATATTGTATTAAATTTATAAATAAATTAGTTATAAAGAATCCTATATATCTACGATGTTATGTCCGTACTTAATACTTAAGCAAAATGGAGCCGCTTAATAAATCCATACTTCTGAAACAAAAAAAGTTTTAAGAAAACAAAAACAATTTGTGTACGATATGAGAAAATATAATTGCGGATCAAGACATTCGTTTTTTAAAGTACGGACGCTTCTTGGAGGTCATTTTGCATTGCGCACTGATTATAGAATCCAAAAACTGTATGGCATATAACTGTAACTGAGCTATCTTGTTAATAATATTTATTTGAGTAGGTCCCTGGCCAAACTATTGTAGCAATACGGAAATGTTTGTCATGCCCCATCTCATTTATATAAAGTTTCTTATAAAGTTACTTACAAAGTTTCTTTGTAACAATATCCTCATGATTTTGTAGAGCAGACCACCTCAGCTCATTTATGATGAACTAGATACGATTTATATTATATATTAGTATGATAAAATATATCTATACGTTTGCGGGAGTGTATGAGCATTAATGTTATGGTATATGCGATTAGACTAAGGATAGTGATTTTGTTATAGACGTAATAACTAAACATAAATACTTAATATTATAGTAAGTTACCATCGTCTATGGATGTTTGCGACGCCAGGGCATCGCTAAAACGCTGCAACAGCGTAGGGGAACCGGAACCTGGGTCACTTATGTTAGAGTTTATTGTGGTGCCATACTTAGAGACTAGGGTTGGTTGCTATCCAGACGGGCTTGGAGCCCTACCACCTAATTAGGGTTTTTTTGTCGTTTTTAAAGACAGGCCGCCGTCTACCACATGGATCGATATTCTTACTCCGCCCCTACACATAGAAAAGGTATTTTCAATTACCAATAAACTTCTCTGACTATATCAAAGATGATTGAATTTCCTTATTTTAATATATAAATATATCACTTACCTAATTGTACAGTTTTAAACGGTTTATTTGTACGATACAATGCCCAACGTAACACAATAGCAAAACCAAAGATTGTTTTCAACAGCGGGAATAAATGACAAGCAGTATTAATAGTATTACTAATTGTTTAATTCAAGTTGACCATATTACATTTCACTCGGTATAAAACTTAAATTATTGCGGAATACCACGACGTGTACCATTTTCCACGACATTAAATAGCTATTCGGTTTTTATTACAAGTTCCTAGGCTTCATGACTAACTTTAATTATCTAGAATTATTATTATTAAACGAGTCTGTCACGATCCATCGATTTACCTGAAAAACGTAGAGCTTTTGTCTTGAGTTGTGTCTGTAGGGCTGACAAGTGTCACGTTCTTACTTCTCTGTAAGTATAGTCAAAATACGATACTGTTTGACTCACGCTATCGATAAAATAACGATGCGAACATATTAGCATCGTGACTATAATTTTAGGGACGAGGATATTTAAGTACCCACGGCCCCTGTTTTAACTCCACCTCCTATATCATATTTAGTATAACTCCTTGCACGAAATGATTATTTATTTTTCATAGTAACCATAGGTAAGCGACTCTTTTGTAGCTTATTCGCGATCTTGTGAACATGGAGCTACCGTGATTGCCGAATTAAGAAAAAGCGTTTTATATCATTATCATTATATAATTAGTCTTTACATTAGTATATATTTGCTTGATTATCGCTCCGCCTTACCAAAGATCGCATAGACAATATATCCGTCACAATCGTCCCAGGTGGATTGGCAAGTTATTCATACCGGTGATTTCGGTATGCAAGTTTTCTCGAGATGTTTTCCGTCACCGATTAAACGAAAACCGACAGTAATTATGATATAATACGCACATTAGGAGAAAACATCCCTAAGTGGTACATCCTATCGTGGAATTCGAACCTCTAGATTGGTCTCCGAGTGTAATAAAACTACTAAGCTACCAAGTACCCTACTTTGATTACCAACAAACAATTTACTTTTCACCATTAGTAATATCGTCGTAATAACTCATTATCTCAATACCCTTTTGAAAATTGTAATAATTTTCTTCCAACTACCCGAGCAAAGCTTGTATAAGTTACTAATACTATAGTAAATATCGAAATATTGATGTTAGTAAAGTAGATACTGATTTTACTTATTTACGATATCAGCCCTAAACATTTGTCTTCACCATTCTTTGATAATCCCATCAAGATGCAGCGGACAAAATATTCATCGAACACGAGGGAAGCTGAGCGCTTGAGAAACTAGAGTGCACCAATTTAAGCCCGCAATTTGATCTACTGAAGTTAAACGTACTTGTAATACGTGGTAAGAAATTTAAACGGGTTGGAATACAATTTCTGTGAGACTAGTTGACGTAATAACCCAGACCGGCGCAGCACGTTGAGGGTTTAATGTTTTCAAAGTTATAAACATGTCGCACTTAGGGCTCTTACACATTGACTAAACATCTTGGGTAGGGTAAAAACGTTTTCGGTTTCACAGTGTGAATTAAATTTTATTTTTATAAATTATTTCCGTTGTTCAACGCGTCTCGACAGGAATATTGATGTAGGAAAAGCAGGTTTCCAAAATCTGTATGCCATCAACGTTGGTCCCGGGGTAGAGCAAGAGGAGTGGTCGCTCTAAGCACCAGGAGCAAAGAGCGCTAAAAAACAAATGCAAGAAATAATTTTCACATAAAATAAAATTTTGATAGCGCCTATAGAAAGATGTGCGGCAGTGCTGCTATGTCTGTCTTATTCTTGTTAAATTACATGGGTGTCTTGCTCTTTTGTGCACAGCTGAAAACAGAGCTTCTTTAAGACATGTACCGCGATTCCGATTCCGTGTTTCGGACCGCTGTTGGTGACACAAAATCCTTCCCCATCACTGTCAGAGTCATACACCAGGGATCCGTCCTTAATCCGTTTCTGTTTAGTGTGGTATTAGACGTACTGTCAGACAGCATCACAAAACTCGCATGAGCAACCCCCATGGTTGCTCATGTATGCTGATGATATCGAGCTGGCAGATTCGAACACGGGTAGGTTGGTGGGACGTATGAAGGCGTGAAAGGAATCGCTTGAGAACGGCGGGCTGAAACTCAATGGGGCGAATATTAAGTACTTGGCCTGCAATTTCACAGATCCCACACCCATGCGCATAGGCGGAGATACGGTCGAGCGCACGGAACAGGTTAAATACCTAGGATCTGTATTTCCCGTGTCTGGTGACATTGATTGCGACGTTAAGGCACCCATTGCTGCCGCATGAACCAAATGGCGTGAAGTAACTGATGTCATTTGTGACCCCAAGATGCCGGTAAAGTTGAAGGGACAGGTCTATAAGGCCATCAATAGGCCTGTCCTTTTATATGGATGTGAAGCGTGGTCGGTGTTAGAGCGACACCAGCAAGAACTGCGAGTCACGGAGATGAATATGCTGCGATGGATGTGTGGAGTAACGCGGAAAGATCGCATTGGTGGCAGCCTTCATGTAAGTGACATTGCAGATAAATTGCAGGAGTGTCGCCTTCGCTGGTATGGCCACGTTTTACGGCAACCGGCTACTTACGTGGGGAACAAATGTCTGGCCATGCCGCCACCGCCGAGCTCCGGCAGGAGGGGTAGACCTAAAAAGCTACCTTGACGTCGTAGGGGTTGATATGCATGCCAATGGACTGACCACCAGAGATGCCGAAGATCGTGCGAAGTGGAGAAGGCAAAGTTGGAAAGCGGACCCCGGGCGCCAAAGCGAGAGTTTGTGCTGCAATCGGGATTCAACGCTAAGATGATGATGAAACTGCTTTGCTCTGCAGCTTCTTAACTTTCCGAAAAATATCATTATAAAGTTTCATATAACATTTAAGCATTTCGTTATGTTTTAACAACAATTTCCAACGAAATTACTAGACTAATAAGTATATGTTCAAGTTAGTGATTGTGATTACATATACGTAAAACCAAAGTAAAATTTATGCCAAGTAAAAGCACCGACTAAAGGGCGCTGAAATATATTCTCGCTCTACCCTGATAAACTGTTAGGGCCGGCCCTATATGCAATTCCTTAAATGAGTCTGGGAGGAACAGTATTCTCAATCAGATGAATACGTGAATGCGAGTTAGAGCCGCTATTTGATTTTTTTGTTTCTGGGTACGTTAAGGTCTCAGGGTGCTTAGTTTAATAGGTGAGTTGAATTTTATAATTGCCGTAATTTTTTTTGTATAAATATCGCAGTTGCTAAAACTGTTGTTATGATGACAATGGTAATAACTTACCATAAAATCACCGTACAAAATGGGCATTCATGAGTCAGTCCGAAGATTTCTACTAAAAATGATATTCGCATGTCCTTTACTAAATACAGCAGTCATGTAACGCTGAGGTTTCATGACCCTTATTCTGATATCACCAAATCATCAATTATTTTAATCACCTTCACTAGTCTACGTCTTCACAGTTATTAGCTTCCCACAAGGAGAGAGAAGAGAACAGAAAGAAGCAAATTTCCGTGGAGCTCATGCAACCGAAATTAAGAATTAAATCCAGTTTTTTCACTAAGCGCACGCGAGGTATACTGCAACAAAACACGTATTAACAAAGTACTTGAGTTGAAACTTTCCATAAGAACTAATGGCCTGTGTCCAGATGGGACATATTTTATTTTGCTCCAAACACCTTGCCTGTAAGCCGATAACTTTTAAAATTACGTCTTGTAGTATTGTCATTACTTATTACTTTCTGTATATTGTATTCAATTTTAGTTTAATTTTATAGTAGGTATATATATATATATATATATATATATATATATATATATATATATATATATATATATATATATATATATATATATATATATATATATATATATAATAATAATATTTTTGTGACAATTCACACAGCGCCATCTAGTCCCAAACTAAGTAGCATAGCACTTGTGCTATGGGTACTAGACAACTGATATACTACTTATATACTTTTTTTTTTTTGTAAATAAATACATATTATACATAAACACCCAGACGCGAGACGGGAATCGAACTCGTGACCTCCGCAAGCGTACCGAAGTGCGTAATCCGTTACGCGACCGAGTTATATATATATATATATATATATATATATATATATATATATATATACACCTATATATGTAAAACATTGTTATTTGGCATATGTCATAAAATTTCCAAGATAGCTTATTTAACTAACATTACCCACTAGATTTAGGTTTTTAAATAAATTATATAATTAATAATGTTAAAATTGTATAATCCGTGCGGATTCGATATTTGTATTACTTTTTAAGATCTTTAAAAACCGTCGATCATAAAAAAACGAACAATTTTTTTATCTACGACCAACGTTTTATAATCTAATATGACTATAAAGCGGCTTCACTCAAAATTTTTTTGTAAATGTCTTTAATAAAAGCCTCGAAGAAATTTTATAACGCCTCTTCTGAAAATAAATGTGAAACTAGAATATATGAAACTGACACAATACTACTGGCTACTTATGCGGGGAACAAATATCTAGCCTTGCCACCTCCGCTGGGTTCCGGCAGGAGGGTAGACTCAAAAAGTGCTGGAGTGAAGTCGCAAAGGCTACTATGCTTTCTAATGGACTGACTACTAGGGATGCCCAAGATCGCGTGAAGAGGAGAAAAAAAGTCGGAAAGCGGAGCCGGGACACCGAAGCGGAAGTTTGGGTAACAACCGAGATTTAACGCTAAGATGATAATGAAGACATAACATATTAAAGATGTTACTTACCTTTTCATTCGTGCAGGGGCGGAGAAGGAATACTAACCTCTGCGGCCGGGGTCAGCCTACCGTATAAGGCGACATAACATTGCACCCTAGCTACGTGGTAGGGCCTCAAGCCCGTCTGAATGACGACCACTTTTGGTCTTAAGTATACCGCCATAATAACTTTGTGTTGTGTTCCGGCATTAGTGACCCAAGTTCTTGTACTCTTATGGGACAGCAGCGTGTTCGCGATGTCACTGGCGTTGCAAACACCCATTGGCGACGGTAACTGCTAAATTCTAAGCGGGTCGTTAGCCTGTCTGCTGCCCTACAGCAACAAAAATAGAATATTCCAAATAAACATTTTGTAGGCGGATATATCGTAACCATAAAATGTGGTGACATTTGACAGTCGATAGCATTGACTGGTGCAAATGAGTAGGTCGTGGAACTTATAACCTTAGGACTGTTGACGTGAATTTACCACGAACTCATCAACAAAAACATTCACAATCACAACTCTCAAATAGTTTTTACTGAATAACATACACATGCAGGAAATCATCAAGTTAAAGTAGTATCAAGACCATGAAAATGTTTTACAACAGGCAAATAATTGTTTGACGTGTCCATTTGTGTTTTTTGCATATACACATCAACTAGATTGGGAGGTTGTGTACTGAAAAACACAACCGTTATCCTATGTCCACGTTTGGTTAGCAAACATTCTAATTAGATGGCTTGGACTCATTACAATCTTATTATGGTAATAATCAGTTGTTAATATTACCTATTCTTATTTTGGCAGTACTTAAGTAGGTTTCTAGTTCTTTAGATTGAAACACAGTTTTAGATTTGAACTGATTTTAGTTATAGGTAGAACTGTTTTTATTTTATAAATATCTTTTATGAAGTATACTTCAGCGTATTAGAATTTTCTACTTTCGGTTAAGCATTTTTTATATCTAAGCTGCTATTACTACAGGTCAGTTATCTTTGGAAACGTAATTTTTTCGGTATTTTTACTCTTCTGGCCCAGCCAGCATTTTTATCGATGTAATGTTATTTGTTTTGTTTTATTATTTAATTTGTTGTATTTTTTTAAATTTTTTCCATCTTATCAATTATCTTACTTCTTTATTGCTATAGGACAGCAGACAGGCTGACGGCCCGCTTAGAATTTAGCAGTTACCATCGCCTATTTGTGTTTGCAACGCCAATGGCATCACGAACACGCTGCTGTCCCATAAGGGTACAGGAACTTGGGTCACTAATACCGGAACACAACACAAGGTTATTATGGCTGCATACTTAAGACCAAAGGTGGTCGCCATCCAGACGGGCTTGAGGCCCTACCACGTAGCTAGGGTGGGTAGTTTTGTCGCCTTTTACGACCGGCCGCAGAGGTTAGTATTCTTTCTCCGCCCCTGCATGGATAAAAACATTTCTCATGTCACCAGTTAGGGGTTAAATGTTTATCAATTTTTATATAATTAAAATTGAATAATTTTCTTTGGTAACGCAATATGGAACGAAAATCAATAAATACACAATGTAAGAAATACAAAACCATAGTGAACCATTCTCGGGCAAATAACGGACTTGTTTAATTTGCAACCGATTTTGCACGTAGAGTTACTATTGTTTCGTTTAGTTGTGAAGGTATTTTTCCATTTGTGATTGGTGGCTCGTATACCAACGTCAATTGATGTAGGTTGCGGTCGACTGTTCTGCTATTGATATGTTGAGATTAGGTGCCATTTGTACAGCAAAAAAATTGCAATCTATTACGCCCCACTCCTAAACTCGGGCCATCTCCTGGAGGGAATGGACATTGTACCCACCATGCTTGTCCAAGGCGAATCAGCGGGTTATATATAGTCCTTTGCAAAAAAAAAAACGGGCACCTTACAGTCATTGGTTTTCTATGGATAATTTTAATGTGTATATATGTATGTCATTAGCTTAGATGACTAGAAATTTCTTATTATTAATGAGAATATAGTTTTGAACACTTAAATCGTGAATTCGGTGTTTTAGTAAATGTAAACAGTGCCGTTTTAAAATGGACATTTTTATGGGTATAATGAAATTAAGACAACGAGTATTTTTATGGTATTTTAATATAAGAAGACATTAAAAATAAAAATTAATAACTAGTATGATTTCCCCTTGCAGCGAATTACAGTATGTAATCTTCTTGGCATGTTTTGTACCAGGCTATAGTGTCCTGTGGAATGTGTTCCACTTAGCCGAGATCACACGTTTAAGCTTCCTGATGTTTTGTGGAGGTGGTTGGATAGATCGTAGTTGCCTTTTTAGGAGGTCCAGACGTACTTAATGGCGTTAAGTCGAGGCTCCGCACTGGCCAATCCAAACAACGAATATCGACCTCTTGCATCTACGTCGCCAGAACGGTGAGCCCAAGCATTATAGTCCATGTAAATGGCATTTTCTCCAATTACAGTCAATGCGGGTTGAGCATGTTGACAAAGGATTTGTGTTATGAACCTTTGCGCATTTAGTGAGCCATTTTCAACGAATACTATCTCGGTACGATAGCTGGAAGTTACGCTCGTCCAAAACATAACGGATCCCCCACCATAAGGAGTGATTTCTTTAAAACTCACGTCGGCATAGCGTTCCCTTAGTCTTTGTAAAACTTGGCGACGTCGGTCCTCATCATGCAGACAAATTCGAGCCTCATCAGAGAAGAGTACGCTATCCCAGTTACGTAGTGTCCAAGATAGGCAATTTCTAGTGAAGCTCAGTCGAGCAATCTAGTCCTCACGGAGTAGGTACCTTTTCCATAGGCTAACTTGTGCTCCTCATACCTCTTCAAGGTTTCTTTTGAGGTTTAACTGCATTTGCGGTTTCTCAGCGTCTGAGTCACTAATAAGCGGTCGTCTCGTAATTGTGTGCAACGTTTTATCCCAGAACTTTGTCTTCTCTGAACGGAACATGTCTCTTGGTATCGAATCTAGGTACTTTGGACGGTTGAACGACTCACGTGTAACCGCTGTGAGGCGTAATATTGGCTACACCCCTCTTCCAGCAGCGCTATAATTTTACTAGCTCTTATTGCTTTTACTGCCATTACAATAGACACAAAGATATGTGTTTTAAGTCACAATAAGGCGGGATTATGCGACAAACATAAATTATATTATATAACGAGAAGTTAATTTTAGAAGCCCGATAACCCTTTAACCGCAAACCCGCGAAAAGTAAGTAAAACGTCACATACAGGAAAAGGGATTATTAATTTTAAAAACAAAAGTTTCGAATTTAGAATTAACTTTTTTTCATACCCAGACTCTTTGTTAAGTGCCAGTATAATAATAGTTTGGCTATTATATCATATCATAATTTCTAGTCAAATAGACAAGAATTTAGACGACCTAAATCCAAGCCAATAATTAATGTATAATTCACAGTGGCGTGTCTTATTTGGACTGACCTCGTCAATTACACGCGCTTTGACCTGTAATTTTAACTTAGTAAAATATTACACTTCATATCCCCTAATAACAACGCTATGTTAAATTTGCAAGACTTAATAAGTACGCATTAGTTTTTGTTGTTGTACAAAAAAGCTAATACGAATCACATGGAATACTGTTATTTCCCCGTATACCTGTAACGATATCTGTTTTCTTGTCTGTCAATACGTGTCTAATGTGTATATTACAATGTAACTGCCACGTACCGACTATGGATATCCTATCGAGAACACCAGTATGTGTAACTCGCCAATCTGCCTTGAACAAGCGTGGTGGGTCTACTCTCCGTTTCCTTCAGGAGTGGGCTCAAGCCAAGCAGTGTGACGTTATGGGCCCTTATTTAAATTAGTCTTCTTAAAAACTTCCACATGCACCTGAAAATTACATTTTAGTGTCTGAAGTAGTCTGTGGAGTATTGCCAGCACCTGTGGACCTAATTGCAGCATTGCCCTTTCGTGAGACTGAGTTTTCGTCAACAAATGCAAAAAAAATTAAGTGTGGTTTCCACAAAGTTTTTACCCGGAAAACAAACAATGCCTTTTTGGACTATTTGTGAGGTAAGTAAGATAAGGAGTAATCTATATGCATTTTCCCCTTATTTCCGGAATCACATGGCCATTAAAAATTCTCCAATGACATCCGCAACGCAACGGCTTTCGTACGTCGGAACGCTTGCGAGGGGCAATGGATCGACCCCGTCCGAAGTCTAAATGTTTATGTATATTTTTTTATTTAGAAACGAAAAGTATATCAGTTGTCTAGCACCCATAACACAAGCCTGCTGTTTACTTTAGTAGACGGCGTTATGTAAATTTGATAATTTACTGTGATCAATATACCTATATTTAAGAGTTATCTTATTAAGTATAAAGTTTGTCTATTGTGTAAAAAATATTTTTTATATTTCTAGATTTTTTTATTTACTGTTATCTAGGACAACCTTTCATCCATTAGTCGAAAAGACAAACTCTATTGTGGACTGGTTGCTTACATCCATCAAGATGGTATCTCACTTTAATAATATTTGAATTACACTTGCCACTTGTGTAGGCGGAATAAATGACGTCTGCGATTGTTTTGCAAACTCATGTTGGCACTTCTACAGAATGTTGTTTGTCCACTTTCAAATAGTAATTATTGAGACAGAGGTCGGAAAAAATATGAGAACAAGTAGGTAGGTCTTACTGCGGGATGAAAAGTTCACTTCTCGTCCCCTGTATGCGGCACAAAAGTTCCTCTTTCTCTGCCGATTAGATTATACTAGCCCACATGCGCCTAACTCACTTTGCCTCCCGGCAACATAGTAACTACTTGTTTATCGAAGAATCTATGATAACAGAAATTGTACTTTTCTCCTTAGGTGTATGAGGTAAGAATATTGACATAACTTCGGCGGCGATCAGTCGTAAAAGGCCACTAAATATTACCCCGGATATTAAGTATGGGGACATCCATTAATTACGTGAGCTATTTTTCGATCAGTTTGGACTATAGTCACCCTTAGGTGAGATTTGCCTGGACCCCCCTCCCCTTACGTGAGATTGGCGCTAAAAATATTTTAAACTAAAATTTATTTTTACTATTCGGGAAAATAATAAACCGTTCAGGTATACTATAATTAATTAATTTAAATTAAATAAAATACAAAGTAAAAAAACAGATAAAAGCATATTTTTTAATATCTGTAATATTTTATATTTTTTGAAGGTGACGTGAGATTTTCGATTATCCCCCCTCGGTTTAAATGAGATTTGGTGAGATTTCATTGGACCCCCCCCCATTCTGAGCTCACGTAATTAATGAATGTCCCCTATGTCGCCATAAAAACCTTGTAAGACAAGTGACCCAGGTTCCAATTCTCCTACGGGGATAGCAGCGTGTTAGCGGTACCTTTAGGGTCGAAAACATGCATAGGCGACGGTAACTGCTTACTATTATGTGAGCCTTCATAACGCAACGTTTTAAAGTCACAGTTTCGCTTCCCACCACCACATTTCCTCGCCTATGTGCATATTATATTATAATTACCAGGTGTAGACAGTGAAGGAGAAAATTTTAAGAAAACCTGGAATTTTTTTATGTGAAACACATCAATCCGCCTTGGACAAATGTTTTTTTTTATTGCTGTAGGACAGCCTGCAGACAGGCTGACGGCCAGCTTAGAATTTAGCAGTTACCATCGCCTACGGATGATTGCAACACCAGTGGCATCGCGAACACGCTGCTGTCCCATAAAGGTACAGGAACTTAGATCACTAATGCCGGAATACAACACAAGGTTATTATGGCGGCATGCTTAAGATCAAAGATGGTCGCCATCCAGACGGGCTTGAGGCCCTACCACGTAGGTAGGGTGGGTTGTTTAGTCGCCTTTTACGACAGGCCGACCCGGGCCGCAGAGGTTAGTATTCTTTCTCCGCCTCTGCACGGATGTTTTTGATTTAGATTCACAATAAAATTGGACCCGTTAGGTGGTGCTGCGATCAAGTTCTGGGATTTTTATTTTTCGCATATCAGAACATAACCTCAAAATTTTAAACAGTTCATTTTCTTTTTATTCGACCAGCGAAGCGGGCGGGCACTGCTAGTATTTAGAATATACTAGTTATTTGAAATATTCTAATAAAATAATTATCCTTATCCGATATAGAATTGAATAAATTGTCACTTTTCTAACTATGGCCAATTTCAGAAGCTGGCAATCACGTAAAAAATGTAGGGACCATAGATAATGGTAGGGACAATATCGCTGCGGTAATTGTACTAGTAAATGCGGTTTGCGCGACCGATGTGGCTTATTGCGGCTGGAGGTAAATCTCGCCTACTTGGGCTAATTGGTCATATTCTGTCATTACTGGGGTAATAAGAGGAACGGCTGGAGGAGGGGCAACAGGCTATTAGGCCGCCATGCGCGGTTGCGCCGCAACACAACATCGGGTCGACTTTTTCGTTTATGAATAACAAACGGCCATGCTATTCATCTTTTTAAATGTAAAATATTTCTCATTTGTGCTCTGTTTGTAATTTGTATTATGAGCATTGCAAACCTGCAACATTACGGCATGTAAGATGAATGTGCTCATATATCATCACCAGTTTTAAATCGCCCACGGCTAGGCATAGATCTCTCCAAGATCACACCACCACACCTGATCCTCCGCTTTTCTCATCCAGCTACTACCGGCTATCTTTTTAATGTGATCGGTCTAGCGGGTTGGCGGGCGTCCTACACCACGTTTGCCAAGACTCGGTCTCCACTCTAAAATTAGCTTACTTCAACAGCTATCGATCGTATGACATATGTGTTAAGCCCGTTTAACAAGGATATTTTTTTCCGTGGAATAAGAACATTGGGCGACACGGCCGGAGTCAGCCTGCCGTAAAAGGCAACGTAATAACTCCAGCTTCCTCATAACTCCAGCTTTTCCTCCGTGTAGGGGCGGAGTAAGAATACTAACCCCTGCGGCCGGGTTCAGCCTGTCGTGAAAGGCGACACAACAATCGTAGCTATTTGGTAGGGCCCCAAGCCCGTCCGGATGGCAACCACCCTTGATCTATAACTATGCCGCCATAATAACCTTGTGTTGTGTTGCGGTATCAGTGACTAAAGTTCCTGTACCCCTATAGGACAGCAGCGTATTCGCGGCGCCCCTAGCGTCGCAAACATCCATAGGTGACGGTAACTGCTTACTATTAAGTGGGACGTCAGTCTGTCTGCTGTTCTTCGGAAATAAAAAAAAGCTAGGTGGTAGAGTTTCAAATCCGACTGGATGTCAACCAACCCTGGACTCTAAACATGCCGCCATAATATCCTTGCGTGCATTACCTTAGTTTTCTTTAGTTTTGTGTACTCGTAAGTAGTGTATGTATGTCATTAAAGCAATCAATGGAACCAAATAACGATCCGTTAGTGAATGTATATATATAACATATTGCGCGAGTAATGTTTGGCGTATCCATTAGTTGACACTTGACCCGCAATGGTAGTATAAATATTTTAATGGCTCACACAAATAAGTGCGGCGTGAATTATTATTACAAGTGTATCTCTTGGAGGCGCTTTAATTGGTTAAGCCGGTAGGTTAACGGGTGAGGCGCACATCGCGGCCAATAAAGCGCCTTAATAACTTCACCTGAATAAATCACCTGTAACGGTGTTATTATTTCTGATTCAAATGAATGTTAATTTGACAAGCAATGAATGTGCGAACTTAATCACGCCAAAGTCGAACAATGAACTTCGTGGAGATCGAAAAAAAAATTATTACCATTCGGCATTATGCAATTGTCTAAGAACAACGAGTAAATTTTAATAACGCATATTTATTTTATATCGAAATATACAATATAATAAAAATAATGAGAGAACTAAACAATTTTATCGAATGACGCGAACAAAATCAGCGCACATTTTACAATCGCTCGTAGATTATTATACATCATATATACACAAAATATTTGTTATACAATTCATATAAAAATATTATTGTAAAACTTCAGTACATCTCGACGCCCAAATTCAATTAAATAAAAAAATAAAAAATTATGCTTCTTTTATACACTAAAAAGATACAATTAGATTGTGAAAAACAGTCAGTGTTAAAATTAATTATACACTTACATTATATGAACAAAGAAAACAACTTCGGAGAATATAATTTATACGAGAAGTACAAACAGGTTGAAAGTATAAATATATACAAGTTTTAAAATAAAATGTCAAAAAAGTTTAATATCCCAAGCAAGCTTTCATTCTATATATATATATATATATATATATATATATATATATATATATATATATATATATATATATATATATATATATATATATATATATATATATATATATATATATATATTTGTCACACAGTAAAAACTTTTCTTTTAGAATGCTGGCCACAAAAAAGTTTATTGAATTCGAATTTCGAATTGTTCATGAAAATAAAAATGTATAACTTTAAGAATTTTACTCATTTTTAAATATGGAGTGGACGCTTAAAGAAGACCGTGTTGCAGTTATTGCGTTGCATCGTTACAGTTACGCGCCAATTCAAATTTTTAACATACTGAAAAATTTGAATATAACCAAAAGATTCGTTTATCGTACCATCAAACGATACAATGAAGACTCTAGTGTAGATGACAGGTCAAGAAGTGGTCGCCCTCGGTCTGTTAGGACTCCAGCAGTGATAAAAGCTGTGAAGGCACGAATTCAAAGAAATCCCAAACGTAAGCAGAAACTGTTGGCCCTTCAGATGGGGTTAAGCAGAACCACGGTGAAAAGGGTGTTAAATGAAGACTTAGGGCTTCGGGCATATCGAAGAAAAACAGGACATCGTTTGAATGCTCGTCTAATGGACCTGAGACTGAAGAGATGCCGCGCTTTGTTGAAGCGGTACGCGGGAAAAAAATATCGGGAAATTCTTTTTTCGGATGAAAAAATGTTTACCGTAGAAGAGAGCTACAACAAACAAAATGATAAGGTGTACGTACACAGTAGTGAAGAAGCGAGCAACCGTATTCCGCGTGTCCAACGAGGTCATTTTCCATCCTCGCTCATGGTATGGTTGTGAGTTTCTTATTGGGGCTTAACAGAGGTACATTTTTGTGAGAAAGGTGTAAAAACGAATGCTGTTGTGTATCAAAATACAGTCCTGACGAACCTTGTGGAACCTGTTTCTCATACCATGTTCAATAACAGGTACTGGGTATTCCAACAAGATTCGGCGCCAGCTCATAGAGCGAAGAGCACACAAGACTGGCTGGCGGCGCGTGAAATCGACTTCATCCGGCACGAAGACTGGCCCTCCTCCAGTCCAGATTTGAATCCGTTAGATTACAAGATATGGCAACACTTGGAGGAAAAGGCGTGCTCAAAGCCTCATCCCAATTTGGAGTCACTCAAGACATCCTTGATTAAGGCAGCCGCCGATATTGACATACATGGACCTCGTTCGTGCTGCGATAGACGACTGGCCGCGCAGATTGAAGGCTTGTATTCAAAATCACGGAGGTCATTTTGAATAAACTTTAATGTCATAAGAATCTATGTTTTGTTAAGTTTATTTTGGTATATGAATGGTTACATAATTAATAAACTTGTTACAATTATTTTACATTAAACATGTGACAGAATTTATGACCTGACTAGGTATATATATATATATTAGCAGGCTTGTTACTAGTTAGTGTGAAAAGCTTGAGGGCTTGTGTTGGGGTATTATTACTAAAATTATAAATGTAAACTTCTGTTTCATGACTTAGTAATTCAACAAAACACTAATTCATTTCATTCATTCTATGCTCTAAATATTTTAATTTTTCGGGGAGTACGACAGACATGTTTATGGCCTTGCGTAGGCTTAGTATCATTAATAACATTGTTTCAGAAAGACGAAATCATGTGTTTTTTAATGTCATAGAACAAATATTTGTAATTATAAGTTGGGGAAATTAAAACAGGTCAGAAACCTAATTAATAATACAACCGAAGTGGTTTTCTTCATTCATTCATAAAAACAACAGTCTTGTAAAGCTGAAATTATTATACGTTATTTACTTATAACTAACTTATTATTTACATACAATTTTGGATTAAATCTATTGATTTGTAAAAATAGGAATAAAGCGAGAACTATTAATATCATATATATATATATATATATATATATATATATATATATATATATCGAATATTTATTTTGTATCAATATAATAATAAGTACTTGCTTATTAACTACAAAAAGGCACATTATTGATTAGAAATAATGACGTAAGTAATAAACAAATAAACATAAATAGATAAAAATAATGAACAGTATAGATAAAGGCTTTAAAATACGACGAACAACATTGTGCATGGCGGAGCACTGATATTGACAACTGACTATTTTATTTGTACGGTCACTTTCATTGTATATTAGCTGCAAATAAACTACAATCTTCTGTAATTGTAAAAATAAGAAAATACATAAAACTAAGTATATATATATATATATATATATATATATATATATATATATATATATATATATATATATATATATATATATATATATATATATATATATATATATATATATATAAATAAATAAATAAATAAATAATTATAATTCGTATAAATAATATTTAAACTTTCTTATAAAAATATATATACTCATTTCGAAAACCGGAAATCAGTAATAATTCGAATGAATATATCACAACAGTATAATAGAAGATTAGCTTTATAAGTGACTAGTTCTCAATAAGTAAATATAATTTGATCAAAACGCCTAATAATAAATTACTGGTCCTACGTGAAATTTACGAGTATATAATCAAAGAGTATGTATGACACGTTTAATTTGGCAAGGATATTTATTGTAGAGAGACGAGGCGCCGTTTTGTAATCTAATGCAAAGTAGGGGTTTCCTTATGCCATCATTAGTTAAATCCACTTGAACGAAGCGTAATTGAAGATCGGCGCCGGATTAAGTTTTTTTTCCATTCAGATTCCGTGTCCCGACACGTCGCAGCAGTTTCGAGTAATTAAGCGGTCGGCTGTATGTAATTACATGTTAAAATAACGCATCATGAACGGTGCTAGGTTATTGAACTGGCGTGTAAAAAAATTGATAAAAAGCGATAGCAAAGAAGTCGCTCAGTATTCATGTCAAAATACACGTCACGGGATTACGGACGTGTTGCCTGCGGCATGGCCCGACGCACGTACATATACACAACAGTTGAAGGGTTGTAATTCTAAAGGGTCTAACTGCCAAAAAAATAAAATCGATTTTATTACAAAAATACGATCTATGTACCTCCTAATAATATTCAAATGGATCCAAGTGCCTATCTCTTTTAATTTTTCACTCATACACAGATGAAGTTGTGGCGCGGTCTAAGTACCAACGCACTTTCGCACAACTTTTTTTTGTTATATCTCTAAAACATAAAATTGGCACATCGATATTATTACAAAAATACAATCTATGTACCAAGCCTAATAATATTCAAATGGATCCAAGTGCCTATCTCTTTTAATTTTTCACTCATACACAGATGAAGTTGTGGCGCGGTCTAAGTACCAACGCACTTTCGCACAACCTTTTTTTGTTATATCTCTAAAACATAAAATTGGCACATCGATATTATTACAAAAATACAATCTATGTACCAAGCCTAATAATATTCAAATGGATCCAAGTGCCTATCTCTTTTAATTTTTCACTCATACATAGATGAAGTTGTGGCGCGGTCTAAGTACCACTGCACTTTCGCACAACCTTTTTTTGTTATATCTCTAAAACATAAAATTGGCACTTAGACCCTTTAGAATTACAATCCTTCAGTTGCGTATGCGTGCTACACAATTGGCATCGATGCACTTTCGCACAACCTTTTTTTGTTATATCTCTAAAACATAAAATTGGCACTTAGACCCTTTAGAATTACAATCCTTCAGTTGCGTATGCGTGCTACACAATTGGCATCGATGCAGTCGATGCGTTGTTTTTTCTTTCATTTTTCAAGTGGATGCATAATATAACACTATCAATTCAATTATGAAACTTATAAGAACTTTGTGCAATTAATTTCGGTATCTTTTCTATACTTATAGTTTTTATTTTATTTTACGAATATATTTATTTACCATTTCAAGTCAAAATAGAACTGAAAGTTTTAACGTCTGTACGGAAGTTATCTTCGCCTCTTTATGAAACCATCAATACATTATTTGTACTCATATTTTTCATTAATAAAAAACGCAAAACTGGATTTTTATTACTTTAAGGGGATAACGGGTAGCCAATAAAAAGGCTTAAATGAGATATCTCTCATAATGCTCATTATAGGCTTACGGTAGCTCGTAGGCCTGTAATTAGCGTTATGAAGCCTTTATTTATTAGTTGCGACTGGCGCGGCTTATCGAACGAACAGTTTATCGATCGTGCAACATTCCTTGGACACGCCGACCGATCATTGTTTGCTAATGAAAGCCAGGGAACCTTAGGTGGCCCCAGGATTCCACTTAATTAAAACAAATATTATGTAATATTCACAACAATAAACGACCCCTGCATCAAACAATACACTCATAACTCGAAATATATATTCGGAGTTTACAATAACAGGTTGTACACAATGTACTGCTAATAAGGGAACATACCACGTGACCCATTTTAACCTCCTCTTAGTGGGAGAATGGCCTAGTACATGAGAAACATTTCGTAGGATATTTTCTACCACACGCTGCTTCTGGCACTCTTGTGACTGGTTTGATGGTCGTTGGTGGGTTAATGCCTCTTCATTCTGTTGCGCATTATTAAAACGGAGTTATTAATTTAGAAATATTTTGGTTCTTTTAGCAGACGTCTCGATGGCACAAACAGAACATAATGTTCATGATTCTAACTCCCACCGAGGCAGTTCATTTTCACAATCGTAAGTATATGTGTAGATAGATTACTAAATGACAAGCATTATGAAGAGAGATAATTTATAATTTTTAAACGAAAACATTGAATTGAATTTTAACCCTTGTTTCAATGTGCCAAGCGAATTAATAGGATATAACATTACATAGTGGAAGCTCCTTCGATCCTACCAGGTTACCTATCTATGGTTAGCGTTTTTTCAAAAATTGGTTACTGTAAAAAGCGTTCAAAAGTGCATTAACTCAAATTGCTGAACATTACCATACTTTGACATTTTAAGTTACATCTAAGATATAAAGAAACGTCAGTCCTTTAAAACTAGAGAACTTCCTGATGTACGTGCAATCAATTTACGTCCTTATTTTGTTTTGTGGCTGGAGTTCAGCAGGCAGGCAAACGAACCCATCCTATAGCAGGGGGGACTGTCGTCTATGGACGTTTGCAACACAATGTGCATATCCAACGCACTGCCGGGCTCTAAGAAATTTAGAAAGAATCATTTCTAAAATGATCGAGATTTACTGTTACACACAGGCTTCGCTGTTAAATATTTGAGATTGAGGGTACATTCAGTTATTGCATTTAATCTTAAATGGGGTTGTGTTGCTCGAATCCATAGCTATGTTTAATTATTACTGGACTTTTGAACGCTCCAATATATTTTACATCAGATATTGATAAGTGATGTGAATGACTTTTTATTCCCATACAAAACATACATTACAGTCTAATTTCTACCGTACTAATTAAACTCTATTATAAAGCTCGCGTAATTAACTAACTAGGCATTACATCAATTGTGATAAATTGCAAGCATTGAACGGGGAAATCATTCAGTTCTCATTGTGAGAGGTAATAATATGTTCAATTATACAGGGACAGTTAGATGGAAACATATAATATAATCACACATTATAAGATATACGAAAATTAGGAATAAAATAGATTTTTTATGACAGGCTGACAGCCCACTTAGTAGTGACAGTCGCCTATGGGTGTTTGCAATGCCAGGGGTATGCTGTTATCCGCCTAGGGGTGCTAGAACCTGGGAATAATTAGGGAAAGACAACTT